>CM064916.1:4910919-6110919 GCA_032727855.1 Quercus ilex subsp. ballota
TTGCTTGATATCTTCAATAAAGGATGCACTCTTATATGCCATAGGAGGTTCAGTGTATTCTGCCATAGTATGCTGTCTGTTGATAGCCAATGCATGCTGGCTTTTATGAGCTGGAGTTGGCTGTGAAGATTGAATTGCAGATGCTCGAAGTTGTCGGACTTTGTTGTGAAGAATAGAACGTGCCATTGCTGCAGCCTCAGATATTTCACGCATCTTCCTCAATCTTTGTCTAGTGCCATGTTCCATTATTTTCCTTCTAGCAACCAATAAATTTTCATAAAGGTCTTTTGAGAGCCTATAGTCACAAATACAAAGAGATATCAGATAGAGCATGCATCAGAGTACAGATTTTTCAGTCACTCACAAAGCAAGGCTAGCCATATTAATGATGAGCATCAATTATCAAGTAAGTTTTACATAACTTAAATTATATTTATTGGGATAAATGAAGGCCATATGGATTTTTTTCCTCCCTGGCCTGTTATTGGATTCTTTTTATCACTAATCCAAAAAATTCATGATACTGAACTACAGCAAGGAGGCCTCTACAAATGTCTGTTCATATTTTAGAATGAGGGCTTTTATCATGATGCAATTTATCTGAGTACACAGTGCCAAAACATTTTTTCCCATCAATAGTTGTCTCTTGACATCTGTTGGAGATCTACATGCCTCAAATATTTGATATGTGCAGTGCCCGGTTTACATATGGCATCAAAAGTCAAATTTCTTTATTACATAGAACAGAATTAGTTTTACCAGAGAAAAAAAAGGGAAGAGGGTTGGAGTGGAGGTTAAACCAATTGTTGGTGTCCTTTATTCATTACATAATATTTAATAATAGCAAATGATAGTATTAAAATTTTAATCTGTGGGATTTAAACAGCATGGTGAATACCAAACTTCTATATACAATACTGTGACACTAAAGTAGAAGTCCTTTTTTTTTTTTGAGTGAAAGATTCTCACATCATATGATGTTGTGCTTCCTCCAAATACTCCTTGAAGTCTTGCTTTAACCTTTCCATTTCACTTATGACCTGTATCAAAATATAACAAATAAATTCTATGGAAATAGATGACGTCTTGGTAAAAGGACTGAAAAACAATGATCTATCATTATCTAGTATCTGTACTTCTCAGTACATGCAAGCTTAAAATGACAGCAAGGGGCTGCAAATTTCCAACATCTAAAATCTATGCTACTTAATTACAAATTTACATTATTATTATATAGTACATTCACTACATCATGTAACCCAAAGGAACAAAATTCCACTTTTGACATGGACTTTTGACTTAAATATGACTAGAAATTTTAACTGGATCAGCATACAGGTCATTTTAGAGCTTGATTTTCTGGTAGCAATAGAAAAAGAACAGCTGTGATTATTTTAGCTGAGATGGGAACCTCAAGTCCTTTCAAGAAGATTTTGTGTATATTTAATGAATAAAAGAAATATAATTTTATATTCTCCAGTTCAAAGTAGAAATCATAAAACCTCTATCAACACATAGTATTCAAATCTAAATTCGAAAAAAACACGTATGAGCTAATGCGCATTACCTCATCTATCTCTGCACTAGCTGAACCATATAGCTCACGAGCATTATCCACAATTATACTGGGCACTCCTAATTTTTCAGCTATGTTGATTGCATTTGAACGCCCTACAGTAAAATTTCATTCCTTGAGTTATAGCCAGTAATGTTATCACCAAAATAAATAAATAAAACACCAAAGAACCACTGCTTGGCCAATGAAAAAATGTGGTCTGAAGTGCATGCAGCCCAAAAATTTACAATATGCTTCTAGTAGTAAACCTATAAGATAACTACAAGCTCTATTTATATAACTAGAGTTGACACTATCAGAAGTACTTTAACAAGTTATTGCCAAAATTAGCAACAGGTCAAACACTAAATAATAACATACTTCCTGAGGAAGTCAAATAGTATTTACCCATTCATCACACTGCTCTATGCTATCATGCTTCCAGTACTAGTAGTAGTCACCATCAATGCAACTCCATTTTAAAAAATCCAAATGTGGGCATTTACCACTTCCACAAACTAGAGATGACATTAACATGATTTATACTCAACTTGCTGATACAAATCAAATACAATTTGCAATATCGACCTCTATTCCATGTGTAATAGATCTCTATGCCATTTTATTTTACATTTTTTACATGGCAACTGATAAAAATAGTCAAAGAAAAAGAAAAGGTAGCAGCATGAATGAAAGAGGTCCAAAACTGATATTGAAAACCTGGTACTCCCCAGAGAATCTTGAAAGTTGGTTTCAGATTCACTTCATCAAACTCCATGCATGCGTTTTCAAAGGTGTCATTACTGTGGGGAAAAAAAAAAAACCCTCATGAACATGATCCCAAGAATTTACTGCAGGGTGCAAATAATCTTTGGGGCTCATCCCAATTAAAAGCACGATGCTGAGGCATAACTTTGTTCAATTATCTTCAATAAGACTAGATTTCTTGTTCAAACTAGACATGTTAAGTGACTAAAACATGACATTGTTTACATTTCAGTTTCATCTTTACATGTACACAAATACCTGTATTTCAGGGTTTTGAGTTCGCCATGATGTGTAGTAGCTATTGTCAACAAAACACCAGTTTCAGCAAAAGATTCCAACAGGGACATCCCTAGTGCTGCTCCTTCAAGGGGATTTGTTCCCGCACCAACCTAACAAATATAAAAAGAATAAAATCCATATACAGTCGTGTAAAAATAAGTTTTTATTCTCTTTCTTCCTTTTCTGTAAAATTAGTAGTTATGTTTCCAAACTTTAACCAAGCCAATTTAAAACATACTTCATCTAGTAGCACCAATGACTGACTTGTTGCATGTAATCGAATGTCCTGCACAATGTTATAAAGAACTTGAATGTAAATTTCTCATATGAAAAAGGAAATACTGTAATATATCAAAAAATAAAAATTTATGATTGCACAAGGAATGATTTAACTGAAACCTAGTAAAAAATCAGTCTCTTGGTTTAAAAAGCCACTCTAATTTGCTGAAGGATTTCATTGAGAAAAAAGGCATATATATCTAATTTCAAGGAACTTGTAAGCAGTTTATAGTGCTCTAGCCAGTAATTTTAATCAACACAGACTATTAATTTAATGAGGAGAGAAATGTTCTGGGAAATATATTATCCTTACATTTATTTGTTTCAAATGGCCAGAGAAGGTAGATAAAGACTGGGACAAGGACTGTTCATCCCCAATGTCAGCAAAAACAGCATCAAACCAAGGGATTTTTACTGATTCAGAAGCTAAAACATATAGACCTGCAACACTTAAGAAATTGTTAAGATGGTGGGTGGTACAATAAAGAACTCCAAATGATAAAATAAAAAGGAAAAATTAGTAGAACATTTAGTGCAAATCTTCAGCTGTTCTCACTAACTAAACTTATTTGGATTATTTGTGAGCCACATGGCTGGATTTATGATTTCACAAAGTTTCTATCATCAACATTAGGAGAAAAACTAGTCAGCAAGTCTGGGGCAAACTTGGTATATGTTGTTGGAAGTTGCATCTTGGTTTGTGGATTTAATTTTTTAATCCATAAATATTCTGCACCATGCTGCCGGGCAAGCTGTTTATATTTCCAATTAATATATCAAACTTACCATAACTGTCTAAATATCAAGAGTCTCAAGCAAAAATGTAGTTAACATAGAATAAGAAGTCTCTACATGATTGTGAATGGTAAGATTTGTATTTAGATTCCACAGCCATGTAAAAATAGAACTAAATAAAAACAAAAGAGGAGTTACATGAACCTGATTTAGCCATCATAGCTGCCAATCCGACAGTCTTTAAACAAATGGTTTTACCCCCAGTATTGGGGCCAGTTATAACCAAAACTCGAGTTTTATGATTTACAAAAAAATCAACTGGAACTGGATGAGCTTGTTCTAGTGCAGTAACCTGAAAACCAGAAATGCATATGTCTTGAAAAAAAATTATTATAATTTGAGATGTACATTAAAAAAAATGAAAATTTATAGGCAACTGGAAATATGAAATTCCATTCCAACTCTTTTTTTTTTGAAATCATTACCTGCATTTTTAAGGATGGAAGATCTATATCTTTTTCTCCTTTTCGTGCCATAATCTCACCTTGCTGTTTTCTCCTAATATCCTGAGGGAAAAAAACGCTATTTAATACCACATGCAACATAAAAACTTAGCATAAATGATAAACTAAGGGTAGAATGACTAGCGAGAGCCAGCTGAATAACTTTTTTTTTCAAAGAAGTCAATGGCCACAGCATTCTGGGAAAAGAAAATTCTACCTCAACTTGCAGTATTTTAATGTAATTTATGTGGTCTTAACTCGGGAAACACCCCACCTCCCCCCCCCCCCCCCCCCCACCCCCCCCACCAAAAAAAAGAAAAGAAGAAGAGGTCAGCAGCTTTTGGGTCCAGCATAACTTACAGAAGTAGCATTACTGACATCTTTCCTGGCCTTCTGCAAATTTTGCCTATGCTGCTGAAGCAATAAAGGATGATAAGCTTTTGGCAGATACAATGTCCATTCCCTCTTAATGGGGTATGATGCATTTGAATTTTTGTTTCCTGATGGATACACAACAGAAGTAGAAGAGCCACTGCCTTCTGATAGAAATAAATCAGGATATGTGCCTCCAAATGAAAGACCAAAGGTTGCTCGAGCATTGACCTACATATTAAGAACCACAAAATAAGCAACTAATGAATCACCAACTAGAACAATCAGATGATGAAACATCTGCAAGGACACTGGGGCATGCTTAAATATATAATCTTAAAGGGTCATGGCACATGGCTTGCGTGCTCCATGTTTGAGGCTTAATCCTTATAAGGTAAAGAAAGGTAGCCTCCTTGCCTCTACCCAATATTATTCTTTTTGTTTTCCAACCTTCATTACATCAATCACACATTATATCTAGAATGTTTTGGCAGAGTTTTTTTTATTTTTTTATTTTATTTTATAAGAATTCCTTGATGAGCAATAAAGAGATCCACAACACAACTTAACAAAACCAAAGCTGAAACTTTTTAAATTGGTTAAACTACTACTCTAAATTTATCTTTTATGTACCTAATGTCATTCAAGAAGCAAGTGTATAGAGTAAGCAGGGGACCACGCCTCTTTTGAGAGAGAGAGAGAAAAAGGTGAGACACCTACCACATCCAGTTGAATTATACTGTTTAACAACTTTTCAATCTCATCAAGATCAATTTGCATCTGTGCAGAAAACAGCAACACAGAAACATAAGAATGAAATACTTATAAGTCCAATCAAAAGAAATTTCATCACATAATACAGAAACCTTTTCTGTTAACATTGAAAGCACATCTGCCTCAGCCTTTGCCACTGATGCTCTTGCTTGCTGCAACTCATCATTTAAAGGAACGGCAGAGAGTGGCTCTACAATGCTTCCTCTGCCTGAACCACTACAAACAGCATATTATCTCTCAGGAAACAAATACAACATATGAGTTACCACCTGAAGAAAAATCAACTAGAATGTGTTTGCATGTGTAATGATCTTGGAAGTTACACAATAAAATTTTGTGGACCTGTATAACAGTAGACCCTTGACGCCTTTCAGTTGATCCGCCCCTGATTTTATACACCACCTGCCATCAATGTTACTCACTTCCTGAACCAATAATGGGATAATTATTTTATTAGGGGAAAAAGAAAATCATGAAGATGCAAAAGAAAGACATCTTTGATCCCATGCTTCATACCAGAAATGGTGTTTCATTCTTCTCACTCCTAATTAAGCTGTCCATTAACTGATATATCTGAACAGAGAAGACAATAAAAGATTTTAAGATAAAATTGTCAATAAGAACATAGAGTAATGATGATTTTAAGCTCTTGGCCAGTAGTGCATTCAACATGTGTAACCTTTATACGCCAACTTAAACCCACTGAGAAGGTACTTCAACTCAAGATATAAGGACAGGTTTGTGAAAGTAGGATGTAAAATATAAAGAATACATAAATCCATGTTAAAATGTGAACTTTAGAAGCATGTGGAAAAGTGCTCATCCTATATGTTTTAGCAGAAATAATTACACCGAAAGGGCTGCCAAAACTCAGTGGGCTCTCAGGCCCTGCTAACAGCTTATAGAAGGCCCAAAGGGCTGTCCTAACCTCAAGCAGGTCTGACAAGCCCTGCTTCGTGCCCAAATGCCAGGCACAGTTCCAGTACCATGCAAACCTAAACCCAACCAAAGGGTTAGAAGCAATATGTGTGAATTATAAGTTTCAACTTTCAAGTAACTTCCAATGAAGCACTCATGACAGTTTTGCACAATGACAAGGGAGACATTGGGATATGTGAATCTTTCTTTTATGTTCAGTGTCAAAATGATTAATCATATCTGCTGGCTGATGACTGCAATACACTACCTTAATTAATCAATATTTTTGCTAGCAAGCCCTCATCAAATAGTAGCTGGGGACAACTAGAAGTTTCTACCTATCTAACCAAAAACACCACTTGGAAATAATATAAATAAATTAAAGACCAAATTTACCTTTCTCTCAAGCATTCTCACTTGTTCGCGTGATCGTTTCAGGGTTGGACTCTAAAACCAGGAACAAAAATTGAAAAAAAAAAAATTAGTAAGACTAGAATAATTAGGTTCCTGATACAACATTTCAATATGAAAAATGACAAAAAAGCCAACAAATAATTGTGGAGCAGAACAGCATATGCATAAAGGTTCAAAAACTTTTTTCAATAAAACAACTGCTGTCTGCAAAATCAGAAACCATCTTAACTAGAGGAAATCAACAAAGTTCTGGTGTCACAACATGTATAAAACAGCAATGGTGAAATTCAGTGAGGTTAAAATGAACAAACCGCTGAATCTTTAACAGAGCCATCTTCATCTATAATTTGCAGTATCAACTTAACTAATGATCGATTTATAACAAATCCGATTATCTGCATGCAAAGTTGGGAAGAAGTCAACACATGAAAGCATTCAATAAACATGGAGACAATTAGTTTGAATATTAACACTCTACTTACCTCTTCTGTGAGAGGCATGAAACGTCTGTACCAATCTGCATCTTCCTTGATCGCAGCTTTTAAATTTAACTGCAAAGTTTCACAATGCTGTAGTAGAGCTGCAACAGCCATTGCCGCATTTCCATCCACCGGTAAACTTCTCCGGGCTTGTCGGATAGCAGATTTCACCTTCAAGGACAACATAACAAGCACTTTAAGAAATAGCAAATATTCTCATTCTTGTGTAAGATCAAGATTATGAATCTACCACTGTTGAGAGAACAAAGATAGGCATTGATTCTCACACAATCTTTATTGTACATTGTCCGTACACCACCCATTTCACATTATAAATGTGCACATCGCGTGTGAAAATATGAATTGTATTTACAGAGTGTACATCAATGAATGTGAGAGACCAATTACCGAGCAAATATTACCATGATAAGTTACAACGAATTACAATGAGTCCTACTTCTACATAGTAACAAAAACGAACACTACTTATATGACAAAATGCCAAAATGAAATTTGAGAGTGTTCAAGCTCAAAAACTTTGAAAACAACAAACAATCATGCATGTGTTGGTCAAACAAATAGAACTTAGGAAGAACAATACTATTAACTAAAAATAAACGACAGAACAAAACAAACTAAGAACAGTGCACTAACAAGAACAACATCAATGCCGGTAAAGTCCAGTCTACAACCACCATGGTTGTACATTTCCACGGCCGCATTGGTCTCTTCCAAAAGCCTGAGACTCTCTTCGTACGTTTGATTCAGAGACCACAGCTGTGCCTAACACACATAGAAAAAAAAAAAAAAAAAAAAAACAAAGCAGAGTGATGAACATTCATTGAGAATTTGAAGCAGAGTTTGAGAGAGAGAGAGAGAGAGAGAGAGACCTTTGTGGCTTCGCGGCCAAAGGAAGTGGTGGCAAAGGAAGAGACAGAGTCACAGAGCTTGTCCCATTCGAGGACTCTGAGGCTGTTGGAGTGAACAGAGGATAAGGATTTGTGTTTGGTAATAGTACAAAGGTTTGCAGAGACAACTGAGGATTGTCCGAGAAAAAATGATTGGTTTTTGAATGTAACAGATTTGATATTAATGGTAATTGGGAAAAGAGTGGAGTTGAGATATAATGCACAACAATTCATTTTTCTCTGTGTGTGTGTTCTGTGGGCTTTGCTATTGAAACTTTGAAACTATTCGGAACCAGAAAGAGGGAAAGTTGCAGCAGCAGCAGTAGTAGTGTTTGGATAGAAGGAAAGAGCAATGAGTGGTTTAGAGTTTAATACTTTAATCTCATAAAAATTATTATGATTTTTTTTTAATATTCATTTAGCATAGTGTTTGAAATTCGTTAATTATTTTTATTATCACGTCAATTTATAAATAATTTGGTAATGAAATTACTAATTTTTTAAACATTTTTCATATTTTGAATAAGGAAAAATATATTAATTAACTAAAATTGTCACTAGAGTTCTAAACGAACTGATTTGTATGAAGTCAAGAGTTTTGTAACTCAATTGATTGACATTCTCTATTATAACTATTGAATTATTAAAAAATAAATAAAATAAAGAGTCTAGTCATGTATTAAAAATTAAGGATTTTTATTTTATTTTTAATTTTTAACACAAATTGAGTTCAAATTTATCAACGAATCAGATTATACTAGCCTCTGAGTGTTATGTGTTTTAGAAGAAATAATTTTTTCATCACACCTGTAGGTATTTTTATGATTGGAAAATGTAATAATCTCAAATTCTAATAGATGCAAATTATTAACTTTTTTCCTAAAAAAATAGAAAAGCCTCTGAGCACGCATGTGAGCGCATGCTCAGAGACTAGTTTTTTTGGTGCATCTATTTTTTTTTTTAACCCAAGGCCAAAAGTTTAATGAATGAAAATTATTTCTTTTGGAGATTGTGAACTTTGTAATGACAGAAGAAGATATACCAGTCATAGATTGTCACAATTATCATTTTTTTTTTTAAAATGAGAGTTATCAATTTAAAATAATAAAAAAAATCCTAAAATGCAGTCATTTAGTCCTAAAAGGTAGTTAGTATTACACATCCATAACCATAACAAAAATTTCAAATGTTAAAGACTCTCATGTTTTAAATGTAGAATTTTTTTAATTAAATTTTTTTAAATGGTAGTTATGTAATTATATTTATTCCTAAAAGATAGACACTTAGTACTCATCCATAACTATATTTTAGCATGCTTAAAAAAGCTTAAAAAGAAAAAAATAAATAAATAAGAAGGGCTATCAATGTTACCATTCCTTTAATTTAAAAAAAGGGTAAACTACATATTTGATTCCTAACTTTTACAATGTATGTCAATTTAGTCTCTAACCTTTTATATATGTCAATTTTGTCCCTAACCTTTTGATATTGTGTCAAAACGATCATTTCCGTTAAGTGACGAATGAAAAATGTTGACTTGACTAACTGTGACAATAAAAAATTATTTTTATGCCATCCAGACTGCCACATGGATTGCCACGTGGCCTAAATAAATAAATAAATAACGTGTAGTCTCTACATTTTGGACCTTTTTCTATTTTGGTCCATACATTTTTATTTCACCACTTTTAGTCCCTAAACCAATTAACACATAACATTTAAGTCCTTACCGTCAGCTAACAAACAGAAAAAGCATACTCGGCTGACGGAGAAATAAAATAAGGTTATATTTTTACACGTGTCATGCCCCACTTCGACACATGGCTTTCCCGTGCCAAATCCAGTCACGTGTATGTCATGTGAGGCACTCACCAACCAAATTTGGAGCGTAGACACTAAAAAATCCCTAAATCAAACTTGAATCCCTAGAATTACCCTCTCTATCTCTCTCGAACCATCAGCCTCTCTCTCGAACCATTGGCTTCTCTCTCAAACCACCATCATCAACCATCTCTGTCACTTGAAGCCACCATCATCGTCAACCATCTCTTAAAACCCATCTCTCAAAGACACTAACTTGAAGCCACCATCATCATCAACCATCTCTCAAACCACCATCACGAACCATCTTTGTCACTTGATACCCATACTTTTCAAATAATGGAGAAAATAAAAGCTAGGAGACCTCTGTCTTTGTGAAAAGGTCTTCTCTCTCTCTCTCCTTATTTATAGCTTTACAATATGCTTGTTGGTTGGATCTGGTAGTAGGGGCTACAATGTTTTTGTATATTTTGACTTTTGATTGTTTATTGGTCCTTGTTTGCATGTGTTTGTTTGTGAATTATCCTGTGTTCCCCATGTGCTCCTGTTGAAGAGAGTTAAGTAAGCCTAACATTATTGTATGAGGGTTTTTTGTGTGTAATTCAAGTGTGATAACTATGCATATGTTTGTTTTAGTATGACAAAATTATTGAAGTAAGTGTTGTATTGTTACTTAAATATTTGATTAAGTGTTGTGTTGGCAAATACTTTATTAAGTGTTGTGTTATCTGCATGTAGAATGGAATATTTTATTAGGTATGAGTGTTGTTTTGTTAAATAATATATATCTTGTTCTAAATAATATGTATTTTGTTCTGTAACTAGCATTGTTTAATTGGTTTTGGGGGTATGTTGCATGCAGAGTGAACTATTTCATTAAGTGTTGTGTTGGTAAATGAGTGTTGTTTTCTTAGTTCTGTAACTAGCATTGTTTAATTAGTTTTGGGGTTATGTTGCATGCAGAATGGATGAGCTATTCATTATATCTGTGCATCATGGTGACTATTTTACTATGAATCTTAGAAAATATGTGGGAGGTGCAGTAGATGTAGTTAATAATTGTGACCCTAAATGATGGTCCAAGATTGAGATAGAGGGTATATGTAGGGACTTTGGGTACACATCTGTTAGTAGGTTGTGGTATAAAATGCCTGGAATGGACCAAGAAATGGCAGATTTCCATTTGGCTGTTGATGATCCTGATTCCATGTACATGATAGAATTAGTGAGGGGTTATGAAGAGATTCATGTGTATGTAGAGCACCCAGTAGATTACCCAATATTAGTTGATGAAGGAGAGGATGTTGGTGAGAGTGTGTAGCCATTAGCAGTGGAGCAAGACATTATAGGTTATTATGACAATGATGATAGTAATTATAGTGATGACAGTGAACATGATAACCATGATGGGGGTGAATTTTACAATTTTTATGATAGTGATGACATGAATGCTAATGATCAAACTTTTAACAATGAAGATGAGCCAATTGAGGTAGATGTTGAACAAGTGTATGCTAGGAGAGTAGGTGAAGGATCGGTTATTGAGGAGGTTAATGCTAATGTTTCCATTGAGGTGACTGCTTCTCAAGTGGGTTCAAGGAGAGTAGGTAAAGAACTTATCATTGAGCACCCACCTGAGGTCTTTCATATAAGTAATAACAGTGATAGTGTGGGAAGTGATGGTGGGGGAAGTGGCCTAGAAGATGATGTAGAGTTGAACCATGGTGTTAGAGACTTTGTTGAAGATAGTAATGACAGTTGGGGTAAGGATGATGATGATGTTGTTGAACCAAGCCAAATGGGTGCTGGTATAATGAACTCTGATTATGAGAGTGAGGAATTGCACAGTCTTGTAGAATCATCATCTGATGATGAGCTTGGGTATGATACTGATGATAATTCTGAGGATGATAAAAGGACACATGTGGGAGATGGAAGGGAATAGAAAAAAGAGGAAGTGAGGAAGTTCTCTATGTTTAAGCCAATGGCTAAGGCTAAGCATATTTCTTTTGAGAAAGATATGATGTTTACTACACCTAAGCAATTCAAGGAAGCTATAACAGAATATACAGTTCATGTTAGATGGGGGATCAAATTTGTTAAAAATGATCTACAAATAGTAAGAGCTATCTGCCAAGAAAACTGCAAGTTTGTTGCCTATCATACAAAAGTGTTAAGGGAGAGGAGCTACCAACTAAGGATACTGACATTGGAACACACATGCTCTAGAAGTTATAAGAATCTTGGGTGTACATCATACATCGAGAAGAAGTTGATGAAGAAGGTGAAAAGACAGCCTAATATCAAGCTGAGAGACATCCAAGATGTTATCCATGAGAAGTATACCTTAAACATAAGTGCAGGAAAAGCAAGTAGGGTTAGGGATAAGGCTCGAGAATATGTTGATGGGGCTTATACACAACAGAACAATGAGTTATGGGAGTACTGTAAGGAATTAAGGAGGGCTAGTCCTGGCAATTTATACTTATGAAGGACATACCTTCTATGATGGTGATTTGGTAGCTGAGATGGATTTGATGTGTGAGGTGTCTTATTTTGGAGGCTATACATATGTTTGGAGGGCTACAAAAGGGGTTTTTGGCTAGATGCAGGTCATTCATTGGTTTGGATGTTTGCCATTTAAAAAACAAGTTAGGGGGGAAATTGATTACTGTAGTATGCAGAGATCCTAATGAAGAGTATTTCTTACTTGCATATATAGTAGTAAAGGCTGAAACCAAGGACTCTTGGACTTGATTCTTCAATCTGTTATTTGCAGACATAGTTCAGAATATGAGATTGATGTTTATGTCAGAACAGCAGAAGGTGTGTAGTTTATTCTCTATTTGGTTGTTTTTATCTTCATTTACTCATTGCATCTCTAAGACACTAACTTCACATATTTTCCTTTGATACTGTTCATGACAGGGGTTGGTGCAAACTTTCATTGCGAACTGGCCACAGTATGAATATAAGATTTGCTATAGACACCTCTATAACAACTTTAGGAAGAACCATCCTGGTGTTCTGATCAGATATATGTTTTGGAAGGCAACCAAGGCAACTTATAAAGAAGAGTTTGATAGGGTGATGGATGAGCTGAAAGAAATTGATGCTGATACACACAGTTGGTTGGATGCTCATTTAACAATAAAATGGGCCAGACACATGTTTAGTGAGGATGGCTTGACTGACACTATATTAAACAATATGTGTGAGAGTTTCAACAGCAGGATTCTTAAATTCAGGTCTAAGCCTATAATTAGCATGGTATGAGTCTTTGTGATCACTTACAGTTAATTAGGTTCATTGTTTGGTACTGTTTTTAGCAGGTGTTGCAATTAATATCTAATGTTTCATTATACTTGTATGTGCTTGCAGCTTGAGTGTATCAGGCTATATCACATGACTAGGTTTCAAAAGAATAGAAAGAAGATTCTGAGAGCAGAATCAGATGTTTGTGCCAAAGTTCTGAAGAGGTTGCACAAGGAAAAACTGGCAACCAGTAGGTGGTTAGCTTGTTGGGTAGGGCAGACCCAGTTTGAAGTAAAAAATGGTCTGCAAAGTTTCACTGTTGACTTAGCCACAGCACACTGCAGTTGTAGGAAGTGGGATAGAAGTGGCATACCCTGTGCTCATGCAATCACCTGCATATTTTTCAACAGGCAAGATGATGAGCAGTAGGTTCACCCATGTTACCATGTCTCTACATACAAGGCATGCTATGAGTCAATCATATGACCAATTAATGGATAGAATATGTGAAGACCCAGTGGTGTGACCCCAGTTTAGCCTCCCATCAGTAGAAGACCACATGGCAGACCTAAGAAGAAGAAAGGGAACCTAATGAGCCAACAAGTAGGAGAGCTGTCATTTCTAAGTAATGCAAGGCCTGTGGTAAGTTATGGCATAATAGAAGAAGTTCTAGGGGTGAGATTGAAGGAAACTCCTCACTGCTAGGCACAACAAACAAAACTAGTACATCTATGGACATGTGTGTGAAATAGTTACTTCTTAATATTCAGTATTAATGTGTGTGAATTTTTTGTTTGTAGACCAGTAGAACCAGAACCAGGGTAGCTTCAGCCACACCATTTACACCATACTAGGCCAACATGCACAGCTTCAATTTCAGTCCAAGTGCACCAACTCAATCCAACATGTATAGCCCATCCACTCCAAGTGCACCATACCAGTCCAGCATGCCCAGCTTTAGGCCAAGTGCACCATCTCAGGACAAGACAAGCTCAACCACTCAATTTGCACCATCTCATACTAGGATGCACCAATCCAGTCCAAGTGTAACACCTTATGCCAGGACAAGCTCATCCAATCCATTTCAAGCTAGCAGAAGCACATTCATCCACTCTTATACACAGTAGCACTGTTCCACTCCAGCTGCACCACACCAGTCAGGCAATACCACACAGAATCCAAGTGCACATCACAACTCCAGCAACAGCAACCCAAATCCAAGGTAGAAAAAGAAAAGGGTGGTCGTATCAAAGACTCAAAAGGCTTCTAAAAATGCATCCAGATACATGGAAGCAATCAGACATAGTGAGAGTCAATCATCTGTGCATGGTCCAAGGAAATGAAGAGAGCACAAGTTCATTTTTCCTTTGCTTAATGAATGTCACTTGTTTTGTGTATTTATGGTGATAAGGTTAACTATGGAACAATGCCCTGTTGTTGGCTTAACTATGTAATTATGGTGTTTGTGTAATACTGGTGTTTTGGGTTAACTATGGTTAACTATGGTGTTTGTGTGATAGGGTTAACTATGGAACAATGCCCTGTTGTTTTGTGTAATTCTAGTAATGGTAGAAAGTGTTGTTTTGTTTAAACATGAACCCTTTGTCTTGCTTTAATACTTATAGCAATGAGTAGCAGTTAATGATAAGTTGAAGACGTATTTCTATTGCTTTTGTGTTGTTTAGGTTAATATTGAATCTTGTGTCCTATTTTGGTTTTCACAGCAATGAGAAGCTGTTAATGAAGATGCTATGTTAGATATTTTATTGAGCTTTGTTATATATCTTGACACTAGTGATACTGATAGGTTTGTTGTATGTATGTGTTGATATCCTTGGACCATTGATATATAGAGTTTCTATATTTCATGATTAAAACATATACTGACAGGTTTGTTGTACCCCTCCTTCAAACCTTGTTTCTTTCCCTTTGCCCAAAAACAGATACTGACAGGTTTGCTAGGATAGTATTTATTTCTCATTTCAGGAGTAGGATTAAGAAAATAGCTCAAATTGTTATTTACTTTAAGATTTAACAATCAATTGGTGCATTATTTGCAAATTTCACCCATAATGAGAGCCTTGAAGCCAAATACATCTTGGGCTAGGAAATAGTAAAGGTATGCCTGACTTAACTATGCTTCCCAGTAAATATGCACAGATTCATAATATTTAGGCACAGATTCACAGTATTTAAGCACAGATTCACAGATTCATTAGGCAAGTTCACAATAATTTACCATTGCATAACACATCACCAACACACTGCTAGTCCAATCAACAAGGAACAAGGGTATTTATTTCATTCCAAGAATGGTACCCCAAAAAAAAAAAAAAAAAAAAAAAAAAAAAACAGCAAGTGTTTCCATGCTAACTACCTAACCAAAAATTTTACACACGGCTAGCCCTATACATTAGCAATTACAGATATTGAAACTCCTCC
Organism: Quercus ilex subsp. ballota; assembly: GCA_032727855.1. NCBI lineage: Eukaryota > Viridiplantae > Streptophyta > Magnoliopsida > Fagales > Fagaceae > Quercus > Quercus ilex. Next base: position 4,926,422 of record CM064916.1, read on the forward strand.
ATCTGTGTAACATGCTAACCAAACATACACTTCTAGCACCCACCAAACCAAACATAAACACTTCCACACTTCTCACTTGCTGTCTAACCAAACTTCCACTACCTATCTAACCAAACATACAATTACAGAGACAAATCCCACATATCACCAATAAGAATGCCAAAGCCACAGTGTAAATCTTCTCTCTTTTGTAGCAGCTTGAAACCTTGGCCTCTAGTGTGATAATTCATTGCCTTCGCTTTGGGATAAGCACCTTACCACGTTCACATCTCATCATCACGCCATTGGAAGAGTTTACACTTTCGCCCAACCTAAAATGCAAACCAAGCACTTAATAATGAAACATGAGAAAATTGAAAAATAAACTTCCACCACCAAAGAAGAATTTAAATAAAAAAACTAAACCCCAGTAAAACAAAATACTCAAATTGAAATACTCAGTAGTTTGGACAACCATAAAACCTTTTGTTAGGGTTGTCTGCTGTCCACAAAATGACTAACACTAGTTTTTCAGCATAGTAGCACCTCAATGGAGCTCTCCTTCTCAAGCTTGAACTGGTTGAAGAGCTTGCTTCCATCTGATCAGGGACTTTGAAGTGGTTGAAGAGCTTGAGAGATGGTTGATGATGATGTTGGCTTCAAGTGACAGAGATGGTTAATGATGGTGATTTGAGAGAGAGGCTGATGGTTTGAGAGAGGCAGAGAGGGTAATTCTAGGGATTCAAGTCTGATTTGGGGATTTTCAGTGTCTATGCACCAGATTGGTTGGTGCGTGCCTCACATGACATACACGTGATTGGGTTTGGGGCGGGAAAGCCACATTTCGAAGTGGAGCATGCCACGCGTAAAAAAATAACCTTATTTTATTTCTCCATCAGGCACGTATGCTTTTTCTGTTTGTTGGCTGGCGGCAAGGATTTAAATGTCATGCGTTAATTAGTTTAGGGAATAAAAGTGGTGAAATGAAAATTTAGAGATCAAAATAGAAAAATGTCCAAAATGTAGGGACTAAAAGTGCATTTACGCCAAAAAAAAAAAAAAAAAAAAACTAAATTAGCTTAAACAACCCTAAAACCCAGGTGAAGCTTATCATCTCACAACCTGATCAAATCATACCTCCATGGCCGAACATTCAATGCTTTAACCACTTGCCACCACCTTCCTAGTGATGGCCTTGAACTTGTCATCCCTTTGTCACTCCCTCTATTCCCACACTCTCTCTCTCTATGCTCAAACCCAAATCGGTTAATCTAGCCAAATTCTCTCACCTCTCAAATCCAAGAAGGACTTAGCTGGAACCACAGTTGTTTACTCTTATTTTTGTTCGCATTAGTTTTTAGGCTTTTATCGGAATTTGTGTTAACTCAGTCAAACAAGATAGGTTTTTGTTTTGTAGTTGATTGTGTAACTGGGTTTGTTTTTGTTATGGGTTTTAAAATTGGCACGTGGTATACAATTGCGCTCCAGTTGTATTGGGTTGCTTGACAATTCCTTGTTGGTTTTGGGATTTGGGTTTGTATCAGAATTGTGTGCAACAATATGAATATTTTAAATATGATATTCTAAATTGAATATGGGAATTTATTAGTTGTTTTCAATTCGGTGAGCTTGGATTGAAAAGATACAATGATTTTTTGAGTAAATGATAGAAATTTTATTAAAATTGAATCATGAGTATACAGAAGTCTTGGAGACACAAAACCAGCTTAGGTTTGGCATGTCTAGGATCAAGGGTGGAGCCAGGGAGGGTCGGGGGGGGGGGGGCAGTTGACCCCCTGGCATTGCAAAAAAATACTTGGGTGGCTTTTAAATTTTAGTAAGAAGAAGGTTTGTATTTGGTTTGACAATATATCCATCTCAAAGTTGCATCTCTTTCTCTTTTTTGGTAGAAAAAGGTGCATCTCTTAAGTCTTAGAGAGCAAATAATTGCCACGTAGCTTTGGCTTAGGGCTGGCCTGGCATGCATATAATAGCCAACTAGCTTTGGCTGGGACTTGGTGTCAATTCTCCATTTCACCATGTGGATCCTTACTAAAAAAAATTCTTTATGTAATAATTATCCTACTTCATAAAATTTTGTATAATAAACCAAAATTTTGAGGTAATTATATAATAACACAAAATTACATTAGTTCTATTTGGTGTTCATACTTAATTACTAAAAATATTTTCATTTATAAATGGAATTTTTACTCTATATATATATATATATATATATAAAGAAGATGGCTTATTTATGCAAAGAAAAAAAAAATCCTTTACAACTACCCAACATATATGTAATATGTGTGTGTTTCAATATACGTGCATAGTGTATATAAATTTTGCCCTCCCTGGGATCAAATCCTGATTCCGCCACTGTCTAGGATAATAACAAAACAGAGAATAAAAACAAATAGAAGGTTACAGAACCATGAGTGTTGTTGGCTTGCTGCTAACCTTTGATATTCCTCTAATAGTTAGGTAACTTCCTTGAAAATTACTATTGGGATTATTGTAGAATTCAATTTCCATATTGGACTTGAATGAGAAAGGAAACAGAGTGATAGAATAGTAGCAATGATGATGGTCCAATCAAGTCCTTCCTGAGTTTGAGCGAAGACAGAGAAAGGGTGAGAATAAAGTGAGTGAAAATGTGGACGACGAGACAAGTGAGAAGACCAAAGTATTGAAGGTTTAGCCATGGAGGTTTGGTTTAGTCAAATTGCGAGAGGGCTTTCAGCTTGGTTTAGAATTTCAAGAAACGTTTCAAAGTGTTTAAAGTTATTTTAGTTTTAAAAAAAAAAAAAAAATTGACATGGTGATATAGTTGTCCGATGACATGGAAAAATATTATTATTTTTTTAGGCCGTTTGCCACGTTAGTAATTTCCATCTAAGAGATAACGGCAGAGAGTAAATTGACATGACACTAAAAGCTTAGGGATCAAGTTGACACAATTAAAAGATTAATGATCAAATTGAAATATGGTGTAAAGGATAGGGACCAATTTTGTAATTTATCCTTAAAAAAATAAATGTATTCTCTTTTTTTAAATAAATGTGCAATGAAAGGCACAACAAAGGACAATATTAAATTTTATATGAAAGAGATGTGCTTAAGTAAAATGAAGCTAAAATGTAATAGTTTCAATTAATTGAAAACGTAGTGTTACACAAATTAATAAATATAGGCATATATAGGTAGGATATTTACAAAAAAAAAATGGTTTTTAGCAACTACTTGATAGATTGACGACCACTTTGCTCACCCAAATTCATCCAATGTGCCTACTATGCAATCTAACAAAATTGTTGATATGTCACCCCAGTGACGGAGCCAAGAATTTAGGTCAGAGGGGGCAAGATTAAAAGCCAAGATTGAAAGTAAAAAATTAATCTAAAAAAATTAATCAATATTAATAACAAAATAAATAAACAACTATATGTCAATTAACTACAAATATATATGTCATATCATTAAAATAAAGAAAAAAAACTACAATTTATGATTAAGAATAATCAAATTAAGAGATCATTATAAATACAAATAGTTTAAACATATAATTTGAATTATAAATGTATGGTTAAGAATAGTCAAATCAAGAGATCCATCTAAATATAAACAGTTTCAACATATAATTTGATTCTTTAAAAAATTAAATAAATAAATAAATCAAAGTAAAAGTATTAAGGGTATGCATACCTATGAATATTTGAATGTGTGACTTAAAAACCCATCTAGAATGCTTTTAAAAACTCCACAGAAACTCTGAGGTCCAAAGAAAGAGACTATGAAAAGAAATTTTTTATTTTTTTTATGAGAGGCGTACTTTGTTTGCATTATATATACCCTTTTTTTTTTTTAGAGTTCTATGCTAGTACTGATTTCTATTCCGTGTAGGTGTAGCAAAGTTGTTATTTTTTTAATCATTACCAAGTGGGACCCATGGCTTTATATTATAGTTGTAGACTTGTAGTACATTTTTGTCTAGTCCACCTAGTCTTTGTGTTCAGACTACTGTTCAATGAATCAATGTAGAGATTTTTTTTTTAATCATTACTAAGTGGGACTCATTGGTCTTATATATAGAATTGTAGTAAGAGTAGAAGTCTATTACGTTTACTACTAGGAAAGGTACCGTGAATTCACTGAATTGAGATTTTTTTTTTTTGTCTTTTGTGTTGGGGGGTGGGGGAAGGCATTTCAGGTTATTATAATATTATTAGTTACCCTAAAAAAATACAAAATAAATTAGAGAAAGGCTTAAATGTAAAGGGGGGGGGGGGGGGGAAGGAGGAAGAGAGAGCACCACTTAAAACACATATACTAAAATAATGATTCAAACCCTATAACCAAAAAAAAAAAAAAAAAAAAAGGAGGAAGAGAGAGCACCACTTAAAACACATATACTAAAATAATGAGTCAAACCCTATAACCACAAAAAAAAAAAAAAAAAAAAAAGACAAATCAATATATATCATTCCCACTCTTTTAAAAATATTCATTAATTAGAGAAAATATTAAACACCCATCAAACTAACCAAAGAGAAGATAATGATATGAAGAGGATAATGATAACAAAGTATGGTCCTATTTTGTAGGCAGTATTTTATGTGGGAGTTAAAAGATTTTTTTTTTTTTCCTTTCAGACTCTAAATCATGATAAAATAATAAGGTTTAAAAAAAAAAAAAAAAAAAACTCTATGTCAACATTCAACTGAATTAAAAAAAAAAAAATTTGAGTTTTAAAAAACTAACAAAGTAAGGAAACCAAATACAAAAAAACAAATACTGAATGGCAAACTCAAACTCCTAAAACCATATTCCATTTACTTTGTTGCACTTCGAGCTCTACTTTTAAGCAAATACTTAGGGCTCTTGTTACATTATCTAGATTGATACCACTCCTAATAGCATGTGTATCTTGAATAGGGAATACATTTAAAGGATTGGTGCATTGAACATCAAACACATTACCCTTATCTTTCAAACCCAACTTATTACTTCATTCCAAATTATCAAATGGCACGCGTGTCTTTGAAGCAAGCAAATTCCCACTATCAACTTTAGCACTTCCTAGTTCACTTGAATTCAAATTTGGATACATGTAGTCCATCAATATCATGCAGTTAAAGAAACCAAATATAAATCAAATATAGGAAAGCAAATATTGAATGGAAACTCATAAAAGTAAACATAATACAAAGAACCCAACACGCGTGAGGCATTTTAAATAGAGGTCATGAAAGATACTTACATTTTTGTTGTTGACTACACTCCAAGTCCAAAGTCCAAATAGTCTATTGGAGTTGGAGGACAAAACACATGAAAATCTTAAAGATTAACACCCCAATGCACATTCCTTGAAGTTTAGATATCAAAATCTTGAAGATAGACACCCCAGTGCACAATCCTTTAAGAAATATGTGAAAGAAATTAAAGGTAAGGTTGAAATATAGGGGCTATTTTACACAAATATTTGATTTGTTTCTAGAATATAAGAAGTTGTTCATGAATTAGAAAACCGAAATAGAAAAGACCAATGTACATTGACATACACATACCGTTGAGCAGAAGCAAATATGAGCAGAGCAAGTAGAAAAAATGATGAAAATGGTGAAAAGAAGATTAACACAGAAATAAAAGAATTGAAGAACCAAAGAAGAAACAATTTGAGTTTAAAACCAACATGAGTGTACTGGGAGTATGGTCCTATTTTGTAGATAGTGTTTTACGTGGGAGTTATTGAAAGCATTTTTACCAAGTTTTGTCTCTACTTAAATGTAGGCTATAGGGGTATTTTGGAACCAAAAAAAAAAAAAAAATTCGGTCCAAACAAAGGAAACCCCTTAAATAGTAGTATAGATGTTCAATTTTGGTTTATTTATAATAAACTTGAGCTTGTCCAATAATTATTTGTTTAACTATTTCTTTTCTCATATATAGTAAATACCATGACCAAAAGTTTTTGACTCTTTTGCAAATCCATGTTTATAATTCTCATTCATATTTGATTCTATTCAAAATAATATTATTATTTCATATATTTATGCTAAATTCTTTATTTGTTAAATCTAATTGCTATTATCAAGAACAAGGGATGTTTATTTTTTTGAGTTTTTGATGTGTGCGTCTGCACGGTAAAGACAAAATTATATATTTTGCTATTTTTTTTTAAAGGGCCAGTTGTTTGTTTGAGTGAAATTGGTTAATTGGACTTAATTTTTTTTAGCTTTGCTATTGGTGATTTTTGTTGTTGCACAAATGGTTTTGGGCTAGTATATATTGTTTTATATTTTAGATCTATAAATTTTTTAATGGCCTTTAAAATGAGGAAAGTGATGTAAGTAATAGGTCCAAATGTGAACCAATAAGAATTTGTACCTCAACAGATTGTAAAAATATTGTAGATAAATTTGTAACTATAACATTACTCTAAAAAGAATCAATGATATTATTAAGGGGGGTAAAATGTAATTTTATAAAACAAAATTACTAAAATTAATGCATATATATATATACTAATTTTTTTTTTTTAAAAAAAAATTGAGGGGGGCCATTGCTCCCATGGTCAATGTATACCTCCGTCCCTGCCGCTAAGTTAAGAAGTATTAAATTCTAAAAAAAATTATTTAACCATTTAGAAAGCCAAACAGATGGTCATGATATCTACTATATATATATATATATATAAATGAATTAGTTAACCATTTTTTTTTTCTTGATTGGAATTAGTTAACCATTTAATCTGTTTATTTTCCGAATGTGATATTTGAAAATCAACATCAAAACATAAATAATTCGAATAGTTAATATCATTGACCTCTGATTCTTTTTTTGCAATCTTTAGAGTTTAAATCAACATCAAAAGAGAAATAATTAAAATAGCTAATATTTATGATCTTTGATTCTTTTTTGTGCAAGCTTTAGAGTTAAGACTTAATAAAAACATATTGCTTTATTTCTCTCCAATTTTTTTTTAATGGTTTTTCAAGTAATTTTATTTTGGGTTTACTTTTTGCTTTTCGTATATTTCTAGGAACACAACCCAGCAGGTGAGAGAATCAATTATTGTATTTACTTAAATTGTGAAACTTCTATGATCATTTGTGTTGCAGTGTTGGTTAATGTTTGTATTGTTCCCCTCTTTGTGTTGTATTTTATTTTTGTATGAGTGTTTTAGATTGGTAGTAGATTGAATTCAACCAAAGATATAAAGTTTGGGCTGATGCCTAGGCCCTTACACTAAAGGGTGTGGATTCCAAACCATATAGTACCAATTAAACATGTTATAAACTTATAATGCCATTTAGACATGTTTCGCTTAAAAAAGAAAAAGAAAAAAGGACACGTTTCACATTTTGTTTAGCTCTTTCGCTCGTAAGTTTTTTTTTATATAGTTTTAATTTATGGTGTTTGTTCTTGATATTTGCTCTTTATCATCAAATATGATCCAAAACACCAATTGATTTTTTGGTGTAGGCAAAGATCGAACTTCCGAATTCTTATTTAATGACAAGAGACTTTATCAGTTAAGCTAACTGGAACTCACAAAACATAGCCTCATAAATCATTATATAGCTTATAAATGAACACATTCAATGACAATTATTAGATATCCAATTTTTTTAAAGGGAAAATAATAGATGAAGGGTCTATTTGGGATTCGCTTATTTTGCTGATATTGAAAACTTTTTATTGAAAGTACTAAATAAAGGTAAAAGTTAGTTGAAATAGTATAGTGGGACCATAAATAGTACCAAAAAATACAGTGAGAATTATAAATAATAGCAAAAATAAGCTGAATAGTAGAATAAACAAATTTTTTAGCAAGACAAAATTGAAGCAACGTGAGGAAGGGTGCATGGGTACGTTCCACAACAACATAGCTAGCCCTATAAGTCATTATATAGCTTATAAATGCATACATTCAATGACACTTAGTAGATGTCCAATTTTTTTAAAGGAAAAATAATAGACGAAATTGAAGCAAGACAAAATTGAAGCAACGCGGGGAAGGGTGCATGGGTACGTTGATGGTAATATAGTATATAAGTTTAATCACCAAGTTATCAGTTATCACCTCAACAACTGCGAAGACATTTCAATTGTTTTTCCCCCCCGCTCATACTGTACAAACTTTTTTTTTTTTAATTTGTGTTTTTTTGGTCATTTTGACACAGGAATCTTAAGTTTCATTCTACAAACTTTGATTTTCACCTCTGAAAATTTCTAAAAAGAAATTTTAACATTTAGTGTTAGGTGTGTGCTTCTTGTATTTTCTTTAATTTCTTAAATGACATGACAATTCTTTAGGTGATGATTTTCAAGCCAAGTGCTCAATTCTTTAGTTTTTCGTTGTAGCTAGCGTAAGGGTATGGTTTTCCCTATCATGAACAACTTGTGAATCAACCAAGCAAGTAAAGTACTACGGAGAAAACTTTTAAAAAGTATCCAATTTGCTCCATAAGCATAAATGTTACTCAACACCATTTGAAAATTTCTTTGCTCCTCACGCTCCCTAGGAATATCCAATTTACTTCCTAAACACAAATATCAATTAACACTAACACCATTAGAAAATTTCCCTGCTCCTCTTGCTTCATTCTCTATCTTTGGCTATTATTTATCTATCATTAGTTATCCAGACACTCTTTCATGCATATAATTGCCATAATGCAATTAGTGTGTGAATTGTGCAGTCAGGACAAGTTATTGAAAGGTAATAGAGGTTTTGTTTGTTTCGACATTAATATTTTTTGAAAAATAAATTAAATTTCAAAAAATATTTTATAGAAGACTCTCATTTTCCTATATTTGATAATGACCTCAAAATAAGTTGGAAAGTCCTCTCTTGATTTCTCTTATTTAGTTTCGCATGAAATATAGTTGTTTTCTATACAATTTTAAGGGAAAACAACTATATCTCTTGTCAAGCCAAATAAAGGAAGTTAAGAAATAGTTTTTTTTTAATCTTTTTTTTTTTATAACTATCAAACACAGAAAAATGCTAAAAATTATCTTCACATAAGATTCTCCTTTAAGACAAATATATTGGCAAGAAACTTTCAAATGGTGTTAAATGTTATTTATGCTTAAATAGTAAATTAAATATATATATATATATATATTTATTTATTTAAAATCTTAGTAATACCTAAGTATCAGTCAAATCTCATGTGTAATTATTGTATTTTGCTTACTTTTAATCTATTATATTTTTTTAACAGCCGTCCGGCCTGCAATTTCTTTGAATCAATACCAAAGAGAAAAAGACAAAGAGACAAGCGGAAAAGTGCGTCACTCTCGACTTTTCGTTTCTTTCTTTTTGGTTGTGTGCATGCGTAAACTGCAGACTTCTCAATTTACGAAAATGAAAGCTATGAAAACAGCATATATAAAAATGTCAATGACGATGATTAATCATTATTAAATTATTATTAGTCTAATTGGACCATACTGTTAATATTGGACCATACTGTGATTAATCGATTATTAAATTATTATTGGTCTAATTGCTGGGTCATTAGTACCATGATCTTCTTTGTCCTCTCCAGAGGTAATATCGCCATAGCAATAATCATTGCATGGTTGTTCATCAAAAAGGTTTCAAAGTATTCACAAGAACACGATACGACAAAACACGATAAAGTTAGGTAATAAACATATTACAACAGGTAATTCACCGACATAGTGGTAATAACAAATTTTGGAGTTATCTCCAATAAATTTATTTATGTATAGTTTTTTAAATTTAACCTTTTCTATCTGTCATTGTAATTTTGCTAATTTTCAACAAATAAACAGATCTAAATATGCATTGGTGGTGATGGTTTATTTCCCTAAAAAAGTTTCTTTCTTTCTTTTTCCTTTTTGGGTGGTGTCGGTGTGGATGTAACCCTCCTCTCACTCTCGTATGAGGTGGATCTTATGCGTGTAAGGTCTACCTCTATGTGAGAGGAAGGAAATATATGTCAAATATATGATGTATTTTTTCATAGACTAGAATCATCAAAATAAGTTCAAAAAGTGCAAAAATTGGTATTATTTTGGTAGTGGTGGAATCATGTTTCCAACTCTCCCAATTTGTTGGGATCGTAAATGAACTGAATTCTCATTAATAAAAAAAAAAAAAATGAATTGATGAATTATTTATAAACATCTTAGGCTATATTTAATAAATAAAAAATTATGTTGTTCGAAATAAAATTTTAGACAAAAACGCAAGACATTCCAAACGTGGAAGTCGGTATGTGTTTTACAATTCTACCATATGCCATTTGTCTTTAAAACGGTAGGTTTTGACTCGCAAATAAAATTAAAAAAGCAGAAGTTAAATATGTGCCCATTGATTTGACCATAAAAATGTGGTCCTTTGAAAAGATCAAAACGATTGGATGAGTTGAGCATGACGGTATCTCTCCATGCTTTTAGTGATAATTACTTAAAAATTTCTTCTAAAAACATAATTACTTTAAAATCAACCTATTGTTATTTTCCATCACTCTACATGTCATATTATTTTAAAAAATTATAAATTGCATCTTCTAAATTTGTCTAAAATTTAATTAAGTTAACTAATTTCACTTATATTTAATTCAGTTTTCTAAGTTTCAACTTTATTCAATTTAGTTATTCAATTAGTTTCTATCAAAATTGCACTTTTAGTGACATTCATAATGACAAAGTATTGCTTTTTTGAAGTTTGTTTAGCTAAAATATTCTTTTTCAAAAAATAAAAAATAAAAAAAATAATTTGCTTAAGAATAAGGGAACCAAAAAAAAAATCTGGTATCTATATAGAACAACCCAAATCTAAAATTCATTAAAATAGTTTTTCTATTTTGCTCCAAAATCAACGGATCACCAAACTGATTTTTCTTTGTCAAGTGATTTTCCTCTCTCTCTCTCTCTCCTAAAGGCATGGCATTGAATCATTGCCATTTGTTTCGTATTAGAATACTTTGTGTATGGAAAAATAGTATGTAATTAACATTGTAGGGTCATAATTTGTAGCCCAAGTTCTAAAGATATGAGATATAGGCCCAATGAGTCCAGTACAATAAATTTGTAGAGAGTGGGTGATAGAGTAGGGTCTTTTGTGGATTTGACAACGACTAATAGGGATTTAAAAGATGAACAAGCATGAAACACACGTAAAACTGAATGAAATGATTGTTCGAGGAGATAGATTATGAATTAAATAGATAGAACTGAATGTTAATACAGTTTTTAGTGCTACAGTAGTTCTTTTATCTTTTTCTCTCTTCTGATTCTGATCCCTCTCTCATGGGAGATCTTTCACCTTATGTAGTTTCTTTCAGACCACCTTGATCCCACACTTGTCAATCATCTAGGCCTTCACTTGAGTGCACATCCCATCAAACATCCTTTTTGGCTTTCGGTGAGTTGTGATAACTGAGACTACACTGTTCAGGGGTCTTCTTCACATAAATGTGGTTAGAAAAGTTGCTGCAATGCATTTAATGCAGTGACAGCAGTTTTTCCTTTAGATATTTCTGAGTTTCTATAGCCTTTGTACGTGCTTGGATCTCATCCTTATTATTGAAAATTCTTGGAAGGTCACCTAGATCCTCCCAAATACAAATTTGATCAGTATTAATCGTATCCAAGAAGGGACTCCTCTTCGGATTATATTCCTCCATTCATTCTTCGTGCAATTCTTAACTTTGGGGTCTCTCCCAATCATTTACTCCTCCTCGGATATGCACATGTCCTCAGATAAGGCTAAAGGCCCAATATACAAATTTGAGCTCTTACCCCCACAAACACTACCCTAAAATTTTATAGAAATGCTATGTTCCTTGTAATTTTACAATACTTTCACAAAAAAATTATAAGTAACAAGTTATTACGTGTTGTTATTGGTTGATAAAAAAGTCATTTTAATAGCAGGTTCAAATTAGAACTAATAACAATTTATCAATTATGATTTGTTGTGAAAGTGTTGTAAAAATGTTGTAGTTGTAGTACTTCTAAAAGTTTTAAAATTGCACTAAATATTGATTAAATATGTGTAACAAGTGCATTTTTTTTATTTCTAATGGCAACCATTTAAATTTATATTTCTATTTAACTTTTTTTAATTTTCTATTTTTAATTAAAAAATTTTATGATTTAAAATTACGTCGTTTTAGATATTACTAGCCATGTAATTTTGAGTTTTTGACGGAGACTAATAGAAGTACTGAATTGAATAAAATTTGAAATTTAAATAATTGAATAGAACGAAAGTGAAGTTAAAGAAATTAATTAAATTTTAAACAAAATTAAAGAATGGAATTTGTAATTTAATAAAAATAAAAATAGATTATAATTAATAGATAATTGCTTTAAACTCAACCAACTATTATTTTCGACAAATTATCACAAAGAATAAAAATAAATAAATTGTGTCACTTTCTAAAATTATTCAAACAAATCAAAGAGATTCTACTATCTTTTAGTATGATTCTTATCTTTATTATTTTAACCGTACCTATGACTTTTTTGTACCTTAAATTCCAACTTCACAGCTCATAAGACAACTCAAACTCGCAAAATATTTCCATGTCCTCCTAAAACTCCGTGCTGATCCCCAATTCTGTGTTCTGAGTTCTGATTCTCTCTGTCTCTTCAGACCCAAAACACAAACTCAGAAAAACCTCAATGGGTTTCGATGGAGACGAGGAAACAGCTCCCCAGAATCCAAAATACCTCAAATCCAAGTTCAGGTACAACTCACCCTTTGTTCAAGTCAGCCTCATAGGCTTAGTATGTTTCTGTTGTCCTGGCATGTTCAACGCTCTGTCAGGCATGGGCGGTGGTGGCCAAGTCGACCACACAGCCGCAAACAACGCCAACACAGCACTCTACACCACCTTCGCTGTCTTTGGAGTCCTCGGTGGTGGTATCTACAACATCCTCGGACCCCATCTCACCCTTGCCGCAGGTTGCTCCACCTATATCCTCTACGCTGGCTCTTTCCTCTATTACAACCATCACAAACACCAAGCTTTCGCCATTGTTGCTGGTGCTCTTTTGGGCGTTGGAGCTGGCCTTTTGTGGGCTGGTCAAGGCGCTATCATGACGTCTTACCCTCCTGCTCATCGTAAAGGGGTTTATATCTCACTCTTTTGGAGTATTTTCAACATGGGTGGTGTTATTGGTGGACTCATTCCTTTTGTCACGAACTTTAATCGTAGCGAAGCTGCTTCGGTTAACGATGGAACTTATATTGGTTTCATGGTGTTTATGGCAGCTGGGACTGCCCTCTCTTTTGCTATTTTGCCCCCCAGTAAGGTCATTCGCGAGGATGGGACTCGGTGTACTCATATTCAGTACTCTAATGTTTCGACTGAGGCAATTGAGATTGTTAAGTTGTTTTTGAATTGGAAGATGTTGCTTATAGTGCCTGCAGCTTGGTCTAGTAATTTTTTCTATACGTATCAGTTCAATAATGTGAATGCAACGCTGTTTAATTTGAGGACTAGAGGGTTCAACAATGTGTTCTATTGGGGTGCACAGATGTTGGGCTCGGTTGCGATTGGGTACTTGATGGATTTCAGTTTTGAGAGTAGGAGGAAGAGGGGGATTGTTGGGGTTTGCGTGGTTGCTCTACTTGGGACTGCTATTTGGGGTGGTGGGCTTGCTAACCAGCGCAGGTACTCGATCAAAGACCCGCTACCGCCGTTGGATTTTAAGGACTCGGGTCGAGATTTCGCTGGGCCATTCGTCTTGTATTTTAGTTATGGGTTGCTGGATGCCATGTTCCAGAGCATGGTTTATTGGGTGATTGGAGCTTTGGCGGATGATTCTGAAATCCTTAGCAGGTAATGGATATATGGTGGATTAAGGATTTTATGTATATCATATTGATTATTGGGTTTTTGGTTTTTGGTTGTGTTTGTAATATGGTGTCCATTCTTAGTCTAGATTGTAAATATATTATAATTAATAGATTATAATCTATTTGGGGTTGGCCGCGTGGCCCCAAGATGTTGGTTAGGAGTTTTGAATCTAGAATCTCATGGATGTTGTGAGGCTTGAGAATCACTGCATCAATCTCTTGGGGTTTTATTGATTATCGGTTTTGGATTAAACAATTTCTATGCATGTTATAATTATAGTTGTCGTTTTGCAATAGGAACAGAAGAAAGCATATGGAGGCGTTATATGTATAGGTATTGAGTTCTAAAAATCTTTATTCTTGTATTTGCAGGTATGTTGGGTTTTATAAGGGAGTGCAAAGTGCTGGGGCAGCAGCTGCTTGGCAAGTTGATACGCAGAAAGTATCCTACATGTCCCAGCTGATTGTGAATTGGTCGCTTACTACAATAAGTTATCCATTATTGTTGATTCTTGTATTGTTGGCTGTGAAGGATAACCACAAGGATGAAGAGGGAACTGCCAAGGAGGCTGACCCTACTTCAGCCGGCCCTGCCTTTACATGACACAATACTGATGTGGAGGGATTGAATGTTTTTCTTCCATTGAGTTCTTGTGTTCTGCATTATGGCATCTAAATGTTTTCTAGTTGAAATTTGCATCTGCTGTGTAAATTATTATTGTTACTGTCCTTAATGGAAGTGTGATAACTGTGCATATATTTGTTTTAGTATGACAAAACTATTGAAGTGAGTGTTGTATTGTTACTTAAATATTTGATTAAGTGTTGTGTTGGCAAATACTTTATTAAGTGTTATGTTGTCTGCATGTAGAATGGAATATTTTATTAGGTATGACTGTTGTTTTGTTAAATAATGTATATGTTATTCTAAATAATATGTATTTTGTTCTGTAACTAGCATTGTTTAATTGGTTTTGGGGGGTATGTTGCATGCAGAGTGAACTATTTCATTAAGTACTGTGTTGGTAAATGAGTGTTGTTTTCTTAGTTCTGTAACTAGCATTGTTTAATTAGTTTTGGGGTTATGTTACATGCAGAATGGATGAGCTATTCAGTATATCTGTGCATCATAGTGACTATTTTATTGTGAATCCTAAAAAATATGTGGGAGGTGTAGTAGATGTAATTAATAATTGACCCTAAATGATGGTCCAAGATTGAGATAGAGGGTATACGTAAGGACTTTGGGTACACATCTGTTAGTAGGTTGTGGTATAAAATGCCTGGAATGGACCAAGAAATGGCAGATTTCCATTTGGTTGTTGATGATCCTGATGCCATGTACATGACAGAATTAGTGAGGGGTCGTGAAGAGATTCATGTGTATGTAGAGCACCCAGTAGATGACCCTATATTAGTTGATGAAGGAGAGGATGTTGGTGAGAGTGTGTAGCCATTGGCAGTGGAGCAAGACATTATAGGTCATTATGACAATGATGATAGTAATTATAGTGATGACAGTGAACATGATAACCGTGATGGGGGTGAATTTTACAGTTTTTATGATAGTGATGACATGAATGCTAATGATCAAACTTTTAACAATGAAGATGAGCCAACTGAGGTAGATGTTGAACAAGTGTATGCTAGGAGAGTAGGTGAAGGACCTGTTATTGAGGAGGTTAATGCTAATGTTTCCATTGAGGTGACTGCTTCTCAAGTGGATTCAAGGAGAGTAGGTAAAGAACTTATCATTGAGCACCCACCTGAGGTCTTTCATATAAGTAATAACAGTGATAGTGTGGGAAGTGATGGTGGGGGAAGTGGCCTAGAAGATGATGTAGAGTTGAACCATGGTGTTAGAGACTTTTTTGAAAATAGTAATGATAGTTGGGGTAAGGATGATGATGATGTTGTTGAACCAGGCTAAATGGGTGCTGGTGTAATGAACTCTGATTATGAGAGTGAGAAATTGCACAGTTTTGTAGAATCATCATCTGATGATGAGCTTAGGTATGATACTGATGATAATTCTGAGGATGATAAAAGGACATATGTGGGAGATGGAAGGGAATAGAAAAAAGAGGAAGTGAGGAAGTTCTCTATGTTTAAGCTAATGGCTAAGGCTAAGCATATTTCTTTTGAGAAAGATATGATGTTTACTACACCTAAGCAATTCAAGGAAGTTATAACAGAATATGCAGTTCATGTTAGATGGGGGATAAATTTGTTAAAAATGATCTACAAATGGTAAGAGCTATCTACCAAGAAAATTGCAAGTTTGTTGCCTATCATACAAAGGTGCCAAGGGAGAGGAGCTACCAACTAAGGATATTGACATTGGAACACACATGCTTTAGATGTTATAAGAATCCTAGGTGTACTTCATCATACATCGAGAAGAAGTTGATGAAGAAGGTGAAAAGACAGCCTAATATCAAGCTGAGAGACATCCAAAATGCTATCCATGAGAAGTATACCTTAAACATAAGTGCAGGAAAAGCAAGTAGGGCTAGGGATAAGGCTCGAGAATATGTTGATGGGGCTTATACACAACAGAACAACGAGTTGTGGGAGTACTGTGAGGAATTAAGGAGGACTAATCCTGGCAATTTATACTTATGGAGGCACATACCTTCTATGATGGTGATTTGGTAGCTGAGATGGATTTGATGTGTGAGGTATCCTATTTTGAGAGGCTATACATATGTTTGGGGGGCTACAAAAGGGGGTTTTTGGCTAGATGCAGGCCATTCATTGGTTTGGATGTTTACCATTTGAAGAACAAGTTAGGGGGGCAATTGATTACTGTAGTATGCAGAGATCCTAATGAAGAGTATTTCTCACTTGCACATATAGTAGTAAAGGCTGAAACCAAGGACTCTTGGACTTGATTCTTCAATCTGTTATTTGCAAACATAGTTCAGAATAGGAGATGGGTGTTTATGTCAGAACAGCAGAAGGTGTGTAGTTTATTCTCTATTTGGTTGTTTTTATCTTCATTTACTCATTGCATCTCTAAGACACTAACTCCACATATTTTCCTTTGATACTATTCATGACAGGGGTTGGTGCAAACTTTCATTGCGAACTGGCCACAGTATGAATATAAGATTTGCTGTAGACACCTCTATAACAACTTTAGGAAGAACCATCCTGGTGTTCTGATCAGAGATATGTTTTGGGGGGCAGCCAAGGCAACTTATAAAGAAGAGTTTGATAGGGTGATGGATGAGCTGAAAGAAATTGATGCTGATGCACACAGTTGGTTGGATGCTCATTCAACAACAAAATGGGTCAGACACATGTTTAGTGAGGATGGTTTGACTGACACTATATTAAACAATATGTGTGAGAGTTTCAATAGCAGGATTCTTAAATTTAGGTCTAAGCCTATAATTAGCATGATATGAGTCTTTGTGATCACCTACAGTTAATTAGGTTCATTGTTTGGTACTGTTTTTAACAGGTGTTGCAATTAATATCTAATGTTTCATTATACTTGTAAGTATGTGCTTGCAGCTTGAGTGTATCAGGCTATATCACATGACTAGGTTTTAAGAGAATAGAAAGAAGATTCTGAGAGCAGAATCAGATGTTTGTGCCAAGGTTCTGAAGAGGTTGCATAAGGAAAAACTGGTAGCCAGTAGGTGGTTAGCTTGTTGGGTAGGGCAGACCCAGTTTGAAGTAAAAAATGGTCTGCAAAGTTTCACTGTTGACTTAGCCACAGCACACTGCAGTTGTAGGAAGTGGGATATAAGTGGCATACCCTGTGCTCATGCAATCACTTGCATATTTTTCAACAGGCAAGATGCTGAGCAGTAGGTTCACCCATATTACCATGTCTCTACATACAAGGCATACTATGAGTCAATCATATGACCAATTAATGGATAGAATATGTGAAGACCTAGTGGTGTGACCCCAGTTCAGCCTCCTATCAATAAAAGACCACCTAGCAGACCTAAGAAGAAGAGAGTAAGGGAACCTAATGAGCGAACAAGCAGGAGAGCTGGCATCTCTAAGTAATGCAAGGCTTGTGGTAAGTTATGGCCTAATAGAAGAAGTTGTAGAGGTGAGATTGGAGGAAACTCCTCACTACTAGGCACAACAAACAAAACTAGTACATCTAATAAGGTAATATATGGACACGTGTGTGAAATAGTTGCTTCTTAATATTCAGTATTAATGTGTGCGAATTTTTTGTTTATAGACCAGCAGAACCAAAAACAAGGTAGCCTCAGCCACACCATTTACACCATACTAGGCCAGCATGCACAGCTTCAGTTTCAGTCCAAGTGCACCACCTCAATCCAGCATGCATAGCCCATCTACTCCAAGTACACCATACCAGTCCGGCATGCCCAGCTTCAAGCCAAGTGCACCATCTCAGGCCAAGACAAGCTCAACCACTCAATTTGCACCATCTCAGACCAGGATGCACCAATCCAGTCCAAGTGTAACACCTCATGCCAGGACAAACTCATCCAATCCATTTCAGGCTAGCAGAAGCACATTCATCCACTCTTATACACAGCAGTATTGCTCCATTCCAGCTGCACCACACCAGTCAGGCAATACCACACAGAATCCAGGTGCACATCACAACTCCAGCAACAGCAACCCAAATCCAAGGAAGAAAAAGAAAAGGGTGGTCGCATCAGAGACTCTAAAGGCTTCTAAAAATGCATCCAGATACATGGAAGCAATCAGACATAGTGGGAGTCAATCATTTGTGCATGGTCCAAGGAAATGAAGAGAGCACAAGTTCATTTTTCCTTTGCTTAATGAATGTCACTTGTTTTGTGTATTTATGGTGATAGGGTTAACTATGGAACAATGCCCTGTTGTTGGCTTAACTATGTAATTATGGTGTTTGTGTAATACTGGTGCTTTGGGTTAACTATGGTTAACTATGGTGTTTGTGTGATAGGGTTAACTATGGAACAATGCCCTGTTGTTTTGTGTAATTCTAGTGATGGTAGAAAGTGTTGTTTTGTTTAAACATGAACCCTTTGTCTTGCTTTAATACTTATAGCAATGAGTAGCAGTTAATGATAAGTTGAAGACGTATTTCTATTGCTTTTGTGTTGTTTAGGTTAATATTGAATCTTGTGTCCTATTTTGGTTTTCACAGCAATGAGAAGCTGTTAATGAAGATGCTATGTTAGATATTTTATTGAGCTTTGTTATATATCTTGACACTAGTGATATTGACAGGTTTGTTGTATGTACGTGTTAATATCCTTGGACCATTGATATATAGAGTTTCTATATTTCATAATTAAAACATATACTGACAGGTTTGTTGTACCCCTCCTTCAAACCTTGTTTCTTTCCCTTTGCCCAAAAACAGATACTAACAGGTTTGCTAGGATAGTATTTATTTCTCATTTCAGGAGTAGGATCAAGAAAATAGCTCAAATTGTTATTTACTTTAAGATTTAACAATCAATTGGTACATTATTTGCAAATTTCACCCATAATGAGAGCCTTGAAGCCAAATACATCTTGGGCTAGGAAATAGTAAAGACATGCCTAACTTAACTAGGCATGCCTGACTTAACTATGCTTCCCAGTAAATATGCACATATTCATAGCATTTAGGCACAGATTCACAGTATTTAGGCACAAATTCACAGATTCATTAGGCAAGTTCACAATAATTTACCATTGCATAACACATCACCAACACACTGCTAGTCTAGTCAACAAGGAATAGGGGTATTTATTTCATTCCAAGAATGGTACCCAAAAAAAAAAAAAAAAAAAAAAAACTAGCAAGTGTTTCCATGCTAACTACCTAACCAAAAATTTTACACACGGCTAGTCCTATACATTAGCAATTACAGGATATTGAAACTCGCCCATCTATGTAACATGCTAACCAAACATACACTTCTAGCACCCACCTAACCAAACATAAACACTTCCACACTTCCTACTTGCTGCCTAACCAAACTTCCACTACCTGTCTAACCAAACATACAATTACAGAGACAAATCCCACATATCACCAATAAGAATGCCAAAGCCACAGTGTAAATCTTCTCTCTTTTGTAGCAGCTTGAAACCTCGGCCTCTAGTGTGATAATTCATTGCCTTTGCTTTGGGATAAGCACCTTACCACGTTCACATCTCATCATCACGCCATTGGAAGAGTTTACACTTTCGCCCAACTTGAAATGCAAACCAAGCACTTAATAATGAAACACAAGAAAATTGAAAAATAAACTTCCACCACCAAAGAAGAATTTAAATAAAAAAAAACAGAACCCCAGTAAAACAAAATACTCAAATTGAAATACTCAGTAGTTTGGACAACCATAAAACCTTTTGCCAGGGTTGTCTACTGTCCACGAAACGACTAACACTAGTTTTTCAGCATAGTAGCACCTCAATGGAGCTCTCCTTCTCAAGCTTGAACTGGTTGAAGAGCTTGCTTCCATCTGATCAGGGACTTTGAGGTGGTTGAAGAGCTTGAGAGATGGTTGATGATGATGTTGGCTTCAAGTGACAGAGATGGTTGATGATGGTGATTTGAGAGAGAGGCTGATGGTTTGAGAGAGGCAGAGAGGGTAATTCTAGAGATTCAAGTCTGATTTGGGGATTTTCAGTGTCTATGCACCAGATTGGTTGGTGAGTGCCTCACATGACATACACGTGATTGGGTTTGGGGCGGGAAAGCCACATTTCGAAGTGGAGCATGCCACGTGTAAAAAAATAACCTTATTTTATTTTTCTGTCAGCCACGTATGTTTTTTCTGTTTGTTGGCTGGCGGCAAGGACTTAAATGTCATGCGTTAATTAGTTTAAAGACTAAAAGTGGTGAAATGAAAATTTAGAGACCAAAATAGAAAAATGTCCAAAATATAGGGACTAAAAGTGCATTTATGCCAAAAAAAAAAAAAAAAAAAAAAACTAAATTAGCTTAAACAACCCTAAAACCTAGGTGAAGCTTATCATCTCTCAACCTGATCGAATCATACCTCCATGGCTGAACATTCAATGCTTTAACCACTCGCCACCACCTTCCTAGTGATGGCCTTGAACTTGTCATCCCTTTGTCACTCCCTCTATTCCCACACACTCTCTCTCTATGCTCAAACCCAGATTGGTTAATCTAGCCAAATTCTCTCATCTCTCAAACCCAAGAAGGACTTAGCTGGAACCATAGTTGTTTACTCTTATTTTTTGTTCGCATTTGTTTTTAGGCTTGTATCGGAATTTGCGTTAACTCAGTCAAACAAGATAGGTTTTTGTTTTGTAGTTAATTGTGTAACTGGGTTTGTTTTTGTTATGGGTTTTAAAATTGACATGTGGTATACAATTGCGCTCCAGTTGTATTGGGTTGCTTGACAATTCCTTGTTGGTTTTGGGATTTGGGTTTGTATCATAATTGTGTGCAACAATATGAATATTTTAAATATGATATTCTAAATTGAATATGGGAATTTATTAGTTGTTTTCAATTCGGCGAGCTTGGATTGAAAAGATACAATGATTTTTTGAGTAAATGATAGAAATTTTATTAAAATTGAATCATAAGAATACAGAAGTCTTGGAGACACAAAACTAGCTTAGGTTTGGCATGTCTAGGATCAAGGGTGAAGCTAGGGAGGGTTGGGGTGGGGGGGGGGGGGGGGGGGGGGCGCAGTTGCCCCCCCTGGCATTGCAAAAAAATATTTGGGTGGCTTTTAAATTTTAGTAAGAAGAAGGTTTGTATTTGGTTTGACAATATATCCATCTCAAAGTTGCATCTCTTTCTCTTTATTGGTAGAAAAAGGTGCATCTCTTAAGTCTTAGAGAGCAAATAATTGTCACGTAGCTTTGGCTTAGGGTTGGCCTGGCATGCATATAATAGCCAACTAGCTTTGGCTGGGACTTGGTGTCAATTCTCCACTTCACCATGTGGATCCTTACTAAAAAAAATTCTTTATGTAATAATTATCCTACTTCATAAAATTTTGTATAATAAACCAAAATTTTGAGGTAATTATATAATAACACAAAATTACATTAGTTGTATTTGGTGTTCATACTTAATTACTAAAAATATTTTCATTTATAAATGGAATTTTTACTATATATATATATATATATATATATAAAGAAGATGGCTTATTTATGCAAAGGAAAAAAAAATCCTTTACAACTACCCAACATATATGTAATATGTGTGTGTTTCAATATACGTGCATAGTGTATATAAATTTTGCCCTCCCTGGAGTCAAATCCTGATTCTGCCATTGTCTAGGATAATAACAAAACAGAGAATAAAAACAAATAGGAGGTTACAGGACCATAAGTGTTGTTGGCTTGTTGCTAACCTTTGATATTCCTCTAATAGTTAGGTAACTTCCTTGAAAATTACTATTGGGTTTATTGTAGAATTCAATTTCCATATTGGACTTGAATGAGAAAGGAAACAGAGTGATAGAATAGTAGCAACAACGATGGTCCAGTCAAGTCCTTCCTGAGTTTGAGCGAAGAGAGAGAAAGGGTGAGAATAAAGTGAGTGAAAACGGGGACAACGAGACAAGTGAGAGGACCAAAGTATTGAAGGTTTAGCCATGGAGGTTTGGTTTAGTCAAATTGCGAGAGGGCTTTCAGCTTGGTTTAGCATTTCAAGAAACGTTTCAAAGTGTTTAAAGTTATTTTAGTTTTTTTTAATAAAAAAAATTGACATGGCAATATAGTTGTCTGATGACATGGAAAAATATTATTATTTTTTTAGGCCATTTGTCACGTTAGTAATTTTCATCTAAGAGATAACGACAGAGAGTAAATTGACATGACACTGAAAGCTTAGGGATCAAATTGACACAATTAAAAGATTAATGATCAAATTGAAATATGATGTAAAGGATAGGGACCAATTTTGTAATTTATCTTTAAAAAAATAAATGTATTCTCTTTTTTTAAATAAATGTGCAATGAAAGGCTCAACAAAGGACAATATTAAATTTCACATGAAAGAGATGTGCTTAAGTAAAATGAAGCTAAAATGTAACAGTTTCAATTAATTGAAAACATAGTGTTACACAAATTAATAAATATAGGCATATATAGGTAGAATATTTACAAAAAAAAAGGGTTTTAGCAACTACTTGATAGATTGACTACCACTTTGCTCACCCAAATTCATCCAATTTCCTGCTATGCAATCTAACAAAATTGTTGATATGTCACCCCAGTGACGGAGCCAAGAATTTAGGTCAGAGGGGGCAAGATTAAAAGACAAGATTGAAAGTAAAAAATTAATCAATATTAATAACAAAATAAATAAACAACTATATGTCAATTAACTACAAATATATATGTCATATCATTAAAATAAAGAAAAAAAAACTAAAATTTATGATTAAGAATAATCAAATTAAGAGATCATTATAAATACAAATAGTTTAAACATATAATTTGAATTATAAATTTATGGTTAAGAATAGTCAAATCAAGAGATCCATCTAAATATAAACAGTTTAAACATATAATTTGATTCTTTAAAAAATTAAATAAATAAATAAATCAAAGTAAAAGTATTAAGAGTATGCATACCTATAAATATTTGAATGTGTGACTTAAAAACCCATCTAGAATGCTTTTAAAAACTCCACAGAAACTCTGAGATCCAAAGAAAGAGACTATGAAAAGAAATTTTTTATCTTTTTGATGGGAGGCGTACTTTGTTTGCATTATATATGCCCTTTTTTTTTTTTAGAGTTCTATGCTAGTACTGATTTCTATTCCGTGTAGGTGTAGCAAAGTTGTTATTTTTTAATCATTACCAAGTGGGACCCATGGCTTTATATTATAGTTGTAGACTTGTTGTACATTTTTGTCTAGTCCACCTAGTCTTTGTGTTCAGACTACTATTCAATGAATCAATGTAGAGATTTTTTTTTTTTTTTAATCATTACTAAGTGGGACTCATTGGTCTTATATATAGAATTGTAGTAAGAGTAGAAGTCTATTACTAGTTTACTACTAGGAAAGGTACCGTGAATTCACTGAACTGAGATATTTTTTTTGTCTTTTGTGTTGGGGGGTGGGGGAAGGCATTTCAGGTTATTATAATATTATTAGTTACCCTAAAAAAATAAAAAATAAATTAGAGAAAGGCTTAAATAAATTAGAGAAAGGCTTAAATGTAAGGGGGGGGGGGGGGGGAAGGAGGAAGAGAGAGCACCACTTAAAACACATATACTAAAATAATGAGTCAAACCCTATAACAAAAAAAAAAAAAAAAAAAGGAGGAAGAGAGAGCACCACTTAAAACACATATACTAAAATAATGAGTCAAACCCTATAACCAAAAAAAAAAAAAAAAAAAAAAAAAGACAAATCAATATATATCATTCCCACTCTTTTAAAAATACTCATTAATTAGAGAAAATATTAAACACCCATCAAACTAACCAAAGAAAAGATAATGATAACAAAGTATGGTCCTATTTTGTAGGTAGTATTTTACGTGGGAGTTAAAATATTTTTTTTTCCCCTTTCAGACTCTAAATCATGATAAAATAATAAGGTTAAAAAAAAATAAAAAAAAAACTCTATGTCAACATTCAATTGAATTAAAAAAAAAAAAAATCAATTTGAGTTTTAAAAAACTAACAAAGTAAGGAAACCAAAATACAAAAAAAAAAAAAAAAAAAAAAAATACTGAATGACAAACTCAAACTCCTAAAACCATATTCCATTTACTTTGTTGCACTTCGAGCTCTACTTTTAAGCAAATACTTAGGGCTCTTGTTACATTATCTAGATTGATACCACTCCTAATAGCATGCGTATCTTGAATAGGGAATACATTTAAAGGATTGGTGCATTGAACATCAAACACATTACCCTTATCTTTCAAACCCAACTTATTACTTCATTCCAAATTATCAAATGGCATGCGTGTCTTTGAAGCAAGCAAATTCCCACTATCAACTTTAGCACTTCCTAGTTCACTTGAATTCAAATTTGGATACATGTAGTCCATCAATATCATGCAGTTAAAGAAACCAAATATAAATCAAATATAGGAAAGCAAATATTGAATGGAAACTCATAAAAGTAAATATAATACAGAGAACCCAACACGCATGAGGCATTTTAAATAGAGGTCATGAAAGATACTTACATTTTTGTTGTTGACTACACTCCAAGTCCAAAGTCCAAACAGTCTGTTGGAGTTGGAGGACAAAGCACATGAAAATCTTAAAGATTAACACCCCAATGCACATTCCTTGAAGTTTAGATATCAAAATCTTGAAGATAGACACCCCAGTGCACAGTCCTTTAAGAAATATGTGAAAGAAATTAAAGTTAAAGTTGAAATATAGGGGCTATTTTACACAAATATTTGATTTGTTTCTAGAATATAAGAAGTTGTTCATGAATTAGAAAACCGAAATAGAAAAGACCAATGTACATTGACATACACATATCGTTGAGCAGAAGCAAATTTGAGCAGAGCAAGTAGAAAAAATGATGAAAATGGTGAAAAGAAGATTAACACAGAAATAAAAGAATTGAAGAACCAAAGAATAAGCAATTTGAGTTTAAAAACCAACATGAGTGTATTGGGAGTATGGTCCTATTTTGTAGATAGTGTTTTACGTGGGAGTTATTGGAAGTATTTTTATCAAGTTTTGTCCCTACTTAAACGTAGACTATAGGGGTATTTTGGAACCAAAAAAAAAAAAAAAAATCGGTCCAAACAAGGAAAGCCTCTTAAATAGTAGTATAGATGTTCAATTTGGTTTATTTATAATAAACTTGAGCTTGTCCAATAATTATTTGTTTAACTATTTCTTTTCTCATATATAGTAAATACCATGACCAAAAGTTTTTGACTCTTTTGCAAATCCATGTTTATAATTCTCATTCATATTTGATTCTATTCTAAATAATATTATTATTTCATATATTTATGCTAAATTCTTTATTTGTTAAATCTAATTGCTATTATCAAGAACAAGGGATGTTTATCAATGTCCTTATTATAATTTAATTTTTAAAATTTATGCGACTAACAGGGACGGAGCTAGAACTTTGAGTTAAGGGGAGCAACTTTGACCTCTAGCTCGGCGGATTCTTAGCCGCTGAGGTTTTATTTATTTATTTATTTTTTGATGTGTGCGTCTGCAGGGTAAAGACAAAATTATATATTTTGCTATTTTTTTTTAAAGGGCCAGTTGTTTGTTTGAGTGAAATTGGTTAATTGGACTTAATTTTTTGTAGCTTTGCTATCGGTGATTTTTGTTGTTGCACAAATGTTTTTGGGCTAGTATATATTGTTTTATATTTTAGATCTATAAAATTTTTAATGGCCTTTAAAATGAGGAAAGTGATGTAAGTAATAAGTCCAAATGTGAACCAATAAGAATTTGTATCTCAACAGATTGTAAAAATATTGTAGATAAATTTGTAACTATAACATTACTCTAAAAAGAATCAATGATACTATTAAGGGGGCCAAAATGTAATTTTATAGAACAAAATTGCTAAAATTAATGCATATATATATATATATATATTTTTTTTTTTTAAATTGAGTGGGGCCATTGCTCCCATGGTCAATGTATGCCTCCGTCCCTGCCGCTAAGTTAAGAAGTATTAAATTCTAAAAAAATTATTTAACCATTTAGAAAGCCAAACAGATGGTCATGATATCTACTATATATATATATATATATATAAAAGAATTAGTTAACCATTTTTTTTTCTTGATTGGAATTAGTTAACCATTTAATCTGTTTATTTTCCGGATGTGATATTTGAAAATCAACATCAAAACATAAATAATTCGAATAGTTAATATCATTGACCTCTGATTCTTTTTTTTGCAATCTTTAGAGTTTAAATCAACATCAAAAGAAAAATAATTAAAATAGCTAATATTTATGATCTTTGATTCTTTTTGTGCAAGCTTTAGAGTTAAGACTTAATAAAAACTGTGGGGCCTGTGGGCCTGGTGACCTCGGCCCACTTTACATCTGGCCCAGGGCCCATGCCGAGGAAGAAGGATCGTCCAAGGACGATTCATGAAAGCCTAAGCTTTAAGAATCTCCGTTGATGATAACTTTGTCCTCGGCGGACCGAGACTAACTCCAGGTGGGGGAACAGGCTCAGGACAAGTTGTCACCTCCACACTAAATACGCTTACCTAACCCTCTGGCCGCACTAATGGAGATGTGACCCTTGGACAAGGCAACCTTGGTTATTGTGAATCACTTGAGTATTGATAGTGTAGCTGATGGGACGGGCGGTCAGAGGAAAAGCACATGGATGATCAACAGATGGAAGAGAGAGATGGGAGGAAGAGAACTATATAAGAGGAACCAACAGAATAGTTAAAGGGAGAAGAAGAAAAAGAAGGAGAAAGAAAAAAAGAAGAGGAGAGAAGGAAGAAGGAGAGAAGATGGGCCAAGATCAACCTCCTCGGATCAGTGCCGAGGAGCAGTATTAAAGTAGAACTTGTATGCTCTAGCCTTGAATGGTGGTGAATTCGTCATTTGGGCTCCGTTCGTCTGCAAGAGCCAATTTCTTTAACTCACTCTCTAAAAATGTATTGTTTAGGGCCTTTACAAAATTGAGTCCTTACAAAAACATATTGCTTTATTTCTCTCCAATTTTTTTAATGGTTTTTCAAGTAATTTTATTTTGGGTTTACTCTTTGCTTTTCATATATTTCTAGGAACACAACCCAGCAGGTGAGAGAATCAATTATTGTATTACTTAAATTATGAAACTTCTATGATCATTTGTGTTGCAGTGTTGGTTAATGTTTGTATTGTTCCCCTCTTTGTGTTGTATTTTATTTTTGTATGAGTGTTTTAGATTGGTAGTAGATTGAATTCAACCAAAGATATAAAGTTTGGGCTGATGCCTAGGCCCTTACACTAAAGGGTGTGGATTCCAAACCATATAGTACCAATTAAACATGTTATAATGCCATTTAGACATGTTTCGCTTAAAAAAAAAAAAAAAGGAAAAAAGGACACGTTTCACATTTTGTTTAGCTCTTTCGCTCGTAAATTTTTTTTTAGATAGTTTTAATTTATGGTGTTTATTCTTGATATTTGCTCTTTATCATCAAATATGATCCAAAACACCAATTGATTTTTTGGTGTAGGCGAAGATCGAACTTCTGAATTCTTATTCAACGACAAGAGACTTTATCAGTTAAGCTAACTGGAACTCACAAAACATAGCCTCATAAGTCATTATATAGCTTATAAATGCACACATTCAATGACAATTATTAGATATCCAATTTTTTTAAAGGGAAAATAATAGACGAAGGGTCTATTTGGGATTAGCTTATTTTGCTGAAATTGAAAACTTTTTACTAAAAGTACTAGATAAAGGTAAAAGTTAGTTGAAATAGTATAGTGGGACTATGAATAGTACCAAAAAGTACCGTGAGAATTATAAATAATAGCAAAAATAAGTATAATAGCAAAAATAAGCTGAATAGTAGAATAAACAAGTTTTTTAGCAAGACAAAATTGAAGCAACGTGAGGAAGGGTGCATGGGTACGTTCCACAACAACATAGCTAGCCCTATAAGACATTATATAGCTTATAAATGCATACATTCAATGACACTTAGTAGATATCCAATTTTTTTAAAGGAAAAATAATAGACGAAATTGAAGCAAGACAAAATTGAAGCAACGTGGGGAAGGGTGCATGGGTACGTTGATGTTAATATAGTATATAAGTTTAATCACCAAGTTATCAGTTATCACCTCAACAACTGCGAAGACATTTCAATTGTTTTTTCCCCCCGCTCATACTGTACAAACTTTTTTTTTTTTTTTTTTTTAATTTGTGTTTTTTTGGTCATTTTGACACAGGAATCTTAAGTTCCATTCTACAAACTTTGATTTTCACCTCTGAAAATTTCTAAAAAGAAATTTTAACATTTAGTGTTAGGTGTGTGCTTCTTGTATTTTCTTTAATTTCTTAAATGACATGACAATTCTTTAGGTGATTATTTTCAAGCCAAGTGCTCAATTCTTTAGATTTTCGTTGTAGGAAAGATGATATGTGTTTTTGGAGTTATCTTTAATGTGATTTCTTATGCTTTTAGTGTTATCTTTAATGTGACTTCTTATTAAATTCAACTGTGGATCGGTGAAATATAAGAAGATTATTATTCTATTAAGTGGATATTTTTATAATAAAATATTTTTTACTTTATAAAAAAAGTTAATAAGAAGTTATTTTCATTTTTAAGGTATGTGAGTTGCACTTTTGGGAGTATCTAACAAGGGAGTCAATACCGTACCGGAGGCTGTACCGGTTTGTCTAGCGGTACGGTATATTTCGGATACCGGTCAATACCGTTGTACCGTTTCGGGTTTACCGCTATTTTTTATATTTTTAAATAAATATATATATGTATGTGTGTGTATATATATTATAATAAATATAAAAGTTTACCATAAAATATTTCCTCAATTCAAAACTAATTATTCATAATTTTAGACTTTAGTATTAATTAAAAGAAAAAAAAACACACAATATAAAAAATAGAAAGCTTAAAAGTTACCATTGCATACTAAAAAAACAAATAATACTAATAAGTTAATGCAAATAATTTATCATTCTACCATAACAAAAATTCAAAAATTACAAAACTTAAAAAAAAAACAAAAAATTTTTTTTTTGGGACCGGCCGGTATTGCCCGAAATTGGCCGGTATGACCGGTACATGGCCGGTACGGCCGGTATTTAAACCGGTACGAAACGTTAATGTTTCGATACCGGTATGCAACCGGTATGGCCGATACCGGCCGTACGGTATCGACTTCCTTGGTATCTAATGCACCATGGGAAGGGAAAAAAGAAAAGAAAATTGAACATTGCCAAGGACTTTGAAAACAACTTTTTGTTGCCTTTTGGAATCATGATTTAACTTTACCCTATATTGAGGTGAAAAATGAGACTACATTATATAGAGACAAAGTTCCTCTGCAGAATGTGCAACCATAAAAGAGATATACAACTGTATACGTGGAAGTATACAAGCATAAATAAATTATTATTTTTTATTTATCTATATGTGAGTTTTTTTTTTGGGTTTAAATTATTGCAAATTTAAAGTGGATATTGTTAATTTGTTATATAAAAATATCCTATAGTAACTATCAGGTTACTATTAACCTTGATTTATCTGTCCATGTATCTTTTAATGAATTACTATCATGTCTTTAACTAGAAATAACATATATCATGTTATATCATGATTAAGTTAAAATAAATTGACATTTTATTTATTAGAATGTAATAAATAAAAGAAATATGTATAATATATCAAAATAAAACTGTTGAATTTTTCAGCGCATAGCACAGGTTAACGACTAGATATTATATAGTACTATATATAACAAAGTAGGTTTTATTTGTCGCTCGAAAGAGGAATTCACGTCACACTTAAGCAAAGATGACTTGATCAACTAAGGGTAATTATCGCTCCCTCGGGGTTAGCTGGCAATATATGGGACCGAACTTAGAATAATAAATTAATAATCACTAATCACGGGGTGGTTAGGCCTAATTCATCTTATCTTAGGCTATTACTGTTCATTACAAACTCATCTGACTTTGATAATTGATACCTGACCCAAAAAAATAGAAAATGAAAAATCTTACTTTGGGGCCAATTAGTCAAACAGTCCTGGCCCACTTCGTACCAGGCCCTAAGGCCCACGCCGAGGAGGTATTAAAGATCCGAGGACGAAAGTAAGAAGCTCAGGTGCCCAAGAAGTATCACCGAGGACGATTCTGTCCTCGGACAGCCGAGACCATAAAAGGGAGGAACTGTCACTTCCGCATTAAATGACCATGTTGAGGTTCAAAATTAAAAGGCCACATATAGGCGCAAGGAAGTAAAAAACATTGGGCCCATTTCATGCAAAAATAAATGAATAATGAAACTAGAAAGGCTGAAGAAAAGAGAGAAGAAGGAAAGAAAGGGGAAAAAAGCCCAGAGGATCTGAATCCAAAGATTCACGAAAAAGCCCAAGAAACAGACAGAATCAGCAAACCAAAGAAAGCCCAGAAAGAAGAACTGGGTCGGGATCCCAGAAGCCCCCCAGAGGCAGGGGATCCCTGGACGCGTGAAGTGAAATTGAAGCAGATTTAAAGAGAAAAAAGAGACAAAAGGCATGCGGACCTTATGCCCTAGACACGCAGTGGAAGTACAAAGCAAAATGCAGGAGCCTAGCTCCAACCATTTGGAGAAAGAGACAAGGAAGAGTACAACTGGAAAAAGCTGGAGCGCTGAGAAGAAAAACCAAAAAGCCTCAGGTCAGCCAACGGAAAAACCTGGGAATAGAAAGCTAGTTGAGGGACTTTCATCTTGTCGCAACAAAAAGCAGGAAACTATGGAAAAAGGGAAACGACATGACCCTGAAGCAACTTGGCATGGCACGGACTCTAAGGGGCAAAAGGGAGAAATCGTTAGTACCCCGGAGTCCGAAGCTGTGCTATAAAAGGAGGAAGGGGTCCATGCTACAAAAGGGGGGGATTTGGAAGGAAGAGATAGAGAATTCATTGACAATTAGAGGCATTAACAATTGCCTTCAGTAGTCTCATAAAATTGTAGAAAACACTCTGTAAACGTAAGAGAAAACAGAGGAACCGTTCCTGGTATCCCAGAGACAGCCACTACAGTACATGCTCGGATTCAACAAGTTCAAACTTTGCAAGTCTTTGATGTCTAAATAGCTATCAAAGTCTGTAACTTTTGAACTCAGTTGAACCTTGCACCACGTCTTAGTGAGCGCTGTAATCACAACTAAGAGAAATTAATAAAATGCACCTCACTAATTAGAGGATCCCTAACTTGTTCTTACATTATATTTTACTTATTGTATATTCCTTTACTGTTAAAATGTCGTTCAATATGGATATGCTTTCTCTGTTAGCTATTTTTATTGTAGGAAGTTTGTTTTGTGCACCAATCGATTCTTAAATAGCCCTTTAGCTGTGGTGAATCGAGCCCAGCCCAGTCCACCAAGATCATTTTCATTCGGCCCAGGATCCTTGGGCCATAGTGCTGAAGAAAAAAGGCACTCTCACATTTTGGCGACTTCGTTGGGGACTGGGTAAAGAAAAGGGAACAAGCAATCCCTTCGCAGAACATGCCTCCAAGACAAAGGAACAGTAAAGGTGCTAATGCGCCACCTGCGGCCTCTGAGCCCGTGGGAGAAAACGAAGTGGCCTCCAGGCAAAGAGGCGAGGTGCCCCTAACAGAACGGGAGGCCGTGTCAGAACAAAGAAACGCAAGGCAAGAGCTGGACCCTATGGCTTAGATGACTGCAATGCTGAAAGATTTGCAACAAGAAGTTCGCCTTCTCAAAGAAGGCAAGACGCAGGAAGACAGAGACAATGCCCCCCATGTGGGCAACCAAGATAGAACCCAACCAGAGGGAGGGTCAGCAGTGGGAGGAGGAACTAACCCCCAATACCTAACACTGGCAGATGTCAGCGCCCTCCTGGACCAAGAAAGGGAAAAACTTTCCGGGATCCCCAAGCAATTTTCTTGGGATCCCCCATTCCCACCAGAACTCCTTGGCAAGCCATATCCCAAGGGATATGAGCCACCAAAGTTCCATCCTTTTGATGGAAGGAATGGAAGTGCAGTAGAGCACGTGAGTAGATTTGTCCACACTATGGGCCCCTACGCAGGAAACCGAGAGCTGTGCCTAAGAGAGTTTGCTAAGTCCTTAGTGGACAGGGCATACACTTGGTACACCACATTGAGACCTGGGTCCATTAAGACCTGGGACGAAATGATGGAGAGATTTTGTGCAAAATATTACCCTGGTGAGGACAAGGTCACTTTCCAAAACCTTCAAATGGTAAGGTAGAGGCCTGGAGAGGACCCCGTCTAGTTCATCAAAAGATTTGAAGATGTGTCCCTAGACTGCTATGGGGACCATGAAGAAAAAGAACTCGTAGAGAATTGTATCTCTAACATGCTTTTCGATTACAGACTCAACCTCGAAAATTTACATATCACACAGTTCGCTAACTTATTACAGAGGACTAGAAGAATAGCACAAACTATGAGGGCGAAGAGGATGCCAGCGTCCCAAGCCATGACGGCATCGGTAGGAGAAAAAAGGAAGAGGCCTAACGGAAAAATGTTTGAGGAACCACCGGTGATCCCATGCACTATAGAAGAGTTAAACCATGTCCTGGACAAATGGATTGGGGATGGAATGGTTAGGCCATTCACTGTATCCAGACCACCAATCGAGGAAGAAAGAAAAAATCCTTTGTTTTGTAAGATTCATAATTATGTTAAGCATTCCACCAAGGATTGTTGGACCCTCCGCAGGCTCTTTCACAGGAAATTAAGAGAAGGAACCCTGGAGCTCACCTAGAAGGAGCCAGAAGTACAAAGAAACCCCCTGCCCAACCACAAAGGAAAGGGGGTGGTGGCTGTAGTAATCCATGGGAACTCGACAGAAGCAGAAGAGCCAGAAGGATCCTTTCACCCAAATACAGTCAGAACCCTCTAGAAGAATCCCAAGTTCAGGTCACTATTCAATTAGCTGGGATTTGGACCAGAAGCAAGGAGGGTGGCCACGGAATCTCTTATGACTATAGTAGCAGATTCAGGAATGGAATGTTTCACAGCAGAATCACATGCCCGTCGAGCTTTCTTGGAAACAACCAATGCCATAATCTTCACTGATGAAGACATGGAGGTCGAGCGTCCAGACCACCGTAGACCTCTTTATCTAATGGCCACCATAAACAGTGTCCAAATCAGAAGAGCACTGGTGGACACAGGGGCGTCACTCAACCTCATAGCCCTGAGTACCTTGGAAGCCGTGGGCCTAGCTGGGAGGAGGATCCTGGGGGCTCCCATGGAGATAACCGGGTTTGGAGGATCAGCAGAGTCAACCGAAGGATATATACAGCTGGCTTTAAGAATGGGGCCAATAGTGGCCTTGACCAGATTTCATGTAATCAACTCGGAATTGTCCTACCATGTACTGCTAGGACGACCATGGCTCCATAAGCACCGCCTTATACCATCCACCTACCATCAGTGTGTTAAGGGGAGATTAAATGGGAGGCCTGTAAAGATCCCTGCCAACCATAACCCTTTCAGCCAAGGGGAAGTAAACTTTGTAGAAACAATGTTCTATGATGAGTTAGAACCTGATGATGAGAGTCCCATGCCAGGGACCCCAGGAACACCTATCTTGGAAAAAGAAGAAGGAGGAGGTGCCCATGACTTGAGAGACCTCCTGAAGATAAAAAGGCAAAAGAAGGAGCCCAGCACCTCAGGATCCTGGGAGTGCGTAGTAGTACGGGAACAAGGGGAAGGTTAATATATCACTTGTGAAGGTGCGCGGGACCTGAGTGCATTGTGCAGGAAGGTCCCGGACCACCAGAATGTATGATAACCCAAGAGGAAGTCGCAGAGGAACTAGTCAAAGAGGCACAAATCCGGCCTGAGGAAGAATTACAGGAAGTAAACTTGGGGGCTGAGCTGGGATCCCAGAAGCCTGTTTTCATCAGTAGTCAGTTGGCAACACAAGAAAGGGGGCCACTGGTGGCTTTGCTCAAAGAATACACGGATGTGTTTGCCTGGACCTATGATGAAATGTCTGGTCTGGATCCTGGGTTAGTGGTCAATGCCTTCAATGTAGACCAAGGAGTTAAACCAGTAATCTAACCAGCCAGGGTCTTTTACACTGATGTAGAAGCCCAGATAGCTCAGGAGATCAAGAAGCTGCTAGCAGCTGGTTTTATCAAGCCCATTCAGCACCCCAGATGGCTTTCTAACATAGTACCTGTGAAGAAAAAGAACGGCCAGATCCGTTGCTGTGTAGACTTTCGCAACCTGAATAAAGCATATCCTAAAGACGAGTTCCCTCTGCCTAATATCGACCTCCTTGTGGACTCAGCTGCGGGAAGTTCTATGTTCTCATTCATGGATGGGTATAGTGCGTACAACCAGATTCGTATGCCTGCCAAGGACGTTGAAAAGACAACATTCAGGACACCAATCGAAAATTTCTATTACACTGTGATGCCCTTTGGCCTCAAGAATGCAGGAGCCACATACTAGCGAACCATGACAACCATCTTCCACGACATGATGCATAAAGAAATGGAAGATTATGTGGATGGTATTGTGGTCAAGTCAAAAACTAGGACAGGACACCTTCAGGTACTTGAACAAGTTTTCAAAAGATGCTGAGAATACAAGCTACGCATGAACCCCATGAAGTGTGCCTTTGGAGTATCCGCAGGAAAGTTCCTCGGGTTCTTGGTACATCACAGAGGCATAAGCGTGGATCCAGCCAAAGCTGCAGCCATTGCCACCATGAAAAGACCAACAACAGTGAGGGAGCTCAAAAGCTTCCTAGGAAGGGTATCCTACATCAAGAGATTTGTGCCAGGGCTGGCTTCGGCCACAGCAGGCTTGTCCAAGCTATTAAAGAAAGGAATCGAGTTCATCTAGGGAGCAGAACAACAGGAAGCCTTCCAAAGGGTCCAATAGATTATGAATCATCTGCCCACTCTCCAGGCACCAGTACGTGGGCGACTTCTGTTATTGTACTTAGCATCAAATACCCAAACAATAGGAGCCCTGCTGGCACAAAAAGATGATGAGGGAAATGAACAACCTATTTACTATGTAAGCAAGACACTCAAGGATGCCGAGACTAGGTACCCCAGGATAGAAAAGGCTTGCCTAGTGGTCATTTACGCATCCCAGAGACTGAAGAGGTATTTCTCAGCTCACCAAATCCTTTTAGTGACTAAGTCACACCCTATAAGGGCATTCCTGCATCAACCCCTCCTAACAAGAAGAATAGCACAGTGGTTGGTCCTGCTTTCTCAATATGACATAGGCCTCAGGACCCCCAAGGCTGTCAAAAGTCAAGCCATAGCTGACCTACTGGCACAATTCCCAGGGAAGGAGGAGAGCTCACTAAGTGAAGAAATCCCAGGCGAGGTAGCAGTAGCAGAAACCCCAGGAAAGAAATGGACAATGAGGTTCGACGGGTCAGCTACAGCAACCTCAAATGGGGTGGGAGTTGTACTAAGCTGCAAAAATGGGGACACCATACCTCTATCTTTCAAGCTTGGTTTCCCCTGCTCCAATAATGCAGTTGAGTATGAGGCGTACTTGACCGGGTTAACCATAGCACTCAGTATTGGAGTGAAACACATGATAGTACTGGGAGATTCCAATCTCGTAGTCTCCTAGGTGAAAGGTGACTTTGCATTGAGGGAACAAAGTTTGGCAGCCTACAGGACTTGGGCGCAAAGGCTGGAGCAGAAATTCCTGACCTTCCGCATAGAATACACACAGAGAAGTGAAAACAGGTTTGCAGATGCGCTTGCCACCCTGGGATCCCAAGCACCATTCAAGGGAAAAGACACCCTGGTCAGAATAGGGAGACAGGAGCATTCCATCTTAAAAATCCTCCAGAAGATATCCCCGGGAGAGTCCAAACAATGGGACTGGAGGAGTGAAGTGAAAGAAAAAATGAAAGAAACAGGAGCTAGTGGAAGTGTCAAGAAGCTGAGGGACTACGCTCTAATAGAAGGAGAACTATACAGGACACTGCCCGGAGGGATCCTATCTAGGTGTATCAATGAAAAAGAGGGGAAGCTAAGGTTGGAAGAGCTACATGCCCAAGTCTGCGAGACCTTAGAAAAGATCAGTCTATACAGGAGGATGCAGTGCATGGGATACTACTGGCCAAATATGAACAAAGAGGTAGCAACTATACATGAGAAATGTTAAGAATGCCAATCCTTGGTGGACAAGGAAGAAAGCTACGCTGTATTTGTTACAGAAGATTGGAGGACTCCCTTCATGGAATACCTGGCTCAAGGGATCCTACCAACTGATAGGGAACTGGCACACCAGCTCAAGAAGCTCGCAGTTAGATATTTCTTGCAAAACGGGATCCTATTCAAAAGGGGATACAGTGAGGATCCCCTAAGATGCCTGGGACCAAGGGAAGTCAGGGAAGTAGTCAAAGAAGTCCATTCTGGTGATTGTGGGAGCCATCCAGGAAAAAGGAGACTCTACAAACAGTTACTACTGTTGGGGTACTACTAGCCAACAATGAAAAGGGACTCCGAGGAGATAGTCAAAACCTGCCACGCATGTCAAGTCCTTGGAGATGCAATCCATACTCACCCAAATACACTACAGGATATGACAATCCCATGGCCTTTCCACACTTGGGGGCTTGATCTCATAGAGCCTATAAATCCTCCATCCAGTTGGTACATATGGATCTTGGCAGCCACTGAGTATTTTACAAAATGGGTAGAGGTCATCCCCTTGAAAAAGGCCACTGAAGCAGCTGTAACAAACTTCATTCGAGGCCATATCATTACAAGGTTTGGGATCCCCAGGAGGTTGATCAGTGACAATGGAACCCCATTCATAAATAAAGACATGAAAGGGTTAACTGAAGCCTACTACATCAAACATGGAAGGTCTACATCGTACTACCCACAAGGAAATGGCCAGGCAGAGGCCACTAATAGGGTGATATTGAAGATCCTTAAAAAAATGAAGCAAGAGTATGGAGGAAAATGGAGTGACCACCTAGCAGATGTACTCTGGGCATGCAGGAGCTCTGTGAAAACAGCCACGGGATTCTCACCTTTCTCTCTGGTCTATGGGACAGAAGCCATCAGCCCAGTGGAGTTAATTGTTCCCACACCAAGAGTAGTACTTGAAGAAAGTCAAGAGGACACCGAGGACACAAACAATGAAAGGAGATTAGCAGACCTGGAAGGGATAGAGGAAGAAAGAGAGCTCGCCAAGAGAAGAAGCCAGAGGTACCAGCAAAGAATGACAAGAGCATACGCACAAGCAGTACGCCCGAGGACTTTCACCAAAGGGCAGTTGGTACTAAGGACAGCAGAGCATGTGAGAAGAAACCTACCGAGACCCTCCAAATTCGCCCCAAAGTAGGAAGGACCCTACATCATCAGAGAGGCCCATGATAGTGGGTACTACTACCTTACAAAGGAAGATGGGACACTCCTGACAGAGCCCATAAATGGGAAGTGGCTGAAACAATACTACGCATGAGAAGGGAGAGGTCTCAGTACATTGGAATCCTTTTGCCAAGCTCTCCAACTTGCTAAGTGTTTCTTTCCTTTTATGTATTTATTGTTTAAGTAATTTTGTTCACAAACTCGTGGTAGAAGGACATTCTATGATCCTTACTATCTTTGTTGGATTTGCTGTATTCCTTGAATGAAATTTATGTTTTTTTAAAATTCAATGAAATTTCTTCTTTTTCTCAGTTATTAAATCCTAAGTATCACAAAGTCCTGACACAGACAAGAATCAGGGGAGGATACCTAAGGAAATCTTCTTGCATATCCCAGGATTACCCCACAGATAACTACAAAACAGTTAAGTTTAAATACATGGTCTAGGATCTCAGGCATATACTGAAGATACCTAGCCCAGTACTTGAAAAAAAAAAAAAAAAACTCGCCAAGATTCATGAGCTGAGACAAATAAAATACATTGCCCAATGTACCCATTTCAGTACTTGCACAACCAAGAAGAAAATGGAGGATACCTAGGGAAATCTTTTGATGCATACCCCAAGGATCACCCCACAGATAAGCTGCAAAGCAGCTAAAGTTTCAAATACATGGTCTAGGATCTCAGGCATATACCGAGGATACCTAGCCCAGTACTTGATAAAAGAAAAACCTGTCAAGTTCACGAGCTGAAGAAAATATATATATATTGTCCAATGTACCCAACTCAGTACTTGCGCAATCAAAAAGAAAAGGAGTGGGTACCTAGCTGGAACCTGCAACAAAGCTTGTGGGAATCACAGACCAGGACTCAGTAAAAAAAAGAAAAAAGAAGATAAGAAAAGAAGATCCACATGTCATTAAAAGAGATTAGAAGCAATATTTAGAAACTATCTTGAAGCGCAAGTACATGGAAGCAGTCTCAAAGTACAAGTGCAGATCTAAAAAAAGAGAGCTAGAAGCAATGTTCAAACGAAGAAATAGAAAAATTTATACAACCCCAAATTGTTCATACATATCCAAACCAACTAAAAAAAAGGGGGGGGGGGGGGAAGACTAAGAAAGGAGGCCAGCCAACAAAGAACCATCCGAGGAGAAAGCAAGGACAGCCGAAGAAGATAAAACCCTCTGCCTTTTAATCTTCAAGTCTTGTAAGGTCTTGTGAGCATGGGCTAAAACTTCCTCAGCAACAGCAATCTCAGCATCAATGCTCTTAGAAGCTTGCTTCTGGAATAGCACTTGGGCCAAAGATCGCAGATATTCCAGCAAAAATGACAGGTTGAATTTGGCTTCCAGGAGATCCTGAACAACTCCCCTCCATTCCAAGAGTTTTTCCTCAGATAAAGAATCCAGTGAAGAATCCCTCAAGGAGATCAGCACAGCACACAGCAGCTCCATCAAAATATTACCCAAGAATACTCCTCCTCTGAAACCAATGGTGAAATCCCCGTAACGTTTAAACAACCCTTCTAGCAGAGGCAGACCTTCCACTGGCATAGACAACCGCAAGAAGCTGTCATAGGAAGGCCCGAAGTGGCAGAAGTGACTGGTAGGGAGGCTATTGAACTCCAGACGATCAAAGCGAGCCAGAAAGGTAGAAAGCCTTGAGGCAGGATCTGAAACAACCATCCCTGGAGCCTCCCCTATGGTTGCGTTACCACCTGAATTCCCAGAGGAACCTTCAACCCTTTGAGCAGAATGAGAGCCAGCAACCTAAGCAGATCCTACACCCCCCTCAGGAATTACAAGTTCAGGACTCTTAACACCAGTATCAACTCCTGCAAAAAGAAGGGGGAGGCAGACTCAGCTTCTTTCTTTTAAAAAAAAAAAAGAGACAAAGAGCAAAAGAAGGTAAAGAAGAAACCAGTTTCGACTTCCTGGGGCGGAGTTTCCTCCTCTTGCTTCTCTGACTTGTTGGAGGACTCTGAGAAAGAGCACATGGCAAGTTGAAGAAAAGGTGAGGAAGCCTCAGCAAAATGGCTGAAAGAAGGCAAGGGTACAGGGGGCTTCGCCATGATGAAGAACACAAGAGAAAGGAAGAAAAAGAAATGGAATAAAGTAAGGACAATCAGCACCCACCTTCAGAATCCTCCGATTCCAAAGAGGAGGCAGCATCAGAGGCAGATCTCGTAGTGGCTTGGCCTGAAAAAAAAAAAAAAAAAAAAAGGGGAAAGGGGGGGAGAAAGAAAGAAAGAACTCAGAAGAAAGGAAGAAAGAAAAAAATGGGGGTGCAGAAGAAATAAAAATTGAAACACTATTAAAAAGGGGGAGAAAGAAAGGCTCACTTGTTTGCCCGGATGATGATACGCCTCCTAAAGTTCTCGTACTTAACCCAGTTTGAGGTAGCACAGTCTTGACAGGACTAGAAGTCTCTTCAAATTGAGGACTTGGGGACGAGGGAAGCCTGGGAGCCTCAGGATCTTGGGCAGCCTGGACATCCTGCATTGGTTGCCCAGTCTCCCCAGCTATGTCACCACTGGGAGCCTTCTCTTCCATGCTCTGAGCTGCAGCTGCAGCCACCTCCTCCTCCAAAGTCTCACCAACCATGGGGGGAGAAACCTCCACCTAAAGAAGGAAAAGAAGAAGGAACCAAAGAAGGAAGGCATGAACAACAGGGCAACACAAATATATAACCCTTATAAAGCAAGCAGCAGAAGATACAGATAAAGAAAACCATACCACATCTTCGCCAGAGGATTGGCTTCTACCTTTCCTGGGATCTAGCTTGCGCTTGGACTGTAGAAAGAACAATCACTTATTAGTTCAAAAAAAGAAAAGAAAAGGAAGGAAACAACGAAACTACAACCTAAAAAAGCAAAGGAGGAAAGAGGTCTTGCCCTTCTCTCTCTCTCTCAACAGGGTCTCCAGGTCTCTATTGTTTACTACGGGTACGTCCAGAGGGTCCCGAGGGACCATGAACTGAAGGACTCACAGGAGCCTAGGGAAAAGAAGACTCTACCTTAGTCTTCACCCGACCCCTTATAGCCAAAGGTTGCTCAACGTTCTTCTCCTTAGCAAGTATCAATTGTTTCTGGGATTTCCCAGTCTTCTTCTTCTCCTCAGCCACAAACTGAATGACCCCTTGTGATAAAATCAATTAATTAATTAGCCAAGTTATTAATTAATCAATTTAACATGCAAATACGTGGAAGTACAAACAAATCACCAAATACTAAATATGCAGCGGAAAATAAATAACACGGTGATTTGTTTACAAATGGGGAAAACCCTAACGGCAAAAACCCCACCGGGTCATTTTCAGGTCACCACTCCCGAAACTCCACTATTATCAAATCAAGCGGTTACAAGTAAAGGAATCCTAAGTACCTTACTAACCTACAGTTGAACCCTTACCCCAATACCCAATTGGACTTGATCTGTAGTGACGATTTCCACCTTTGATGCACGGCTCCCAAGTACGTGACTAACCAATGCGCGGATCCTAGTACGCGACTTCAAACACCAACTTAGAAGGAGAGGTTGGCTGCAAAATTCTTCAGTTCATCATACACAATGAAGATCAGGAAGATGCTTGGTTACAAAACCCTATGGTGCAAATACACAGCAACTTCTTGAGAGAAGATGAACTAGGTTAAGAATTTCGTCTTTTGATCACAATTTGCTTGAACAGAGATTGTTCAATGCTTTTGCAACTTGTGTACAATTTGACGGCTCTTAAAACAATCCTTTTATATGTTTAGGGTTAGAAGAAAAGAAGGCCCAAAAGCATATTCACGGATCCCAAGAAAATCAGATCAGAAAATCTGAAATTATAAATCTCGACAGATAGCAGGTGTCGAGGTAGCTATCGAGCAGGTGTCGAACTTTAATGAAATTGCACTTCAGCTTGCTTTTTCTTGGACAGACTTGATGACTTCAACACTTGATCTTGAAACCTTGTTTCTTGAAGTATTAAAAACACCTAGAACTACCTAATTACAAGTAGAGTGCGTTTTCTCAAAAGGATTAGCCAATTTACATAAACAAGTGACATATGTTCTTAACAAGTGAACACACATATGTCCTAACAATCTCCCCCTTTGGCAATCCGTGACAAAACCACAACAAACAAATGAACATATGAGAGAAGTCATAAATCACTAAACTCATATTCACTTGTTGAATACAATAAAATCTATCCTAACACAAACTCTTGAAAAACTTTGCAAGAAGAGAGTTTATGGCAAGTAGACTTTGACAACCTGTATTTCTGAAACACTTTAAACAAAACTCATCAAGGCATCTTGTGTGAAACAGAAATAAAAAGATTGCATACAAGTATAAAGAACATGTGTATAAAGATAGAGAAGAAACAACACATGCAGAGAGAGGTGAAAGAAACATACATCCACATATAAAGAGAAGATAAGTACAATGTATGTAAAACTGGTCAAAAGACCTCATATACAAGATCAATGTATCTATAAAGAATAGAAAAGAAAAGATACATCAAAACCTCACTACATCCCTTAAGAATATCAACACTCTCCCTATCAAAATGTCCTATACTAACTCTCCCCCTAAGATGACTACTCTCATAATCCAAAAATTACTCCCCCTTTTTGTCACGAATGACAAATGGTAGAGTGTCATGTAGACATCTCATCAGTAGAGCTAGCATCCCTATCATCATCATCATCATCATCATCATCATCCTCAAAATCTGAAGCTGCTGGAGTAGGTGGTGAAGGAGTAGCCTCTGGAGCAAAACCACCCATGGTCGCCTGCCGTCGTGCAATACGAGTAACCTGAACATTCACCTGATACAGCTCAGCGGAGATTGTATTAAGGCGAGTGTCCATACGCTGCAGCTGCGCCATAATATCTCCAAGATATACTTCGCCCGTAGAGGAAGAAGGAGCAGATGTAGAAGGAGCGGATCTGGATAGAGCTGATCTGGGCGAAGCTGAGCGGGAGGGAGGAGTGGCATCCGTCTGTCGCGACCTAAACTGAGCCTCACTACGTTTTACGGTAGCGGCATCTATGGCATAGATGTGAGTGAAGTGGTCAGACACAGGAAAAGGGATAGAAAAATGGCATAAGATCCTCGTGATAGCAGAAGGAAAGATGAGCTTATCACGCGACGCCGAATCTAGATGGACATCTATAATAGGAAGGATGAAATGAGAAGGAAAATCTATAGTAAGATGCTCTAGAAGTGATAGAAAAATCGAGCACGAGGCTCTGTGATAGAGTTGTAGTGAGAGAGTGGATGGAGTACAAAGGTCATCACCATGTTTAGAAATCTAGGACCTTTTGCAAAAGGCCTACATGATGTGTATTGATGCTCACCCCAATCAGCAGGATGCTAACAGAAGGCAGAGATAAGCTCATCTTTGGACATAGTCCTCAGACGCTCAC
Organism: Quercus ilex subsp. ballota; assembly: GCA_032727855.1. Classification (NCBI taxonomy): domain Eukaryota; kingdom Viridiplantae; phylum Streptophyta; class Magnoliopsida; order Fagales; family Fagaceae; genus Quercus; species Quercus ilex. Next base: position 4,969,686 of record CM064916.1, read on the forward strand.
AGGAAGGGTAATTAGGAAAATCTATCCTAGGTACCCTAAGTACATCCGCAACAAGCTGCGGTGTAACAGGAATGCGCGTACCTCGAACGCGAGTGAAAAAGAGAGGTACTGAACGATCTATCCCATGCATGTTGGACTAAAACTCCTGTATCAGCACGAGAGGGCAAGTGACCGGGACGTCACACAGTGACCCCCATCCCCTACTGTGAATGACAAAGGGAAGGTCAGTGTCGGCGAAGTCCGCCAAAATGACTTGGCGTTCCGAATGAACACCTCGTCGAGAAAAGTTCCTCGAAAATGCCTTGTGGGCATCTCCATCACGGAACCGAATGTTAAAAGGAGCAGAGTCAGAAGAAGAGGAAGCTCCAGAACGCAGAGGGTTCCGAGCAGGAGTGGATTTACGTTTGGGTGCCATAGACACTACTAATGTAAAAGAATGAGAAAGAGATAGAGAGGGAGACAATCAGAAAAGTCCTAACACAGTTCAATTATATCAAATATTGAACAAAAAGTACGTATGCATGGGAATGCATGAGCATGTGACATGTAAAGGAAAAAACATCATAGGCTTAGCCCAATCCAATCCTAGCAGCACACAAACATAGAGCACACATCTAAATGCATGTAAATATCATTATAATGCACATGAAATGCAATATATGACATTTTGAAAACATTTAAGTGAAAACCTAACCCAAAATTTGAAGAAAATCTCATCAATTATGAAAAACCCCAAAAATTTCAAAAAATCCCAAAAACTTAGGTTTTAAAACATGAAATGCATGAAAAAGGAAGGGAAAAGTGATCTTACCAAGTGATTGAAGCAAGGAATGGTCAAGATCCAAGTGGGTTGGAAGATTTGAGTGAGAAAAAGTGTTTGGGAGATGAAAAGCCGTCGGACAGATCGAGAGAGATCAAGGAAATGAGATCAGAATCGTGACAGGTCCTTAAATAGGCACCTCAGTAATTCTCGACAGCTGAGGTGTCAAGAGGTATCGAGGAAGGTGTCGAGAAATATGCCTTCGACAGCTGAAGGTATCAAGAGGTATCGAGGTACAAGGCCAATCTCAGAAATCAGAAGCTCGATCGATCGACAAGGTGTCGAGAAGCTTTCGAGAAGACAGAAACTTTCTCGATCGATCTATCAGGTGTCGAGATTGCGATTAGAAAAGGCATGAGAAGCTCGACAGATGACCAGGTATCGAGGAGGTGTCGAGCCATCAGTGAAAAGCAGTTTTTCGAGAAGTGAAAAACACAGACATGAATGCAATCCAACATACACCTCAACCAAAGATCCACTCAACATAAAAAGCTCTCAAAATCATCTCTCAATAAGAAATTTTAAGCACATAGATCCTCAAAAACACACACACACACACTAAACAAGTCTAACCAATTTTATTTTTCAAAAACAAGTTAAGACAGTTTAGTGAGCATACATTAGCACATGTAAACACTTGTGATGTCCAAATCACATTGTACCTGCACATGTATCAAGAGTAGCAAAGAATATTGCGTGTTGTGTGTGAAAAACATCGCAAGATTGCATATGTGTATACATGTTATGATGATCTGAGATATGAGAAAATAACTTTAACTCACACACAATCATAACCGTTTGATGGGGACTATCACCTTTAAGGTACATCCTATGACTCCCACATCTCCTAGAAAACACGCTTGCAATCATGTTTAAAGCATTTTTAATCTTTTAGCCTTATATTTTCTTTGCATATTTTCTTTTAAGCATATCATGCATGGGCATAAAAAGAGAGAAAAGAAATACCCAACATGTTAAGCATAGACATTGCACTTTTACTATGCCGAAACATACGGATGTCTTTGACACTGCACTTTTGCTATGCCGAAGCATATAGGTGTCTATGACACTGCACTTTTGCTATGCCGAAGCATACAGTTGTCATACTATGATTGGCGGGCAATAGTGGTAAGATGGTCATTTATGCCTTTCTCTTAGGATTTTCTAGTCCTACCTGTCAAAAAGGGTGATATGAGTGTTAAGTTTAAGAGATAACTTAATCTTACTCATCACAAACAAGAGCCACAAAGCTCACTTGCTTAGTTGTGCATAGAGATGCTCATCTAAGCTACAAATGATACAAAGTTTAGAAAACTTTGTTTCATTGGCCATCCAAGGTACACAAATACCAAAGTACACATAACACACACTGTTTTTGTATTTTTCAATTTTTAAAATTTTTTTTTTATATCAAAAACAAAATAAGCAAAACTGAAAATAAACAAACAAAAACATGTTATCAAAGCAAAGCAAAGCAAAAACTAGACTGACTCAGCAGAAAAGAAAAACACACAAGCAATGCAACAAACAAGAAAAACAAGAAGGGAGAAGAAAGTGATGAAATCACTTAGAGTCTTTTTTCTTCCGCACCTTGGAAGAACCTTTCATTTGATTGAATCCTTGAACAGGCGGTGAGGGGGAAGAATTTAAACCATTTAAGTTCGAAAGGAATATGAGGGCTTTCAGAAGATCTCCAAGAGGAGCAAGAGAGGATTGAAGCTGATTTTGGCTTCCAGATGCCATAATGCCATTGCTCTGTTGAGTGGCTAACCACTTATAGCAATTTGGTCGAGTGTGACCAGTAGCCCCACAATAATGACAGAGATGCTGCTTCTTTTGTTTAGGCTTTTGAGAGTTAGCCTTTTAGCCCTTGGGTTTTTAGCAGTATTCTTATCTTGCTTAGGGGGTGCTCCTAAGATAGATTTACCCTTGTCTAAGTTCTCACTAGCTAATTTAGTTTTAACATCAATGTTCTCAATTTTAGTGTTATTAGCAGGAGGAACAAAAACAGTATTGCTAGTAGAAGCAGTATTAGAGAAAGAAATACCATATCCCAAACCAGTTCGATCCGAAGCAGATTTCTGAATGCTAAGCATCTCATCAAGCTTTGCACTTGAAGTCCTCTCTAGTTGAGCTCTGACTTGAAACAGCTCTGCTTCAAGCTTTTTGGTCTTCTCGGCCAAAAAGTTGTTCTCAAATCTCAGTGCTCCAATAGTTTGATTCGCCTCATCAAACTTCGTGGACAACTCTTCACGATCAAGTTCCACATCACTGAGCTTCTTGGTAGCCAGCCTATATAATTTCTCATGCTTTTCAGAGAGCTTGTAAAACTTCTCATAAGCTAAATGGATATCATCTTGATCATCCATCTTCTCAAATTTGGACTCCACCAGTTCTTCTTCTTCATCCACTTCTTCAACAATCCCTTCAGTAGGATTGACTGTGGCAGTGAAGGCATTTAAGATTCCGTCATCCTCATTGTCGGAATCATCTTCAGGCTCAGTGTCACTTAGGGTTACAGCAAGTGTCTTGCTTTTCCCAATGCTCTTGAGATATGTAGGACACTTATGTTTCATGTGTCCGAACCCATGACACCCAAAACACTTTGGTCCTGCGGGAACAGTATGCTGACCGCCCTCCTTAGCAACCTTCTTCCCTTTGTCTTGGTTTTTAAACTGAGAAGAACTGAACTGCCTGCAATCCTTGTCGAAGCTCCTTCCATTGGCATTCTTCATAAACTTTTTGAACTGCCGGGTGATGTAGGACTTCATCTTGGAATCTTCATCATTAGAAGACTCATCTGTATCACTGCTCTTCGCCTTCAAGGCCAGGCTTTTGCCTTTATTAGACTTGCTAATCCTAGATAACCCTATCTCATAGGTTTGCAAGTTTCCAACTAGCTCAGTCAAAGGAATCTTGTCTATATCCTTTAATTTCTCTATTGCTGTAATCTTGGCATGGAATCTCTCAGGTAGAGATCTGAGCACATTCCTTACAATCTTGGGTTCAGGGATGGTTTTTCCAAGATTGAAGGCTGAGTTCACTATGTCCTTGAGCTTGGCATAGAACTCATCAAACGACTCATCCACCTCCATCTTAATTTCTTCAAAGCTTGTAGTGAGCCTTTGAAGCTTTGAATCTTTGACAGCCTTTGTTCTTTCATAGGTTGTCTGGAGAATGGTCCAAGCCTCCTTAGTAGTTTCAGTTGAGCATATCTTCTTGAACTCCTCATTGGTGATTGCGCTAAATAGGGCATTTAGCGCTCTACTGTTGAAGTTGGCCGCCTTGATCTTAGCATCATCCCAATCGGCCGGTTCTTCTTTTGGCTTAGTCCAGCCAATCTCTACAGCTTGCCACACATTCTCATCTAAAGACTGCAAGAAAGCTCTCATGCGTACTTTCCAGTATGCATAGTTAGTGCCATCAAATAAAGGAGGTATGATTAAAGATTGTCCTCTATCCATGACAAACAGGGGTCAATGGATCAACACAGTAAAGATTAAACCTAATCAGAGTGTGCCCGCTCTGATACCACTTGATAGGCCACAAATTGAATGACCCCTTGTGATAAAATCAATTAATTAATTAGCCGAGTTATTAATTAATCAATTTAACATGCAAATACGTGGAAGCACAAACAAATCACCAAATACTAAATATGCAGCGGAAAATAAATAACACGGTGATTTGTTTACGAATGGGGAAAACCCTAACGGCAAAAACCCCACCGGGTCATTTTCAGGTCACCACTCCCGAAACTCCACTATTATCAAATCAAGCGGTTACAAGTAAAGGAATTCCAAGTACCTTACCAACCTACAGTTGAACCCTTACCCCAATACCTAATTGGACTTGATCTGTAGTGACAATTTCCACCTTTGATGCACGACTCCCAAGTACGTGACTAACCAATGCGCAGATCCCAGTACGCGACTTCAAACACCAACTTAGAAGGAGAGGTTGGTTGCAAAGTTCTTCAGTTCATCATACACAATGAAGATCAGGAAGATGCTTGGTTACAAAACCCTATGGTGCAAATACACAGCAACTTCTTGAGAGAAGATGAACTAGGTTAAGAACTTCGTCTTTTGATCACAATTTGCTTGAATAGAGATTGCTCAATGCTTTTGCAACTTGTGTACTATTTGACGGCTCTTAAAACAATCCTTTTATATGTTTAGGGTTAGAAGAAAAGAAGGCCCAAAAACATATTCACGGATCCCAAGAAAATCAGATCAGAAAATCTGAAATTATAAATCTCGACAGATAGCAAGTGTTGAGGTAGCTATCGAGCAGGTGTCGAACTTTAATGAAATTGCACTTCAGCTTGCTTTTTCTTGGACAGACTTGATGACTTCAACACTTGATCTTGAAACCTTGTTTCTTGAAGTATTAAAAACACCTAGAACTATCCAATTACAAGTAGAGTGCGTTTTCTCAAAAGGATTAGCCAATTTACATAAACAAGTGACATATGTTCTTAACAAGTGAACACACATATGTCTTAACATTTGTCTTAGGACCAACGTCCTCTGCACTCTCTTCAGCCGCGGCCTCCTTCAACTTTTCTTGTTTAATTGTTTTTCCTTTACTCATGCCAACGGGAGTACTGGCACTTATGGCCTCTACTGCCCCTTTCTTAATTGGTACACTAGCAGAAGCACCAACAACAAGGTCACACCCCAACCAGTTCTCTGGAAAATCCTGTGCATAAGTTACCCAACCTTCCCTGGAAGCATGCCATTCTGCAAAACCAGTTTTACTGCTCACAGCAGTAGAAACAACACCGGCAGTAGGCAGGGACAAACACTTGTTGGATGTTGGGGCAAAAGAAATGCCAGGGTTGGGAACTCTCCCAATAGTGTTAGAACCAGCATAATCAGCAAAAGATTTCTGAACCCTCCTCCAATAACCAGCATAACCACTGGAGGCAAAAATTCCTCTCTGAGAGTTAGGCACTACAAATTGAGGACTCCGTCGTGACCAATAAGAAAAGGCCTGAGGTCTCATAAAGGGATCCAAGGAAGGAAGAGAGGGAACTACGTCATTAAATACTGGGAGAATATCCTGATCAAAACCAAATTGCCGAAGTACTCGATGCGCCGAGTAATGGGTGTACCGCGGGCCAGTTGAGGAAAGCACAGGAAGCCAGGATGGGCTAATACAAACCAAGTAGACTAAGCTACCTTCATCACCGCGACGTAAATCAAAAGTATTCCCTGTAGAAGTCAGAAAAGGAGACAACACAGAATCGCAAACAAAACCAGGGCCAAACTCCCGGGGGGAGCGCCAATACAGATGGCCTACTTGACCAAATAACTCAACCAAGTTAAGATTGCCACCTTTCAAACTTAGCCAGCGGAAAATAATAGGGTGGCTGTCAGTTGAGCTGCCACAAAGCCCTTTCACCACATCAGGGGATCCCTGAAACTTATCTTTCACAAACTTTAAATTCCTACATTTTGCTAAAGTAACTGAAGAACGATCCCACATAAATACCTGGAGAATAGCGCAATGAAGCGAAGAAGTAATAACATAACAAGAATCACCTTCAGCTTCATCTCCATGAAGCTGATCCAATTGAGAATAGACATGGCCCAAAAACATGGGGGTTAGAGAATATTGAGCGCCCTGAGCCAACTTAATCGCCAAGGGAAAAAGAGTGGACTTGATTCCATACTCGGGGAACTCACTGAACAGGAACTTGCTAAGCCAGAATGCAAGGAACCCGGCACACCTGACTTCCTTATCCTTCTCGTGTGAAAGAGTCATGACCCATCTACCCATCCTGGCCTGTTTCCCACCAAAAGAAGCAGTACGTCCACCAAAGTGAGCAAATAATTTTCTTCCACTTCGAGATCCTCATCAGAAAGCTTAATATCAAAGGGGTTTTTATCCCCGAGCACTGGAAGAAGAAAATTGTTGACCACGTCCTCCAAGGTAACAGTCAGTTCACTAACAGAAAAGGAGAAAGTGTGCAAAGCAGGACACCAACGGCGCACCAAGTGCCTGAGGCCTTTGGCATCTCTGAAACCCTCGAGATTCCTGGAAATAGCCACTGCCTTCAGGATACCGGCACGCTCCAAGCGGCCCATAAACTCCACGTCAGAAAGTTTTTTATCCACCCAAATGGGCCAGCCTTGGATCTTTCCAGCAACAAAATTGAAGAAGATGGGGACCGCTTCCCGAAGTCCTTGTCTGATTTGGAGATCAAAAATCTCCCTAGGGTCTGGAACTTGTGCAGAACCAGCAAAACTCGCCTGACCGGAGAATACCCAAGCATGAGGGGATAGAGGGGTCTCGCCATAGGACACCCGGGGAAAGAATAAGCTAGGAGTATACCAGGGGTCTCGCAAAGGAAAAGCAGGGCACCCAACGACAGACTCATCTTGTGCAGAACTAGAGGAGTCCTCGCCTTCAAAGGGACTAGGAGTACGCTCCTTTCTTTTTCGAGAAGAGGAAGAAGCCATTGAAGCAGTGGGTATCTGGGAAGAAGAAAGAAGGTAGCGGCGAGACTGAGCGAAAGAAAAGAAAAAGGCTGGGAACAGAAGATTCAAGCAAACAAGGAAAAGGGTAATGAGAAAATGAAGAAATAGGAATAGAAGACAATATGTGGAAAGACGCACCAGTTGCTAGGAATTAAATTTGAAAGGGGAGAAGTTATCAACAGTTATTAATGAGTGTTATGGGGAACGTAAAAGTAGGTGGTAAGAGTGTTATTTCGACTCAACCGCCACGTCCCATGAAAAAAAGGGAGGAGTTACAAAAAGGAGAAAAAACAAAAGATCCAGGATGCCGAAGAAATTTGAACGTCAGGATCCCCGTAGAAAGATCAAAACAAGAGAAAAATCCTACAGAAAACTCACGCATGGGCTGCAGGCGACCCATGAGCTCGGGGGGCTAAATGTTGAGGTTCAAAATTAAAAGGCCACATATAGGCCCAAGGAAGTAAAAAACATTGGGCCCATTTCACGTAAAAATAAATGAATAATGAAACTAGAAAGGCTAAAGAAAAGAGAGAAGAAGGAAAGAAAGCGGAAAAAAGCCCAGAGGATTTGAATCCAAAGATTCACGAAAAAGCCCAAGAAACAGACAAATCAGCGAACCAAAAAAAGCCCAGAAAGAAGAACTGAAATTGAAGTAGATTTAAAGAGAGAAAAGAGACAAAAGGCACGCGGACCTTATGCCCCAGACACGCAGTGGAAGTACAAAGCAAAATGCAGGAGCCTGGCTCCAACCATTTGGAGAAAGAGACAAGGAAGAGTACAACTGGAAAAAGCTGGAGGGCTGAGAAGAAAAACCAAAAAGCCTTAGGTCAGCCAATGGAAAAACCTGGGAATAGAAAGCTAGCTGAGGGACTTTCATCTTGTCGCAACAAAAAGCGGGAAACTATGGAAAAAGGGAAACAACATGACCCTGAAGCAACCTGGCATGGCACAGACTCTAAGGGGCAAAAGGGAGAAATCGTTAGTACCCTAGAGCTCGAAGCTGTGCTATAAAAGGAGGAAGGGGTCCATGCTACAAGAGGGGGGATTTGGAAGGAAGAGATAGAGAATTCATTGACAATTAGAGGCATTAACAATTGCTTTCAGTAGTCTCATAAAATTGTAGAAAACACTCTGTAAACGTAAAAGAAAACAGAGGAACCGTTCCTGGTATCCCAGAGACAGCCACTACAGTACATGCTCGGATTCAACAAGTTCAAACTTTGCAAGTCTTTGAAGCCTAAATAGCTATCAAAGTCTGTAACTTTTGAACTCAGTTGAACTTTGCACCACGTCTTAGTGAGCACTGTAATCACAACTAAGGGAAATTAATAAAATGCACCTCACTAATTAGAGGATCCCTAACTTGTTCTTACATTATATTTTACTTATTGTGTATTCCTTTACTGTTAAAATGTCGTTCAATATGGATATGCTTTCTCTGTTAGCTATTTTTATTGTAGGAAGTTTGTTTTGTGCACCAATCGATTCTTAAACAGCCCTTTAGCTGCGGTGAATCGAGCTCAGTCCACCAAAAATATTTTCATTTGGCCCAGGATCCTTGGGCCATAGTGCTGAAGAAAAAAGGCACTCTCACAGACCACAACTAACGTTCTGGCCGCATTAATGAGGAAAAGACCCCTGAACAGTGCAGCCTTGATTGCTGCAACCCACAGAAAGAATGGGAAGACGGCTGATGGTACAAGCACTCAAGTGATGGCCTGCTTGATCAACAAATGGAGGGCTACAATCAACTAAAAGGGGATATATAATGTAAGAAATCCTTCTGAAGACGGGGCATAGAACATCGGGGCAACTTGTATGACTACTAAAAGAAAAGCCTTTGTAGCAAAGAGCGGAAGAAGCAAGAGTTACCATCACTGAAGAGGAGGGCCGAGGACAGATTTTCACACTTTAGTCCACTTGTAACTGTGCTTAGTTGTTATAATCCTCACTAGGGCCTAGTTCTTCAGCCCACGCTCTACAAATTTATTGTATTGGGCTAACTGGGTTTGAATCCATTCACCCAACAGTGATTGCGTTCAAATCTGGACCCTACACTTACTCTAGTGCAATAATAATGGAAAATCAAAATATTGATGGTATATTGCTTTGATAGGATGAAAAAAAAAAAAAAAAAAAAAACAGAATTATAGAGAATGATAGAGAGTAAATTACTATTATACTCATATTCTTGAAAGTATAATGATGAAAAATTTAAGGGTAATTTTATACTCTCCTTTTTTATCAATTTCATTTTCTTTCCTCTTTTCTTTATAAGAGAGAAAAAAAAAAGGTAGGTTCAAGTGGAAAACTCCATCCAACCCACTTTTTTTCCTTTTCCTATTCACTCCAACAAATAATGAAGAATGACATTTTTTCTCTCCCTCTTTTTTCCTTCAATTTTCATTCTCTCATTTTTCAACACAACCAGAGAATGAAGAATCGCATTTTCCTTTCCCTATTCATTTCTCTCATTTTACATCCTCTTTTTTCAACCCAACCATATATAGCGTAAGGGTATGGTTTTCCCTATCATGAACAACTTGTGAATCAACCAAGCAAGTTAAGTACTACGGAAAAAACTTTTAAAAAGTATCCAATTTGCTCCATAAGCATAAATGTTACTCAACACCATTTGAAAACTTCTTTGCTCCTCATGCTCCCTAGGAATATCCAATTTACTCCCTAAACACAAATATCAATTAACACTAACACCATTAGAAAATTTCCCTGCTCCTCTTGCTTCATTCTCTATCTTTGGCTATTATTTATCTATCATTAGTTATCCAGACACTCTTTCATGCATATAATTGCCATAATGCAATTAGTGAGTGACTTGTGTAGTCTGGACAAGTTATTGAAAGGTAATAGAGGTTTTGTTTGTTTCGACATTAATATTTTTTGAAAAATAAATTAAATTTCAAAAAATATTTTATAGAAGACTCTCATTTTCCTATATTTGATAATGACCTCAAAATAAGTTGGAAAGTCCTCTCTTGATTTCTCTTATTTAGTTTCGCATGAAATATAGTTGTTTTCTATACAATTTTAAGGGAAAACAACTATATCTTTTGTCAAGCCAAATAAAGGAAGTTAAGAAATAGTTTTTTTTAATCTTTTTTTTTTTTTTTTAATAACTATCAAACACAGAAAAATGCTAAAAATTATCTTCACATAAGATTCTCTTTAAGACAAATATATTGGCACAAAACTTTCAAATGGTGTTAAATGTTATTTATGCTTAAATAGTAAATTAAATAAATATATATATATATATATATTTAAAATCTTAGTAATACCTAAGTATCAGTCAAATCTCATGGGTAATTATTGTATTTTGCTTACTTTTAATCTATTATATTTTTTTAACAGCCGTCCAGCCAGCAATTTCTTCGAATCAATACCAAAGAGAAAAAGACAAAGAGACAAGCGGAAAAGTGCGTCACTCTCGACTTTTCGTTTCTTTCTTTTTGGTTGTGTGCATGCGTAAACTGCAGACTTTTCAATTTACGAAAATGAAAGCTATGAAAACAACATATATAAAAATGTCAATGACGATGATTAATCGATTATTAAATTATTATTAGTCTAATTGGACCATACTGTTAATATTGGACCATACTGTGATTAATCGATTATAAAATTATTATTAGTCTAATTGCTGGGTCATTAGTACCATGATCTTCTTTGTCCCCTCCAGAGGTATTATCGCCTTAGCAATAATCATTGCATGGTTGTTCATCAAAATGGTTTCAAAGTATTTACAAGAACACGACACGACAAAACACAATAAAGTTAGGTAATAAACATATTACAACAGTTAATTCACCGACATAGTGGTAATAACTAATTTTGGAGTTATCTCCAATAAATTTATTTATGTATAGTTTTTTAAATTTAACCTTTTCTATCTGTCATTGTAATTTTGCTCATTTTCAACAAATAAAAAAAAAATCTAAATATGCATTGGTGGTGATGGTTTATTTCCCTAAAAGTATCGTAGAAAAGTTTCTTTCTTTTTCCCTTTTGGGTGGTGTCGGTGTGGATGCAACCCTCCTCTCACTCTCATATGGGGCGAATCTCATGCGTGTAGGGTCAGCTTTCATGTGAGAGGGAGGAAATATATGTTGGGATCGTAAATCAACTGAATTCTCATTAATAAAAAAAATGAATTGAACTATTTATAAACATCTTAGGCTATATTTAATAAATAAAAAATTATGTTGTTCAAAATAAAATTTTAGACAAAAATGCAAGACATTCCAAACGTGGAAGTAAGTATATGTGTCACGCTCCAAACCCGATACCCGGATTTGTGACCATGACCGGCATGCTAATATCAAGCCTAAACATAATATTAACAAGAACCAACTTAACTTTTAACAAAAGATTTTACAAAAGTTTCCCTCTTACTTTTCATTTCTGTTTCTTTACTTGAATGGTATAATTTTTCACTTAACATTCAGAGCATCTATACTGAACTCAAATAATAACATAATCCACCAATTACTCAAATCCTAAATTCCACATAATACATTTCTTAATGCTTTAAGGTATAGACTTTCATTAGATCTTAAAATACACAATGCTACAAATCTAAACATCATATTGCTAATTTAGGATCTATGCATATAAAACTAAAACCAGCTCCTTCCAAAACTCGACTAAGGCTCCCTCTACTCCAAATAAAACCTGCTAACTGAAAGAGTGGAAGGGGTGAGCTACACAGCTCAGTAAAGGTAAGATATATGAGAATTTAATAAGGATGCATGTAAATCAATTCATTTCACTTTATCAACGTTCAAATAGGAGAACATCATTTCATGCATAGTATTTTATACTATTTATAATAATAGCTTGTATGCTTTTCATAGGTAAATAATCGTTCTCCTTTTCTTATTAGAATAATATTACCAAAACCTTTCGGATTGAATTTCTTTCATTTCTTACAAAGTCACCATACATATTTTCATTACAAAATAATCATTTTAACTTAAATCAGATAATCGGTAACTTTGTCTTAAATTGGAAGCATCTTAAATAATAATAAAACTTTCCTTTATAAACTTCTTCTTATAAAATATTATGACTTTCATAATCATAAAACTTAACGTTTTATAAAAAAACAGATATCTGATAACTTCTTAACATAAACGTGTACTTTCGTCAGAAACTTTATCTTTATAACACAACAGAATTTCAGAAACTTTTATCTTTAATGAACAGCTTTCTTTTCATTAGAAACTTCTTATTTTCACGAGAGTTTTTACTTTTCACAATGCATTTAAACAAAATACTTCTCTCATGATTAATAACATAATATAGCTGTTCATAAATAACTTATTGGTTAGTCCATATCTGATAAGTCTGTACAGAGAAGGCTTCATCACATTTGGGTGCCCTCATGTGTATGATATTGTCTCCTTTGGGAGGCCTGATGGCCGTCCGTACACATTGGGGAGAAGACCTTATTCAGATTAGAGTTCCGGGCAACCCCATTTCCTCTACTTTAAATGGCCTAGAGTTACGGGCAACCCCATTTCCTCTACTTTAAATGGCCAAACAGATAACATTTTTCCATGGAAAGCTAGTAATTAACCCCTACTAGCCGAGTTCAGATCACCAGAGGACATAACCCGAAAACATTTCATACTTATACATCATACTGAAATTTCTTATTTTTGCATAACATTTCATAATAAAAGCATTTCCATTGGTTTCTTCATCATGTTCGTGAAATTAGTAATAGCATCAATATGCTTAAATCATATACATAAAATTTCAAAAACTCATGAACATATCTTTGTCTGATAATGCTTACATGCCATATCTCTAATAAAAACGTTTTAATGCATAATATACTTTAAAATAACCTCATGACTTACCAAATGCCCATATAAGTTATCTCTTACCTGAAAGCAGAGGAACCGAGAGTCTAAAGTCGAAGGAGCTTAGACCTGGTGGCTGGTAACACCTAAACCGAAATCAAAACTTATTACCATCCATAATTTCCTTATCATAAACTTACATATTCATCTCAAAGCCTATCTCTTAAAATTAAGGAAATCCTAATCCCACCTCAAAGAGGTTCCCACAAACATATTATGCATTCATCAACACCGTGACGTACCAAACTAAAGAAAATCATCGTTCTCATATTTATATCATATCTCTATAGGAGCCAACTTCTTTTCAAAAGGTACTTAGAGCTTAGGGCAATAATGCATGCATAAATATACACTGTTTTAAGCATGGTCATGTAACCGTATACATTCACATGGCAACATACAACGCATTGAACAAGACAGCTTCATAAAAACAACCATCGAATGGATTAGAACCCCTCCTTTGAGTACTAAACCTTGAGATAAGTTATACAAAAATTACTCTATGATCCCAACATATCAAATCATGAGCATAATAAATTATACCTCAAATCATTCACCCTAACTTTAGAATTAAATCCTCAAAGTTAAGCATGTCCCTTACTGTTTACTGTTCTATTCCAGCCGCATATGCCCCATTTGTAAAATACAAATGGGCTGTCCACACACATGAAATTGTCACGAAATTTTACAGAGCCACTCCCCTATATGTCCAGTATATACCATAAAAATTTCGGAATCAAATCATAAAAGCATAATTTACTAAAAATCATACAATCCAGCATACTCAAATCTGTCCTGACAGAATTTCTTGCAACTTCAAAATTAAATCATTATTTTTCTACTCATCCAAATACCGTGAGACCAATTCCATAACAACCTTATATGTCTTAGATTTCATATAAAATAACCCTAGCATCCAAATTCACTATATACAATTTAATACAGAATTTTTTTTTGGTAAACATCAAATCTGTCACAGGGACAGCTTCAGTGCATGTTCTTTCTAAAATCATCAACAAATAGCAATAGGTCTAAATTTCATTTGGGTATTTTTATACCTATAGTATACATATTAAAATATGTTAATAAGCATTCAATAGACCACAATATCATGAACTTTTAAATTACTAAAACAGAATCACAAAGTCAGCTTCTAAAATCAGAACAGAGGATGAAGAAATAGAAATAACAAAACAATTATACTATCCAAAATACACAAAATCAGATAAAGTTTTAATTACTTACCCACAAAACCTTAGTGTTAGGCTCTTAATTTCATCTTTAGAGAGGGATATTTTGTTTCGGTGAGGGAGGGATGCAGCCGTGCAAGAGCAAAGAGAGAAGAAAAACCAAGAACAAAGAAAAAGGAGTAGAGAAAGAAGATAAGGAGCTGCTGGACTTTTGGGGCAGCCAAAGAAAATCAGAAAAGTGAGAAGACTTTTGGGGCACAAAAGAAGATAAGAGAGGTGAACAATTGGGGTGAGATACGTGGGATGCTAGGAAGAAAATATCACACCCCCTTTTTCCAACTTTTGACAATTCTTGCATTCACACTCACTTTTTTACAAAAATAATTCTTGCATATACATACGTACGTACATATATATATATATATATATATCCTTACCTTTATAAAGTTATATCCATTACACTAAAAGAGCATATATGTTCTAGTTTCTTAAGAAAGTCAAGGAAGAAGTGAGGTGGCTCTTGGTGATTGCATGGCCAAGTCTTGGTCTTTGGCTTTGTCAAGATGCATGAAACTTTGGCTTTACTTGTGTTGAATTCTCATTGGTTGCATGTGGGTGGAATTTCCTCTATAACATCTCATGCATCATGCATAGTTAAAACACCCACAACTATATATATATCATAACTTAGCCACTTAAATAAAGTTTTGTACATACTTATACTTAGTATATATATACATAATAAAATTAAGCATTCAATTATTTATAATCTCTACAATTCTTATTCAAAGATATTATAAAATAATATGCTAATTAAATACACTTATATTAATTATAAAAAGAAAGTGGATTAAAATAGTAATTAACCACTTAAACATAGGTTAACTATAAAATTGGGTCAGGATGTTACAATATGTTTTACAATTCTACCATATGCCATTTGTCTTTAAAACCGTAGGTTTTCACTCGCAAATAAAATTAAAAAAGCATAAGTTAAATATGTGCCGATTGATTTGACCATAAAAATGTGCTCCTTTGAAAAGATCAAAACGATTGGATGAGTTGAGCATGACGGTATCTCTCCATGCTTTTAGTGATAATTACTTAAAAATTCCTTCTAAATAAATAATTACTTTAAAATCAACCTATTGTTATTTTCCATCACTCTACATGTCATATTATTTTAACAAATTATAAATTGCACCTTTTAAATTTGTCTAAAATTTAATTAAGTTAGCTAGTTTCACTTATATTTAATTCAATTTTCTAAGTTTCAATTTTATTCAATTTAGTCATTCAATTAGTTTCTATCAAAATTGCACTTTTAGTGACATTCATAATGACAAAGTATTGCTTTTTTGAAGTTTGTTTAGCTAGAATATTCTTTTTCAAAAAAAAAAAAAAACTAATTTGCTTAAGAATAAGGGAACCAAAAAAAAAAATCTGGTATCTATTCCGAATAACCCAAATCTAAAATTCATTAAAATAGTTTTTCTATTTTGCTCCAAAATCAACAGATCACCAAACTAATTTTTCTTCGTCAAGTGATTTTCCTCTCTCTCTCTCTCTCTCTCTCTCTCTCTCTCAACCAATCCACGAATTAAGCTATCTCCTGAAGGCATGGCATTGAATCATTGCCATTTGTTTCGTATTAGAATAATTTGTGTATGCAAAAATAGTATGTAATTAACACTATCCTAAAATTTTATAGAAATGCTACGTTTGTTGTAATTTTACAATACTTTTACAAAAAAAATTATAAGTAACAAGTTATGTGTTGTTATTGGTTGATAAAAAAGTCATTTTAGTAGCAGGTTCAAATTAGAACTAATAACAATTTATCAATTATAATTTGTTGTGAAAGTATTGTAAAAATGTTGTAGACGTAGTATTTTTAAAAATTTTAAAACTGCACTAAATATTGATTAAATATGTGTAACAAGTGCATATTTTTTATTTCTAATGGTAACCATTTAAATTTAAATTTCTATTTAACTTTTTTTTAATTTTCTATTTTTTATTAAAAAATTTTAAGAATTAAAATTACATCATTTTAGATATTACTAACGGTGTAATTTTGAGTTTTGCCGGAGACTAATAGAAGTACTGAATTGAATAAAATTTGAAATTTAAATAATTGAATAGAACGAAAGTGAAGTTAAAGAAATTAATTAAATTTTAAACAAAATTAGAGAATGGAATTTGTAATTTAATAAAAATAAAAATAGATTATAATTAATAGATAATTGCTTTAAACTCAACCAACTATTATTTTCGACAAATTATCAAAAAGAATAAAAATAAATAAATAAATAAATTGTGTCACTTTCTAAAATTATTCACACAAATCAAAGAGATTCTACTGTCTTTTAGTATGATTCTTATCTTTATTATTTTAACGTGCCTATGACTTTTTTGTAACTTAAATTCCAACTTCACAGCTCACAAGACAACTCTCTCTCTCTCTCTCTCAGACCTAAAACAACCCTACTCAGAAAAACCTCAATGGGTTTCGATGGAGACGAGGAAACAGCTCCCCAGAATCCAAAATACCTCAAATCCAAGTTCAGGTTCAACTCACCCTTTGTTCAGGTCAGCCTCATAGGCTTAGTATGTTTCTGTTGTCCTGGCATGTTCAGCGCTCTGTCAGGCATGGGTGGTAGCGGCCAAGTTGACCACACAGCCGCCAACAACGCCAACACAGCACTCTACACCATCTTCGCTGTCTTTGGAGTCCTCGGTGGTGGTATCTACAACATCCTCGGACCCCATCTCACCCTTGCCGCAGGTTGCTTCACCTATATCCTCTACGCTGGCTCTTTCCTCTATTACAACCATCACAAACATCAAGCTTTAGCCATTGTTGCCGGTGCTCTGTTGGGTGTTGGAGCTGGTCTTTTGTGGGCTGGTCAAGGCGCTATCATGACGTCTTACCCTCCTGCTCATCGTAAAGGGGTTTATATCTCACTCTTTTGGAGTATTTTCAACATGGGTGGTGTTATTGGTGGACTCATTCCTTTTGTCACGAACTTTAATCGTAGAGAAGCTGCTTCGGTTAATGATGGAACCTATATTGGTTTCATGGTGTTTATGGCAGCTGGGACTGCTCTCTCTTTTGCTATTTTGCCCCCCAGTAAGGTCATTCGCGAGGATGGGACTCGGTGTACTCATATTCAGTACTCTACTGTTTCGACTGAGGCAATTGAGATTGTTAAGTTGTTTTTGAATTGGAAGATGTTGCTTATAGTGCCTGCAGCTTGGTCTAGTATTTTTTTCTATACGTATCAGTTCAATAATGTGAATGCAACGCTGTTTAATTTGAGGACTAGAGGGTTCAACAATGTGTTCTATTGGGGTGCACAGATGTTGGGCTCGGTTGTGATTGGGTACTTGATGGATTTCAGTTTTGAGAGTAGGAGGAAGAGGGGGATTGTTGGGGTTTGCGTGGTTGCTCTACTTGGGACTGCTATTTGGGGTGGTGGGCTTGCTAACCAGCGCAGGTACTCGATCAAAGACCCGCTACCGCCGTTGGATTTTAAGGACTCGGGTCAAGATTTCGCTGGGCCATTCGTCTTGTATTTTAGTTATGGGTTGCTGGATGCCATGTTCCAGAGCATGGTTTATTGGGTGATTGGAGCTTTGGCGGATGATTCTGAAATCCTTAGCAGGTAATGGATATATGGTGGATTAAGGATTTTATGTATATTATATTGATTATTGGGTTTTTGGTTTTTGGTTTAATATGTAATATGGTGTCCACCCTACTAATTTCCTGATTTGTGTAGTCCTCCCATCACAGTTAATTACAAGGAGGGACCATTTGGGGTTGGCCGCGTGGCCCCAAGATGCTGATTAGGAGTTTTGAATCTAGAATCTCATGGATGTTGTGAGGCTTGAGAATCACTGCATCAATCTCTTGGGGTTTTATTGATTATCGGTTTTGGATTAAACAATTTCTATGCATGTTAGAATTATAGTTGTTGTTTTGCAATTGGAACAGAAGAAAGCATATGGAGGCCTTATATGTATAGGTATTGAGTTCTAAAAATCTTTGTTCTTGTATTTGCAGGTATGTTGGGTTTTATAAGGGAGTGCAAAGTGCTGGGGCAGCAGCTGCTTGGCAAGTTGATACGCAGAAAGTATCCTACATGTCCCAGCTGATTGTGAATTGGTCGCTTACTACAATAAGTTATCCATTATTGTTGATTCTTGTATTGTTGGCTGTGAAGGATAACCACAAGGATGAAGAGGGAACTGCCAAGGAGGCTGACCCTACTTCAGCCGGCCCTGCCTTTACATGACACAATAGTGATGTGGAGGGATTGAATGTTTTTCTCCCATTGAGTTCTTGTGTTCTGCATTATGGCATCTAAGTGTTTTCAAGTTGAAATTTGCATCTGCTGTGTAAATTATTATTGTTACTGTCCTTAATGGAAGTTCATGTCTTGTCCCTATCTCTCGACTGCTATCTGTCTATATATAAAATTCAATATTGGAACATGAGTATAATAAGATGAATACCTTGTAAGTTATTAGCATAAGCCTCATCTCAAAAATAATACTTTGACTCCCAGGTAGCTTTAGCACATAAAAACCATATGAAAATGAGAATTCTATCCATTTAGATTTATAATAAATCTAAAGACACATCTTTTTAACCTATTGTGATTGGTAAATTACAAAAGTAATGTTAGTGATGGGTTGTTAAAGGGATATTACTCTAATCAAAATTTACTAAATAACAAGTTGTGAGAAAAGGTTGTGAAAAATTGTGTCAATGTGCACTTTTTTTGTGCTTAGATTAATACAAAGAATTCTTGTCATAGGCTTTTCAAGGTCAACATAAACGATCTTTTACTTTATAATGTAGAAGAGATAAAATTCCATCTATCCAGGTGTCCCCTGCAGGTTATAGAATACTCTGAACTAGTTGGCTTATAATAAGTGATGCAATCACTGTAGTAGATGGAACAGATTGTTCTTTTTAGTCGTCACTTGGATGGACTTAGTGTCTGGGAGAATATACTGAAACACTATCCTATATACTTTAGAAATGCCAGGCTAACCACCACCAAGCCAAGACCTATGTTATCAACTTTGACTTGGGAAAAGCTGATTCCATATATATATATATATATATATATATATATATGTTTTGCCTGTAGAGATTTGCACACATGGTTTTGTTTGTGACCTGATCGGAAATGATCTTGAAGTCAACTTTCAGTGAAGGATCTTTTATGAATTTTGATTTATTGGAAAGGGAGTACTTCTTGCTCAATTTCATAAATTTAAAATTTAAAATTTAAAAGTAGTCAAAGTTCTCTGATCATTTTTCTATTTCTATTGAATCATATTGTCGTTGGGAATTGTCACCTTGGATGCTAAAGAGAATTGTACAGAATACGAACATCTATGTTTGAAACATTCGAATTTAAGGCACTCTTTGAAATTGAGTTATCAGGTTTCCTATGGGGCAGTACAGATGGTGGGGTACCTTATAAATTAAGAGAACCTGTAATAGGGAACTTTATAAAGCATTCCTTTTCCCGAAGTTAACTTGATAGACACAAGGAATTTTAGTTCATCAACTTCCTTGAACTTTCTTATGTATAGATTGAGGCAGCAGAATAGTTATTTGAACAATATATTCTCTGTGCTAGAGTTTTTGAAGGCAACCTTAAGAGGTTTCGGTTGGGTTTAGTTAGGAGCAAAGATGCTGATTGAATTGTCTAATAAGTTACCATAGACAAAATCCTAAGCAGCTAAATAATACTGGTGGTGTGAGTGGCATTGTGAAATTCTGCAATTCGAAGCTCTGACAGCTATGATCAGGTATAGTTCCTCATATGTTTATTTTACTTGCATGGAGTCTTTAGATTTCCTATCTGACATGTTTGGATGTGAAGGAGTAGGATCAAAGTGGTTTTTTGGACTTGGTATTTGGCTGTTTTCAGTCTTATATTTCTAAAGAACAGGAGGAAAGCTTCCTGCTCCACCTTTAAGTTTTTGTAGCTTTGCGGATTTAGTTGTTTAAGTAACTTTATACTCCAGGTTCTATGTGCTGCTCTGTTCTAGTTATGGCTTTGATTAATTTACAAGCTGGAGACATAGAGAATAATTCTTTGTGCCAGCAAAACAAGTGTAGAAGACTATATCATGACCGAAAGCATTTGAAATGGAACTCTTGGTTTATACACCAAAAGCTCAGTAGCAACTTGGGAGCTTTTGTTTCACAGCTCTTACAAGTGAAATATGGACCCCGTATAATGATGCCTTAGTAAAGAGTGACTTCCTTTAAAAAGAAAATCTTAAGAAATAAGTTAAAGGTAGCCCTTGGATCAATAAAATTAGCAGGAGATGTCTCTATTCATAGAAGAAAGTGAAAAACAGAATATTATATACAAAACCGAAATATGGAAAGGAAAAAAATTCCTCAGTTCCCTTCTTGTTATTTGCAGAAAATACAGCTCTCACCGAACTGTTCAAAACCAGTGGGCTGTAGTTGTAAACTTAAAGATAAAGGTCATAACAAAATATTTGTGCTGCTAACTAAAATGTGTCAAAGATGTGCCATGGAGCCTATATGTTTTTATATTGAGGATGCAAATCCATGTTAGTATGTCACATCTTTTTGATGCTTGCCTTATAGAGCTTAGCCGTTAGCTAACAGCATACAGCATACTAGGCATGGGCATGTACTTTGATATAAATAAATTTATCAATTCTAGGATCTGACCGAAAGGGAAAGAGTGCCTTATACTGCTTAACCGTGATAGACTATGTATGGTACTTTTGACATCTGCACTAAATTTTTTGATGTTAGAATTTTGAGCTGCAAATCCTTCTTTGGAGACGGAAATCCCCATGTTAATAGCAGATCTAATTCCAGCATTGAATAGATCAGCTTAATTATATAGCAATCCATATTTGTAAAATGATGCAACAAGACATGGGTTTTAGTCCATAAAATTGCGTCTGTAGGCAAATCCTCAACATATTAATCTACAACTGTGTATGGAAGCTGCCGAGGCCTAAGTTTAATGTCTAATGGAGCATAGACCATACGTGCTAAGTGCCCCTAGGCAGAAGTAACAAGCTCTAATAAGAATTGACCTCAATAGCATCCGCTCATATTTTACACTAACAAAACTATTCGGCATTTCAGAAAGTAACACAACAATCTCTCATTACCCCTTAACTCTCTTGTTAAAAACTAATGTTCAACTCCACACAACATCCATGGTAATTGTTTTTGAGGAAAATGTTATGAGATTCCCCTCAAGATATTAATGAAAATTTTAGCTGTAAAATATGAATCAGTAAGAAAGTCTAACTTGCAGATTTCTTTGTCTCAATTTTATATTTAAACCCTCCATCATAATCATAAAGATAATGAGTTCAGTGTCTATTGTGCCAAATATGTGTTTTTGCAGGAAAGGAATAATGGCAAATCATCCTAATCTTCTTTTGCATAGGATATATATTTTTTATAAAACATAAAAACTGCTACATGACATAAATAAAAAATGAATTTTCAGTTGGTCCAGGTCATTTTACATTTAGTCCCAACAAACCAGCTCAAATCAATCATTGTGATACTTCTCTTGCACATTATGGTTTTTGTTGGATACAATAACTCTAAAATGCCATCATACAGTGGCAAGAGGTGCATCACTCTTATTATTAGCATCTGGTTTTTGGACTTTAGCCTCAGCTTGCCCCTCTACTGGCTTTTTGATCTCATTACCAGCCTCAACCTTCTTTTCCTCTGAGTTGTTAGCAGCAGGGACTTCAACTTTGCCCTCAGTTGTCTTGGCAGTCTCTCTACCCGCCTCCACGGAAACTGGTACTGCTTCATCAGTCTTTGGTTCAGAGGAATCATTTCCACCCTTCTCCTTTGTTTCTTCTTCCTTTGGGTTAGAGAGGTCTACCAATGGTGCTTCTTTCTGACTCTCACCTCCATTTTGGCTCTCCTGCAATCACATATCAGCAAAAGAAAAAAAAAAAAAAAAATCCAAGAAACAATATGTCAACTCATTAAATGATTAAATTTATCATTTTTTAATAACTTAAACTTCTGGGACAACAGGTAATTTATCATGATATCAAAGCATGAAGTTTGTCTCTACCTTATCTCCTATTTAATGAGGGTAGTTCAGGCCCATACGCGAAAGGAGAGTGTTAAATTAAATGATTAAATTCACCATTTCTTAATGGCTTAAATAAGATCAGAATGTAATGCATACTAGTACCTGAGGAATAGCCTCGCCCTCGGCCTTGTTGGCATGGGCAGGATCCTCAGTGGGGATTGACTCCTTGTGGACATCAGAGTGCTTGGGCTTCCCCGCACAGCCCCCCATCTTATGAATGAATAGCTTTGTGGGGAGAGTTGTGAGAGTGGCTGAAACACCAATATAGAATTTTATATGCAAATTGTGATCAACTAAGGATGTTCAATGAGGCTGAGAAGGGCTATAGGAGATGGTGATTTATAATATAGCCGTCAGCTGCAAACATTTAGAGCAACCGTTAATTTTGGCAAAACCAATGGCATAGAATATTCTGCCTGGCAAATGGGTTTGTGGCTAAATCTTTGGGTGACTTTGTCATATGGACAGCAAACTTTGTTTTGGCGCCTCATGTAGTATAGTAACGGTTAACAGTTAGTCGGTTAGTCCTGAATTTCGAGTTGACAGGGTGGTTCTTTTTGGCTTTAGTCATAACTGTTGAGCTTATTACTACAAATAAAGTTGCAATGACAGAAGATCAATAACAACTTTTGAAATTCATGGTAAAATCCAAAATCACATTACAATACCACAATTGATAATAAAGTTTAAACTTTGAGTTCCAAAGAATAAAATACCTATAGAGAAAAATATTTAAAAAATATTTTTAAATTTTTAAATATAAACAGGACGGAGACCCCAAAACCTACCATTGTCACGGATTTGCTTTGGGGAAGGATTTAATCCTCGTCCCCGTCTCATTTGCTATGCAGGTCAGGGTGGGGTGGTTTAATAAACAAAATACTTTTTTTTAATGTAAACTAGTATTTATTTAACATTAACAAAATATCAACAAGAAAAATGTTAACATTACTACTAATTTTATGTATGGCTTACAAACTGATGTCACAAAAAACTTGATTAGTGCGACATCAATAACATAAAAAGAAAACATAAGAGATTACAAACTAGCGTGTTAATGAATGTGATTGATGTTACATAAAAAGAAAACATAATTAAGAAATTTCTAGATTGATACATCGACATCATTATAAATAAACTCTTCTGACCAATTAATAAAAGAAAAGACACAAAATCATTATTTTTGAATTATTTGTATGTTTTTTTTTTAAAAAAAAAACAGGTACCGTTGCTAGATTTCCCATAATTTAACAATGAATATGTCAAATATAATTTGAAATAAAAACTAATTATTGTTTGCAAGGAAAAAAAAACTTAACTTAACAATACAAGTAATTTAAATAACAAAACCCAAAATTAACAAACATGTTTTAAAGGTAACAAAAAGTTTAAGACAACACACACCACGCACACAGACACTTGAATTCACATTTATCTAAATCCTTATCCTTATTCATAAAGAGACTAAGAAGAAAAATAGGAAAGTGAGATTCGATTATGTTTAGCTTCAGGAGGAAACTGAATAAGAGATGATAAACTTTTAAAAAAAAGATCTTGACTCTTGAGTTTAGGCTTATCTTATTCCATTAAATAGAGATCTGGCCCACTAAACGGTTAGGAGTAAAGCCCTTAAAATTTATGGTTGAGAATTACAATCTAACCTGAGTATCATTCCCACTAAAAAACTAGGGTACCATAGAATGACCCACAATACAGAAAATGATAGGACCATCACTTATTACACAACTTGGCATGTTGTGAGTTGTGAGTGGTAGAGAAAAAATAGTAGGTCCACACTTCTACCACTCACAACTTGCTACTGGCAAGTTGTGACAAATGTTGTACAATAAGAGATGTTGTAAGCACCAAAATTTTCAACAAAAAAAAGTTCCTTTGATTTTGTATAGATCAGTCATGGTTCGAAACAAAGATTTTTCAAACTATGCTGAAATGGCTAGAATGAGTCGGTACACCCTAGTATCTTGGGTAGTACGAATCAGCTCCATTTTTGTATTGGTTCAAGTACCGGTAGTGCAAATTCCAGCGTTACCAATTGGTACGGTACGGTACTAAATCAATTTCCTTGAGTTTAACATTACCTTATGCAAAAATTATTGTTTATTTTAGAATAAGGACTTACTTTTTCTATTTTTGCTAATCATTTTTCAAAAAACGCACATTTGATTATCTATTCTATACTATATTTTATTAAAATATCAAATTTCTTAATTTTAAAGAGTTTCTTTCAATTCACACACAAACACAATAATCATCGGTCATTATCTTCCCTCCCTCTGAGAGAAATGCAAAGAAATAATTTTTTTTTAATAAGCTACATTAATTTGTATATTTGCACAAAAATTGTAGCTAAATCTCATTTTGCGTAACATTTTGCAAAAGTCATTAACTATATTTTAGACTTTATGCTATTTTATATGAGTTGATGTGAATGCTCTTAAAAAACATAAATTATATTTGGATGGAGAGTGAAAGAGAAGAGGTAAGACCTTTTATATTACTTAGCTTATTGATTCTGCCTCTAATTATATATCTTTTTTGTTTGGTTGTGTGTCACTAAAGAGTTTATTACACGCAGATTTTTTGTTGTTGATCGTTTCAAGGAAACCAAAATCTCTAATTTAGTAAAATGGACTACTTCAAATGAGTTCACATCCTTTCAAAAAAAAAAAAGTTCACATCTTCAATGTTCAAAGAGAAATGGCTCTAAGGAATAAGATTTTACAACTTACTATATTATTTAATATCAAGCCATATAGATAAATAGATGGTTTTACAAAATAAACATAAGATTCCAATGAAACTCAATCTTTATCTACTATAAATCTACAATTAGATAAGATATCTAACAATTTATCTTATTTTTATCTATTTAGCAAATTCTTAATAACAAAAATACAAATTTAAAATTTTGAGCTAACATATATGGACCAGGAATAATCCTAGTCTAATAACAAATAGTGGGCTTATTCGTTAAAGAGCCCATTTGGATATGTTCATAAACCCTTAACAGTTAACACGCACTTTAGCCAAAACCTTATTTTTTAAACCTTTCTAGCTCATGGTGGAATTTTAAATAGATACAATATGAAAATGGAAAATTATTGAATACTTCGGAAGTATCATAAATGTGTATTTCTCTCACTCACATGAATTGTGAGTCTCACCATAAATTTAATTAATAGAACCCACAGTTATGTGAGAGAGGGAGAGTACGCATTTATGATACTCCCAGAATACTCAATAATTATCTTATGAAAAGGGGTTGTAGCAAATCTTGCATAATGTATGTGTGAGAGAGAGAGAGAGAGAGGGATGAGAAACACTAAAGTGGTTAACAAAAAATTTCTTTAAATTGGCACTGAATAGGTGACATTCTAACAGATTGCTACGTCTACTGCTATGCAGGATCTATTGTAACCAAGGTTGCAGCAAATCCTTGCCCATACGAAAATGTTGTCATTGTAGTATAATTAAGGTCCAAGCCTTTCTCTAAAAAAATATAGCCTTGATCCAACATATTAAATATTAAAATGTGGCCAAGAACACAACAAAATAAGTGGACATGTGTCATATTTTTATTGGTGGAGTATATAGTAGAGCAAAAATGGGATAAAAGATTCGGACTTGTTCTAGATGAAAATTTTCTTAAAAGATTGTAGAGTACAATCTCAGTATTAAAAGATCAATTTTACTAAGACTACAATCTGTTTGTGTGAAGAGAAAATTTTAGAGAAAGGAAAAGAATAACAGAGAGAGAGAGAGAAAGAAAAGAGAGAGAGAATGGGAAATTGATTTTCTTGCTTAATGAATAAACTGAGAGTACAACCATATTTATAATGTAACCTGCCTAAGAGATTGAATAACAGAATTGATCCAAGCTACACGAATCAATTCCGTGAATTTAGGAAAGCTAACTAACTCCCTAATTGACAGAAGCTTCATGCCAATACAACTGAAACTCTAATCAGCTCTTGATGATGTCGTTCTACCTTTTGAAGCTTTAAATATCAAATACATGAAACGGTGCGTTCCTTCTTAAGTGAAAACGGTGCGTTGCACTTAGATTTAAAATCAACAGTCATTCCCAAATTCAGTCATCTTCAACCTTGCACCTACTGTGCAATCAAACCAGGACTGTGTACAAATCAACCATTTGTAACTTGTTTTAACTTCTCTGAAGTAGAATCACCATGATTATTAACACTAGAGAGCTGAAAGCTTTACTATTTTAATCTTTTTTTAAAAAAAAAAAAAAAAGTAATTAAGGACAATGAACGTGTAGATACAAATTTTATAGGTGTAAACCCAAACTTATTCCAAAAGGAGTACCAACTCACAACTTATTAAGAATAAAATTTCAACTCAGTGTGTGAATATCATATACTATTTGGGTGAGGTGATGAGTATTATAAGCTATTTAGGTTGATTGACAAAATGTTAGCAAAGTTTTTGTATTTTTTTTTAAGTACTATTTTGAAAATGAATATTCCATATGGAACTTTAACGCCATTTAATAAGAAGAAGATTAGAGGATGTAATGTCAATGTCCATCTCATGAAAGTCGTGTATGACAAGTGCCATTAGTAATTATATTAAACATTGGGTATTATTATCTTTGGGGCAGATAACTGATGCCTTAAGCTTTTTACTAATGAATATTTTAAAAAAGTTTTGATGCTATATTTATGAAAAATATAAAAGATTTTCAAAAAGATAAGTTATTTTTCTTTTTTTACAAAAAAGTTACTAAAAATATTTGCAATACCAATATCCTAACTCCTAAGGCATCTGTTATTTGAAAATTATCTTTTCATCTCTAAACATTAAAATATTATTTTTTTATGTTTAAATTTTGTAATTTGTTTTTTTGATAGCTTAAAGATAAAAATAGGGATGAAAACAAGAACATTTTTCAATAATTTAGAAATGAATTTATTTATTTTAAAGTTGAACGATGAAAATTGATGAGGCCCATTTTGGAAAGAAGAAAAAGTCCAATGACAAGAAGAAGCCCAACAATATGAAATGGAGTAAAGAAAGAAGAATTAGCAAAGTAAGGATTAGCAAAATAAGAGAAAAAACTATTAAGCTCAAATGGTAAAAATAATGATCTATAAGCCTACAAAATAGTAAAAAGGCCCAAAAGAAAGCAAATGGGCCCAGGGGAGCCCTAGAGAAGGAAGTAGTAAGCTCATGAGAATCATAAGAAGTAGAAAGTAAGTAAAGATAGGTCGGAGGAGTCCAAAGAAAGGAATTAGTAAATGAGATTGGTTCAAAGGCTAACAAACCCCAAAAGTAAAAGATATGGTAATTGGGCCAGGGAAGTCCGAAAGATTTAGCAAAAGCCCATGAGAATATAAGAATGAGATGGGCCAATGATGCCCCAAGGAATGAAACGGGCAGAGGATGCTCAAAGGAATGAAATGGGCTGAGGATGCCCAAAGGAATAGAATAGGCCAAGGAAGCCCAAGATGACATGAGAACTAACCCAACAGAAATACTGGGTAACATAAATTGAGGGAAGGAATAATACATGGCAAGCCTAGAAGAAGCCCACAAATTCAAGTTAAACGATATCATGGCAGGAACAATGTAGGGGCATGACAAGAGTACCAGTCAGCCCACAAACCAAGAGCGAAAAGAGATAGAGACCGAAATAAAAGAAGCAAAGGCCCATATCCAAGCAATACCCATCCCAAAGAAGAAATGAGATGCGAAGAATGAAGACCCAATGACTCACCCACGCCACAAAAGGTTAAACAAGCAGCAGAACACGCAGCAATACCAGATAAACCCATAGGTAATAGCAAATGCGTGAACACCAAACAAACAATGGACTTATATGGGAGTAGAGCACGCACAAGATCCAGACACCACCAACTTGTACTAGCCAATACAGGGGAGGTGGGCCATGGGTCAAAGATAAGATAAGGTGTGGTCTGGCGGTGGGGAGAAGGGAGAAGCCTATTCTGGAGTTTCCGCTTAAGTTTTTTTGGGAGAAATATCCTGCTGGAATGACATACCACCTAAAAGAGGCAAAGATGAGCTGGAATCATTAGGTGCATACTATAAGAGTTAGTAAGAGAGAATACCTAGCCCTTATCTAGATGGGAATGCTACAGAAAGTAAGAAAATAAAACAAAACTCTCTTTGTTTGGGAATGGAATGTGGCGCAGTCAGCAGACCAGTGGGTGGTTTGGGAAGGACACCCATAACAGGCCAAAAGTAGTTGAGGGGTAAAACGGTAAATCTTAGCATGGTAGGCAGTATTAAAAGGCCTTAGCTGTGCACAGTAAACAACAACAAGGAGGAACGGTAGGAAACATAGAAAAGAGAGAGAAATAGAAAACAAGGAAAACAGAGAAGATAAAAAAATAAAGTAAAATAAGAGAGTAGAAAGTGAAGTGAGAAACAAGAGTGTGAGGAGTGATAGAGCATGCACTAATAGGCTACTCACTTCTCCCTCTCTCAATAGCCTGCTCTTTAACAAGTTGAGAATCTGAGATTAAGCCACTTAGGTCAATTTTCCAAAGTAGGTAATTTCTATGGTAGAATTCCCCTATGAGATTAGTCACATTGGAGATTGATTCACTTCTTGGACTTCTATCAAAGAATCAAGTTTGGCAAACTAATCACCTTCCTTGTTTTATTGTGATTGTTAAAGTGCTAATGTTATCTTTCTTGTTGCTAATCCATTCTTGTCATATTTATATTATTGTATTTTCCTGTTGCCAGATTATTTAAACTTTATCTTTGGTTAGTAACAAGTACTTTAGTTAGAATATTTTAGCTATCCTGCTGTGTTATGTTTTTCCTGCCATAACATTTTCTATGACAGTATTTCCTGTCGTGGGCACGTGACAAAGATCCCTACCAGGGGTCCTAGCTTGCGTAGAAGTTAACTTAAGGTGAATTTCAATTGAGCCAATCTCGACTCTCCTACCTCAGAATCATTGAACCACAGTATGACAGGAATAGTCCAGTGTAGAATACAAAAAAAGCCCACCACAAAAGTGAAACATTTTTAATAGTTTAAGAAGGAAAAGTGAATTTCCATTAATTTAGAGATGAAAAATAAACTTATTAAAAGTTTAAGAAAAAAAAACTAAGGGCTTGTTTGGTATGTGTGTTTAAACAATAATTTTTAGTTTTTTTAAAAATATGTATTGATAAAAAAATATATAAAAATATTTGTAATATTATTTAAAAATTGTAAATATGTGTTTGAATATGCGTAAAAAAAAGATCTTTAAGACTTTAACTTTTTCTTTTTACAAAAGGAAAAACAATCTTTTATTTTAAAAACAAATTGTACAACGGCTAACAACAAAGGTATTGGTATTGACGTCCTCAAAATTTACAAACGGACCCCACCGCCCACCTTTCTTTAAAATTATAATCATACACTTTTTCCCTCTTTACAGATCTAGGCCAACAAACCCAACGACCTCTTCCTCTAGAGCTCTCTTTTTCTCACTTTCTCTTCTCTTTCCTCTTTTTGTAAATCAAAATTCCTTTCTTTCCTATATTCTTTCCCCAAACCCAAAGAAAAACAAAAACCCCCAATTTCTTCGAATAGGGTTCACCAATCAATCAAATTCCCAATTCCTTCAAAACCTAATAACCTTCTGGTCTCTCTCTCTCTCGCAGGCGAGCCCTCCGTAGCTCGCCAAACCATGCCTCAATTCACCAAACCCACATTCTCTCTCCTCCTCATCATCATCGCCGTTGTCTTCACCGTCAGCTCCATCACCACCGTCCGATCCGAATACGATTCCTCCATCATCCGATTACCCTCCGAACAAGCCGCCGCCGCCGACGATCTCTGCACCACCAACGGACTCGTACCCGGACCCGCATCCTGCCCCGTCAAGTGTTTCCGGGCCGATCCGGTATGCGGCGTCGACGGCGTGACTTACTGGTGTGGCTGCGCCGACGCGCTTTGCGCCGGAGTCAAGGTCGCCAAGTTGGGGTTCTGTGAGGTCGGTAATGGTGGTCCCGGCCCTCTCTCCGGCCAGGCTCTCCTTCTCGTTCATATCGTGTGGCTCATCGTGCTCGGGTTCTCTGTGCTTTTCGGACTTTTCTGATAGCTTAATTTTTTTTTTTTTTTTTTGAGCTAAATGATAGAATTCTGATAGCTTAATTGATTGATTTGGTGAGCCTTTTTTTTTTCATTCTTTTTTTTTTTTTCTAGATGAATTGAGAATTTGTGTGTAGAGATTGATGGACAGATTGCTTTTGTATGTAATGTTAGAGGCAAATATATACGGCTCTTTTTATTATTATTTGTTCTCCTATTCTTTTTTGTTGAATATATAAACAAAGCTCTCATTCTTTGTCATAATTGTCACGGTTTTGTATATGAGTAATTCAGATTATTAGATTGTTTTTATTTTGAAATGGGTCCGACCCTGTTAAAAGTGAGAGTTTTGTGCATTGGGTACGACATTTTATTATGAAATTGATACAAAAATATCAATAAGCTTGATAATTGATGAACCTTTGGGTTGATTTTGGCTGTAATTTGAGATATAATGTGAAAAAATTATGTGCGTAAAGATTATTAGTGTGTTTTTATCATGAAATGGGTCAAATATAAATTGGGGGTAAGGCTGACCCCGTCAAAGTGGGAACTTTGTGAATTGGGTACGACATTTTGTTATGAAATGGGTACAAACATATCTATAAGCTTGATTATTGATGAACTTCTGAATTGGGTTTTGGCTGTAAGTTGAGATTTAAGGTGAAAATAATGCCCGTAAAGATTAGAATCTTGTCTCAATTATATACAAGGTACTGTGCAGATAACCCATACCTGAATTTAGTTGTTATCAGCTTATCATATAAGCTGTATTTGAATCCCGGTTCTCTTTATGAAGGGGAGCAGGCAATGTCACTAAGCTACAAGGCTCTTGTTCCATATAAGTTGAAATAGGTTGTCTCGATTTACTCATGAGGCTAATCATCCTCTAGCTGGGAAAGGAATATGACAAGGACAAAACAACAAGCCATCAAGTTTAGCTTGTTGAAATAGGTTGTCTTGATGGGGAAAGAAAACCTAGAATAATCTTTTAGTTTACCTATGTTTTGGATCTCAGATGCTCGTGTTAATTTTGGCTCCATCTTGTTGGGAATGTCTTCTCATCGCTGCTTTTTTTGCTCTCACTTGGGGACAAAAATGGCCCTAGTTTTTTATACAAAGCGTGACTTGCACTTGACTGTACATGCATCCCAGTTATGTCACGATTGAAGCTGTGCTCGTACATCATTACATTATGTAGAAATTGACATGACTGGTGTATGAGCCTATGAGGTAGACCAGAGGCATTGAATGGGATGATTGAAAGTTTAGCGTGTAGCAGAAAGATAGTTGGACAGAAGTAACACGTTAAGAGAGCTTATCTACAATACCTTAGCCTAACTGAACTGTATAGCTCTGTCAAATTTTCTCTTACTCTATGTTTTGTTGCAAGGATATACTGATTGAAAATGGAAGCATGCCTGTGGTTCATTAAAGAACACAATGCAACTTGAAATGCTGTGCATTATAAGCACAAGATATGCAAGGAAACATAAACTTTTTCTCCACAAAACTACTTGGAAGTGGTGCACGTTCTGCCACTTCTGTTTATCTGCCGAAGACTCATCAAATATCTTGATATAGTTGGATTCGACTTTTTGATGATTTCGCTTGTCTACACATTTGTGATGATTTATATTTAGCTAGAGCTTGAATCCGTTGTCATTTCCTTTGTGAATTGTGACTTTGGTGCAGTAAATTATACTGTATTTGTTTTTTCCGTACAACATTTCAATTAAAGTGGAGATCATGTGAGTCAAGCGTATTTACATAGCTCAAAGTTCAGGCAGAGCCGCAGAGGTGTATTGTTTTAGTCTAACAGCCTCATCTAAGCAATTGCCCACTTGTTTGTTAGCCGATTTACACAGTATCTGGTTCAAGCATTGACTTGGTTTTCTTTGACAAATTGCAATTTGAATTAGTCCTTCTTGGGAGGCTGTGATGCATGGCTTGCATCTATATGTTCCAATAGAGCCTGAATCTGATGTCATATTCTCTAATGGGCTTTGATTGGAGTCTGGTAACTGCTCACTGATAGTATATTTTATTATTTTTAGCTAAACGTATTTTACTCACTAGAATAACCAACGATGTGTTAGGTGAAGTAAAAGAAGTAAAAGCAAATGGTCCGATGTTGTAGGATTTCTATTTAGGGAAATATCTATTACACAGCCTTGGAGGTAATAGGTGTTGGTGGATAAGGATCTTCTAGAAATATGGGGTAACGTAACCATGGAGTTGAGTTCCGAAAATCTAGTTCATCTATTTTGAATTGTGGATTAGATTTTATTATGACTACCACTAACTTGGTACCTATTTAAAAAATTGATGATGTGGCAATTGAATTTAATTAATTTAAAATTTTTAAAAATGGATAGATTTCTAGGTAAGAACTCTAGTGGATGGCAATGGAGTCTCATGGAAATCCACGAGCCTTTTATTCGGGGTTCCTGAATTTGAAATTTTTGAATGGATTAATGAAGAATCCCCTTAAATTTTAATACAGTTGAAAAGTTTATCCATGCAAAAGAAAAAAATTGGAAAATTGGTTTGGACTTAGGAGGAGAACATGGTGGACGATCTAGGTTTCATTGATAAGAAAATTTGGGATGGAAACCATAGAAATTTTAGGAGATGGAAAACCATAGAAATTTTGGTTAGAGAAAATGCGGTGTTCGAATTTGGGTTGATTTCATTTTTTGTTTTAGGGGGTCAACGTACGTTATTCAATGACCGGGAAGGTTGCAGCCTCGAGTCGAGTCACAGACTGTAGAACCTCGATTTGGCGAAAATGCGTTTATGCATTCAAAGAACTGAACAAGCCCACTAGATTCCCCGGCAAAAGCTTTTTAAGAATTTCAACAATATCACAGAATTTTAAGTAAATCCATTTCCAGTGATTTGAATGATATCGTGAAGCATTTTTTTTCTGGTTCTCTTGGATTCATTTTATATGCTTTGTAAAACAAAATGGACAGAATCAATTCACTCCTGCTACTAGAGGGAAACTCAGAGAGTCAGAATCAATATACATAATCATTCAGCAGTAAATGCATGGACTTACAAAGAGTCCAAAGACACAATAATGGTTCTGAAGATCATCCAAGCCAACACAGAATAGCCTGTGGGTTGTAGTACACACAAAGAGCAAGCCTCAATTATACTAATGTATGCAGTAAACTAATAAACCACATCGAATAGCCTTAAATACAATAACTCTATAAAAGGAATATAAGAGCATTCACATTGTGCAAAAATTCCTCTTTATTTTAGAACCTACTTTTTCTATATTACATAATCACTTTTCAAAAATAACCACATCAATCTATCCTTATTACAGTTAAAAGAAGAGAGTAGATCCTGATTGTTGTATGTGAATAAAGAGAAACAATTAAAAAAATTAAGAAAATTTGATATTTTAATGAAATGTAGTGTAAAATAGATAATCCGATGTTGAGTGTTTTGGAAAGTGAACATGTAATATAGAAAAAAGTAGGATCTTATGTTACAATAGGCAGAAATTTTTGCACAAATTGGTGTGAATGCTCTTACTATAACAAGTT
Organism: Quercus ilex subsp. ballota; assembly: GCA_032727855.1. NCBI lineage: Eukaryota > Viridiplantae > Streptophyta > Magnoliopsida > Fagales > Fagaceae > Quercus > Quercus ilex. Next base: position 5,003,889 of record CM064916.1, read on the forward strand.
CGCAAATTTACACATCTTTATTTTGACTAATGTGGGTGATTTTGGGGCTTGGACGTGTAAAATTGCGCAAATTTTCTATTTTGCATTGTTTGATGCAAATGCTCTAATAATGCGAGTTTTAACAGAAACAAAAAATTCTCAAATCTTTTTCTCAAGTTTTGCCGGTATCTAAGAAGAGACATCCTAATTGCTCATTTGACATGGAAATGAGCTCTGCCAGAAGAATTCGCATCCTACAACAATCAATCTAATTTTCAGCTTTCCTCTCTTCAAATCATTTAGAAACTTGCAAGTATAACTGAGTGACAACCACAAAACTGATAAAACCTAATGTAGCACAATTTGATTTACTACCAGAATGAGTTGGCTGGGATAAACTCTATGCTCCTTTATTGGGGCTCTGAAGCGAAAATCCTGGCTTGCTATCGCCCAGATAACCTGTATCAGTTGTTTTAGCAGTTGTGGGGCTCTCATTACCTATTTCTCCAGAGTCATCGCCCTTTACACCTGCTGCTAATTGAGTGGAAGAGGTATCATGAGACCCAACACTGGAAACATTGCCAATCAGGCTTTTATACATAGTGAGTGCTTGGGCCATCATATTGGCAGGATTGCCAGCTGAACTAGGAAGCAACATTGTTGTGCCCTGTTGAAACATAGGAAAGCACAAAGAAGAGAGAGAGAGTTTAGTAAAATCAATTGAGCATCGAAAGATATACTTATGTATTATCATATTAGGTCTGTTATTCACCTCCTTGGCAATATTACCGAAGGCTTGAACATATTGCTCAGCGATTCTCAAACTAGCTGCCTGCAAAACAGCCCATAATATTAGTTCCCAATTCTAGTCTTAGTTGTATGCATGGAACTTTATAACTACTATGCACCGCACCATCACTTCTGTTTATGAATCACATCTATGCCGGGCCTTTGGAAGACTAATGCACCCAGAATCAGCCCCTTCAGAGCTTTATTAAACCTTTTATGGATACAAGAAAATGAAATTTTTACCTTAATATTCAGGATTTTAGTGTAGATTGGTAAATTACGCATGCACTTAATGGGCCTTGAAACCACTACCTCACCCTCCACCTAGAACTTATAATGGGAGGGGGTGCCAATTGATCTAGAGCTCATTAGCAAGAATACATCATTTCTTGCAAGTCCCTTTTTTTTCCCCCCAAGATAAGCCATTTCACATCCTCTCATCATCCAAATGAAGTTAGAATGCCCATGGATTACAACATTCTTCCCAAAAACTACGTATTTTATCCCATCTATTACAACTCTAGGTAGAATGGATGTGGATGCATATTGCCATATTCCATATGAGGGACAAAATGAAGAATATAAAATTTTCTGTACATGTTTAGACTTGTCAAAAAACCTATGCAAGCCCTAACATGAAAGGGTACAAAATTTCAAACATAAGAATGTCTAACAACTAGACAATAATGTTTTACCATTATCCACATCTATGCGAGCAACCTTTTAACATGCATCATGTATGTGAACATATGTTGACATCACTAATTATAAAGGAGTTCTGAATGGAGTCAGTCAAAATTGCAGTAATCAAGACTTTAAGATATCTCAAGTTGATTAAGACAGAGCAAACATGGCAAAACTAGTAAAAAATACTATCTAATAAAAAAATCACAGCCCGTTTTACAGAAGCAGTGAATGCTGCAAGTATAGGCACTTTAAAAATGCAGCACAGAACTTTGGGACTACTCCAGAGAAAATAAATTCTAATAATATGCCTTTCAAACCACAATGAAAAGCTAGGAAAAGCCTAGTGTGTGAGATATCCAGTTGTAGTACTGCATCATGCAGTCAGTGGCTCAATCAGTACAATGATTGATTGCTTCAACACTTTCAAACATGCAAAATGAAGCATTGTAATCTGAATGAAGAACTAAGTGTGAACCAACTACACCCATATTGTGACTATTGTCAGAAGTAGCCCCCAACAGTGGAAACTAGATTTCAAACACATTCAAATGGACATTTGGACTCCAAAACACGTAGTAATTCTTCTTTCTCCATACAGAAGAAAATGAAATCAAATAATGTAATTGACTTTACTGTATGTGTGCTCAAGAGCATTGAATGACCTCACCTCTATTCCTCCACTTTCCTTTAGGGTCTGTGAGACAGTGGCAAGTCCTTCGGCTGTTGCTTTAGCTTTAGCAAGGATGGCTTCCGCTTCACCTGATAAATAAGTAATGTTGATAAGAAGACTGAAAGATTTCTATGGGCAAATGGGAATAATCTACCCTGCTAAAGGAGCATCAACATTAAAATAATCCACAGTATTGCCCCTTCTATATGTGTTAGCTATATAGATTAGTGGATAGGTCACGAAAAAGAGGGCTTCAGCAGAGCACTTCACAAGTTTATAGTGACAAGCCATACAAGAGAACATGGAAGCATTCATTGAGAATTGGTTGAACCAAATAACTACCTTTTACAATGCCATATACAGCTTCACTTGTCCAGGTGTGCGTTCCAGTTAGTTTAATTAATAAAGTCATTATAGCATAAGATGGTGAAACGACGCGGGACACTCCCACATGGCGATTTTTGAAAAAACTATGATATGACAATTAATTAATTAGTTAAAAAATATATATTTTAAGGCATATTTTATATTTAGTTTAGGACCTAAAAATGAGTAATAACCATCAAAATGGTTGAAAACATATTGAAAATGAATTTAAAAGCGATAATAAATAGCAAGGAAGTACATTGATACCCATTGAATGATGTTTAGAGTGCAAATAAAAATGTGTGCTGCAATCTTACAGTCAGAAGTTTAATAATTCCTAAACAATGTTGTAATAATAACAATGAGGAGAGAGGGAGAGAGAGAGAAAAGTAAAAACAGTAAATAACAAGTGTTTAACAATAAAAAAGGGAAAAACATAGAAGTAAAGCCATAACGTTGAAAAACAAAAGAAAATAAACATAATGGAGGACAAGCTTGGCGAGAGAGTTCAGGGCCCACAAAAGAGATAATTAAAACTTGAAACGTAAAAAGACAGAGAAAAGGAAACCAAAAATAAAACATTTAGAAAAAAAGCTAATTTTCAACTGAGCAAATTCCAGATGATGGTGGTTTCTTCAGAATTCTTAGCTCTTTCTCATAAATGCTCTTGGAATTTAAAAAATGTTTTGTCTCAGTAATGAATAGCTTTAACAATCCCACTTGTCTTTTAGAGCAACAGACCATGGAGTGGACATGACTTGAGAGAGTAGATTGGGTGGGTGAAGTGCTGATGAGCTTCGAGAAGCACCAATCTGACTGTTGGAAGCATCAATGAGTCTAGATCAGGTGAGAAAAACCAGATCAAGAGAGGGTGATCATTGCGGGTCAGTCTTTTTTGGCCCCATGTTGAGAAAGCGTCGTTACTGTGTTTCTGTCACCGACTTACCTCCATATTTAAAAACTTTTTATTTTTTTATTTTTTATTTTTATTGACACACTATGGACATACAGGCAGCTATGTCCCCGGCATGTATGTGTCTGACAAGGACATAACTGTATTTTTTCTGTGTCAGTGCTTCTTAGGTATTCTAAAGTCATGCAAATTTTTTTATTTTAGGATCATGCTAAAAGTATATAACTATATAGATATGATAAGAAATAGCAGAGCCTCTGATAGGGAGATATCAGCACTAACATTCTTAGGATGTTAAAAAAAAGAAAAGAAAAGAAGATATTTGCATATAATTAGTATTAAGTTTATATCAAAATTGATAACGAACCGAGTGCTCTGTTGATTTGATCCATCTTTGCAGCTTCTGATTGTAAGATTACAGAAGCCTTCTTTCCATCAGCAATATTGATGTTGGCCTGCCTTTCTCCTGTAAAGGGGCATTAATTTCCAAGAAAGCATCAGGCTACCTTTTTTTTTTTTTAAGAAGTGCATCAGGCTACCTACTTGAATAGTGAAAGGTGCTAAGCTCAATCAAATTTACAGATGAATCAAAAAGACCATAAATCATCAGTACACCCTTAAGGTTAAGTACATTTATACAACCACATGGAACAACATGGCATATCAAACTGGCTTCATTACCTTCAGATTCAAGAACTTGAGCTCTCTTCTTTCGTTCTGCTTCGGCTTGCATCTCCATAGCTACCCTCACTCCACGAGGAGGAGATATATCCCCTGAAGGAAGATGAGTGAAGCAAGTATAAGAGATGATGTGGGAAAATTACAATGAAAAGTCGGCTACAAGAACATAAGCCAAAAGTGACTAACTTATTTCATAACGGAGGCACTGCAGGCCCCAATCTCTTGCAGCCACATTAATAGACTCCTGCAACATGAAGCCATTACAAAAAGCTATCACCCTTTTTTTTCTCTAAATTAATTTATGAAATTGTCAAAAAAATCTTGAAACTGCAGAGAACCCAAATTAAATTCAAGGCTTATTGGTAAACAGATTAGAAAGTACTGCAACCTCTAAATACAGTAAGAAGAAAACTGCAGGGAAAAGCAGCCACATTGTTGAACCACTTTTTCTAACTTTTAAATTTTAATCCTATCCCTTGGAATTTAGATGATTTCCTGTTAGTAGCAAAATAGCAGACACATCCTAATAATCTGAATGCAAATCACAGAGTCACAACAAACCAGAATTCAAGTCAAGGCAATGCAATCTGATTTTCTATGCAAATACTAGGCATATACATGGTTGTCAAAATCCAGATCTCAACCTTAATTTTTTTGGTTATAGGAACCTAGAAGCTCAAAAGGGTGAAATTTGAATTTAAAATCTTTTAGGATGATGATTCATATTGTATGGATTTCTATGGGATCATGGGAGCTAGTAGGATCACAATCCAACCTATAATTTTGCTGATCCACAATTGACCTTGACTTACTTTTCATATCGGAATATTATAAATGTGAGAGCAAAAGGCCCAAAGAATACTTAAATGTTTTTAAATTAAGAATGGACCTAGAATAAGGAACCCAACTGCTCCCACTCCCCTCCCTCCCCAACCCCCCCCCCCCCCCCCCCCCCCCCCAAACCCAAAAGATGGAAGCAGGAGCTGGGTTGTTAAAACCGAATTCAAACCAGATCATGAGAAATGGTTTCATTCAAGTATCAATTAATTAGAACATAAAAAAAATAGTTTATGCACACAAGCCTATTGCCTATTTTAGACTTGTCCTTACATAACCTTCAACAGCTTAACCTTATTTCTATAACACATATTAATTGATGTAGCCAATTGTGTTTCATTGCAAAAGGTATCAATTTAGAATGAAATAAACTTACAAAGTATTTGCTCCCAAGTCCCAACTCCTACCCCACCCAAGCTCCCAAAGAATATCAGTGTCCAAAAAGACAAAAAAAGGGGGGCGGGGAGGAAAAGGGAGAATGATAGAAAAAAAATGGTGGAAATGAAAACTTAAGGCCCAGCCTGACTAGTCTGTAAAGGATCTATAGTTGAGCCCAAAATTTTGGAACAAAGACTTGGTAGTTGTTGTATATTAATTATTGCCATTTTTATAAAGTAAAGCCACAAAAACTAGGTATGAGCATGAACTGCATGGAATATTTTCCTTATAGAATCCAAAACGCATTTTTCCTTAGGTTAGGAGTAACAGGAGGAGGTGTACCAGTGTGTGTGTGTGTGTTTTTTTTTTTTTTTTGGTGATAAGTAATGTAAATTTTATTCAACTCAGAAAAAAAAGTCACCCAAGCATGCATGATGTATATAACTGGGGACCAATACAATCAAGTACACAAATTACAAGCATCCGTCAAAGCGTAAACCAAGAAAATAGAATGACTTCCTACAATTAACATCCATTATGATAACATTTTAAAGAAGAAAATTTTTAGATTTTTCATATCGTGTTTTTCATTCGTATCAATGGTATGCTTTACATGCTTGAATCCACTGAATCATAAGTTTTAATCATTGAAAACTAAAACAGAAAATTGAAACAAGAATGCACATGCCAGACTATTTTCACAAACAAAACTATAAAAACAACTTGAGCCAAACAAACTAACCACAATCTTCTCATTCAATGTGTCTCTTTCCTCAAACGTCTTGTCGAGAGTGATCTTACCAAGCTCACTACGCATTGTTGTTTGCGCGAGCTGAATCACCGCGAATATGGGATTCTCAACACCATAAGAGGCCAGCTTAGGGTCCACAATCTGCACCAAAAAGGCATTTAAACCAAGCAAACACCTTAAACCAACAATTCCAAACAACAACAAACCCAGATAACATTCAACCCAATAGAGCTTAAAACAAGGCAAACCCATTAACCAAAACACGAAAATAACAAAGACCCAGTTGTTAAAAACTCAAGAAGTACCTTGATGTAGAGCACCCCATCGATCAAAATGTTGACATTATCCTTAGTGATAGCAGACTGGTCAGGAATGGGAATGGCCTCTTCCTTCAAGGAATGGACATAGGCAATACGATCGACCAACGGAATCAAGAAATGGATACCGGAGGGCAAAGTCTTCACATACTTCCCGAACCTCTCAATCACATACGCCTTCTTCTCCGGCACAATCCGAATCCCCCAATTCACTGGCGGAGTTATCTCATAACTTTCCTCACACAAAATACAAAAAGAAAAAAAAAAAAAAAATCATCAACACCCAATTATTAAACAAAAGCAAAGAATCCCAAGAATCCAAGCAATTATAGGTGAGAGTACCTGGAGCCTTGGTCGCGACCAGTGCGGAGAAAGCGGACTGGGACGGTGGAGGAGGAAGAGAAAGGGGATTGGGGAAATGGGATAGGCTTGGAAGAAGGATTGGAGAGTTGGGTTTGTTTCAGAATCAAAGAAGAGAAAGGTCTGAGAGCATTGGTGGTGGTGGTGGTGGTGTTGTTAATGGCGGATTGGCGAAGGAGTGTAAGAGAAAGGGATCTCAGTGAATTGGCTTTCAACATGTTCATTTTTTTTTTTTTTTTTTTTCTTCAAGTTTCTTGGTTTCTGGGGTTTTGGGGGTTTTGGGTGTTACTAGTACTGTTTACTAGTAGGTAGAAATGTTTGTTATCTGAAAGGGTTTTTCTGGAACAGGAAAAGGTTTTGCTTTTCCTGGATTTTCTAGTTTTCTACCTTTCAGCTCTCTTTTTACTAGTTTGACAGCAAAGTTAAGTGGCTAGCTTCGGTCTGAAGCAGCTAAATTTTCTGGGGATAGTGTAGGGCCGCCTTTGCAATTTGGCCCAAAGGAAAGGAAATGAAATGAAATTAGGATTTTTTTTTTTTTTTTTTTTTTTTACTTTTTTTTGGGAGCAAAGGGTTTTTCTAATTTGGGTTTTGTCGATCAAGTTTACTTGTTTTGCAAGTTGTATAAGTAAGTAAGGTATATTAAATAATTACAAAAGGAACCGGTTAAAGCCTTTGCTTGCTGGCCAAAGAAACTTGGGCCAATTATAAACAAATCATATGGAAACGGGTGATTTGCTTTCTCATTGAAACTTTTTTTTTTTTCACTTTTCAAACTTTGTATTTAAATAATCATTTTCTAGTAAATAAAGAAATAAAGAAATTTTTATTTGCATAATTCTAATCTGTTTGGTTGATATCATTGGAGGAAGATTTTTAATTTTAATTTGAATTTGAATTTGAATTTTGACGTTTGCTTAGCTATTTTGTCTGCCAAAAGTCATATATGTTACTTGAACTTCCTTTTTTATTTATTTATTTAAAGATTTAAGATTTTCAAACATTATTGAGTTTATTATAAATTTATCTGAGGATTTTCAAGATTATGGAAATCTTTTATATTTGAATGGTCTTGTTTAGACTTTTTGGAGTAAATATTTGGTCGACTCCATAGCATTAAGAAGAGCTTGTATATAGCTTCTTCCAGTAAATATTTGGGCAATTCCATAGGCACATTTGAAGCTATTAATTTGATACTGGCATTGTTTCCATGAGATGAAAATTTTTATTTGGAATCCTTTGAACATCACGTACACCTTGTTTAGATGATTATCTGGAGTTAATTCAATCTTCTTGATTAAGATACATATATTCTTGAATTGAGATTAATTTTAGTTGCCGAAAACAAATCCTACCTTGGTCTTATAGATATTCATTTTAAATATCAAATAAACGTGACTGATGATTGGACTCAATCCATATCCATCATAGTACCCAATCATAAAAATACTTTGGACAAAAGAATATTTTTATTGACTATTATTAGTGTGGGGACATTTTTTGCCTCAAGACCAAGTGTTGCACTTGTAATCTTTTTTGGCTTCAAGTCCCACATTGGAAAGAATATCTCCTTCTTTGCACTTTATAAGAGATGAGCCAATGGTTGAAGAGTACTACTAGTTTGGTATCCTTTTATTGTGGGGACATTTTTTGCCTCAAGACCAAGTGTTACACTTTGTAATCATTTTTGGCTTAAAGTCCCACATTGGAAAGATCTCTTCCCTCTTTCCACCTTAATCAAACTAATGGTACTCTTAAGCCATTAGTCATCCCTTATAACCAAACTAATGGTACTCTTAAGCCATTGGTCATCTCTTATAAGGTGGAAAGAGGGAAGAGATCTTTCCAATGTGGGACTTTAAGCCAAAAATGATTACAAAGTGCAACACTTGGTCTTGAGGCAAAAAATGTTCCCACAATTACTCTTCAAGGAGACACCTTAGAATAGTTAAAACAATGGAAGAAATCAGAAGAAGGTAAAAAATCAGCTAATTTACTTTCTATTTCTTCTTCTTCTTCTTTTTTACTTTCTCAAAAAAAAAAAAAAAAAAAAAAAATTACAAGAATGTACTAATTTCATGTCTAATATTATTGTAGTTTTGGAGGGGTAGAGATAGGGGAATGTGATATCCAACTTGTTTGGATTTGAGTGTGAATTTGGACTTTGAAGGCATTGCATGAATGTGTGCTGAGTTGCCACATCAGACATTCAAACTAAGCTATATCAAGGTTTTCAGACCCGGACCGTTCATTGAACCGTAAAAAGAAGAGGTTCAAGGTTTTTAAGGTCGAATCAAAATTGAACCAGGGTCGAACCGTGATGACGTCATAATTAATTTAATAATTATTTAAATATAAATAAATATATTAAATTGTATAAATAGAAAAATTAAATTAAATGTCCCAATTAAATATAGAAATCTATCTTTCAAATGTATTTTTTTATATCATAACTTTCACGGTTATGTTACAAAACCATGCTTAAGTTTTTATGTAACTTAATATGTAACTTAAGTTATTATATCATACCTCTCAGTTAAGTTATGATATATATATATATATATATATATTTTTTTTTTTTTTCATTTTAACTCGTTATTATATCTTTGATATTTTTTCCTAATCAGCTCGAATCAAATTGGTTCAACTCCCTCAAAAGTTCTCAACATACTTTTAGCAATTTCATATTTTGCACATGTAATGGAAATGCTTTTTGGGCTAAACAAAGAAACATTGGGCCTTGTGATTAAACTTAAAAGAAAACCAAAGTTGTTGTAATTGTTAGGTTCTTTGGGTCCAACATAAATAGCCCATTAGACATTAGTTGTGAATTGATGTGATGATACACTTGAAGCCTTCATTCTTCTTCGACAGTACACTAACTAGCACAGCACTTGGAGTCTGTTGTTTTGGTGGGCGTACAGACCAAAAAAGCAAATAAAGAAAAGTAAAATATTGCGATACTAAATTACTCTTAAAAATACTTAAAAGATTTAGTGCACCTATCAATGCATGTCACATCATGTTGGACAACTGAAAAAATAATCTAAATCTATTGGCTGAAATTTTTTTGCTTTTATTAAAAAATTAAAACCTTTCTTCATTTCCAATGTTAGCACGTGAGAGACTTAGGGCCCATTTGGTTTGGTCATGACTCAATTTTCATAATTCAATACTTATGAGTCATAACTCAAACTCAAAATCTATAACTCATAACTCAATTTTCACTTTTTCTCAAAAACTCCAAAATTCTTGTTTGGCAACATAACCCAGTCAAATAACTCAAAATTTAAGCCTACTTTTTGCCAAAATGGTGGAGCCCACCCACTGACACGGCACTGTTTGCTTATGGTTGGTACTTGCGGGGGATTTCTCTTACCTTTCATAAGACATTTTCTCCCAATGCAGCACACCCAGTCCAGACACAAACCTAAACCCCATAAAGCGAAAATCACTGCACAAACCTCCCTGTCCGACGCCAGCTTAGATCGAAAATAGGTTCGGTCTTCTTTACTCTTCTTTCTGTTTCTATTTCTTTATGCTTTTCATCAATACCCATTAACATCTCTTTTCCCAGAAACCCATTTCACGCACCAATACCCAACTACATCGAAACCCAGCTCCACCACCACCAACGACAAACCCAGAAATCCACAACCACAACCTCCACCACCAACAGCCCTTATCACAACCACAACCTTCACAAAAAACCCACAAACATAGAAAACCCAAACCCAAACCCAAAAATCCTTAGATCAAAAACAAAAATCACGAAAATGAGGTGTGGGTTTTAGTTTCTGGGTATAAATTTATGCATGTATGAAAATGGTGGAGTGGGTCTGAAGAAGAAAGAAAGAAAGAAAAAGGAAGAAGAAGAAGAAGAAGAAGAAGGAAAAAAAAAACGTTGGTGTGGGTTGAAGAAGAAAGAAAAATAAAGAAGAAGATGAGGAAAAAAAAAAGCCTTGAAATCGAAGCCCAAAAAGCACACCTTAACCTGATTAAAATGCAAATCACAACTGAAATTGAAGCCTTCTACCATCTCTGCCATCATCACGTGAAGAAAAAGAAGAAAAGAAACCAAAGTGAAGAAGAAAGAAAGAAAAGAAAAAAGAAAAAGAAAAAAAGAGAAGAAGATGAAAGAACCTAGCCGTGAAGAAGAAAAAAAAAAGATAAGAAAAAGAGAAGCAGCTGAAAGAACCCAGCTTGAAGAAGAAAAGAAAGAAAGAAAAGAGAAAAGAGGAGAGGGAGAGAAGAAAAATCAGTACGGTGGAGAGAAAAAGTGAAGAAGAAAAAGTGGTTTGAGTGTCTGATTGAAAGTCACAATATTTACCATTATGCCACTGAAACTTAGTTTTCAATTTCTGAAAACACCAATTCGGTGTTTTTGGTTTTCATCACTCTCACTTAAAATTTTTGAGTTTGAGTGATGAAAACAACATTAGGAAATCAAGCCAAACAAAAATAATTGTGTGGGTCCCACGTTTTTTGATAACTCAGTTATAAGTTTTGGATCATATCACTCAAAACTCCTCTAAACCAAACAAGCCCTTAGTAATTCAAAAGGAGTAAAAAAACAAAAGTCTAAAGAAAGAAGGAGAAACATATAGCAGTAGTATTCACTATTTAGTGAAAAAGAGAAAATTACAGAGCTCCATCAACAGAAAAAAGAAAGAGAAGAAGAAAAAAAAGAAGAAAGAAGAAGAAGCAGCAACAGAAGATGAAAGCGTGATTGGCGATTCTGTGGGCAACCTGTTGGCTGCTGCTTTAACTAGGTGCAGATCCTGCTTCGTTGTGTTCTTTTTTTTTTTTTTTTTGAGGAACTTTTCTTCTTCTATGGTTCCTTTTTTTTTTCCTTACAAATCCCTTTGTTCAAGATCTAAAATTATCAGATCTCCTTTCTGATCTTTGTTCTTCTTTGTGTTCTTTCATTTCTTTTTCATTTCTTCTAGATTTGATCATAACTTCATACCGATGTATTGGCCAAAATTCACTAGAAAAGTTGAAACAAAAAGAAACCATTTGAACCTCAAAAACAGGTCACAGTTCTTAGAATCGTATGGTCCGACCACGGTTCGCACGGGTCCCTGCTTTTTTCCCATGGAGCCGTTCTTGAAGCTAAAAAAACCACAAAACTGAGAGGTTTGCGGTTTTTCCGGTCGGACCGTACGGTCCGGTTTGGGTTTCAAAACCTTGAGCTATATAAGCAATTACAATATATGAATCGCATTTTTCTCAAGTTGTGAGTCTTGTGTCAAATGATATTAGAGTCAACTTAGTGGTGTGATCTTGTGTTGTACATGCATTATGTTGATTCTTCTAAGTAAATAATATTTTAGGATCTTGTGACAAATGATCTTGTAGCAAATGATATTATAGTCGACTTAGGGTCTGTTTGGATACCGCTTATTTTGCTGAAAACTGAAAACAATAAAAAAACAATAAATAAGTTATTGTTCATTGGCCTAAATGCATTGTTCATGTCCCATGAACAATGCAAAAGGCACTGGATTAAAAAAAAAAAAAAAAAAAAAAAAAACCTAAAATGCCAAACGCGTGAGTTTTCAGCCAGATCCAAACGCTACCTTAGTGGTGTGATCTTGTATTTTTTTTTTTCTTAAAAAAAAAAAACATTTTAGGAAGATAACTAAAAATTTACTTTTTAATAAATAAACGTGTAATCTCAAACGTTTTGCTTAATTTGGAGACAGGGAATGTGTGGAAATACCAGTACAATACTTGCTAATGTGCAGGTTCAAATATTTCACTTGGTTTGGGACATAAGAATAACATATATGGCTCAAGGAAATATGTGCGTGTGTGGAGATATCAATACTCATTGATGTACTATGTGGCATGAGGGCATCTCAGCATAATGGGTGCGAGTGTGTACTAAGTTATACACGTTGGGTGTTCTATACTATATAATTCGTTAGAGCATCCACATCACTGGTTGTAAAACTTTGCAAAATACAAAAAGTAAGAAATTTTTGCCCTAAAAATCTTCCACATCAATCAAGCCAAAGTTGTCTAAATATCCAAAGTTGCTACAGTAATCGTGTATATTTACATAGTTACTATAGCTTTCTATTTTATTTATTTTTTATTTTTTCTCTCTCATCTCTCTCTCTCTTCCTGTGCCCTCTTTCTCCTTTTATCTTCTCTTAAATCCAACAACAAATCATAAAATTCTTCAAACTTAATCTAAATCAAGATCCCAAATTCATCAAACCCTCTCCTAAAAAAAAAAAAAAAAAAAAAAAAAAAGGAATCATCAAACCCAAATTGCAAAAGAAGAAGAGAATGCAGAAATAGTAGAAGAACAAGCGTCACTAATGGCGGCTTTAGTGTTCCTCAGCAGCAACTCAAAGCCTTTGAGTACTTCATCACAACCTCTTCAATGTACCCAAACCAAAACATTAAATTTCTGTTCTTTTTAAGCTTACCCACCATCTTCTCAAAAAAAGAAAAAAAAAAAGAAAAAGAAAAGCTTACCCGCCAAGAGTTTTCTCTCTTTAACTTCTTGTTTCATCATTAGCAGAAGAAGAAGAAAGAAGAAGATGTTGAAGAAGAAAGAAGGAGAAGGAAAAGAAAAAAGAAAAAAGAAGAAAGAAGAAAGAGAAAAAGAAAAAGAAAAAGAATGAGAGATAGAGATAAGATATATTATTGGAGTTGGCGTGTGTGTTAAAGTTGGTAGGACCATGGGTAGCTGTGAAATAATAAAAAAATGTGAGAAAAATATTATTTAATAAAAGAGGGTGTAGAATAGACAAACTGATGTGGGTGTTTTATAAAAATGATTGTGTAAAATAAAAAAAGTAGAATTTTTTTGCAAAATAGACAAAAATTTTACATCTACTAATGCGGATGCTTTATGAGGAGTTTTATTGTTCCAATCCATTATGTGCATTCTATGATTATTTTAAGCAATTTGTGTGTCTATATGTATATATATGACTGATAGTAGTGTTCTAGTCTTTAGTCAGAATATTTCACTCTTTGTCCATGAGACACCTTGGAAACTTCATGGACTGATGATGCGGTGGATGAAACTTTAGACCTTTGAATTTATAACACGTCCTTTAAGTCCATTGAATCTACCATTTGATTGTCCTCAAAAGAACTATTCCAATACTCATTACTTATTAGCATCGTACAAAGCAACACAATTGATATATTCAAAACTAATTGTTACTCCTGCATGCTTACCATTGTCACCTTTGCTTCCTTTTTTTTATTCACTTAACAATTTGTGACTGAAAGAGAACAAAGGGGGAAAAAGATGTTTACTTGAAAGATCAATAAGAGATAATAATCATAAAGAGTAAGGGTGTGCATTAAACTTACCAATTTAAAAACCACCAAATTCAACTCGACCTAATACGTTGTGTTGTAATGTTCTAGAGCCACATGACATTACTAGGTTGGTCATGACACCATTTTGCATTACCCAATAAAGTGCTAGTCACACTAGTGCTATACTCCAAAAGGAATAGTCAAGTTACATTTAGAGCTTCTCATAATCGAATATATAGCTCACTTTGATCTAGTAAACACTCAATGTAAAACTCATCACACACATATAATATACAATTATTCAATCCAATCCACACAATTCGAGATATCATATGTTGGGTTTTGATTGACAAACTTTTCAACCCAAATAACCTAACCCAATCCACACTATTAATAATTTGAAAAAACAGATAATTTTAATTTTTTGGTTTTTGATATTTAATTTAAATTTGTTATTTTGATTTATTTTTAAAAATTAGTATTTGGTTTTAATGAAGTTGGAATGTTAATGGTATAAATTGTAATAATTTATTGAGTAGTAAACTTAAGTAGTTTAAATAAAAATAAATTTTTTTATTAGTCCTTAAAAAAAAACCAACTCGACAACCCAATCAAATTCGATCCATGGGGTTAGGTTGGGCTGGTTTTAAACCTACCATGAGTTGAGTTGAGTTGTAAAATTTTCAATCTGAGAAAATCAAATTGGGTTCAAAATAATGCAAGCCCAAACTTAACCCAACACATGCACCCTCCAAACACACATAGGGGTTAAGAGGGAGGGAGTGACAGAGAAGGAAAAAAAAAAAGAATTATGATTTTTCTAAAACTCATATAATGTAATAATAAAATAAAATTTTAATATACGTATTTATTTATATTTATTTCTTTTTCATCTACCCTGGTTAAGTGGCGGGGGAAAATAAGAAAATAAAAAGAACAGCTCCCCAACCTTCAGTGAGATGGTATAACTTGACTCATTTGGAACAAATTTGGACAAGTACTTTTGGGTGAGTAAAATGTCGGGTACGTAATGGAAACTTAACAGCACAATGATGAACTTTCAAGCTAGTCATTTGCTAAAGAAGAAGACCTTGCTAGGGAAGCTTCGATGGTTAAGTAAAAAAAAGAAAAAAAAGAAAGAAAAGAAAATGGAAAATAAAAGAGCTATGGTTCATAGAGGTTTTAGGTGAAAAATCTGTTGGGATTTATGTCCTAAAATCTAATTTATTGGCATGTCATAAATAATTAAATTGTTTAATTATATGAGACTATTTATAAATGAACTAATGAGACATTATTATAGTCCTTGAAATGCATTGTATGTGATTTATATGATTTAGTCACAGAAGATATAAATCACAAGTTTCTTATAAACTCAAAACGTAGTTCATAGATGAAATTTGGCATTTCATTTGCGAAGACTATAACACATCAACTAAGATGGTTTATCTTGATCATGGAAGTAGAGACTTCTAGTTGATGTGCTGATGTGTTTTAAGTGTTAAGACATATTGAACAGGACCGTTGTGAGATTAATTATTCAATCAACATCTATCACCTGAATAATTAATCTCACGACTTCTAATTTCATAGACTCTCAATCCTAAAAGGATAGTGAACCCGATAATGAAATGTAGGTTACTTTGATATATCGGGAATGAGATCTAATATTGATGGTCAAAACCTCAGTACGTTGGGTAACCACACGTAATGTTGAGGGAACACATATTCTCAATATGGAATCTATAATATCTTTTTATAGAGATACAAAATATCTCCTCGAAATAAGTTTAATGGGAACTGGATATTCAGGGTGTTCACTTTAGTAAGGAGTTACTAAAATTTATATTTATTGAAATCGGATTTCAATAAATATGAATAACTAAAAGATTAAACCGGGTACTCAAGGATAAAATAGTTGTTTGCAAAGTGACAGTTCATTATGACTTTGCTCATTATGAATATTTCATAGAGGGGTCAAATGATATAGTGGTATTGAATATAATTAATGGTAATTTTGGACTTGTTAAGAGTTGACAGATAAGCCCAAGGCCTATTGGAGTTAGAGTCTTATTTGTTCTTTTTGGTCCCATTTCAAGTCACAAACTAAAACCCAAAAGGCTAACCCAATTAGAAAATCGGTTTTTATTTAATAAGAGTTATTAAATAAAATAACTACTAAGGTAGTTAAAAATGTACGTATGATAAAAAAAAAGGAAACAATTTTTCTTTATAATGAGAAGAAGAAGAACTTTTTTTTGAGAATCAATGTACATAAAAACTGATTGAGAGACCACTCTTCTCGGGCACTATCTGGAATTGGGATGTTGATTAGAGGTATTCTCAAGTCTTGGTTTTGAATTTCACTGCATCAAGGTACGCTTTCTATTTTTTGTTCTAGAATTCCAGGTTACACGTTATCTCTCATGAATGAAGTAGATCCATGTTTGTTGTTTCCGCTGTGTGGTTTGTATGAGATGCAAAACCAGATTTTCCAACAATTGGTATAAGAGCGGTCTTCAATATCATGCTTGTATAACATGTGATTGAGTTTTAGAATTAAAGAAAAACATTTTTTTTGGTGTTTCAAAATTTTGCAGTAATTTTTCTACATAATTTTGTTTTATAACTATTGTTCGTTAAAACCAGATGCTGTGATTAATATATGTGATATATTGATTGTTGATTCGAAACCATTGGCTTGATATTTGTTTTAATTATGGGTCCGACATGATTTGTAAAGGCAATGGTTGTTTCTGTTTCAGTGCGGTGTATTTGTAGTCCAAGTATTGGAGTTGCACGCCGCCAACATATATTGCTAGGTTTATTGATATCTGATATAAGGATTACAACTAGTAATACTTCCCTTTGATATCATATGAGCAATTTTATGATCGAATGTTTTGGCCCACCTTGTTTTAGTTTCTTTGAATGTTTGCATTCTTGGGATCCATATAAAAATATATATTATTTTTGCCATGGGCATGTTGTTCCTTTTGAAAGGTATCTATGTAGACATTCATGGGTTCTCTTTTTCGGCTATAATACAAATTACTGATATAAATGTTATATAAGTTTAATATTGATCATGCCGAATTAAACTTTATGAATATAACATCTGTAGTTTTGTTTACTAGTTGAAATCTTTTAAAGAGATCCATTCCTAATGAGATTAGGATTATGTTTTCAAGGGTTTCTAGCATTATTAGGGTTCTTGATAATGATCTTGAAAACCTTAACGTTTGATCTGTGAGTCTTCATTCATAAAATCAAAAGGTGTTTTTGATGGAGAATAGCAAAAACTATCAAAAATGGTTGCTAGAAAATTCTGAAAAAATTCAGTTTTGCAAGTTTCGATTGATCGAATCTTTTCGATTGATTAAAGAGGAATCGAGAACCAATCGATTCAGGCAGAAACTCCGTGATGAAATTCTTCATTGTCTCGATCGATCGAGAATTCCTTTCGATCAATTGAATGTTTCTTTTTGATTGATTGAAGAGGGATCGAGAATCGATCAAACAAGGCAATAGCTTTGTGATGAATTTCTTCATTTTTTCAATCGATCAAGAAAAAGGTTCAACAGATCAAAGGTATTGAATTTTGAATTTTCACTTGCTTTTTGATTAAGTGTTAAAACTTTGATAAAAGGCAAGGTTGTGTGTGATAAGATTACACATGTTTCTATATAAAGTGATTAATTTTATAGTCCTTAAAAGTTAAGGACATTTATTAATCATTATCTAACTAAAAGACCTAATGAGATCAAAGATGTTAGTTAAATAAAATTCTTAGTCTTAAATTGTTTAGGACCTCTCTTTTAAGAAACATTCTAATGAGATTGGAATTGTTGTATGATTAAATGTCCTTAATTTATTTTAATTAGAAGTTTTAATGAGATTAAAGCTTTAATTAAAAGGTATATAGTTTCTTATGAGATTAGAATTTTTAATCAAATAAGTTAAGGATAGAGTTCCATATAACTAATTTTTGATTTATTAGTGTTTAAGGAATCCTAAATAGTTTAGGACTTCCATTTTAGTTGGTGATTCTAATGAGATTAGAGTCTTCAACAAGTGCAAGGTTATTAGTTGTGATTGGATCACAATTATTTAAAGAAAAGCCCAAATAACAAGTGGGAGTGCTGAAATAACCATTTTGTTAAGTTTATTGTAATGTGAATAGATACATTGTCTTGGCCTCAAACCTTGCATTCCATGCGGAGGGTATTTATTTCATGGATTACATGATTAAACTTCTTTGTGATTACGTGAATGTTTATTACGCTACTATGATGTGACTTAGTCAAATCACATCAAATTTAAACAATTAAACACATTTGATGTGTAGGGTTAAAATTGTGATAAAATCACAATAATTTCAAGACAATCCATTTGTTTTAAAATTTCTAGTAGGAGAGAGATAAAAGGGTTTGATCTTACAGCCTCCATTATCGGTTCATAGTAGTGTGGATAAGCACCTTGTCTTGGTGTATATGCCTCGCGATTCCAAATGAGGGTGTTTACTTCATAGTACTACAAGATTGAACTTACCCGTTTAAAGTAGTGTGAACAAGCACCTCATTTTGGTGTATATACCTCGCGATCCCAAAGAAGGGTGTTTTGTTTCATGGTACTACAAATTTAAACACTATAAGGGGGATGAAATGTGGCTACACATGATTCTAGATAATGGTGTACACTAGACTAAGTGTAATATTAATCTTCCAAAGAAGCTATGTCATTATTACTTAGAGGCTAAAGGAAGAGTGGCAAATTATTTTTGCTTGGTAAGACTTACCATGATAGTATTAATAATTAGAATAGTTCTCGCTTGATCATAATGGTTGGTATTCACTCTATGCTGAGGAATATTAATTGAGGGATTAAGTTATCATTGCACCTAGTATAGTATGGTTTTCGCAAACTATATGGTTATGGATGCAAAACTATAATGTCCTTGTATTTATGTTCATAGTCTCAAAATAAAGTTGTCATAAATTTTGTTCTCTAACTACTATTTTAATTGAATCACATTAACTAAGAAATAATTTTGGACATGGTGTTTAAAGGAGCTGAAGTACATAAATATGTTTCGATTTAGCATTGTCATAATTTCCTATACATAATGCATTTATGAAAGATTGCTTATGATGTGATCATAGTCTCAATTGAAATGCTAAAATGTTACATTGACTTCTATCTTAATTGTGCTACAGCATGAGATGCGAGAGTTAGTACTAGACTTAGAATTTATATTAAGTCTAAATGAGATATTTAGTATAAATTATATTGAGTGCTAAGAAAGGCTTAAGGAGTTCCAATTCTATATCATTTTATGAAAATATTTTATTTTAAAATGAATTGGAATTCTTAGATGTAGAGATTAAATGTTAATCTCATATAGATATGATCCACAAGTCCTTGTTAGAATCATTTGATCAATTTAGATTGTTTTAAAAATAAATTCTTTTTATATTATCTGAGTTGATAAGTGAGTTCTAAGAAACGGAAGACATCCTAAAAGCTAAGGCTAGGATCAATATGATTTAATTCAAATTCTTAGCCTAAACCAAAAGGTAAGGGTGGTAAGAAAATGAATTATAATACCAAATAGTTGGACAAACTAGTTGCTCTAGTAGTTGCCAAAAGGAAATTAGACTCAAAGGTATGACAAAAAAGAAAGTATTTCCGTTTTGATAAAACTAAGCATTGTCCATGATTGTTTTCTAGATGGAAATTTACATGTTTTACTTTTTAAAGAGAAAGTTTCCATCCTTTAGTATTGTATGTTTTGGCACTTATGTCTAGATCTTATTAATCTAAATGATATTCAAGATTGGGGAAAGATGGGCTTTTAGAATCATTATTTTGTTATATTCCTAGTTTATGAATTCTATTTAGAGGATAATATGATGGCGTAAATGCACTTTTAGTCCCTACATTTTGGTTTTTTTCTATTTTAGTCCTTACATTTTAATTTTACCACTTTTAGTCCCTAAAGTAATTAACGCGTTCCATTTTGATCCTTTCCGTTAGTCCACCAATGAAAATTGCTTAGGTGGCAAACTAATGCTGACATGGCTAATTAAAAAATAATAAAAAATTTTAATTAGCATTTTAGAAAATGTTAAATAAAAAAAAAATTATTAATCAATTTTAATGAAATTTAAAAAAAATCAAAATTAAAAACAATAAAATACATCAATTCAGATCTAATTCACTTTAAACAAGAACACACAAAAACACAATCATAGATTTAAACATCAACACAAGAACATAAAGCACAAACCCAGAACCAAACACAAAAAACGCAAACTCAAATTTAAACATTAACACAATATCACAAACACAAAGAACACAATAACTCTCTCAAGCTCTCTCTCTCTCTCTCTCTCTCTCTTCAAAAGCAAGTTCAGATCTCTCTCTCTCTAACTCACTCTCTTTCTTTTCCTTTCTTACTGGTGGTGGTGGTGGAGTCATTGCACAATGAGAAGAGGAATGAGTAGCTGCGAACGGATCGAGTTGCCGTCAACGGATGGACCTCAGTCTGTGTTGGAGGGAGCCGATTGGGTTGGAGGTTGGGTGTCTCTAAAGATCTCTTTCTCAGACCAAAATCTCCCTCTCTCTTTCAGCTTTCTAAAGCTCTAAAGCTCTAAAGTCGATCTCTCAGATCATGGATTTGGGATCAAAGCTCTAAAGATCAAAATCTTCCTTGGGTGAACCTAGCACCAAGTTTGTCGTAGGAATTGAGCTCAACGTCGAGATCACCTTTGATCTTCCGAGCCTCTCTTCTCAGTTCCTCCCAACCCGATTCCTGTAACTCCAGATTTTGATCCATCATTTGGATCTCCAATTCGGATCCTTCTCTTTCTTTTTCTTTTTTTGATTGGACCGGGAATATTGGTTCAGTTGTTGCTGTGTTTATTTTAAATTTCTGGGTTTGTTTTTTTCATGTGGATTTTATTATTTTTCTGGGTTTATGGGTTTGATTTGTTGGAGGATTCGGTGGAGGAAAGAAATTTTGAATGAATTTTTGCATGTTTATTTGTTGAGAAAATGTAATAAAAGAAAAGAAATATTGATTATTTTAATTTTCTGGGCAACCTTCATGTTCTTTCCTGAAGAACATGAAGAACATGTTACTTTGCTCTTCTGAAAATAATGAAAAGAAAAAAAAGAAAAAATTTTAATTACTCTTTTTAATTGGTTTATGTTTGTTATTGTGTTCTTTGTGTTTGTGATCTTGTGTTAATGTTTAAATTTGAGTTTGTGTTTTTTGTGTTTGGTTCTGGGTTTGTGCTTTATGTTCTTGTGTTGATGTTTAAATTTGTGATTGTGTTTTTGTGTGTTCTTGTTCAAAATGAATTAGATCTGAATTGATTTTTTTTTTTTTAATTTTGTTAAAATTGATTAATAATTTTTTTTTAATATTTAGAAGCTGACATGACATTTTTTTAAATGATAATTAAAGTTTTTTATTATTTTTTAATTGGCCACGTCAGCATAAGTTTGCCACCTAAGCAATTTTCATTGGTGGGCTAAAGGAAAAGACCAAAATAGAACGCGTTAATTGATTTAGGGACTAAAAGTGGTAAAATTAAAATGTAGGGACTAAAATGAAAAAAGCCAAAATGTAGAGACTAAAAGTGCATTTACGCCTAATATGATCTAAGGCTCTTTTTTGTAAAGGAATGAAGTTTCAATGAGTTTTTTAAGTCAGTGTATACATAAAGGAGGAATAGGGCTCTTTTAAAGGTAGAATGTTCTAGAAGAAAAATGTCAGAATTTGTTGTAGGATAACTATAAAATACATTTAGAAATGAGATGGTTGTATTAGATACACCACAAGACATTATTCTGTAGATAACTATTACACCGATACAATATCGTAGTGGGAGGATTATCAATTACCAAATAAATTCATACTTTTGGGATAAACTTTTGAAGTCATTCCACAAGGATATGAATTTGATCAGCGATCCTACGTAAAGGCAATAGATGAAATGAATATGGATTACTGGATCAAGGTTATGTGAATAGAATTAGATTCTATTTAAAGTCTAGAGCCTGTAGAGGCGTTTAATGGCATTAAACCTATTGTTTCCAAATAGGTTTACAAGAAAATGAAATTGATAGATTAGAAGGTGTAAACATTCAAAGTCAAGACTAGTGGCGAAAAGATTTATTCAAAAAGAAATGGTTCGACTATGAAAAGATTTTTTTACCAATAGTCAAGTTTGACTTTATCTAGATTCTCTAATTCATTATATTTCATTTGGATGAAATATGACAATGGATATCAAGAAAGCTTCTTTTAGTAGCAATCTTGAGGAAGACATCTATATGATGTAACTAGACTTGTTCATAACAAAGAACTTGTAGTGTTTAGTATGCAAGTTACTTAAAGTCTATTTATGGATTAAAGCAAGCATCTGAATCATAAAATATCATCTTTGATCAAGCAATCAAGTTATTTGATTTTGATCAAGTATTGAAAGGTCTTATGTGTGTAAAAACTATATAGAATAATAAATCTCTTAATGTATGTTGATGACATTCTAATCATTTAGAATGATGTAGAGTTATTGTCGTCAATGGAGTTTTTTTTTGGTTGTCTAGTCCAGTTTGATATAAAGAACTTTGGAAAAACTGATCACGTCCTAAGAATTAAACTTTGTTAAAATTTAGAAATTAGGATGTTGGGTCAATCTCAAACTGCTTAAATAGATTAGATTCTAGCCAAGTATAGTATGTAATACTTCAAAAAAGGATTCTTTCCTTTTAAGTTTGAAGTTCATTTATAAAGGACTATAGTCCTAAGACATATAAAAGGAAGAGTATATTAAGACAGTTCCTTATACCATATCAATAGGAAGTCTTTATGCTATGCTATATACTAGGCTAAATATCTATTTTGCGGTGGGCATGGTAAGCAAATATCAATTGAATCTAAGATCACTTAATTTAGTGGGAGTAAAGCATATACTCAAATATCTTAGGAGAATGAGGGATTATAGGCTTGTTCGCCAAAGTGAGGATTTGATGGTTACTAGTTGTACAGATACTGACTTAAATTTGATTGTGATTCATGAAGTTGGACTTCAAGACACGTGTTCATCCTAGGGGGTGAAGATACACATTAAGCATAAGTATTATCTCATTAGAGAGATATGAGTACGTAAGATGTAGTAGTAGAAAAGATAATTTATGCAATAAATCTGGCCGAAACTTGTTTCCAAACCTTGCCTTAGATAACTATGAATTACTCTAAAGGGAAATAAGTGTCGGATGTATAGTAAATTGTCTTTGAGGGCAAGTGGGAGATTGTTGGGGTTTATGCTCTAAAATCCAATTTATTGGCATGTCATAAATAATTAAATTGTTTAATTATATGAGATTATTTATAAATGAACTAATGAGACATTATCATGGTCCTTGAGATGTATTGTATATGATTTATGTGATTTAGTCACAGAAGATATAAATTACAAGTTCCTTGTAAACTCAAAACGTAGTTCGTAGTTGATGATGAAATTGAGCGTTTTATCTGCAAAGACTGTAACACATCAACTAAGATGGTTTATCTTGATCATGGAAGTAGAGACTTCTAGTTGATGTGTTGATGTGTCTTAAGTGTAAAGACATATTGAACTGGACCGCTGTGAGATTAACTATTCAATCAACAATTGTCACCTGAATAATTAATCTCATGACTTCTAATTTCATAGACTCTCAATCCTGAGAGGATAGTGAACCCGATCATGAAATGTATGTTATTTTGATATATCAAGAGTGAAATCTAATATTGATGGTCAAAACCTCAGTATATTAGGTAACCACACGTAGTGTTGAGGAAACACATATTCTTAATATGGAATTCATAATCTCTTTTTATAGATACACAAAATATTCCATTGAGATAAGTTTAATGGGAACTAGTTATTCAGGGCGCCCACTTTAGTAAGGAGTTACTAAAGTTTATGTTTATTGAAATCGGATTTCAATAAATATGAATAACTAAAATATTAAACCAAGTACTCAAGGATAAAATAGTTATTTAAGTGACAGTTCATTATGAATTTGTTCACTATGGATATTTCATGGAGGGTTCAAATCATATCATTAGAGTCTTGAGATATAATTTATTAATAAGGCCTAGAGTGCAATTATATTTATATAGTGGTATTAAATATAAATAATGATAACTTTGGACTTATCAAGAGTTGACAGATAAACCCAAGACCTATTGAAACTAGAGTCTTATTTGTTCCCTTTGGTCCCATCTCAAGCCACAAATTAAAGTCCAATTGGGCAAGTCCAAAAAGCTAGCCTAATTAGATAATCAGTTTTTATTTAATAAGAGTTTTTAAATAAAGTAACTACTAAAATAGTTAAAAATGTACATATGATGAAAAGAAAAGAAAACCGTTTTTCTCCACAATAAGAAGAAGAAGAAGAAGAAGAACTTTCTTTTGAGAATCAACGTACATAAAGACTGATTGAGAGACTACTCTTTTCGGGCACCATGTGGAATTGGGATGTTGATTAGAGGTATTCTCAAGTCTTGGTTTTGAATTTCACTGTATCAAGGTACGCTTTCTATTCTTTGTTCTAGAATTCAAGGTTACATGTTATCTCTCATTAATGAAGTAGATCTATGTTCGTTGCTTCCGCTATGTGTTTTGTATGAGATGCAAAATCAAATTTTTCAACAAAATCGACCTAAGACTTGGTAGTAGACTTGCAAGCTAGTTATCCTCTCATGCCAGCTGAAAGGATTTGTGTTAGGGCAACAATCCTAGGATGCAGACATATGTGATAGATCTAATAGCCTTAAATGTGATATTCAGAGTTTGGTTATTTTGTTAGGCTATCAAGATCAGCCACTATGCTAAGCTATAGCCCTCGGATAGTTTGTATTCAATCTTGGACTGTAGGACTAAACCCCCCACAATACCTGCCAGTCCGTTTATTATTTCCATCCTTATCAAACAACATAGACAAAATGGTGGGGGTCCTAAACTATAGATCTTTATAATCTTTAATGATGTGATGCCTTCCAATCCTCCAATAATCTTACTCTAACAATTATTGCTAAGAAGAATATCCATAATAATGCCAATTTCACTCCGGTAGGTAATCAGTTATGCACACGGCTCTAAACTTAAGCTGCGTGTCAATGGATTCAATGATTGTTTAAAGAAACCAATCTTCATTAGACAATTTACCTGAAGTGTCCAGCTCATTTACCAATTTCGTGTACGACATTATGTTGTTCTTTATAAGTCTATTGCATAATGAATCTTTGAGCAAACCATATACTTTTTCCTAGGCCTCTTGTCTTACTAAGAAAAGAGGCCAACATACATGTGATCCACACCAATTTTCAGACAAGATAGGTACGGTTGCAACATACTGACTAGGACTGTGTATATATCATAATGTGCAGGCAGTATGCAATTAAGGTTTTGCTAATTGTTGTATTGTGCAAAGCACACACATGTTAGTTCTCCTTGTCTAGAAAATCAAGCAAAATCGCTTCATATCAAACCAATACTTAAACAATTACATTGATGCTTGCGTGCATGGATCAACATTTTAACACAATTTCCAAACGATCTGTGATCTTTCCAACTTTTTAGCTCAAATTAAGAAAAAAAGCATTGATATTCCCTAAACTTGAACCTATGATACAAATGCATTATCATCTTCTACACTTTGAAGACATAATGACTTCAATAAAAATACACACATTTCTATATGGCTTTCATATAAGACGCCTGCCTCTGCCTCATTTAGGACAAAATTAAGACTATCTATCAAGCCCTGAATCTGTGAATCACCCCCATGGCTATGTGGCTTCACTTGAAAGAAGCACAAGAATAGCCACTGCAAGGTCCGGTGGCGCTGTTGTAGGGAAACAAAGCAATAGGCCTACTTTGTGGCAGCTCAGGAATTGGACCCTCCGTGGTCAGAAACTCAACCACCGCCTCCATACATGGCCTGCCTTTAGCCTCATTTAGTGTACAAAGCAACCCAATTTCCAAAACCCGAATTGCTTGCTTCAAGTTGATTACTGTTCCCATTCTTCCATCCACCACCTTCACTTTCTCATCAATTTCATGCATTCTCCAAGCAAAATCCAACAAGTCTCTCTCTTTCTGATCCATCTTTGAGTCCAACCTCTTCCTCCCAGCAATTACTTCCAACACAAAGACACCAAATTCAAACACATCAACTTTTTGACTCGCTGCTGATCTGAATTGTTTTGAATCATTCCCAGACAGCACAAAACCAAAATCCCCTAATACTGCTCTGAAACTAACATCAAGAAACACACTAGTAGTTTTCATATTCTTATGTGCTAGTTGCTTGGAGTGTAAGAAACAAAGTGCTTCAGCCACATCTTTCACAACCTTGAATCGCCGAGTCCATGGTAGAACACCAACCCCAAATAGCCATTTATCAAGGCTTCCATTGGTAAAGAAGTCATACACAACCATTACCTGGCGATTATCTTGACACCAACCCCTGATAGGCAACATATTTGGATGACGAATTCTGCTGATAGAATCAATTTCCTTCATCACACGCCGCCTATCTAAACCCTGCGAGTTCAGAAACTGAGCTGAGAACCGCTTCACAGCCACCTGGCAGCCATTGGAGAGCTTTCCTCTATAGTAAACACCTCTTGAATCATTACCCAATATATCTAATTCACTAAAACACCGAGTTGCAGAGGAAATCTCAGCAATAGTGAACCGGCGAGGCTTATTTGGAGGCCTTGGTCGTTCTTTTTTCTCAGAAAACAAGATACTAAGATTGTGTGATTTATCACGTTTATGCTTACTGTTAAGGAACAAACTGAGCAGAACAGCTAGAATTAACGCTACCACAGCCACAAAAATCAAGAAGCTGCCTGGTGGTTCTGCACGAGCTTTCCTAGTCCCAGAACCATCCTCGACAATGATCTTGCTCTCACATGTTTCTGTTGAAGGAACACGAAGAAAGGCTTGGCTTGTGGACGTGAAATTCCATGACAAGACGTTGTGGATTTGAGTCAAATTGCCTGTGGAAGCTGAAAATCCTATGAACATGTATTCATTGAGAAACGTTGAGAGATCAAGTTGCTCAGAGAAGATTGGTTTTGTTGGGTAATCTTCATGTTTTGATCCTAAACGAATGTCCATCCAACGACGTGGACCATCGTAGGTGATCCAAGCTCGATGAACCAAACTATCGTTTAGGACAATACCAAAATCGGACACATTGATTGTTCTAGTGGAAATGATGCTTCCTAAGTTGATCCCCACATGGTTGTCATTAGGATCTCCAAATCCAGGACTTCGATGAGTGTCAAACTCCACTGCCACTGCTTTGTAGTCATCCTCACAAGCATCGTTAAGCATGGCAAGCCAAGGTCCATGCCTTCCCACAGTGAATTCATCTGGGACAATGATGAAAGTAAGGCCACTACCACCATGGCCAGTACTATCAGAACTAAGGTGGGAAGCATTGTTAACTTGAAAAGCAAAGGTGGTTTCAAAGGAAGCTGGAGTTTTGGTGTGAGGGTCAAGGAGTCGAATAGGAGAGGAGTAAAGAGCTCGACCTGCTTGGTCTTTTAGATCAACTGCTTTTGATTCATCAGGGATTTGAAGAGCACCCTTTTCGTTTGAGAACTTGGCACTGCCTAAGAGCCTCACATCATGGAAAATTCTGGGTTCTTTGTTGAAGTTGAAATCCAGGAAAGACAGGTGCTTGGTTACGTTGATTTCAGGCCCATGGCTAAGTTCCTTGTCATGACTAGCTGATTCAACAAAAACTGGGATGACAATGAATAAACATAACAACCATGAGCTATGACAGAAAGCCATTATTGAAGATAAAAAGGAGGATGAGATTCTGAAAAATCTCTATAAATGTTCAATTTTGGTGGTGTACTGGTGTTGGTAATGGTGGTGGGAAAGAAAGGTTTTTAAGGGAGAATTGGACAAGTATTGTTTTCAAGTACGTGGCTAAACAAGAACCCTTGGTATATGAGCACCCGTTAATAATAATATGATGATGTTTATTTATGATTACTTGTGATTATCATCATAGATTGTACTTCTGTCCGTGAATGAGAAAAATACAATGTTATGTTAAAATTAATAAGGTAGACCCCGACTGATGTGGAATCTTTTGTCTTGTCACATTTTAATGGGGTCATGACTTGGGCCCTTTCATGCATGTGCTTGGATTAATGGTCTTGTGATTTCAGCTGAAAAATAAAATTGTCTTGAGGTGTACAATTAGGGCAATGTTTGGTGTATACTGATTTCTACGTCTTCTTCCTATAGGATCTCCAAGTTGGCTCTGTTGTAACTTGTATCATGAAGACGACATTGCTAGGTTTTGTGACTGAAACAAAAATGAAGGGATGAATCAGATTAAGGATTCTTCTTTTCACAAAGTAAGATGTTTATTATTTATTGTATCCTTCTACTCACAAGTAATGCAATAAATACAAATTGTTGATGCGATAAATTTTTACTGGTTTTTATATAGGCTCACAACTAATATTACATTTTTATTGATTTCTACGTCTTCTTCCTATAGGATCCCCAAGTTGTCTCTTTTGTTAACTTGTACCCAAGAAGACGAATTGTGAGGCTTTGTGACCCAAAAGAAAATGAAGGGACACATCAGATCAAGGATTCTTCTTATCACAAAGTAAGATGTTTACTATCTATCTGTATCCTTCCACTCACGAGCAATGCTACAGGTACAGACACATTAGATCAAGGATTCTACTTATCACAAAGTAAGATGTTTACTATTTATCTATATCCTTCCACTCACGAGTAATGCTACTGTAGGTACAAATTATTAATATGACAAATTTTTACTGGTTTTTATATGTGTCCACTACTAACATCACATTTTTATTTACTAATAATCATTCACTATACCTGCAGTTTGTAAATTAGTTTGTGGCTTTAGCATTTTCATCCACACATTATTGCATTGTAATCAAGCAAGGCTCCGAATTTAACCATTTCCCAAATGAATAGCAAATTGTTTTCCCTAGATATATATATATACATATATATATAGCAAATTGTCTTTCATTATAAATTCATACAACTAGATCCATCCAACCATGTATTTGTTAAATTTAACAAAGTGAAACTTGTTATATGCTATCCATCCATTTCAATTCTTATAATAATGAAAGGTTGAGACTTGAGATTATAAAAACTGAAAGAGATAGAAGCATTGGAAGTATATTTCTGAAATGAATTTCATTAAAATGATACCTTTGAGCATTAGACCAATCGAAGATATGGTGATTTGGATTAAAATTCAAAGGGGTGTTAACAGTCAAAGGTGCATAGCTGATTAGTTGTATACTACGGGTTTGTTTGGATATCGTTTATTTTACTGAAAACTTAGTGTTAAAAACACCATAACAAAATAATTTTTAAAAGGCAAAACACTATTCATACGTTTTTCATAAATTGGTTGATCCATGAATAGTGCCGTGGGACCAGCCAAAAAAAAGGCAAAACGCACAAAAGCCTCAAGCAAACGAATGTTACATTGGTTTGGAAAAAAAAGCTGCAGTGGGGGTACGGAAAATTGCTTTTGGCGTAAGCATGAGCAATTACAAGCACCTGATAAGATAAAATTTCAAATGGAAGGCGACCAAAGATATCCTAAAGCACCTAATACGATAAGAAAATTCGCATGAAGAGCAATATATATATATATATATATATATATATTTTTATAAGGGTTGTTTTAGTACCACAAACAAACTAACAAATTCACAACTTTCATCACACCTCTACTATACGTAGATGGCAATTAACTGCTTATTACTTTTGCATTCACCCGCTATTTTTTATCCACAAATCACCATTAGCTACATGGAAAGTTGTGGCAAATATTGTGTATTTTTTTTGTGATATTAGATTTTTTGCTTTGATAAACACATGAAGAGCAATCTAGTCGCTCGCAAAGAGGATACTTCCAAACAACATTGTGGTATCGAAGAGAAGAATGTCACACATGCACTATGAACAGGCCAACATGCGGTGAAGGTGTGGGGCAGCAGCCACTCCATAAAGGCAAGCCGCAGCACCATTATTATATGGACCAGTGAAAGTCTAGGGGCACAACAAAAGACCTTGCGTTTGACGAACTGAAATGACCAGAGGAACATGACAAGTATGGCATGAAATGAAAATATGGAACGTGAGAAATCAATGCTCGGAGGACAACGAAAGGACCCACAGGTTATAGCACAAAGCCACAAACAGCAATGGGGTAGATATGTTAATAAAGAAGTTGCAGAGAACTTAAACCAAACCATCACACAAGAAGAACACACTGGAATTGAGGTGGTAATTATATGTATGAGATGAAGTAAAGTAATGCACGGAGAAGCCCAATGTATGTTGGAATTGAGGTGGAAAATATATAGACGCAAATGGAGAGATCACAGCAGCAGTAAGCTAAAAGATAAGCATGACTCCAGATGCAGAAGAGGTTGCCTCAAGAGTCAAAACCCAAGAGCACTAAAGCCAATGCTAGCTACTGTGTTTGAATGAAAAATTGGAAGCACTGAAGGCTGAAGGTATAAATCTTGGACTTCTATAGCTTTAAATAGCACTAATAATACAAACTTACGTTATAGAAAAACAAATCCACATTATTAAACCCCAGCGTTCATTGTAAATGAAAAGAAATATTACAAATCTATCATTTAACAAAATGGAGATTTCCACTAAAAAAAAAAGACACGAAAAAAGAATCATTCCACAATTTATCAAATTTGTTTAACTTTTTTTTTTTTTTGGGTGTGTTCGCGCTCGCGCGCGCAAAGAGAGAAGGGCGGCATTGTTACTTTGTTAGTATGGACCAAAGACAAGATGGACCACACAAATATTATATCAAACTAGTTGCGAACTCGCGCGTTGCACGTGATAATTATTTTTATGGTGGTTTTATTAAAAAATTTTTTTACAATTTAAACTAATCTAATAATGAGTAATGTATTTTTTAATTATATTTTTATTTATTATAGGAACAATCATAAATGTAATATAGGAACAATCCAAAATACCAAAAAAACGTAAACTAAAAATTAATAAAATTTAACAATGATTAATTGAACCAATATTAGGATAAATTTTTTTTTTGATAATCTATTAAGGTTATTTTCTTTGTAGAAATTATAATTTCAGCCACTCAAAACATATTATCAAATAAAAAATTATTAGCAAAATTTAAGAATTAAATTTCTATACATGCATTGTTATAAAATAATAATAATTAAAATAAAATTGCAAAAGTTAAAATTTGTCACCTATCCGATTATTTTCGTTTGGCTAACCTTTACTTTTCTTTAAATGAATGGCATTATAGAATACTTCTAATACAACTATTAAGAGTACTTTGTCCACCACAAAGGATTATAAAATAAATAAAAAATTAGTAAAGTCTCATAGTTTAACATCTAAATTGAGCACTATACAAAATCATAATATGTAATAGAATAAATACAAAATTATCCAAATCATGCTATATAATAGAATAATATTATATTTTTATATGCTATATTTAATTCTTTAGAATGCAATAGGATAACATTTAACAATAAAAAATAAAAATAAAAAAAACAACAACAACAACAATTTAAAAAACAAAACTAAATCGCATTAACCCAAAATAAAGTTTTAAAGAATATAAAAAATTATCAACCTAAAGTAGAGATGCAAGAAAAATAAAAAAAAAATCCACCAAAAAATTTAGAGAGAGAGAGAGAGAGAGAACCATTTTTTTTGTAAGGGAAAACTATGTATAGAATAGAAGAGATAGTGACAAATTTATAGTAAGATTATGTGAATAAAAAGAGACAAAAATAAAGGAAAATGAAGGGAAAGAGGAAGAATGATATTAATGTAGAGGGTAGTGGAGAGATGAAAAGGTAAGGGAGGGAGAAAGATTGAAAAAGTAGTGGGAAGATGAAATGGTAAGGGAGAGAGAAAGGATGGAGAAGTGTAAATATTACAAAAAAAAAATGTTAAAAACAATTATAGGAGAATTGGAAAGAA
The DNA here is from genome assembly GCA_032727855.1 of Quercus ilex subsp. ballota. Classification (NCBI taxonomy): domain Eukaryota; kingdom Viridiplantae; phylum Streptophyta; class Magnoliopsida; order Fagales; family Fagaceae; genus Quercus; species Quercus ilex. The sequence continues at coordinate 5,036,008 of CM064916.1, forward strand.
AAAAAAAACCCTAAAGCTTGAAAGGCTTCAACGTTTTTTGTTTTTTTGTTTTGTTTTTTTCCTCCTTTAAGTTGAAAAGGTTCATACAAAACCTTAAAACTGAACTGAAAAGACTTTAGATTGGGCTTGATAGTGGAACTAAATAAATAAGAGGTGGGCTAGATTTATTATACAGATTTATTATAGGGTGATAGTGGAAGTAAATAAATAAGTAGTTAGTTGTATTTATTATACGGTGATAGTGGAAGTAAATAAATAAGTAGTAGACTACATTTATAGGGTTAAAAATTATAAAAATCATTTTAAAATTGTAGGACAAATTATATTTAAAAGAAAAAGAAAAAGAATGATGTGGCAGCTGATGTGGCGCAACGTGAGAGTAGCAGCATTAAATACTACGCTTAAGATTTTAGTAATATATAAGCAAGACAACTTAGGATTTTTATTTTTATTTTTATTTTTATTTTATTTGACCATGTACAACTTAGGAAAATTAGTTCACTAGGTATATACATAGTTGTCAAATTCCAGATTTCGAACTTAAATTTTTTTGATTATATGAACCTAGAGCTCAAAAGTGTGAAATTTGAATTTAAAATCTTTTAGGATGAGGATTCATATTGATATGGATTTCTATGGGATCATGGGAGCTAGTAGGATCGCAAATGACCTTGAGTTGCTTTTCATATTGGAATATTATAAATGTGAGAGCGAAGGCCAAAGAATACTTAAATGTTTTTAAATTAAGAATGGACCTTGAAACTGCTCAGCACCATTATTAATATATGGACCAGTGAAAGGCTAGGGGCACATCAAAATTGACCTTGCGTAGGACGTACTGAAATGACCAGTTGAACATGACAGGTATGGCATGACATGAAAATATGGAACATGAGAAACCAAGCTAGGCTAGGAGGACAACGAAAGGACCTACATGCAGGTTATAGCACAAAGCCACAAACAGTAATGGAGTAGATATATATATGTTAAAAAAAAAAAAAAAAAAAAATGAAGAAGTTGCGGAGAACTTAAACCAAACCATCACACAAGAAGAACACTTGAATTGAGGAAGTAATTAAACGTATGAGATGAAGTGAACTAACGCACGGAGAAGCCGAATATATGTTGGAATATGAGGCGGTAATTATATAGATGCAAACGGAGTGATCACAGGAGCACTAAACTAAAAGATAAGCATGACTCCAGACGGAGAAGAGGTTGCCTCAAGAGTCAAGAGCACTAAAGCCAATGCTAGCTGTTTGGGGACCACGGTTCAGATTCCTACAACTACTCTAAAAACAAGTGTGCAGGGCTTGACGTCGAATATCATAAAAGATTTGAGTTTGTCTTTTTTATCATCAATTAGTTTTGAAGTGAAATAGCGTAATTTACGATTCGACAAATGGTATCAAAGCCAAGGTCATGAGTTCGAGTCGTGAGAATGTCATTGTGAGGAAAAGATTGTTGAGGGACCACAATTTGACTCCCTAACGGTGTGACACTAGCTACTGTGTTTGAATGAGAAATTGGTCTTCTTAAAAAATAAAAAGAACGAGAAATTAGAAACACCGATTATTTTGGACTTTTACAGATTTACATTGAACTAACAATATAAACTTACATTGTAAACATAAAAATTCACATTATAAAACCCAGCGTTCAATTGTTAGTGAAAAGAGATATTATTACAAGTCAATCATTAACAAAATAGCAATTTTCACTTAAAAAAAATTATTCCTCAATTTATCAAATTTGATTTGATTTTTTTTTGAAAGAGAGAAGGCGGCATTGTTAAGATGGACCAAAGACAAGATGGACCAAAAATATTATATGAAACATTACAACTCAAGATTTTTTTTTTTTTTTTTAAATAAATTATTTTGACTATGTACAACTCAGGAAAATTCGTTTATAAAAAACTCACAACTGATAAGTTGCAAGAACTAAATTAACACCCATATCGATTGATCGCCTATATCGTTTAATTTTAATACTTGTGTGAAATATGCATTAAAAAAAACCATTTATTTTCTTAAGAGGAATACATATGCATAAAAACACCCATTTATTTTCTTAAGAGGAATACAAATTTAACACCAATCAAGTTACACATAATATAACTTATATTGTTGAATAACTTCCTATAGCTTTATCCACCAAAAAAAAAAAAAAAAAAAAGACTTTATATTGAACTTATAATTTAAAATTTAAAATTACATGTTCCCCACTTCTTAACACATATCAAATCTTGTAACAATCATATGTTATTTACCCTTTGTTATTTACCAAAAGTTGAGGGGCATAGGGGCATTTTACACAAAATATTTGGCCATTCATCATCACTTTGAATTTTACAACAAACATATGAATAATTCTGGTACCATACCCTAGCCCACAACTTTGCCCACAACTTTCACATGTGCAAGCCACCTCATCACCTTGGGCCCACCAACATAACATAACACTTAGGCCTCGTTTGGGAGGAGGGAATGGAATGGAATGAAAAAAATAATTTTAGAATATTTTTCTATTCTCTTGTTTAGGAGTTTTAATGGAGGGAATGAAAAATTCATTATCTTATTTGGGAGTTTAAGGCCCCCGCTTGGGAGGAGAGAACGCAATAGAATGGAAATGAATGAAAATAATAATTTTAGAATATTCTTCATTTTCCTTCTTTGGGAGTTTTAATGGAGGGAATGGAAAATCCATTCTCTTATTTGGGAGTGTAAGTGGAAGGGAATGGAATGGGTGGGAGGGAACACTCATTCCTCTCTATTCCTTTAAAACCTCAAATTTTCATTCCCCTCGAAATTGGGAAGAATGAGAGGGAATGAAATTAGATTTAATGAAAACTCTCAAAATACCCATATATATTCAACAATTTATTTTAAAATAGAGGTCTAATAGTAATATTGTTATAAAATGATTCAATTCCATTTCCTCCATGTTACTCCTAAACAAGATTACTTACATTCCATTCATTCTCAATCCTTTCTATTCTTTTATTTTAAAACATCCAATTAAGGTTACTTAATTTCATTTCATTTCATTCTTTTCCATTTATTTCCCTTACTTAAATACATTATAGTCCATTCCTTTATGATCAGTCTATTCAATTCCATTCCATTCCCTTGTAAACTCCCAAACGCAGTCTAAGTGGGAGAGAATAGAATGAGTAGGAGGGAATACTTATTCGTCTATATTCCCTTAAAATCTCAAATTTTCATTCCTCCGAAAATTGGGAGGAATAGGAGGAAATGAAATGAAATGAAATTTAATGAATTTTTTACTTAAACTCCTAAAATACCCCTAAATATTCAACAATTTATTTTAAAATAGAGGTCTAATAGTAATATTGTCATAAAATGATTCCATTCTATTCTCTCTATGTTACTCCCAAACAAGATTACTTACATTCCATTCATTTTCATTCATTTCCATTCCTTTATTTTAAAACATCCAATTAAGGTTACTTAATTCTATTAATTTCCATTCACTTCCTTTACTTAAATACATTCCATTTTATTCCATTTCATTCTCTTATAATCATTCTATTCCCTTATGAACTCCCAAACGAAGCCTTAAAGCTTAGTTATTCCAAATTTGCAATTACAAATCCCACAATAAACATTACTCCTTTAGTCTTCTTCTCCCTCCCAAAACCCATATGTGAAAAAGCTTGAGCGCCAAAACAAATTGCAGTTGTTGGAGTATTGGAACTACAATGCGAAAATGAAAAACTCACTCTGGAAAACACCATCCCACACCAGAAAATAAAAACCCAACCTTGAAAAACATTACCTCTCCACCGAAAAACCAAAACCCACTGCTCCCTAAACTCACGAAAACCATCGTTCGTATTAGCTCCATCTATTGTGGAAAATAAAAATTCTCTTCCAAATCTCAGAGCTGATCACCATCTGCCATCCAAGGAGGTGATTTTTCATTTCTCTTTTCCTAGTATTTTATCTAGATTTCTTTGTTAGCCTTTGATTTTTGTTTTTCCCTGTATTATTGCTCTTATTCAGTAAAAATTATTGTGCATTTCTGTTAGTTCACTATGTAATGTTGTGCTATTAGTTTACTTTGTCAATTGTTTGTTGTGTTCTCAACTAAATTATTGCTAGGAGGTTCCTTGTTTTAGGGTCCTCCACTGTTTTATATACTCCCCTTGTACTTTATTATGTTTCAATGAAATCTAAATTGAAATATCAACAAAAAATGCAATCTTAAAGTTGTGAATTTGGTGCCTGTAATACTTGGGTTTTCCATTTTTCTATTGCATTTGGAAATGAGATTTTTTTTTTCTTTTGTAATAATGGCTAGAGGCTATAGACAATAAAAGTAATCCATCACTTGCTTTGCAAAAATAAATGTGAATAACACATTTATATGAAGTACAAAATTTTTGAAAGGATAAATTATAATATTTAGAATTATTAATTTTCTTATGATTAAGTGACTTGTTATTTTGATAATGTGTTATGAATTATATTGTATAGGCATGGCAGATGAAACATCAAATGCTTTCTCACATGTAAAATTAAACAAAGATAATATTGAGAATGATATGGTGGAGGGGGATTCAAATGAAGATATCAAGAATGATATGGTGGAAATTGAGTCGAATGAAGATAATATTGAGAATGAAATAGTGGAGTTGAATGAAATAATACAAAAAAAAGGTGTAGAAAACAAAGCAAAAGACCCTAAGTTGAGAATGATGTTTGATTCCATTGTTGATGCTGTGATATATTATAAAAGATATGCTAAAAAAAAAGGTTTTATGGTGGCTAAAAGAGCTTCTAAAAAGAGGAATGATGGGGTAGTGAGGTATGTGACCATTGTTTGTAGTTATGCAGGAAAGCCAAGGATTAGATTAAATCGTCCTGAAATTAAAAAGACTAGATCTACTAAAATGGGGGATGATGGGGCGGTGAGGTATGTGACCATTGCTTGTAGTTATGCTAGAAAGCCAAGGATTAGATTAAATCATCCTGGAATTAAAAGAACTAAATCTACCAATCCAGTTAAATCGAAACCTCAAACAAAAGCAGATTGCAAAGCTCAACTTAGGTTGGTTCTATGCTCAAATGGAAAGTGGATACTTAGATTCATGGTACTTGACCATAATCATAGATTGAGTCCTAGTAAGACTAGATTTTACAAATGCAATAGAATAATAGAACCACATGTGAAAAAAAAGCAAGATTAGATTAAATCATCCTGGAATTAAAAGGACTAGATCTACCAATCCAGTTAAATTGAAACCTCAAACAAAAACAGATTGCAAAGTTCAACTTAGGTTGGCTCTATGTTCAAATGGAAAGTGGATACTTAGATTCATGGTACTTGACCATAATCATGGATCGAGTCCTAGTAAGACTAGATTTTACAAATGCAATAAAATAATAGAACCACATATGAAAAAAAAGCTTGAATCAAATGAAAAAGCTAGTATTAGAATGAACAAGAGTTTTAATTCATTTGTGGTTGCAGCCGGAGGGGGGGGGGGGGATGAGAATTTGTCTTTTCTAGAAAAGGATTGTAGAAATCATATGAAAAAAGTCAGACGTTCACATCTTAGGAAGGAGATGCTAGTGCAATGCATTACTTTTTGAAAATGCAAGCTAAAAATTTTGAATTCTTTTACGCAATGGATTTTGATGACAATGGTCGGTTTAAGAATATATTTTGAGCTGATGCAAGGAGTAGGGCAGCATTCAAAGAAATCACATTTGACACTACATAAATGATTAACAAATACGAAATGTCATTTGCTCCATTTGTTGGGGTGAACCATCATGGGCAATCAACATTGCTAAGATGTGGATTGATCTTAAGAGAAGATACAGATTCATTTATATGGTTATTTAAATCTTGTCTTGCATGCATGTCTGAATGTCCTCCCAATGCAATTATTACGAATCAAGACAAAGCCATGAAAAAAGCGATAGCGATTGTTTTCCCTAATGCACAACATCAATGGTGCTTGTGGCATATCAAGAATAAGTTGCCTGACAAATTTAAAGGATTCAAAGACTATGAATCAATAAAATTCTGTATGAGAAATGTTGTTCATGATTCATTGACAAAAGAAGAATTTGACGAAAGTTGAGACAGATTCATTAAGAAATATCAACTTGAAAGCAATGAGTGATCACTTGGATTGTATGATGAGCAGCATCGTTGGGTGCCTGCCTTTGTGAAAAATATGTTTTGGACAAGAATGTCAACAACGTAGCAAAGTGAAAGCATGAATGCTTTCTTTGATAAATACATTAATAAGAAAACTACATTAAAACAATTTGTTGAACAATATGAGAATGCTTTGACAGCAAAGGTGCATAATGAAACTATTGAAGATTTTAATTCTTTCAATTCACGCATTTCTTGTATAACTATTTATGATATGGAGAAACAATTTCAGAGTACTTACACTTTGAGGAAATTTACAGATTTCCAAAATGAGATAGTTGGAAGTATTTGTTGCAGTTTGTCTTCATGCAGGGAACATGACAACTTTTTAGAGTATGAAGTACACGAAGATGTATCACATGGAGAAGGTCAGTAGAGTGTAATTTTTCATGTGTATTTTAATGAAGATAACAGTGAAGTTAACTACAAATACAAGTTGTTTGAGTTCAAGGGGATAGTATGCAAGCATCAAATATTGGTATTTATTCATAGGAAGATTTATCGAATATCAGACAAGTACATCTTAAATAGATGGAATAAAAATGTCAAAAGGAGGCACACTAAAGTTTGAATAAGTTATGACACCATTATGAAAACTTCGTAAATGACCAACACTCTACCAAGCGACCAGATTGTTTCGGAACGAGTTACAATTTCAGTAACATTACAGAAACAGGGGAACAGAAAACCAATTTAAGAATGGCAGAATGAGATCAAACATAAGAAAAGTGAGTCATATCACACCAAAAACAGAGTCACTCCATGCAAGGGAGAACCCAATGAAGAGGACAACAAAAATAAAAACACTCTAAATAAAACTTTCACAACAAAATTGTAGATCAATTACACATACAATTACTCCTCCTGTACGATGGTTCCCCTCTCACTGACATAAATTCCGTCAAGGAATTTCCGGATATCCTTGTTCTTCACGTGACACTTCTGCAAAACCGACAAGAGATTAGGTCAGCAAGTGCAGCTAACATATAACTGACATGATTGTACCTTTTTTTTTTTTTTTTTGGATTTGTATTTGTGTTTGGATAAAGAAATGGACCTGGTTTATCAAGGCAGCTGATCGAGAGACCAGTTCAATGTCGTTCCCATCCAGTACAAGCTCATCCTTGACCTTCTCAGATCGGAGAATTGTGACCCCATCAAGCATATCCACCTTCCTTACCTAAAACCCAACAAACACAAAAATCAACCATGTCAATTAACTTGTCAAAGTATAGTATCAACGAATCCAGGCCTTAGCCTTTAGCAACAATGCAAAAAATTAACAAGTAGCACCATGAAACGCTTAAGGGGCTGCACTATCACAAACTACAAAGCGCTAGTCACATTCGGAAAGTGAACATACGATATCAAAGTACTACTTGAGAGTGACTACTATTGACACCACCAAACGATAAGCATTAACATGTAGAACCATAAAAGGCTTTAGGGCTGCACTATTACAAAGGCTAGTCAAATTCAGATAGTAAACAAACAATAGGAACTGCAAATATAGCCCAAAACAGAATCTTTGTAGTATCCTACCATATCAGTTTTGCATTATTAGATATAAAAGTACTACATGAGAGTGACTAATATTGACACCACCAAATGATAAGGCTAAGCATTAACATGTAGAACCATAAAAGGGTTAAGGGGCTGCACATTCAGAAATATAACAAACAATAGGAACTGAAATTATAGCCCATAACAGAGTACTCTGTAGTATCAGTTTTGCATATTAGATATAAAATAACTACATGAGGGTGACTACTATTAAGACCACCAAATGATAAGTATTAACAAGTTTAAACTTCCTAAAACAATTAAACCAGAATCGATTACTACAACAAATATACATAACCCATATTCCAATTTTGTCCCATTTTCATAGCTAACAATAAAAATGCAGTAAACAAAAAACGACCCAGGTGCAAAAACTGCAAAACAAGGAGAACCCAATTGAAAAAAAAGAGAGAAAAGAGAAATGGGTTACCTTTTTTTCTCCAAGAAAGTTCCTGATCTCGATGGACTTGCTGGTGTTGGTGATACTGGCATTGATGGGGAAATGAGCATAAACGAACCTCATCTTGTAACGGTAACCCTTGGTGACACCGGTGATGAGATTCTCGACGTGGCTGAGCGCGGTGCGGATGGCGGCGGAGGTCTTCCTGGAACCGAACCAAGCGTCGATCTTCAGCTTTCGATTCCCAGTTTCCTCGTCAGTAATGAGATCGAAATCCAAGTTCAAGTGCTTGAAATTTCTGACAAGCTTGCCACGTGGGCCTTCCACCTCGATGACCTTAGCGTTCACCTTAATCTTGACCCCATCTGGGATATCCATGGTCTCCGATGACAAGATGGTCTTCATTTTTTTTTTTTGGCTCTTGTTTGTCTCTAGCTGCGGCACTGAGAAAGAAGAATGGAGGAGGAGGCAGCCAAAAACCCTAAACGATATGTTTATATATTTATATAGAGAGAGAAAGTAAACCTAAACCCTTTCGGCCTTTATTCATTATCTATGGGCTAAAGCTATTTGGGCTGGTAGTTCTAAAAGTTAGCCCAAAACAACTTGACCCGTATGAATTTCATTAGATTTGTTTTTTTTTTTTTTTTTTTTTTTAATGAATAATTATCATGATATATAGGGGAAAAAATAGTCATTTTTTCATGCCTAATTATAATATATATATATATATATATATTTTGCATGCTCAAGGGTTTTTTCTCATTTGGGGTTTATGTTAAAATTTTTCATTCATTTAAATTAGATTTTTTTTGCATTTGTCCAGTAGTGTTAAACATTTTTCTTTTCTTCTTTTAACCAATTATCTTTTCTCGTCACAGCCACAGGGTTTAATTTGGTTTGACGATATTGGCCTTGGCCACATTGAAATATTAGTTTCCATTTGTCAATTGTATTTTGTACACTAAATTATTTTTCGCTTCAAATTACTACTATTTTATCTTCTTCCTTCTATCTATTTTTATTTTACACTATATTATTTTTGTCTTTAAACTTTACCATAACTTTCTCATGCATCTATCATTTATTGTAAACTATGATACTAAAATGATAATGCAAAATAATGAATTGGTCCAATTTTGCCCATTCGATCCATTAGTCCAGTTGCAAGGGTTTTTTTTTTTGTGTGTGTGTGTGTGTGTGTGGAGAATTTGGAGGGGATGGGAGAGAGTTTCTATATATAATAATAATAATAATAATAATAATAAATTGTCAAATTTGTACTTATGATGTCAATTTATTTTTATTTTTTTAATTGAGCAAAAATTTATATTTCAAATAGCATTGAAATGAGTAGTTTGTGTGGGCATGTGGTACTAGGCATCATCACACTCCTAGATATATTTGTGAGTGAGAAATGCATAAATATTGTTAGACAAACACGCAAATCTTGAATTGGGATGAAGAGAAAGTTTTGACATTAAATCAACCAAAATGTGATTTAAGTAGATCATAAGGGACCATTGCTAGGATGGACCACACAATACTATATCACAGATGGCAACTCTGGAAAATTATTTTACAAATGGTGAAAAACTCACCAATGATAAGGGTTTTTTTTTTTTGGCTTGCAAGAACTAAATTAATGCACAAAACTATTCCAAGCGATTAACGGTTTAAATAATTAAAAACACCAAATTTGAGCACATCAGCCTTTTGACTCATTGCTGATTCGAATTGTTTTGAATCATACCCAGACAGCACAGAACCAAAATCCCCTAACACTGAACTAACATCAAGAAAGACACTACGCCAAGCAATGGCCATTTTACACAATTTGGTGATTTATCATTTTTGATTGTAACAACAAACATACCTCTATGTATGCGTGTGTATCACTAATGCCACCATTATGAAAACTTTGTAAATGACTTGTCTAGCAAGCAACCAGATTGTTTCGGAACGAGTTACAGTTTTTGAGCTGACGAGTTAATGGGGTTGGCCTCACCACAGACAAATTTCAGTCACATTACAGAAACAGGGGAAGCAGAAAACCAATTTACCAATGGCACAATGAGATCAACTTAAGAAAAGTGGGTCATATATATCACACCAAAAACAGTGTCACTCCATGCAAGGGAGAACCCAATGAAGAGGACATTAAAAAGAATTTAGATTGGCCAAGTATCTAGGGTATTTCACTGAGTCTGAATGGACCTTGCTTAGGCTAAGAATTCAAACATTACTGCACCCTGAAACTCTTGCCTATTTGGATGCCCCATATTGTTCATCAGGTAAAAGGACACAAGTCTTGAGCAGAAAGCCTTTTTAATAGAAGCACGGCAGAAAAACATTAATAATAACATTCTATCTTTTATTAAAAAAAAAAAAAAAAAAAAGAAAGGAAAAAAAAAATTAATGGTTCAATCCAGGGCTCGCATAATTACAATAACATTTGGATAGTATTGTATTTTATGTTTAAATTTATAGGTACTGTTCAAATTTTTTTATATATTGAGAATGCTATTTTGCAAAAGCACTACAATTAGTATGGCCTTGTTTGGATTTTTTTTTCATCACTCATCACTCATCCAATGGCGACGCCACGTTGGGTTCAGGGTGTTCCTGGGAACACCCTGATCCAAAAATTTTATATATATAAAAATTTAAATTTTATTATTTGTTTACCCATAAAAAAAAAAAAAAAGAACACCCTTAGCCAAATCAGGAACACTCTCAAAATTTTGATGACAAACAAATTTTGAACTAAAATATTAAAAAAAAAATTTGGTTACAGAGCAAGCCCAAAAAAACAAAAAGGCCCAACATCAATCCTAAACAAAACCAACTCCAACCAGATTTTTAAATCAAAATACATTAAATATCCAATAGGCCCAACCCAAACGAATTCTCAAAAAAAAAAAAAAAAAAAAATGCAAACCAACCAAAACCCAATGCCAATACGCCTCCGCCGATTAAAATCAAAAACATAAAATCAGAAACTAACCTAACCTAAAATCAGAAATCACCTAAAGAAAAAAAAAACCTCAACAACGCCTTAGCCTCCGCCTGAAAGGCTGAAACCTCATCATCAAGCAGCGTGACGCGGCGACGGCGCCTCCACCTGAAGGCTGAAACTCGAGCAACTAAGCTTGGATCGGGCATCGGAGATCGGAGATTGGAGATCGGTTCGATCGGATTAGAGCTTGTGACGCCGATGCTTGGCCTCGAATCCTTCCTCGCCTCCGACGCCTCGACGTGCTGCCGCTGTCCGCGACGCCGCCCCTCAGGCCTCCCTCAAGGTATTTTACACTTTACTTCTCTCTCTTTTTCTCTCTTAATCTTTGGGTTTTGCTGTGGAGTGGACTGTGCCACTGTGATCTGAGAGAGAGCTAAGTCTTCAGTCTTTAAGTCTGGTTCTCTCTCTTTAGTCTTTTAAGTCTTTATTTGTGCTTTTTTTTTGACTTTATCAGTTTATCCGTGTGTCATTGTGATGGTGGTGTTGGTGAGTTTGCTTTTTAGTGTATTGTGATCTGTGGTCTTTAAGTCTGATTCACTCTCTTTAGTCTTTTAAGTCTTTATTTGTCTCTGTTTATTTTTTTTTTTGACTTTATCCGTGTGTCATTGTGATAGTGGAGTTGGTGGGTTTGTCTTTTAGTAAATTGTGGTTTGTGAATTTATTTGATGGGTTGTTAACAAATCCCTTATTTGATTAGCTCCTTTTGTGTGAATCTTGTCTGTTGAGTGGGGGTAGATGCCTAGATGGGACCACGGGACTGTATGGTGTGGGGTGAGATATTAAAAAAAATTTAATGAAGTAATTAAACACTAATAATTAATAATTTAATTAAATAATATATTATAAAAAATAAACAAATTATATTATATTAGACTAAATAATAATTAATAATTTTATAATTAATGAAACAACAATACAATAAATTATAGTTTATAAAAGGCAAACAAATTAATAAAACAACTAAACAACTATAATTAATAATTTTATTAATATTTCAAATGAACTTATAGTTTATAGTTTGTAAAGAATGCAAATTTGTTTTAGTTTTAAGAATTTTTTTTTTTTTTTAAAGCACAAACTTCATTTCGGCCAAATTTTGAATTTCATCCAGTATTTTCTGAAATGTCTCGAAACACCCTAAATAGACAAAAATGACTTGAAATTTGTTCAAAGTGGAATAGGATAGGTTACTGTTTTGGTTTGTCCAGGAACACCCTGGACAAAATTCCTGGAGTCGCCACTGCACTCATCACTCCTCACTTAAAATACCCAACTCCCTACACCCCACCTCATTTGGCACCATCACTCACTTGTCATCACTCAATATTTTTCAACTGTTTGTGGGACCCACACACTGACCCAATGTCAGTTGACTTCTCTCTCTCTCTCTCTCTCTCTCTCTCTCTCTCTCTTTTTCCCTTGCCTCTCCCCTTTGTTTTTCTTTGCTTTTCTCTTCGTTTTCCCTTGTTTTTCTCTGCTTTTCTCTTCATCCATGTTAACACATATTTTAATCAAGCCCACCATGATCCTTATTTTCATGCTTTTCCCAGATCTACAATATAACCAAATGGCTATCTAGTAATTTATTAGGCTATCCAATATTTTTCTTTTCCAAAAACCCAAAAAAAAAAAAAAAAAAAAAGCCACTGCCGCAGTCGCTGCTACAACCCACAGTGACAATAGTAGCAATAACAACATCAACAGCGACGACAACTTCGACGAACTCAAGAAGGAAAAAAAAAAAAGGAATGGAAACCCAGTGAAAAGGAAAGAGAAGAAGGGGAAAAAAAAAAGAAAAAAGAATCCAAGCCTAGAAACCAACATGAAAAGAAAAGAAAAGAAGAAAAAAAAAGAACCAAACCCAGAAAGTGAAAAGAAAAGAAAAGAAGAAAAAAAGAAGAAGAAGAAGAAGAGGAGAAAAGAGTGGGTGTGTCCTAGACCCCGTGAAAGACAAAAAAGGAAAAAAAAAAGGGAAAAAGGAGAAAAGAAGATAAACTCTGTTGGAGGGAGCAAAAAGTCTGACAATGAGACCAATATATAATTTTAATTACAAAAATGCCATTGAAAACAGAGTTATGGAAACTGAAAACAATTTGTTTTCAGTTTTCATAACTTATCACTCAAAAATCAGAGAATTGAGTGATGAAAATAAAAACTGGAAATAGAGTTATGAAAAACCAAATAGACTTCTCAGCTATGGATTCCACAATTTTTGAGTTATGAGTGATGGAAACAGAATTATGAGTTATGGAAACACAAAATCCAAACACCCCCTATATTACTGACATCATCTTATGTTATTCTAATGGGATAATTACAGCAAACCCACTTGTGGTTAGGCCCGTTTTCACTTTGCCTACCTGTGGTTCAAAACTTAACACTTTGCCCACCTGAGGTGCCTTCCGTTAGGGATCTGTTACCCACCTCTCCCTTTGCTGTTAGAAAAACACATTTTTAGGGAAAAACAAACATAACAAAGATCAAAAAGTTAGGATTATTTTATTGCTTGAGAACTTCTATGAGAACAAAACACAAATCAACAGTATTGCTATTCTCTTGTCCAATGGGTTATTCAAACATGTATTGGTTTGAATCTGTACTTTTAGCTGTTTCTTTGCCTAAAAAGAAATCTCCTTTTTATCAAAACAACACCCATATACTCAAAACCCACAAGCTAATAAGCAACACGTGCACAGAGCTCCCAAAGTATTGAAGTGTTCAAGAGCAGATTCAGCTTAGTCTTTATCACAAGCACTATCTTTGGTGAGATCTTAACAACTTCGGTGCTAGACTATCCCACTCCGTCATGGAATCAACTGTGACAATGGTTGTGCTCTTCAACTTCTCAAGCTGAAGATGATCACGATCATGATCATAATTTGGGTTGAGGAGCTGCAAGGAGAGCTGTCGGATTCGCCGAGTTGTGGGGTCGTCAGATTCGGTTTCGTCAGGTTGATTATTCAGGTGTTTTGCTACTGTGACAATGGTTGTGCTTTTCATCTTCGCAAGCTGAAGATGATTATGATCATGATCATGATCTGGGTTGAGGAGCTTTGAGTTTTGGGGTTGTCGGATTCAGTTTCGTCAGGTTGCTTATTCAGGTGTTTTGCTACTGTGGCTGGGATTTAGAGTAAGTTTGAAGTTGGAATTGGGGGTGGGTTTGCTACTATGGTTGGGATTCGGAGTGGGTTTGAAGTTGGAATTGGGGGTGGGTTTGAAGTTGGAAGGTTCCTTTCCTTTCCTTAATTGATGGTGTTTGGTTGTGCAGAAAAGGACTGAGAATTAGGAGAGGCACAAGTAGCACCTAGGGTCGCCACCACGCCACCAAACCCATGGCTGATCTACCACAATCCAAACCGACGGCTGGATTTCTCATTACCTCATTCTTTGGTTGTTGATTGCTTATCTCTATCTCACTTTCTTTTGTTAATAACGTTGCTGGTTGTTTTGAGATTGTTGGTCTTCTTGTAAAAATTGGTTCACAATTTTGAGTTGTTATGAGATTGTTGATATTGATATAGATTAAAAGTGATTTCATTGAGCCTTTGATTCGTGTGCTATTCCTGTGTTTTGATCTCATAAAAGTTCTCAAGCAATAACAAAACCCTAACTTTTTTATCTTTGTTATGTTTGTTTTTTCCTAAAAATGTGTTTTTCTAATGGCAAAGGGAGAGGCGGGTAACAGATCCCTAACGAAAGGCACCTCAGGTGGGCAAAGTGTTAAGTTTTGAACCACGGGTAGGTAAAGTGAAAACGGGCCTAACCACAGGTGGGTTTATTGTAATTATCCCTATTCTAATCATATTTATGTATTTAGGCTAATGAATTTTCTTTTACATTGCACGAGTTAGCGATTGGTTGTTAAAATAAAATTAACATTAAGTTTTTATATCATAATAATTAGCTAGAAGGATGTTGAAATAATTTGTCCCAATTTTATTTTTTACCAATTATTTTCAAGGAAAGTACCAAAATAAAATGGATTAAAGTGAAAACAAACGGATGCCATTTTCAACGACAAAAAGTTATCATCCTCCTATTCACAACCATTGGGAAAACATCATTAAGAAGAATCATTTATGAGAAAATTGGGGTTTAATGATAGATGGATACATTTGATTATGGGGTGTGTCAAAACAGTCACCTATTCGATCCTAGTAAATGGTGAACCATGTGGCTTGATTTAACCTACCCGTGGGATTAGACAGGGTGACCCACTGCCTTTTCTATTCTTGCTTTGTACAGAAAGGCTAAATGGGCTTATTAAGAGAGCAGAATGTAACAGCGATATACATGGGTTTTCTCTTTGTAGGAGAGGGCCTAAACTAACCCATCTACTTTTTGCAGATGATAGTCTACTCTTTTGTATGTAAACTATGGAAGAATGTGGAAAGGTCTTGGAAATTTTAAATATGTACGAGATGGCTTCAGGACAAAAGGTTAATAGGAGCAAGACATCATTATTTTTTAGCAAAAACACTTCCACTGATGTGAAGCATGAAATCAAGGTGGCTTTGGGTGGTCCAGAAATTATGCAATATGAGAGATATTTGGGCTCCTGTCATTTGTGGGGAAAGGTAAAAAAGCTAGCTTTAGCTACATTAAGGAAAGGGTGTGGAGGAAGTTGCAATGGTGGGAAGGGAAATTACTATCTCAAGCTTGTAGGGAGGTATTGTTGAAAGTAGTCATCTAGGCTATTCCAACCTAGACTATGGGGTGTTTTAAATTACCCATTGGTTTGTGCAACGAAATTGAAGTGTTAATTAAAGGATTTTGGTGGGGACAACTAGGTGATAGGAGGAAAGTGCATTGGGTGAAGTAAGAAGAGATGACAAAGTCAAAAATAGTAGGTGGAATTGGATTTAGAGACTTAGCCATGTTTAATGATTCTTTGTTAGCAAAACAAGCCTGGAGACTTTTGCCCAATCAAGACTCGCTCTTCTATAAGGTAGGCACGTTTTTTCCCCAATACCACAATCATGGAGGCTTCGGATTCAAGAATGGGTTCCTATGCTTGGAAGAGTATTTTAGTAGGAAGGGAATTCATCAAAAGGGGCTCAAGATGGAGGATTGGGAATGGTGAGAAAGTAAATATATGGTAGCACAAGTGGCTACCAAGAAAACATCCTCCATACCTGCCCACATGCCCCATTGAGGATTATGAACTCTCCACGGTGAGCTACCTCATTGATCCCAGCATAAGACAATGGCACACAGACCTGGTGATGGACTTTTCGTGGAGGAAGATGTAGAGCTGATAAAAAAAAAATCCCACTGAGCAAGAAGATAATAGAGGATGTTCTTTATTGGCCTTTTTCGAGCAATAGTGTGTACAACAGTAAATCAAGCTATAGATTCCTAAAGGAAGAAGTAGATCAATTGGACTCACCCCAGGTACCACCACTTCAAGACAAAAATTTGTGGAGAGCGGTTTGGGCTATGCATGTGCCTCAAAAGGTGAAGAATTTTATATGGAAGGCCTGTCGTAATGCCATGCCAACAAAGCAAGCTTTGGTGAAAAGAACTATCATCACCGACCTAACTTATGACAAATGCATTGTGTGGCCTAATCTGACCTTGTGGGATTTTAGAAGTCATGTAGGTTTCATCGATTTTAAGCAGTTGGTGTCATGGATAGTTGAAGAAGGGAAACAACTCGAGCTCTTCATATTTATGGTCTGGTTAATTTGGCATCAACGCAATCAAGTCTGGGTCTGAGCACCTGCAATAACACTTCACCAGGTTGCTGAGGTAGCATGAAATTCTTTGACTGAATACCACTCTAGGTTATCAAACACGGAAGCACAAGTTGAGCCTCGCAGTCACCGTTTACAAATAAAATGGCTGCCTCCTCTAGTGAACTTCGTTAAAATAAATTTCGATGGTGAGGTGTTCTCAAAGGAAAATAAATCAGGGATAGGTGTGGTGGTCAGGAATGAAAACGGGTTGGTGTTAGGCTCTTGTACTAAGCGCTTGTCCCAAGCTTACAGTGCAACGGAGATCGAAGCTATGGTAGCAGCAATAGCCTTAGTTTTCACAAGCAAGTTGGGCGTAAGGCGAGCTATCCTTGAGGGAGACTCTATGGCTGTCATTAAAGCATTGAAAGATTTTGAGTATCATTTATCTCCTTCAAGTCTTTTACTGGTGGATGTCAGAATGTTTTCCCAAAGATTTGACACAATGCTTTACTCTCATACAAAAAGAGAAGGCAATTCTATAGCAAATAATCTGGCTAAATATGTTATTAGCGTACTAGATTTTTTAGTGCGGATGGAGGATGTTCCACCACACATTCAGCATTTTGTACATGCTGATTTGGCTTGCTTCAGTTAATAAAGTCCATGTCTTTCATTCTCAAAAAAAAAAAAAAAAAAAAAGAAAAAAGAAAAAAAAAAGAAAAAAGAAAAAAATGAATACACTTTGTTGTAGTGATATAACATGTCAGACATTCAATACTGGTTTTCTTTTTTCAAAGAAAAAAAAAGGTGGTGGTTAAGCTTGGTACGTATATCATTGTTGTGACTACATTTCAAGAATATGACTGGATTTCAATTTTCAAAAGTTTATCCTAACTTTAGAGTGTAATCCATTGAGTTTTGGTTAATTTTGGATAACATGAAGTTGACAACATACTACATACCAACGTTAAGGACCCGCAAGCTCTCCAGTCTTCACCTGCATCATGGAAAATAGACTTCAGTTCAGCTTGAGCTTATGGTCAGCTTTGTTTATATTGCAAATCTGATTTAATGAAATTAAATCTGATTGTTAATGCTTTGATTACTCTCAACTTACACTTTTTTTAATTCATTTTATGCCAAAAAGGATAGAAGAAAAAAAAAAAAGATAAAGAAAGTGATAGGTTTGGTTGGTCTTCCTAGCTTATTATTCATGGATAAAACTTAAATACAGTTTTCAATGTGCTTAAATTTAAACACATATCAGTAATCTATATTGACCATTACAGTATAAAATGTATTATCTTTTGTAAGAAAAATTAAAATAAAATTCACTTATATATTTGAATTTAATTAAGAAAATGTATTGCATCTAACTAAGAAATCATATCTCTAAGTTTTATCGATTATTTATTTTTTAACGACTTTTGTTTTTCTTCTTCTTAGTATTCTTTAACCACTTCTATCTTTACTACTTTTCAACTCACATGATGACCAAGACAAATTTGGAGTAGGCGATCTCATCACCGAAACTCAAACAAGGCGCCTGCGTTATACATAAGCTATCCTTAATGTAAAAGCCACTCTAAATTTTATTACAAAAATTTAACAAATTGACATAACAATCAATGTAATTGATGGATTCTAATAACATAATAAACAATAACATTTTGTTGTTGTTGTTGTTTTGTGAGACATGAATTTATAAAGGTTATATGGTAAAATTTGTATTATCCTCACTCTCTCTAACATTACTTGCTTCGAAAAAAAATCCATTGATTTCTTTTTTCTTTTTTTAACAATAAAGAAATAGTTAAGAATTTCAAGTTCAAAACTCCTATATTCTCAAAGGGGCTACACACTCCAATTTATGCCAATAATTAAATCTCTTGAACTTGATTTAATTAATAATTAAAAAAAAATGTGTAGTATGAACCATATCATTTTCAGGATCAAATATTTAGTTTACAATTTGGTATTCAAGACGGAAATTAGGTTAAATATAAAGATATTTAATGCTGCTCTATGTGTTGTACGTAGGGGTGTCCACGGGTCGGGTTGGGTCGGTTTTCAACCCAGCCTGAACTCGACCCGTTGGAGTTCGGTGGAAAGAAGAGTGACCCAAAACCGACCATCGGCATCAGTTGGTCGAGTCGGTTTTGGGTTCGGGTGGAGATCGGGTCTGTTTGGTCGGTTTTGGGTCATCGCCGGAGTTGCAAAATCATTGACGAATTTGCAAAATCATCGCTGGAATCTGCAAAATATCGCTGAAAAATGTAAAAACTCACCAGATCTGCATCAAAATTGTCGAAATTTGCACCAAAATCATTGAAATCTACTGGGAATGGCCAGATCTGGCTAAATCTCACCAAATATGGTTGAGAACTTGTTGGATCTTCTTAGATTTGAGCTTGGTTTTGCCGGATTTGTATATAACCTTTGTCAGGTCGGGTGGCTCGGGTTTTGGAGAAGAAAACCCGCCACTTGACCCGGCGGCGTCAGGCCTTGGGCGTGGAAACCCAAAAATGACTGATGGGAGCCTCGGTTTAAGCTAAACTTGGGTGGAGATTTGGCAAATTGGTCGGTCCGACGGGTCGCGGTTAGGACTTGACACCCCTAGTTGTACGACAGCATGGAAAATTGAAGCACATGACAAAGATTAGGCTAATTACTTGTTATGGTGTACAAGAGAGAGTTCCAACCCCTTGGACATGCAGACAATTTTATTCTTCTTCTCATAATGAAAATACATATCTCATAATAAATTTCTTGAGCACAATTTCCACGTATTTCTTCTAATCCAGGAACAACAAATTCTAATCTCATTTTCTATAGAGACTTTTACCACTAAGAAAAAAGTGGTTAAACTCGTGTCTTTATCTTCAAACTTGAATTCCAAGAAATTATGACTTAGTCTTCTCGATATGTTTTTATCCATGTATAATCTTTCTATTCACGTAAACAAGACCCAGTAAAAAATGTTGATTAACGAGGCATTACAAGCCAAGGGCCAACACAACACATGTAACAGATTTTAAAGTAAGTTTTATCACTAAGAGGGCCGGTATTAGTTCCGTCAAAAAGTGAACATGCAAACGGATGAGAAAAGGTTTTGCTGCATGCATATATGCAGCAATTAGGTGCTGCTGCTGTAGCGTAATTATCTGTTAATTTGTTTTATGTGTCTGAGTGTATGATAGCCTGTAGATTTTGTCTTACTTTGAATGGATGAAGTTTTCAGTTTTAAATTTGTAGATTTAATTTGTTAAGTTCTGTAACTACTGTGGCTGTCGATCCAAGCTAGACCAGGTTCATGTTCATCTACAATTTAATTATAATAGTGTTGCTCACAAATTATGTGAGTCAGCTAGGGATGACCAAAGCTAGCTTGGGATACAGCATATGAGCTGAAAATGGATATATTCAATTTATGTAACTGTGCCTATTTTTTTTTGGTAGGCTTTTTTCGTTTAAATGTAGTTGAGCCTCAGCCTACCTTAAATAAACTATAACTTAATACATTAAGCAAAATTTCACCCTTTTTTAAATTTAGCAAATAGTGCGTTGGTACATATGTGATTCACTTGTTAGGAACATATGTCAATATTTTATGTAATTGACTAATCTTTTGACAAAACGCATTTTACTTGTATTTGGGTAGATCTAGGATGTGTTTAATATTGTTGGGAAATTTAGACCTCGGTTGATAGAATTAATAAGTTTTAAATCCAAGTTGTTAATTAGATTTATTATGAATTAAACTTGTTAAAACAAACAAAAATTAATATCATGTTAAAATCATGCGGCGGAAAATTAAATAAGACAGGATATGATGACCCAGGAAAATCAAAGAAACAAACTAGTTTCATAGTAAAAAACCTGGGGGGAAACCTTTCTGAAAAGCAATCCACTATAGTAAAGAGAAGTTTCAGATCTAGTACAAAACCTTTGTCCTTAGACTCTACAATCCCCGTAGATGAACTTACAGCAGAAATCTTTTACGCTTCAGAACCTTTGAACTATTCAATATAATAATGCCACCCTTTTTGATGCACGAATCCCAGTACATGACTAACTAAAGATGCATGACTCCCAGTACGTGACTAACACACCAACTTGAAGAAGATTGTTGGCTGCAAAGTTTTTCACTTCATCAACAATGAAGATCAAGAAGCACTTGGTTACAAAACCCTAAAGTACAAAGACGCAGTAGCTTCTTTCAGAGAGAATAAGGCATTGGTCACCTTTTGCATATGTTCTCCTTGTATCCTCTTATGTGATGACCTATAAAATAAGCTTTATATAGGTCTAGGGTTGTGAGAAAAGAAACCCTACACATACATGTCAGCATGGGCCGAAAATCAGATCTGAAAATTTAAATTTTATAAGGCTCAATAATTCTCGATCGATCGAGGAGGTGTCGAGGGGACAGGAGCTTTCTTGATCGATTCACCAGCTGTCAAGAAGGTGTCAAGATTGCGATAAGAAATAGCTGAAGAGCTTGATAGATAGCCTAGCTATTGAAAGGTGTCAAGTAGCTGTCTAGTTTTAAAATTCAGCACTTTCTCACTTGATTCTTGGATAGACTTGCATGACTTTAACACTTGAACTTGAAACAAGGTTTCTTGAAGCATCAAACACATCTTAGATCTACCTAAATACAAGTAAAGTGCATTTTGTCAAAGGATTAGCCAACTACATAAAATATTGACATATGTTCCTAACAAGTGAATCACACATGTCCTAACAATCTCCCCATTTGGCAATCCGTGACAAAACCACAACTAACAAATGATCATATGAGAGAAGTCATAAATAACTTAACTCATATTCATTTGTTGAATACAATAAAATCTATCCTAACACAAACTCTTGAAAAACTTTGCAACAAGTGAGTTCATGGCAAGTAGATTTTGACAACCTGTATTTCTAAAACACTTTAAACACAACTCATCAAGGCATCTTAGTGTGAAACAGAATTAATAGATTGCATACAATTAATAAGAAGCACGTGCATAAAGAAAGAAAAGAAACAACACATGTAAGGGTAGGTGAAGAAGACATACATCATCATATATATATAGAGATAAGCACAATGTATGTAAACATGGTTACAAGACCGGTGTACAAGAAAAAGGAGGTAAGCACTCCTCCTAATAAGATGAAACACATCTCCCCCTTACAGAGGCATGTATTTCTCCCCCTAACATGTAGAATCTTAAAAAGAAACCACATATTCTCCACAATTTCTCCCCCTTTTTGTCATGATTGACAAAGGATATAAGAAGCTAGAAAACTTCACCCGAGAAACATAAAAATAATCAAGGATGATCAAGGGAGTACAAGAAATCCATATAACTGCATGAATGTAATGAAACAAGATGCTATGGATGATAAGATAATAGAAAGATGCAAAACATGTGAAAAACAAATCTCTCAACAAGAAAAATATTAAGCACAAGGATCCCAAAACACACACACACACACACACACACACACACTAAACAAGTCTAACCAATTTTATATTTCAAAAACAAGTCAAGACAGTTTAGTGAGCATATATTAACACATGTAAACTTTGTGATGGCCAAATCACATTGTACCTGCACATGTATCAAGAGTAGTAAAGAATATTGCGTGTTATGTGTGAAAAATATCGCAAGATTGCATAAGTGTATATATGTTATGACGATGTGAGATATGAGAAAATCACTTTAACTCACACACAATCATAATTGTTTGATGAGGACTATCACCTTCAAGGTACATCCTATAACTCCTACATCTCCTAGAATATATGCTTGCAATCATATATAAACCATTTTTATTCTTTTTGTTTTTTATTTTTCTTTGCATATTTTTCTTTTTAAGCAAATCATGCATGGACATATAAGAGGAAAAAAAAAAAAAAACCCAATAATGTTAAGCATTTGACATTGCACTTTTGCTATGTCGAAGCATACGGATGTCATTGACATTACACTTTTGCTATGCCGAAGCATACAGATGTCATTCATGATTGGCAGGCAACAGTGATAAGATGGTTATTTATGCCTTTCTCTTAGGATTTTCTAGTCCTTCCCGTCAAAAAGAGTGATACAAGTGTTAAGTACAAGAGATCACTTAATCTTACTCATCACAAACATGAGCCACAAAGCTCACTTGCTTAGTTGTGCATAGAGATGCTCATCTAAGCTACAAAAGATACAAAATTTAGAAAATTTTGTTTCAATAGCCATTCAAGGTACACAAGTACCAATGTACACAAACACACAATGTTTTTTTTTATTTTTCTGATTTTTCAATTTTAATTTTAATTTTATTTTGAAAACAAAACAAAACAAAAACTAAACAACCAAACAAAAGAAGACAAACAACATGAAAGCAGAAAGAAAAATGCATATGCATGAAGGCATGATAGAAAGGTGTAGATACATAAAAACATGATTCTAAAAGCAGATAAGAAATCAAGCAAAAAGAATCCTACTTTAGATAGAAAGAATTAAAGCAGAGGACAAACATAAAAGACAATTAAGTCTTAGGCTCCTTTCTCACCCATACAGCACGAGTCTTTGGCCGTGAAGATGAAAAGGCACGTGTCCTAGTATGTCTACTAAAGGACATAGAAGAATTAGAATTCTCCTAAAATTGAGTTAAAAAGCTCAAAACTTTTAATAACTCTCCAAACAAAGGTGTAGGTAGAAGAATTAGAATTCTCCTAAAATTGAGTTAAAAAGCTCAAAACTTTTAATAACTCTCTAAACAAAGGTGTAGGTCCTTGAGAGGAAACCTGTGACCGTTTGGACAATTGTTTATGAGGATACAACTTAAAGCAATTAGGACGAATATATCTAGAAATATCACAATGGTGACAAACATGAGGTCTAACAAAGGATTTAGAATTAGATAAATCAGTTTTGGATTTCATACCTTTATCACCTTTCTCAGATTGTGGCACAAACACAGTCCTTAATCTAGAAGCTGTGAAAAAGGAGGGGCCGGAGGAAACAGCATATCCTAAACCAGTCTTATTAGAATTAGACTTTTGAGCACTCAATACCTCATTAAGCTTTGCACTAGACATCCTCTCTATTTGAGTTCTACCTTGACTAAGCTCAATCTCAAGATTCTTGACATTCTTTTCTGAGGTGTTCTCCACAACAAGAGTCTCAACTAACCTTGTAGTTTCATCTAGTTTGACTAACAAATAAGCTTTTCCAATTTTTACCGCATTAAGCTCTTTTCTACAAAGACAAGAAGTCTTTTCAGATTTTATGAATTCAGTGCATAGCTTATCATAGGCTTTCTGAAGGGTTAATTTCTTGGGTACTTCATCATTAGAAGAATTCTCACTGTCACTAGCACTCTCCACAATCACCTTATTGGTTGAGGCAGCAAAGGCTATAACGTGACTACATTCATCTGCATACTCATAAGAAGAGTCATTTTAAGTATCACTCCAAGTAGCAACCAACCCTTTATCTTTTGACTCTTTGGTCTTTTCCTTCATGAGGTAGTTTGGACACTCTATTCTCATATTGACCAAAACTTTTGCACTCATGGCATTGAATAAGGGGTTTCTCATTCTTACCATTCCTTGAGGATTTAGGTTTCCTAGGAGGTTTGCCCTTATCCTTTTTCCTAAACTGAAGAAGTTTGATAATCTCGTCAGTTATGAAGGTTAGATCCTCATCCTCATCTTCAGAGTCCTCAATCTCTTCCTCTATACCCTTGTGAGCCAAGTTTCTACTCTTTCTACCTTTTCCCATTAAACCTAATCTCATCTCATTGGTTTGAAGGTTCCCTACAAGCTCAGTCAAAGGAATTTGATCAATGTCCTTTGCTTCTTCAATGACAGTGATCTTGGCATGGAATCTTTCAGGTAAGGACCTAAGGATTTTCATAACAATTTTGGATTCTACTATAAATTCTCT
Source organism: Quercus ilex subsp. ballota (assembly GCA_032727855.1). NCBI lineage: Eukaryota > Viridiplantae > Streptophyta > Magnoliopsida > Fagales > Fagaceae > Quercus > Quercus ilex. The sequence continues at coordinate 5,060,800 of CM064916.1, forward strand.
AAGGTTGAAAGCAGAATTCACAATATCCTTGAGTTAGCATAGATCTCATCAAAGGTCTCATCCTTCTCCATCCTTATTTCTTCAAAACTACTAGTGAATCTTTGAAACTTCACAGTCTTTACTGCCTTGGTACCTTCATAGGTGGTCTCAAAAATGGTCCACGCTTCCTTGGCAACTTTCGTCGATGATATTTTCTTGAATTCTTCATTGGTCACCCCATTAAATAAAGCATTCAAGGCCCTACTGTTGAAATTTGCCGCTATGATTGTTGCATCATCCCGATCTACCGGCACTTCCTTTGACTTATTCCAGCCAACTTCAACAGCTTGCCATATCTGTTCACCTAGAGCCTGCAAAAAAACTTTCATATGAACTTTCCAGCACACATAATTAATGTCATCAAATAAAGGAGGTATAATTAAGGATTGTCCTCTATCCATGATAACAGGGGTCAAGGATCACACTTAGAAAATTAATCCAATCTGAGTGAACCTGCTTTGATACCACTTGTTAGGAAATTTAGACCCCAGTTAATAGAATTGACAAGTTTTAAATCTAAGTTGTTAATTAGATTTATTATGAATTAAACTTGTTAAAAACAAACAAATATCAATATTATGTCAAAATCATGCAGCGAAAAAATAAATAAGACAAGATATGATGACCCAGGAAAACCAATAAAACAAACTAGTTTCACAGTAAAAAACCTGGGGGGAAACCTTCCCGAAAAGCAATCCACTATAGTAAAGAGAAGTTTCAGATCTAGTACAAAACCTTTTTCCCTAGACTCCACAATCCCCGTAGATGAACTTACAGCAGAAATCTTCTACCGCTTTAGATCCTCTAAACTCTTCAATATATGAACGCCACCCTTTTTGATGCACGGATCCTAGTACGTGACTAACCAAAGATGTACGACTCCAATACGTGACTAACACACCAACTTGAAGAAGATTGTTGGTTGCAAAGTTCTTCATTTCATCAACAATGAAGATCAAGAAGTACTTGGTTACAAAACCCTAAGGCGCAAAGATGTAGTAGCTTCTTTCAGAGAGAATAAGGCATCAGTCACCTTTTGCATATGTTCTCCTTGTATTCTCTTATGTGACGGCCTCTAAAATAAGCCTTATATAGGTCTAGGGTTGTGAGAAAAGAAACCCTACACATACATGTCAGCATGGGCCGAAAATCAGAACTAAAAAATTTGAATTTCGTAAGGCTCAGTAATTCTCGATCGATCGAGGAGGTGTCAAGGAAGTGTTGAGGGGATAGGAGCTTTCTCGATCGATCCGTCAGTTGTCTAGAAGGTGTCGAGATTGTGATAAAAAACAGCTGAAGTGCTCGATAGATAGCCTAGTTGTCGAGAGGTGTCAAGCAGCTATCAAGTTTTAAAATTCAGCACTTTCTCACTTGATTCCTAGACAGACTTGCATGGCTTTAACACTTGAACTTGAAATAAGGTTTCTTGAAGCATCAAACTCATCCTAGATATACCCAAATACAAGTAAAGTGTTTTTTGTCAAAGGATTAGCTAACTACATAAAATATTGACATATGTTTCTAATAAGTGAATCACATATGTCCTAACAAATACTTCAAGAAATTTTGTTTCAAAATCAAGTGTTGAAGCCATGCAAGTCTATCCAAGATTCAAGCTGAAAGTGCAAGTTTATTAAAGCTCGACAGTTAGCTCAACAGCTAGTATCTATCAAGCTTGAAGAGCTGTTCTAGCCCCGTGGCTTGATAGCTGCTCGACAGGTAGCCATTTGTTGAGGTTTATGAAAAACAGAATTTCAGTTCTATTTTGACTCTAACCTGTGATTATGTGTTTGAGCTTTTTTTTCTCACAACTCTAGACATATAAAAAGATTATTTTAAGGGCTGTCAAAGTAGACACAAGTTGCACAAGTGTTGAGCAAAATTTGTTCAAGCAAATTGTGACTGGAGACAGAGTTTTGCCCTAGTTCATCGTTCTTGTGAAGAAGTTGCTGTGTTTGTACACCATAGGGTTTTGTGACCAAGCATCTCCTTGATCTTTGCATTCTAGATGAATTGAAGAACTTTGCAGCCAACAATCTTCTCTAGTTGGTGATTGAAGTTGCGTACTGAGATCAGCGCATTTGGTTAGTCACGTACTAAGAGTCGTGCATTACAAGGAGAGATTGTCACTACAGAACAAGTCCAAGTGGGTATTGCGATAAGAGTTTAACTGTAGGTTGGTATAAGGTACTATGATTTCTTTATTTGTAACTGTTTGTTGTGATAATAGTGGATTCTCGGGAGTGGTGACCTTAAAATCACCCGGTGGGGTTTTTGCCGTGTTGGTTTTTCCCATTCGTAAATAAATCACCATGTCAATTTAATTTTCGTTGCACTTAGTTTGATTGGTGATTTGTTTGTGCTACCACGTGTTTGCATGTTAATTTGATTAATTAATTAAACTTGGCTAATTAATCAATTAATTCATCACAAGGGGTCAATATGTTTTTGGCCTATTAGAGTGGTTTTACAGCATAAATTAATAGACAAATTGACAAATGAGGAAGAGGTATTAAAGCCAACATTATAAGCAATCGTTTTATTTTATTCTAGTTATGATTGCAAGGGGATAAACATAGCAATATGACTAGTGCTTCAAGGCACTTGCAAACATTTTTTTTTTCTAATAATTGTGATCTCCAAATTCTTTCTGAAGCTCTTCAACCACATTTTTGTCTAGTTGGAAGGCCTTGGTGAGAACATCAGGATTAATGGGAGGATTGGATCCAAAGACAGCATCTGCTATTGTGATTACGCCTGCATTTTGGCTGCTTAAACCAGAAATGGCAATTGCTTTAGTTTTTCCCACGTTGAATTGGAAGTGAATGAGACCAACTGGAAAGACAAACACATCCCCCTTATTTAGAGTTTTGGTGAAGAGGCGATTCTCTGGGTTGGATGTTACAAAACCAACGAAGAGAGTACCATCCACAACTACTAAAATTTCAGTGCCACGAGGGTGAGTATGGGGAGGATTTTCTCCATATGGTGCAAAGTCAATTCGGACCAGGGATATGCCAAGAGTATTGAGGCCTGGTAATGTGTCTACGTTCACGGTAGTGACGTTTGACCCAACTTTGTTATCTGTGTTCCCAGCAATGTTCAATCCCTCGAAGAAGAAATCTTCAGGTTTGACAAGCTTTGGATCCTTGCAAAACTTTCCATTAACGAATACTGCATAAAGAAATTTTTGTTATGGACGCTTTAAAAAAAATGCTGAAGAATTCAATGCAGAAAATAGTAAGGCGAGGTAGCTAATAATATTAATATTCCGGTTAGTGTATATTCTTCACATGACAAAAATAATGCAAAGACTTGAAAAAGAAAAAGAAAAGTATGTACCGGCTGATTTGGAGTCCGAGTAGTCCTTAAGTGCAACACAGAAGTCCTGCAGGGGATCGGGGTCAGAGGCAGAGGCAAGAGAGAATGCCAAAGCAAAGAGGGCAACAGTTACAATGTAAGCTTTCCTCATATTTCAGGCTTACTCTATTTTCTGTTCTATATATGTTTCGGATGAGGGATAAGAAATGTTGCATTGAAGGCATGTCTATTTATAGATAAGACCCATTGAATAGGTCTATGGTTTTCCATGCGTGAATGATATATAGACTTGTTCAGTCTTCGATTATTACCAATTTTCTTTTTGATTGCCAAATTATTCTTTAACTACTTCCCCATGCCTTAAATTTTCAACAAATAAGACCGGTTCAATGAGATAAAATTACAATTCTATGTTACTACGGCACAACCAATCTTAACAACTGTGTACTAAACCCCTGGTTTTTGTCCTTACAATGTACTTCATCGCTCATCTTTTTCCACAATTGATCTAGCTCTGAACTCATTGAACACACCATGTCTCGTATACGACGTGTCTGTATTTCAAGGGGTTGTTAATAACTTAATACTTTGGTGGAAGTTTCTGTGTGACTTTTGTTTGCCTAAATTAAATAGAATGGTTGATAATTACTATTGTAGGACCAATAATTAGATGGATTCAAAGCTTCTAGTGTATTAGCCTATTAGGTGACTGCTATCAACGTCCATATGCAAATAGACTTTGTCAATGGGAAGCACCTTAACCTTTCAAATGTGTTAGGTCCATATTTTTATGTTGGAAAAACATGAACAACTGTAACAACTTAGAACCCAATTTTTCTAGTTTAGTGTATAAAGATTGGTATTGCAACAAAATGACAACTAAATTTTTTATGTTGTTGCAACTATACCTCTTCTTTGCAAATCTTTAATGATTTGGAGCAAAAAGAGGTACATTGCAGATGGAGTTATGGGGGTCATGCTAGTACAGTGTCAAAGTCTATTTACAAAATTGGCAAAGAAAAAAAAAAGGGGTACTATTTGCTACATTAGCAGAGTTTATGTTCTAAAATAAAAACACAAGGGAATAAGGGCATTTAACACAAAATGTTGCTACATTAGCAGAGTTTATGTTCTAAAATAAAAGCGCAAGGGCATAAGGGCATTTAACAAAAAATGTTTAGTGATTTATCATTACTGATCGTTAAGACAAACACACACACACACACACACACACACACACATATATATATATATGTTATTCTTTTATAAATCTAATATGCATATATAAAAACTTATAAAGGTTCAAAATGCAAGTTCTCTGTGGAACTTGTTTCACTAGTGGCGCCATTATGAAAATTTTGTAAATGACTTAACTGTTGGGCTTTGTGGAGCCTAGTTTATGTTTAAATTTTTGGCCCGTTTTGTAGCCCATTGTAATCCTGTGCGCAGAATATAAAAGCCTCTTTTGTGATTAGGGTTTGTGGTTGTTGTTGTGTTTTTAGAGAGAGAGAAAAAACATTGTAGCCGCACTTTGTATTTTTCCTTGATAATAGTGATATTCCTGCAACTCCGTAGACGTAGGCAAATTGCCGAACCAGGTCTTTGACATGTGTTTTCTCTATATTTTTTTTTGTTTCTCATAGGTTGGAATTTCGGTTTGAATTCCCAACAACTGGTATCAGAGCCTATGGTTAGGTTTGAGTGGGAGCAATGGCAGAGGAAGCAGGAAAGGCGTCTGGAATAGAAAAGTTTGATGGCATAGACTTCGCGTGTTGGAGGATGCAGATTGAAGATTATCTCTATGGGAGGAAATTGCACTTGCCTCTTTTACGGACAAAACCTGAGGCGATGAAGGCTGATGAATGGGCTATTCTTGACAGACAAGTACTGGGGGTTATCAGGTTAACTCTGTCTAGGTCTGTTGCACACAATGTTGTAAAGGAGAAGATCACAGTAGATCTGATGAAGGCTTTGTCTGGTATGTATGAAAAGCCGTCAGCAAATAATAAGGTGCATCTGATAAAGAAACTGTTCAATCTGAAGATGGCAGAGAACGCATCAGTAGCACAACATCTGAATGAATTTAACACTATCACAAATCAATTGTCGTCTGTAGAAATTGATTTTGATGATGAGATTCGTGCTCTGATCGTCTTGGCTTCTTTGCCAAACAGTTGGGAGGCAATGAGGATGGTAGTAAGTAATTCTACAGGAAAGGAAAAACTCAAGTACAATGATATTCGAGATTTAATTCTGGTTGAGGAGATTCACAGAAGAGATGCAGATGAAATCTCAGGATCTGGTTCTGACCTAAACCTTGAGACAAGAGGCAGAGGTAATAACAGAAATTCAAATCGGGACAGATCAAAATTCAGAAATCCTAATCGGAATAGAAGTAAATCTAGATCAGGCCTACAAGTACAATGCTGGAATTGTGGGAAAACAGGTCACTTTAGGAATCAATGCAAAAGTCCTAAGAAGAAGAATGAAGACGATTCTGCTAATGCTGTAACAGAAGAGGTACAGGATGCATTACTTCTTGCAGTAGACAGTCCACTTGATGATTGGGTTTTGGATTTAGGAGCTTCGTTTCATACCACTCCACACCGAGAAATCATACAAAATTATGCTGCAGTTGATTTTAGTAAGGTGTATTTGGCTGATGGTTCAGCCTTGGATGTTGTGGGTATGAGAGATGTCCGGATATTGTTGCCCAATGGGTCTGTTTGGTTACTGGAGAAGGTTCGACATATTCCTGACCTGAGGAGGAATCTGATTTCTGTTGGACAACTTGATGATGAAAGGCATGCAATACTATTTGTTGGTGGTACTTGGAAGGTTACGAAGAGAGCTAGAGTATTGGCTCATGGAAATAAGATTGACACTCTCTATATGACCTCAAGTAAAAGAGACACAATTGCAATTGCTAATGCAAGTACTGATACAAGCTTATGGCACCGCAGACTTGGTCACATGAGTGAGAAAGGGATGAAGATGCTGCTGTCAAAAGGAAAACTACCAGAATTGAAGTCCATTGATTTTGACATGTGTGAAAGCTGCATCTTAGGAAAGTAGAAAAAGGTGAGCTTCTTGAAAATTGGTAGGACACCGAAGGTTGAAAAATTGGAGTTAGTGCACACTGATTTGTGGGGGCCTTCTCCGGTTGCATCCCTTGGAGGTTCAAGGTATTACATCACTTTCATTGATGACTCAAGTAGAAAGGTATGGGTTTATTTTCTGAAGAATAAATCTGATGTATTTGAAACTTTTAAGAAGTGGAAGGCCAAGGTTGAGACAGAAACAGGTTTGAAAGTAAAATGTTTGAGGTCAGATAATGAAGGAGAGTACATAGATGGAGGGTTCAGTGAGTATTGTGCTGCACAGGGAATTAGGATGGAGAAGACCATTCTTAGGACACCACAGTAGAATGGTGTGGCTGAGCGCATGAACAGAACTCTCAATGAGCGTGCTAGGAGTATGAGGTTGCATGCTGAACTACCAAAAACTTTCTGGGCTGATGCTGTTAGCACTGCAGCTTACCTGATAAACCGAGGGTCATCAGTTCCCATGGAGTTTAGACTTCTTGAGGAGGTTTGGAGCGGTAAAGAGGTAAAGTTTTCACATTTAAAAGTTTTTGGTTGTGTTTCTTATGTTCATATTGATTCTGATGCTTGTAGTAAACTTAATGCAAAGTCTAAAATATGTTTTTTCATTGGCTATGGTGATGAGAAATTTGGCTATAGGTTTTGGGATAACAAAACAGGAAAATAATCAGAAGTAGAAATGTGATATTTAATAAACAGGTTATGTACAAGGACAGGTCAACTGTAGTGTCAGATGTTACAGAGATAGATCAAAAGAAATCTAAGTTTGTCAACTTAGATGGATTGACTGAAAGTACTGTCCAGAAAAGGGGTGAAGAAGATAAGGAGAATGTAGATTCACAGGTAGATCAGAGTATATCTGTAGCTGAAGTCCGCAGATCTTTCAGGAACATTAGACCTCCACAGCGTTATTTATCCACTTTAAATTATCTCCTATTGACTGATGGTGGTGAGCCAGAGTATTATGATGAAGCCTTGCAAGATGAAAATTCAAGCAAGTGGGAGTTAGCCATGAAAGATGAGATGGATTCCTTGTTAGGGAATCAGACATGGGAACTGACTAAATTGTTAGTAGGAAAGAAGGCTTTGCATAACAAGTGGGTATATAGAATAAAGAATGAGCATGATGGTAGCAAACATTACAAGGCTATATTAGTTGTTAAAGGGTTCTAGCAGAAGGAAGGCATTGACTACACAGAGATATTTTCTCTAGTTGTAAAGATGTCAACAATTAGACTGGTGCTGGGAATGGTGGCTGCAGAAAACTTACATCTTGAGCAGTTAGATGTGAAGACGACATTCCTTCATGGTGACTTGGAGGAAGACCTTTACATGATTCAGCCAGAAGGGTTCATTGTTCAAGGACAAGAGAATCTAGTCTACAAACTGAGAAAGAGCTTGTATGGCCTAAAACAAGCTCCTAGACAATGGTATAAGAAATTTGACAGTTTTATGCATAGAATTGGGTTCAAGAGATGTGAAGCTGATCACTGTTGCTATGTTAAGTTTTTTGACAATTCTTACATTATATTGCTATTGTATATGGATGATATGCTTATTGCAGGGTCTTGCATTGAGGAGATTAATAATCTGAAGAAGCAATTGTCAAAACAGTTTGCAATGAAGGATTTGGGAGCTGCAAAGCAAATCCTTGGTATGAGAATCATTAGAGATAAAGCTAATGGTACATTGAAGCTTTCACAGTCAGAGTATGTGAAGAAAGTTCTCAGCAGGTTCAACATGAATGAAGCTAAACCAGTGAGCACACCCTTAGGTAGTCATTTCAAATTAAGCAAAGAATAGTCATCGAAGACAGAAGAAGAAAGGGACCATATGAGCAAGGTGCCGTATGCCTTAGCTATTGGCAGCTTGATGTATGCTATGGTGTGTACAAAGCCAGACATTGCACATGCAGTGGGAGTTGTGAGCAGATTCATGAGTAGGCCTAGAAAGCAGCATTGGGAGGCAGTTAAGTGGATTCTAAGATATCTAAAGGGTTCATCAGATACATGTCTTTGCTTCACAGGTGCAAGTTTGAAACTGTAGGGTTATGTAGATGCTGATTTTGCTGGCGATATTGATAGTAAAAAGAGTACTACTGGGTTTGTATTTATCTGGGTGGTACAACTATATCATGGGCTTCAAATCTACAAAAGATTGTTACTTTGTCTACTACAGGAGCTGAGTATGTTGCAGCAACTGAAGCTGGAAAGGAGATGATTTGGCTACATGGTTTCTTAGATGAATTGGGTAAGAAGCAGAAGATGGGCATTCTACACAGTGACAGTCAGAGTGCAATCTTTCTTGCCAAAAATTCGGCTTTTCATTCAAAATCGAAGCATATACAAATAAAATACCACTTTATCCGTTACCTTGTTGAAGATAAATTGGTAATACTTGAGAAGATTTGTGAATCTAAGAACCCGGTAGACATGTTGACTAGGGTGTCACTATTGAGAAGTTGAAGCTGTGTGCAGCTTCAATTGGTCTTCTAGCTTGAGGACAGGAGGATGAGTTGCAGAGATGAAGGATTGCTTTTGGAAGATAGCGGCTGATGTTGGTGATTGAACTAGTCTCCAAGTGGGAGATTTGTTGGGCTTTGTGGAGCCTAGTTTATGTTTAAATTTTTGGCCTGTTTTGTAGCCCATTGTAATCCTGTGCGCAGGATATAAAAGGCACTTTTGTGATTAGGGTTTGTGGTTGTTGTTGTGTTTTTAGAGACAGAGAAAAAACACTGTAGCCGCACTTTGTATTTTTCCCTGATAATAGTGATATCCCTACAACTCCGTAGACATAGGCAAATTGCCGAACCAGGTCTTTGACGTGTGTTTTCTCTATATTTTTTTGTTTCTCACAGGTTGGAATTTCGGTTTGAATTCCCAACATTAACAGCACTTGCTTGCGACCAGATTGTTTAGGAACGAGTTACAGTGGTTGAGCTGAGAAATCAAAGCTTTAATGGGCTAGGCCTTACCATAGAAAAATTAACCATCAATCAATCAATCAATCAATCCATATCAATCATCAATCAATATATATATATATATATATATATACATAAGTAGAGACGTTACGTGGAAAAGTATTAGGTTCTGCCAAGTGGCGTACTCTATGCAAAGAGAATTGAAACATTCTCAAGTGCTACATCAGAGATAAGAACAAACTAAATATTGACTTTTTATTTCATTTGGTTTATTGTTTCAAGACTTTTCTAATTAAAAATTAAATATTTTTTGTATCATTTGGTTCAATGTTTCAAAACTTTTCATTTCTCACACATACACATAAAACTCTTTGCATTTTAATGCATCATTTTCACCTCTTGCATTTCTACACCTTTATATATATATATATATATATATATATCTACTCATAGCTCTTCATGCATGCCATATCATGTCAAATACACAGACAAAAAACGATGTCATTTGCCTTCAATATTTCGACGACACCTACCTAATTTTAACATTGTTATTTCATCTAATCCTAACCCGTATGAATTGGCAACAACCAAGGAAGGGGGGCTTGCATTTTATATTGAGTGACAACACTAATTATGATTTTGATGTTAAGGTCAAAAGTTGTGGATTTGTGGGCTTTGTAAATGATGTAGATGTGATTCACTGTGGGTGTTTGAAATGTGTATTTTGTTTTAGAACCTCCAAAGTTAAGTTTTTTTTTTTTTTTTGTTTTTTTCAATTGAATAATTATAATGAATATGTGTGTGCAATTTATAATTGTTGCTTTTTATGATGAACTCATTACTAATAAAGTTCTATAACAATTATGCTATAATACATATACAACATTTTAAAAAATCATCTTACATAAAATATTACAACATTATTCGTTCATTGCATGGGTAACTTATTAGTTATAGTCAAATAATAGAAACAGGGGGAACAAAAAACAATTTACCAATGGCACAATCAAATTCTCCCTAAGGCACATTGAAATCAACTTAAGAAAAGTGAGTCATTTCACCCCAAAAATGGAGTCACTCCCTGCTAGGGAGAATCCAATTGAGAGGGCAACCAAAAAAAAAAAAAAAAAAAAAATGCCAAATATCTACAAACATAAAAGAATACAAACATAAGCCAAGTATCTTGGGTATGTTTGCTGAATTCCATCCACTGAATGCCCTTCATGCATCACACATGGGCCTTGCTTAGGCTAAGATTCAAACGTTACTGTACCATTGCTCGTGTAAATCGACAAAAATCTTGAGCAGAAAACCTTTGTCCACTAAAGAACAGCATAACCATTCAAAACAAAAAATATTGTCCAACTATCAGACTCAAAAAATACTAGGGACAAGTTAACAACAAAACCTACATAGTGTAAAGATAACTTTGACAACAACAGTTCTTTTATGAATATGATGGAAGAAGCAGAACGGTGGGGGGCAGGGCAGTGGGAGAGATGTTAGATGTAGATGTAGTTATTGAATTTGGATAGAAATAGGAAATAGTAGAGAGACATGCATGTTGTAGTTATTGACACTAGTCACGGACCCACATTATGCGTGGGAATAAATAATTATTTTGTATTGTAATATAATTTATAGTTTTTTCTCTAAAATTTTTGAAGATAATTTGATCTCCCTAAAAATTAAACAATTTTTATTCGGTCCGATTAGGTCCACTTTGGTCCAATTTGCTCCATTTGGTCAATTTCGGTCCCCTTTTAGTCCATTTTAGACTAATTGGACCTTAAATTGATTCTTTTTGTAGGTTTTCTTTTCAATTTTAGCTCAAAAATTCATTTTTTTTCTTTCCTTTTGGGTTGAAAAGTATGAATCTTTATTATATTTGGGCTAATTTTTTTAGTTTTGAGTTAAAAAATACAATAAAATACTAAAATAGACATTAGAAATTAGAAATATGAGCCGTAAAAATGATAAATATTCAAAAGTCTTATTCGGTCCACATTGTTTCTATTTGGTCCAATCAATACTCTTCGGTCCAATTTGGTCCTATTGGGTCCTATTTAGTCCATTCTGTCCACTATAGTTCTATTCGGTCCAATCCAATCCATTCGGTCTTATTCAGTCCATGTCGGTTAGTTCAGTCCATATTGGTTCTATTCGGTCCACGTTGGTCCTATTCTGTCCATTTCGGTCCTATATGCTCCATTTTGTTCACTTTAGTCCTGTTTGGTCCATTCTGCCTACTTTGGTTCTATTTGGTCCTATTCAGTCCACATTGGTCCTATTCGGTCTATTCTATCCACTTTGATCCACTTCAGTCCTACTTAGGCCATTCGGTCCACTTAGGTCTTATTCAGTTCATTTTGTCCACTGTGGTTCTATTCGGTCCATTATGTCTACTTTGGTCCTTTCAGACTACATTAGTCCTATATGGTCCACTTTGGTCCAATTTGGTCGTGTTCAGTCCATTATGTCCACTTTGGTCCTATTTGGTCCACCTGGTTCCTATTCAGTCCATTTGATTCTATTAAGTCCATTTGGTCCACTTTGCTCCATTCGCTCAAATTTTGGTCCATTCAGTTCATTTTGGTCCACTTCGATCTATTTTTGTGCACTTACATAATGGGAAAAGACATATTTGGGTTGAAAGCATTTAATCTAAATCCAAATTTATTAAAAATATATATACTCTCAAACTCATAATATCTAAAATCTTAAACATAGTATTTAATATTGTTGCTACACTTTTGTTGATCCACTTTAATGTATCATTTCCGTCCACTTCGGTATGGCTAAATTTAAGTGGAAGTCTTTCTAAACATAAAGGTTATGAATATACAACTATAATTTTTAGAGCAATTATTCATTTGTTTTAAAGTCGTTACTTTTAAATGAATTACATAAGGTTGATTATACATTTAAGCAATATATATATATATATATATATAATTTATTTAAATTATATATTTATTCTCTTAAAAGAGATTATCTCATGATAATCAAAACTCATGTCAAGCTTATACTAAATATATATAATTTATATCTCCAAATATAATTGTAGAGACTTGTGATTGGGAACTTAAAAATATAACACCAAAACGTATGAACCCAAAATAGAGTTTTAAAAATCACAATGATTCATCAATATAAAATAGAGTTGCAAGAAAGAATAAAAAATCAAGAGAAATAAAATAACCACTTTTCAAGAGAGAATGTGAGAGAGAATAATAAGAAATTTATAGAAAATAATATGAGAATAAAAATAGTAAAAATAAAAAATATATAGTAATAGACATCAAATTATCCAAGTCATGTTATGTAATAAAATAACATTATATTCTTATATACTGTCTTTATAATGCAATATGATAACATCTATGAAATCAAAGAAAATAAAAAAGATAACAACTTAAAAACACAAAACTTAATCACATCAATCCAAAATAGAGTTTCAAATAATACAAAAATTCATCCAACCTAAAGTAGAGATGCAATAAAAATATTTTAAAAAATCCGCCAAAAATGGAAAAGAGAGAGAGAGAGAGAGAGAGAGAGAGAGAGAGAGAGAGAGAGAGAGAGAGAGAGAGAGAGAGAAAGATAGAGAAATAACCTTTTGTGTGTGGGAAAACTATGTATAAGATGTGAAAGCAAATTATAAATTTATAAGAAAGAAAGAGAGTTAAAAATAAGAGAGAGAATGTTGAAAATGGGTGAATGATATGGCCATTGAAATTGCTCGATAGGAACATAGAAACAATAAATACTATGTTTCAGTTTATATATATATATATATATATAGATTGACATCATCTTATGTTATTCTAATCATATTACATATTTGTAGGTTCCAGTTAGTTCAACTGAAAAAAATCTAGTTAAATAAGACATTTGAGGGTTCAATTCCTGCCTACACCAAAAATCGATTGGTGTCTTGATCTGATGATTAAAGAGTTTTCATCAAGAGAGGATGACATAGGTTGAAACTCTCTCTAAAAAAAAAAAATTTGTATTTAAGCTGATCAATTTTCCTGTGCATTACACGGGTTAACAACTAGTTGTAAAAATTTTCCAATACATCAAACGGTTTAACGACTAGTTGTAACAATATAACTGACTTTAAGATTTTCTATCATAATATTTAGCTAGAAAGCTGTCCAAATAATTTATCCCAATTTTAGTTTTTACCAATTATTTTCAAGGAAAGTACCGAAGTAAAATGGATTTTAAAGTGAAAACAAACGGAACCCATTTTGAACCACAAAAAGTTATCGTCCTCCTATTTACAGCTTTTTTTGCAACCATTGGGAAAACATCATTATAAAGAATCCTCTATTTATTTATTTTGATAGTAAAAGAATTTGGCTTATCAAAAAAAAGAATGCACTTTGTTGTAGTGATATAACATGTTAGACATTCAATTTTGGTTTTGTTTTTCAAAGAAAAAAAAAAGGTGGTGTTTAAGCTTGGTACGAATGTGATTGTTGTGACTGCATTTCAACTTTCTAGAATATGCTGGGACGTACATGCCTGGGTTTCAAAATTCAAATGTTTATCTTAACTTCAGAGTGTAATCCATTGAGTTTTGGATAACATCAATCGACATGAAGTTGACAGCATCAAGCTCTCCAGTCTTCACCTGCACCATGGAAAATAGGTTTCAATAGACTTCAGTTCAGCCTGAGCTTATGGTCAGCTTTGTTTATATTGCAAATCTGATTTAATGAAATTAAATCTGATTGTTAATGCGTTGATTACTCTCAACTTACACTATTTTTAATTCATTTTATGCCAAAAAGGATAGAAGAAAAAAGAAGAAGATAAAGAAAGTGATAGATTTGTTGGTCTTCCTAGCTTATTATTCATGGACAAAACTTAAACACAGTTTTTCAATGTGCCTAAATTAAAACACATGTCAATAATCTATATTGACCATAATAGTATAAAATGTATTATATTTTTTAAGATAAATTAAATTAAATTCACTTATATAATTGAATTTAATTAAGAAAATGTATTGCATCTAACTAAGAAATTATATCTAAGTTTTATCGATTATTTGTTTTTTAACGACTCTTTTTCTTCTTCTTCTTAATATTCTTTAACCAATTCTATCTTTATTACTATTCAACTCACATGATGACCAAGACAAATTTGGGGTAGGCGATCTCATCACCGAAACTCAAACAAGGCACTTGCCGCCTGCATTATACGTAAGCTATCCTTAATGCTAAAGCCACTCTAAATTTTGTTACAACAAGTTAACAAATTGACATAACAATCAATGTAATTGATGGATTTGAATAAACTAATAAACAATATCTTTTTTTTTTTTTTTTTGAGACATGAATTTATAAAAGTTATATAGTAAAATTTGTATTATTCCTATTCTCTAGCATTACTCGCTTCAAAAAAATCCATTGATTTCCATTTTCTTTTTCTTTTTTCGTTTTTTTAGCAATAAAGAAATAGTTAAAACTTTCAAGTTCAAAACTCCTAAATCTCAAAGGGGCTACACTCTCCAATTTATGCCAATAATTAAATCACTTGAACTTGATTTATTTTATAATTAAAAAAAAAGTGCAGTATGAACCATGTCATTTTTAGGATCGAATATTTAGTTTACAATTTGGTATTCATGATGGAAATTAGGTCATATATAAAGAAATTTAATGCGGCACTGTGTCGTACGACAGCATGGAAAATTCAAGCACATGACAAAGATTAGGCTAATGATGAGAGTTCCAACTCTTTGGACATGCAGACAATTTCATTCTTCTTCTCATGATGAAAACACATAATATCTCATTATAAATTTCTTGAGCACAATTTCCACGTATTTATTCTAATCCAAGAACAACAAATTCTAATCTCATTTCTATTTTAGAGACTTTTATCACCAAGACAAAAGTTGTTAAACTCGTGTCTTTATCTTCAAACTTGAATTCCAAGGAATTATGACTTAGTCTTCTCGATATGTTTTTATCCATGTATAATCTTTCTAATCACGTAAACAAGACCCAGTAAAAATTGTTGATTAAAGAGGCATTATAAGCCAAGGGCCAACACAACATATGTAACAGATTTTAAAGTAAGTTTTATCACTGAGAAGGCTGGTATTAGTTCCGTCAAACAGTGACCAAGCAAACGAATGGAAAAGGTTTTGCTGCATACTTGTATGCAGCAATTAGGTGCTGCCGCTGTAGAGTAATTATCTGTTAATTTGTTTTATGTGTCTGAGTGTATGATAGCCTGTAGATTTTATGTCTTACTTTGAATGGATTAAGTCTTCAGTTTTAAATTTGAAGATTTATTTTGTTAATTTCTGTCACTGCTGTGGCTATCAATCAAGGCTAGACCAGGTTCATGCACATGAACCTGGTCTACAATTTAATTATTATACAACATTATTATAATTAAATTGTACATGAACATGTTCATCTACGATTTAATTATAATAGTGTTGCTCACAAATTACGTGAGCCAGCTAGGGATGGCCAAAGCTAGCTTGGGATACAGCAAGTGAGTTGAAAATGGATATATAATAGTTCCAACACCTTGGACATGCAGACAATTTTAATCATCTTCTCATGATGAAAGCACATAATATCTCATAATAAATTTCTTGAGCACAATTTCCACGTATTTATTCTAATCCAGGAACAACAAATCCTAATCTCATTATCTATAGAGACTTTTATCACCAAGAAAAAAGTTGTTAAACTTGTGTCTTTATCTTCAAACTTGAATTCCAAGAAATTATGACTTATTCTTCCCGATATGTTTTTATCCATGTTAATCTTTCTATTCACGTAAACAAGACCCAGTAAAAATTGTTGATTAACGAGGCATTACAAGCCAAGGGCCAACACAAGTGAGTCCCGTGGCGGAGTCAGAAACTTTTCTTAGGGGAGGTCGGTGAGTACATTTTTATGTAATTTTTAGATTTATTACCAAATATAAAAGAAAATTAATGGATAATTTCAAAAGCTAGGGGACCATGGCCCCCCTTGGCACCCCCCTAGCTCCACCTATACGAACACAACACATGTAACGGATTTTAAAGTAAGTTTTATCACCGAGAGGGCTGGTATAAGTTCCGTCAAAAAGCAAACATGCAAACAAATGGAAAAGGTTTTGCTGCATACTTGTGTGCATCAATTAGGTGCTGCCGCTATAGAGTAATTATCTGTTAATTTATTTTATGTGTCTGAGAGTATGATAGCCCCTGTAGATTTTATGTCTTACTTTGAATGGATGAAGTTTTCAGTTTTAAATTTGAAGATTTATTTTTGTTAATTTCTGTAACTACTGTGGCTGTCGATCCAAGCTAGACCAGGTTCATTTTCATCTACAATTTAATTTTAATAGTGTTGCTCACAAATTACGTGAGTCAACTAGGGATGGCCAAAGCTAGCTTGGGATACAGCATGTGAGCTGAAAATGGATGTATTCAATTTAAGTAGCTGTGCCTATTTTTTTTTGGTAGGCTTTTTTCATTTAACTGTAGTTGAGCTTCAGACTACCTCAAATAAATTGTATCTTAATATATTATGAAATTTTTTTTTCCTTTTTTTAAATTTAGTAAATAATGGTTTTACTGCATAAATTAATGGACAAATTGACAAAGGAGGAAGAGGTACTAAACCCAACATTATTTTTATATCCCAAATCCTCCAAATTAAAAAAGAATTACATATATAAGCAATTGTTTTATTTTATTCTAGTTATGATTGCAAGGGGATAAACATAGCAAAATGACTAGTGCTTCAAGGCACTTACAAACATTTTTTTTCTAATAATTGTCAACTTCAAATTTTTTCTGAAGCTCTTCAACCACATTTTTGTCAAGCTGGAAGGCCTTGGTGAGAACATCAGGATTAATGGGAGGATTGGATCCAAAGACAGCATCTGCTATTGTGATTACGCCTGCATTTTGGCTGCTTAAACCAGAAATGGCAATTGCATTATTTTTTCCCACGTTTAATTGGAAGTGAATGAGACCAACTGGAAAGACAAACACATCCCCCTTATTTAGAGTTTTGGTGAAGAGGCGATTCTCTGGGTTGGATGTTACAAAACCAACGAAGAGAGTACCCTCCACAACTACTAGAATTTCGGTGCCGCGAGGGTGAGTATGGGGAGGATTTTCTCCATATAGTGCAAAGTCAATTCGGACCAGGGATATGCCAAGAGTATTGAGGCCTGGTAATGTGTCTACGTTCACGGTAGTGACGTTTGACCCAACTTTATTATCTGTGTTCCCAGCAATGTTCAGTCCCTTGAAAAAGAAATCTTCAGGTGTGACAAGCTTTGGATCCTTGCAAAACTTTCCATTAACGAATACTGCATAAAGGAATTTTTGTTATGGACACTTTAAAAAGAATGCTTAAAAATTCAATGCAGAAAATAGTAAGGCCAGGTAGCTAATAATACTTCTTCCATTCATATTCTGGTTAGTGTAGATTCTTCACATGACAAAAATAATGCAAAAACTTGAAAAAGAAAAGAAAAGTATGTACCGGCTGATTTGGAGTCCGAGTAGTCCTTAAGTGCAACACAAAAGTCCTGCAGGGGATCGGGGTCAGAGGCAGAGGCAAGAGAGAATGCCAAAGCGAAGAGGGCAACAGTTACAATGTAAGCTTTCCTCATATTTCAGGCTAACTCTATATTCTGTTCTATATATTTTTGCTTCGGGTGTGGGATGAGAAATGTTGCATGGAAAGCATGTCTATTTATAGATAAGACACATTGAATAGGTCTATGGTTTTCCATACCTGAATCATACGTAGACTTGTTCAGTCTTCTATTATTACCAATTTTCTTTTTGATTGCCAAATTATTCTTTACCTACTACCCCATGCCTTAAATTTTCAACAAATAAGACCAGTTCAATGAAAAAATATTACAATTCTATGTTACTACGGCACAACCAATCTTAACAACCGATAGATTGAATTAGTAGGTGTACTAAACCTGTATTTTGTTCTAACAATGTACTTCATCTCTCATCTCTGTCCAGAATTTATCAAGCTCTGAACTAATTGAACACATCATGTGTATTCAACTAATTGGATGGGTATGTATTTCTTCAAGGGATTGTTAAAAACTTAATATTTTGGTAGAAAGTTTGTGTGATTTTTTTTCTGCCTAAATTAAATAGAATGGTTGACAATTACTATTGTAAAACCAATAATTAGATGGATTCAAAGCTAGGTACGAATGTGATAGTTGTGACTGCATTTCAAGAATATGCTGGCTCGTATATGCATGCCTGGGTTTCGAAATTCAGATGTTTATCTTAACTTCAGAGTGTAATCCATTGAGTTTTGGATAGCGTCAAGTTGACAACATCAAGCTATCCAGTCTTCACCTACACCATGGAAGATAGGTTTCAATAGACTTCAGTTCAGTTTGAGCTTATGGTCAGCTTTGTTATATTGCAAATCTGATTTAATGAAATTAAATCTGATTGTTAACGCGTTGATTACTCTCAACTTACACTATTTTTAATTCATTTTATGCGAAAAAGGATAAAAGAAGAAGAAAAAGATAAATAAAGTGATAAATTTGGTTGGTCTTCCTAGCTTATTATTATTCATAGACAAAACTTAAATACAGCTTTCAATGTGCTTAAATTGAAATATATGTCTATAATCTATATTGACTAGTACAGTATAAAATGTATTTTTTTAAAAGGAAAATTAAATTAAATTCACTTATGTATTTGAATTTAATTAAGAAAATGTATTGCATTTAACTAAGAAATTATATCTAAGTTTTATGGATTATTTTTTTTTAACGACTTTTTTTCTTCTTCTTCTTAATATTCTTTAACCACTTCTATCTTTACTACTTTTCAACTCACATGACCAAGACAAATTTGGAGTAGGCAATCTCATCATCGAAACTCATACAAGGTGCCTGCATTATACATAAGCTATCCTTAATGCTAAAGCCACTATATTTTATTACAATGAGTTAACAAATTGACATAACAATGAATGTAATTGATGGATTTCAATATCATAATAAACGATAACATTTTTTTTGTTTTGTGTGACATGAATTTATAAAGGTTATATAGTAAAATTTGAATTATCCCTACTCTCTATCACTACTCACTTCGAAAAAAAAAAATCCCGTGCACTTGTGCTTACCATTGATTTCTTATTACTTTTTCTTTTTTTAACAATAAAAAAATAGTTAAAACTCTCAAGTTCAAAGCTCCTATATTCTCAAAGGGGCTACACTCTCCAATTTATTCCAGTAATTAAATCACTTGAACTTGTTTTAATTAATAATTAAAAAAAAAAATGTGCAGTATGAACCATGTCATTTTCAGGATCAAATATTTAGGTTACAATTTGGTATTCAAGTTAAAGTAAGTTTTATGAACATGCAAACGTATTATATAAAGTGTCTTAAAATTTTCATCCTTTTGAATAGAATTAGCTGCTGCTGTTGTAGTCTAAATGATGGTAACTTATGGTCTGAGTGTATGATAGCCTGTAGATTTTATGTCATGCTTTGAATGGATTAAGTTTTCGGTTTTAAATTTGAAGATTTATTTTGTTAAGTTCTGTAATTGTGGTCGTCAGATTGAAGCTAGAACAAGTTCATGTCAAGGAAGTCAATATCGTACAGGTACCGGGTAAATATACTGTACCAGCCATTAAACCAGTACTGATACTCCTCCAAAACGTACTAGAAAAAATTTTGGGTTGTACCGGCTTATTTCGGCTATACCAGCTTGTATCTAATATATATATTGAAAAAAATTATTCAGAAACATTTTATTTAATCTAATATATTGATTAATGTACTTAAGCTAATTAATATGTAGGCTTATAAAATATGTTGATTTTAAAATTTATGTTGTTAAACATAAAAATTCATAAATTCATAATTACATAAATAATACAAATATATATTTATGTATAGAAATATATAAATAATAGTAATCTCAAAACGGTACACTAGTATCAATCAGAACTGAAATATTTCATTCTCCTGGCCAAACTGAAACAGCCTTCGGTACGAAATTGACTCCCTTAGTTCATCTTCATGTACAATTTAATTATAATAGTGTTGCTCACAAATTACGTGAGTCAGCTAGGGATGGCCAAAGCTATAGGGGCGGCGCCATGTATAATTGAGGGCGGTCTTGTCCAGTGACGACTACAGGAATTTTTTCCAAGGTGTTCCTTAAGAAGCATAAATTTTCCCAGTGGCGGTTCTAGGAATTTTTCCCAAATGTATTGTTGTTTAGTTGTTTCATTAATTTGTTTGTCTTTTATAAACTATAATTTGTTATATTATTGTTTTATTAATTATAAAATTATTAATTGTTGTTTAACCTAACATAATTTAATTTGTTTGTCTTATATAATGTATTGATTAATTAAATTATTAATTATTGTTTATTAGTTGCTTTCCCCAATTAATTATTGGTTAATTTAATATCCCAAACAAACAAAATTAATTAGTTCAACTAATTACTATGGTTGTTTGATACTTCCCTACTTGGAATATCACACTATTACTTAACAAAAAAAAGAAAAGTCAATAAATTTTGCAGCACAAAAATAATCTCACCAACACCTTACATAGTTACCGAGTTACACCAACACCAACACCGGATATTCTCAATCTTTCCTCCGCTCTCTATCTCTCTCAATCTTTCTTCTTCACAACGAGACTACGAGAGTCAAGCTCCCCTCCAACCAAAATCAAGATCTTGCTGGAGGTTAGTTTTAGGGCGTTCCTAATTTTAATTTGAGGGTGTTCCTAAATTTTTTTTAAGGATAAACAAATAATTTTTTTTAATTATTATATATAATTTTTATTTTTTCAGTTCAGGGTGTTCCTGGGAACACCCTGGGACCAACCTAGCGTCGCCACTGCCCTCAACTTAGGGGAAAAAAAAATTTATACTTTAAAAAAATGAAATTCTAAATTAATATGGGTTGTGGAAAAAAAACTTGACCACCCTAAAAAAAACTTGAGCATCCTAAATAAAAATTTGCCCATTATAAATAAAATTTCACTTCTCCAAAATTTTGTTCCATTGAAGATTGAACCAAAAAATTGCGAGAAATGTTATGTTCACAACATGTCCTCAATGCTTTCATAACAAATTCTAAGTGGCAAGTTGTTATTGGTGGACAAAAAAACAATTTTAATGATATGTAAATTTAAACTAGTAACAATTGCCAACTAAGATTTGTTGTGAAAATATTATAGACATAGTAATTCTCAAAAATTGTCTAAATAAACAAATTAGCCTAAAAGCCCAAATCAAATGTTTAATTGTGATATTTTAAATTGTGTTTTCAAAAGACATATTTTAAAATTGCTATTTTTCTTAATAAAAAAAATGCATATTTTCCAATAACTAGTCAGTTGGTGCTTGCTTTAGTCTTTAGCTGAATTTATTGGATTTATATGATACATCTTGTACATACACATATGCACTAAAATTATACCTCAATTCTTTATTGAACATGATTAATGTAATGGTTTAATGCCTAAGTTGAATATGATGAATGTACTTGTAGCTTACCCTTCATTTTTTTGTTAGCACTATGGACAAATTTCTTATAAGGAAATCACTTTTATTGTAAAATTTATGTTCTAAGCAAATTCGTATTCACTTGAATAATCTTCTTTAGATCCTAGACTATGAGAAAAAGTTTCATCTTTTCATCCTAATGATCGAGAGAATATAAAAAGAGCATATTTACGAAGATGTTCTTGTCAAACTCTTAGACATGATTTCCCTAAAAACGAAATTAGTAGAGCATTGCATTGATTTAATCTTGATTAGTTTAAAGAATACAAAATATTGGTTGGAACATATCATAAAAAAGGATGATGCATTTTGTTTATATTGATACTTATTTAGGCAAGATGTTGGTAATTGAAAGGTAAACCAATAGTTTAATGATTACTTGGTTGTTTATGTTGAAAAAGATGTGGCTAATAGCATTAACAATGAAGCTATCATACAACAATTTCAAAATATAAAAAACTTGTAAAAGGAAATTTTAAAACTTTATGTATATGCAACAGTTTTTTTATGTCAATATATTCAAGTTTTATTTTATTTAAATTTGTTTAATTTAAATTTTTTAATGACCACCGTGAACAAAATTTCTGAAGCCGCCATTGCAAAGCTAGCTTGGGATACAACATATGAGCTGAAAATGGATATATTCAATTTATGTAACTATGCCTTTTTTTTGGAAGCCTTTTTTCATTTAACTGTAGTTGAGCTTCAGTCTAACTTAAATAAACTATGCCTGTGTTTGGATCCCACTTTTTCTTACTCAAAGAAGAGTTGCGTTTTCTGTATTTTTTTTTTTTTGCTACACTTGTTGACTTTGGGGGACAAAATTTACTGTGCATGAAAAGTGCGTGCACTGTTCACGCACTGTTCATGCACTGTTTATGTATTAAAAAATATTAAACATGGGTCCCACGATATTATTTACACATTTAAAAATTATTTTGCTACAGTGTTTTCAGCAATAATCAGTTTTCAGCAACTTTCAGTAACAATAAGTTGTATCCAAACGGACACTATAGCTTAATACATTATGCAATTTTTTTCCTTTTTTTGAATTTAGCAAATAATGGTTTTACTGCATAAATTAATAGAAAAATAGACAGATGAGGAAGAGTTACTAAACCCAACATTCTTTTATTATATCCCAAACCCTCTAAATTTAAAATGAGTTACATAAGCAATCGTTTTATTTTATTCTAATTATGATTGCACAGAGATAAACATAGCAAAATGACTAGTGCTTCAAGGCACTTGCAAACAATTTTTTTCTACTTTTCAACTCCAAATTCTTTCTGAAGCTTTTCAACCACATTTTTGTTGAGTTGGAAGGCCTTGGTGAGAACATTAGGATTAATGGGAGGATTGGATCCAAAGACAGCATCTGCTATTGTGATTACGCCTGCATTTTGGCTGCTTAAACCAGAAATGGCAATTGCATTAGTTTTTCCCACATTGAATTGGAAGTGAATGAGACCGACTGGAAAGATAAACACATCCCCCTTATTTAGAGTTTTGGTGAAGAGACGATTATCTGGGTTGGATGTTACAAAACCAACGAAGAGAGTACCCTCCAAGACTACTAGAATTTCAGTGCCACGAGGGTGAGTATGGGGAGGATTTTCTCCATATGGTGCAAAGTCGATTCGAGCCAGGGATATGCCAAGAGTATTGAGGCCTGGTAATGTGTCTACATTCACGGTAGTGACGTTTGACCCAACTTTATTATCTGTGTTCCCAGCAATGTTCAATCCCTCGAAGAAGAAATCTTCA
The DNA here is from genome assembly GCA_032727855.1 of Quercus ilex subsp. ballota. Lineage (NCBI taxonomy): Eukaryota > Viridiplantae > Streptophyta > Magnoliopsida > Fagales > Fagaceae > Quercus > Quercus ilex. The sequence continues at coordinate 5,084,531 of CM064916.1, forward strand.
GGTTTGACAAGCTTGGGATCCTTGCAGAACTTTCCATTAACAAGTACTGCATGAATGAATTTTTGTTACGGACACTTCAAAAAGAATGCTTAAGACTTCGATGCAGAAAATAGTAAGGCCAGGTAGCTAATAATATTTCTTCCATTAATATTCTGGTTAGTGTAGATTCTTCACATGAGAAAAATAATGCAGAAACTTGAAAAAAGAAAAAGAAAAGTTTGTACCAGCTGATTTGGAGTAGTCCGAGTAGTCCTTAAGTGCAACACAGAAGTCCTGGAGGGGATCGGGGTCAGAGGCAGAGGCAAGAGAGAATGCCAAAGCGAAGAGGGCAACAGTTACAATGTAAGCTTTCTTCATATTTCAGACTTACTCTATCTTCTGTTCTATATATTTTTGCTTCGGATGAGGGATGAGAAATGTTGCATGGAAGGCATGTCTATTTATAGATAAGACACTGAATAGGTCTATGGTTTTCCATACGTGAATGATATATAGACTTGTTCAGTCTTCGATTATTACCAATTTTCTTTTTGATTGCCAAATTATTCTTCAACTACTACCCTGTGCCTTAAAGTTTCAACGAATAAGACCAGTTCAATGAGAAAATATTACAATTCTATGTAACTACGGCACAACCAATAGATTGAATTAGTATGTGTACTAAACCTGTACTTTGTTCTTACAATGTACATCATCGCTCATCTCTGTTCACAATTGATCAAGCTCTGAACTAATTGAACACACCATGTCTTGTATACAACTGATTGGATGTGTTGATATTTCAAGGAGTTGTTTATAACTTAATACTTTGGTGAAAAGTTTCTGTGTGGTTTTTGTTTGCCAAAATTAAATAGAATGGTTGATAATTACTATTGTAGAACCAATAATTAGATGGATTCAAAGCTTCTAGTGTATTAGGTAACTGCTACAATCAACGTCCATATGAAGATAGTCTTTGTCCATGGGAAGAAACTTAACCTCTCAAATGTGTTAGGTCCATATTTTTAGGTCGGAAAAATATGAACAACAGCAGTAACAAATTAGAACCCAGTTTTTCTAGTTTAGTGTATAAAGATTGGTATTGTAACAATAAGACAACTAAACTTTTTATGTTGTTGCAACTAGACCTCTTGACGCAGAACAACCGGAACAAAAACTAAACAACAGGAAAATAAAAGGATATGACCTAGGAGTCAGCACCTAGGCCTAGCTTTGAGTCTGCACCAAGCGAGGAACCACTAGGAGTCAGCACCTAGGGTAGACCTGGAGTCAGCACCAAACCAAAAGAGACCAAATGGCCATTTTTTTCATTCATCAAAATATCAACTTTCTTCTCAAGAAGTACAATAGGTTGCTTATAAAGGATTGCTAAACCCTAATTCTAATTGGCTAGGAAACCCTAATTGCCCTATTACAAAAATAACACTGCTTCCAAATTAAATTACTAATAGCCTAATAAATTATTAGGACCTAAAACATAAAAATACAATTAACTTGCAAACATAAATAATACTAAATAATAATCTTCTTGCGTCTCCCACATCATCCTCCTCTGACTAGAGAAAACTCGGCCTCGAGTTTTAAAGCATTGAAGGAGTAGAATGTTGACAAGTAACACTTACTTCAAGTCTGGAATCACCTTAGGGAGCACAGAGAAAAGAAAAACCTTGAATTCCACCACATCAAACTCATTTGGAATAACATAATCAATGTGTGGAATCAATATAATATCATCTTGAACCTTATGAACCATAGGAAACAATGTAGTTTTAACCTCTTCGACTTCACCAAGATGTAGATCTTTAAGCACTATGGAGGGTTGATTAGAAGCACATTCAAATTTCACATCATGTGCACCCTCAAGCTTGCTAGGTAGTTTTTGAGTGGGTGCCATTATCTTTTCTAGCTGGTCATTAATCCTAGTGATTATTTGCTCCCCCAATTTCCATGAAATAGGTGAAACAGTCTAATTTTCATTTCTTACCCTAGCAAAAAGTGAGTTGAGAAGATCCAAGGAAATGTCTTCACTTTCATTTGTGACTAGATTCATAATTGTTTCTATGGCTGAAAGTACAGCAGGTGGATGGTTGGACCTAATTATCTTCAAGAAACTTTGAAACATCTCAACAACCAATACATCACACTCAAGATTCAGCATCACCAAGCATAACTTGACCTTTGCAATGGTATCAAGAATTGAAACCACCTTCTTATGAGCGAGTAGACACATGAGACATATTTTCTAATGCTGCCAAAATCAATTCAAATATTTCTTTCATTTACTCATCCTTATATGGGGCATCTGGTGTTGTTATCCTTGTAATCTCAATAATGCAAGAAAAAACTGAAACCTTCACATCCATTTCAACATGTCGCAAAAGTTTATTAGTGATTAGTGCCTTCATTGAGGGTAAAAGAGCATCTCGCATTGATTTGGAGGGTTCTTGCTCCACATATGCTAACAAATTTTCAACTTTATCAAGAAGAGTGAGGAGATCATCAATGGAGGAAGGAGGGTTAAGGAGTGTATTCCCAGCCTCCTTAATCTCCTTCTCAAATTCTCTATCAAAGGCAGTCATTTTCAGCTCAGACTTGGAGTCACAAAACACTGATATGGAAAATTTCTGCGAAGTTGAAGAACACTTGATGTGCATGGGTTGGCTTCTGGGTTTAATAGGTTAATATGACTACTTATATGTTTTTTAAATTGAACCAGGGTGGGTTTTGCAGTGGATTGGTATAGGACTAGGCTATTTGGTTAATTGGTTTTGATGGTTTTTTTTTTTTTTTTTTTTGGTTTTTTGTTTTTGTTTTTGGGGGCTAGTGGTGGGCACTCACTTAAAGGCTTGGGTTTAAAAATGACTTGGGTTGGTTGGTTTTAATTGGACTGGGTCACGAAATACTAAAATAAAAAAAGGCTTCCTAATTGGATGTGTCGAAAGCAAGAGAGGGGAACTTGATTAACAAATGGGTCGGATTAGGAAATGGTCTGGATTATAAAAGTGAGTTGGGCCAGCTTGATGGTTAAAAAAAAAAATGAGAATGGGTTTAGACAAGGCTAGTGGGTTACCTCATGAGATCGGATCGATGGAGACTGATGAGATTGCAGTGGCGTGACACTGGGCAAAACTGAAATCGTGGCGGCACAAAACAGAGGTGATGGTCAGGACCATTCAAAGCAGCGGCTCACAGAGGTGGTGGTGGTGGCATGCGTAGCAACTGTCGTGAAAGGATTTGTTTTAAATGTAGACCCCTTAAAAACAACCAGATTGGTTAGCCTAGTTAATTAGCCAAGTTGTTACTTAGTCAAATTGAGAAATTCTAGGTTAAAACAATCAAATAATCATATATGATCACCCAGGAAACCACACGGTAAAAACCTGGGTAGGATTTGACCCATTGATCCTCAAGGCAAACCTGAATCCACTATGAAAGAATCGAAGTTCATACAAAAGGTCTACAAGCTTCCCGCTCGACTTCCTAATGCTACCCACCAGTAGAACTTACTGACACGACCACGTGCAAGCTCCGAATCCACGGACTCCTTCTTTCTTGGACTCTTCAATCAAGTACAAGCACCCCCGCTTGTGTATCTTTAAGTTCTTGAATATGCAACTGAATGATCATCAAGGTTTTGACAATATCTCCACCTTGAAAACCCTAAGTTTTGTGTAAAGAAAAGCTCCTCAAAGATCTCACAAGAGATTTACACAAAACAACAATATGAGCAACAACCTTAGAGAGGTTTGGGTACAAAACCCTAAAATACCAAAGAGGCACAAGAGGCACTCTAATCTCTCTAAAAAGCTCTGAAAACCCCTCCTAGGGTTAGCTTATGATGTCCTTTAAATACTGGAAAAAACGGCTCGCGATTTGGGCTTCAAACGAATAAGTTATGGCCTTTTTACGTTTGCCGATTTTGTTGATAAGTGACTTTCGATCGATCGAGTCTAATTTCTGATCGATCGAACCAGGCCGAAAGTCACTAATACTTCTGCAGCCACTCGATTCCAACTTTACATAAAAAACCCAACTTTGAGCAAGCCTAAACAAGACTAAACATATTGTTTTGATCATGGTTTGCCAACATTACACATTAGAGTTCTAAATACATAAAATCCTAAATCTTTAGAACTTAACAGGATTTGACCAAATTTGAATGTGGTTGCTTGTTGGTGGTAGTGTGGCATGATTGCAGCACTCTTATTTCTCTTTTCTCTGTCTTTGTGGTTGCAAGGGATTTGGAGACTTGATTGTGGGTTTTTGGATTGAAGTCTGGTTGCCTTGGATATCTAGTCTTCTGATGGATAGCACAACTATAGGACAGCTTTTTGGTACTAAGTAGGGAAATGACAAAGATAACTTTCTAGTGGTGGAAGACACAGCAGTGATGGTTTTTTTTTTTTTTTTTTTTTTTGGTGGTGATTTTTTTGGTTCTGGATTGATTGCGGGATGCTTCAAACAGATCGATGTTTCCTCTAATACCAAATATGACGCAGGACAACCAGAACAAAAATTAAACAACAGGAAAATAAAGAGATATGACCTAGGAGTCAGCACCTAGGCGTTAGCACCTAGGCCTGGCTATGAGTCAACACCAAGCGAGGAACTGTTAGGACATATGTGTTTCACATACTAAGAACATATGTCTTACTTATTTATGTAAATTGGCTAATCCTTTGACAAAACGCACTCTACTTGTAATTGGGTAGATCTAGGTGTTTTTAATACTTTAAGAAACAATGTTTCAAGGTCAAGTATTAAAGTCATCAAGTCTGTCCAAGAGAAAGCAAGTTGAAGTGCAGAATTTTTAAAGCTCGACACCTCTCGATAGCTACCTCGACACCTGCTATCTGTCGAGATTTAAAAAGTCAGAATTCCAAATCTGATTTTCTTGGGATCCGTGAATATGTTTTTGGGACTTCTTTTCTTCTAACCCTAAACATATAAAAGGATTATTTTAAGAGCCGTTTTGGGTGACACAAGTTGTATTATCATTGAGCAATCTCTGTTTATGCAAATTGTGCTCAACAGACGAAGTTCTTGACCTAGTTCATCTTCCATCAAGAAGTTGCTGTGTCTTTGCACCATAGGGTTTTGTAACCAAGCATCTTCCTGCTATTCATCACGTGGATGAACTGAAGAACTTTGCAGCCAACCTTTCTTCCTCAAGTTGGTGTTTCTGAAGTCGCGTACTGGGATTCGCGCATTGGTTAGTCACGTACTTGGGAGCCGTGCATCAAAGGTGGAAATTGTCACTACAGATCAAGTCCAATTGGGTATTGGGGTAAGGGTTCAACTGTAGGTTGGTAAGGTACTTGGGATTCCTTTCTTGTAACCGCTTGATTTGATAATAGTGGAGTTTCGGGAGTGGTGACCTGAAAATCACCCGGTGGGGTTTTTGCCGTTAGGGTTTTCCCCATTCGTAAACAAATCACCGTGTTATTTATTTTCCGCTGCATATTTAGTATTTGGTGATTTGTTTGTGCTTCCACAAAATTGCATGCTTAATTGGTTAATTAACAACTTGGCTAATTAATTAATTAATTAGGGTTTATCACAAGGGGTCATTCAGATTGTGACCTATCAAGTGGTATCAGAGCAGGCACACTCTGATTAGGATTTAATCTTAGCTGTGTTGATCCATTGACCCCTGTTGTCATTAGCTATAACCTGCTTAATGAGATCTGTGTTTTCAAATACATCTTGTTTTTCTAATCACTATTTGCTTGAGTGTCTCAGAAAATACAAGTCTAAAAGTTATTTGAATTCTCTTATGATGACTATTGGAAAAGATCTCAGCTTTGCTAAGAAGAAACTAGACTGTCTCAGAATGAAAATGTGCAAAGGAGTTCGTCTGAGAAGAGTGAAAGTTATAGGCTTAGCTCACAAAAGGCAGTTGAGAGAAAGAACCATTCCCTCTGATTTATCATCTAAGCATGAAGTATGTTTCATGATGAAGTCTGCATTCAAGGTAATGGACACATGTCTATGGTATCTTGACAGTGGCTGCTCACGACACATGACTGGAGACAGATCTCTCTTCAAGATCTTTGAGTCTAAGAAAGGTGGCAATGTTACCTTTGGAGATGGAAGCAAGTCACAAATTAAAGGGAAAGGGATTATATCTCTGCCAGGACTGCCAGACATTGCGAATGTCCTTTATGTAGAAGGTCTAAGGGTGAACCTATTGAGCATTAGTCAGATATGTGATCAAGACTTCATGGTGCTATTCTCAAAAGGGAAGTGTCTTGTCATGGATGAATCTGGAAAGAAACTCATTAGTGGGGTTCGTACTTTGGACAACTGCTATGGATTGGTTCCTGATGCTGATATTGTGTGTAATAGTATTCGTTTGCCTAATGAAGATCTGTGGCATCAACGAATGGGACATGCTAGTTACAAGCATCTATCTATTGTATCTAAACATGAGTCAGTCTTGGGGATACCAAAGCTTAGTAGAATCAGCAATGTGGTGTGTGGACCATGTCAGCTTGGAAAACAGACAAAAGCTAAGCATCCAGGCACTCAAACAACAGCTACATCCAGACCATTGGAGCTGTTGCACTTGGATCTTATGGGTCCAACCAGAACTGAGTCTCTTGGGGGTAAGAGATACATCATGGTTGTGGTAGACGACTTCACCAGATACACTTGGGTCATTCTACTACGATCCAAGTCTGATGCTCCTGAGCACATTGAAGCTTTATGCACAAGACTGCAAAATGAAAAGAGCCTGAAGATTGATCGAATTAGGAGTGACCATGGGAAGGAATTCGAGAACTCATACATGGAATCCTTCTGCACAAGATCGGGTATATCTCAAGAATTCTCTGCTCCTATTACCCCTCAGCAAAATGGTGTGGTAGAAAGGAAGAACAGGGTTATTCAAGAGATGGCTAGAGCCATGCTGCATAACAAAGATGTGGCTAGAAATTTGTGGGGAGAAGCTGTAAACACTGCATGTCATACAGTAAATAGGGTATACTTCAGACCCGGTACCAAAAAGACTCCCTATGAGTTGTGGAAAGGAAGGAAGCCTAATGTGAAGTACTTCAGAATTTTTGGAAGTACCTGCTTCATTCTCAAAGATAGAGAGAATGTGGGAAAGTTTGACTCCCGGAGTGATGAAGGCATATTTCTTGGTTACTCTTCTACAAGCAAGGCTTATCGAGTGTACAACAAAAGAACTATGAAGGTAATGGAGACAGTAAATGTCGTCATTGATGAGTCTTCAGAGTCAAGTTCTGAGAAAGGCACTGAGGGACTTCCCAAGGAAATTCTTCCTTCTGAGCCTAGGGAAGTTCAAGACACTACTGAACAAGAACCTGCTTCTCCCAGTACTCCTGGTACTCCCAGTATTGTGGAAGACCCTGCAGACCTACCCATTTCACCAGAGTCTGAATCGTCAGAAAAGAAGGGACCTTCATCCAGAATCAAATTAAATCATCCTCCAGAAGTCATTGTGGGAGACATGAATGAACTCACATTAAGGAAACGTACAGTTGATAAATGTATTGCTAACTTTGTGTCTTATTCCTGCTACTTGTCACAGGTTGAACCTAAGAAAGTTGAGGAAGCACTACAAGATGAAAGTTGGGTTGAAGCAATGCATGATGAATTACTCCAATTTCAGAGGAATGATGTTTGGACTCTAGTGCCCAGACTGGAAGGAGAACACATCATCGGTACAAAGTGGATATTCCGCAACAAGACTGATGAAGAAGGAAATGTGATTCGCAACAAAGCTCGACTTGTGGCTCAAGGATACTCACAAATGGAATTAGTAGACTATGATGAGACATTTGCCCCAGTTGCCCGAATGGAGTCAATCAGAATTCTTCTTGCCCTAGCATGTCAACTGAATTTCAAGCTCTATCAGATGGATGTAAAGACTGCCTTCCTGAATGGGTTACTCAAAGAGGATGTCTATGTGGCTCAACCAAAAGGATTCACTGATCCACACTTTCCAGATCATGTGCTGTACCTTAAAAAGGCACTTTATGGGTTGAAGCAAGCTCCTAGAGCCTGGTATGATAGACTCACACAATATCTTGTGTCACATGGGTTCACAAGAGGGAAGGCTGATCAAACCCTCTTCATCAAAAGGGAAGGTGGGGAGTTAATAGTTGCTCAAGTCTATGTTGATGATATCATCTTTGGGTCGACTAAGGATGAACTAGCTCATGGCTTCTCAAAACTCATGCAAGCCGAGTTCGAGATGAGCATGATTGGAGAGCTAACTCACTTCCTTGGATTGCAGATTCGCCAACAAGACTCAGGTATATTTCTCTCTCAATCTAAATATGATAAGAATCTTGTGAAAAAATTTGGTTTGGATTCTGCTAGTTCTGTTAGAACCCCTATGAGCCCTAATGTCAAACTCACTGTAGACTTGTTAGGCAAAAGTGTTGATCATTCTCTCTATAGAAGCATGATAGGTAGTCTTCTTTACCTTACTGCTATTAGACCTGACATTAGTTATAGTGTTGGTGTGTGTGCTAGATATCAGGCTAACCCCAAAGAATCTCACATGACTGCTTTAAAAAGAATTATAAAGTATGTCAAAACCACTGCTGAGTTCGGTGTGTGGTATAGCAAGGACACTAATGGTGTCTTAGCTGGGTACTGTGATGCCGATTGGGCTGGAAATGCTGATGATAGAAAGAGTACCTCGGGGGGTTGCTTTTATGTGGGTAACAATCTTGTTTCTTGGATGAGCAAAAAGCAGAACTCCATCTCCTTATCCACTGCAGAAGCTGAGTACATCGCTGCTGGTAGCTGTTGCACCCAACTCCTCTGGATGCAAAAACTCCTCCATGATTATGGTATTTGTCAAGAGCATCTCACTATTTACTGTGACAATACCAGTGCCATCAATATCTCGAAAAATCCGGTTCAACATTCTAGAACCAAACACATAGAGATTCGACATCACTTCATTAGGGAGCTTGTCGAAGATGGTACTCTCACTCTTGAGTTAATCCACACTGATGATCAGAAAGCTGATTTGTTCACCAAACCTCTTGACAGCAAACGTTTTGAATTTCTTCGTCAAAACATTGGTGTCATCTCCATGGATTAATCTCCTTCTCTTGTCCTTCTTCCTCATGCATTTGCATCTAGTTTTTGCTTTGCTTTGTTTAACATGTTTTTGTTTGTTTATTTTTCAGTTTTGTTCATTTTGTTTTTAATATAAAAATAAAATAAAAAATTGAAAAATCAGAAAAATACAAAAACAGTGTGTGTTATGTGTACTTTGGTATTTGTGTACCTTGGATGGCCAATGAAACAAAGTTTCTCTAAACTTTGTATCTCTTGTAGCTTAGATGAGCATCTCTATGCACAACTAAGCAAGTGAGCTTTGTGGCTCTTGTTTGTGATGAGTAAGATTAGGTTATCTCTTAAAACTTAACACTCATATCACTCTTTTTGACGGGTAGGACTAGAAAATCCTAAGAGAAAGACATTAATGACCATCTCACCACTGTTGCCCGCCAATCATAGTATGACACTTGTATGCTTCGGCATAGCAAAAGTGCAGTGTCATAGACACCTGTATGCTTCGGCATAGCAAAAGTGCAGTGTCAAAGACATTCGTATGCTTCGGCATAGCAAAAATGCGATGTCAAATGCTTAACATCTTGGGTATTTCTTTTTTCTCTTTTTATGCCCATGCATGATATGCTTAAAAGAAAAAATATGCAAAGAAAATATAAAGCAAAAAGATTAAAGATGCTTTAAATATGATTGCAAGCGTGTTTTCTAGGAGATGTGGGAGTTATAGGATGTACCTTGAAGGTGATAGTCCCCATCAAACAGTTATGATTGTGTGTGAGTTAAAAGTTATTTACTCATATCTCAGATCGTCATAACATGTATACACATATGCAATCTTGCGATGTTTTTCACACACAACACGCAATATTCTTTGCTACTTTTGATACATGTGCAGGTACAATGTGATTTGGCCATCACAAGTGTTTACATATGCTAATGTATGCTCACTAAACTGTCATAACTTGTTTTTGAAATATAAAATTGGTTAGACTTGTTTAGTGTGTGTGTGTGTTTTGCATGATCTTTGTGCTTAATTTCTTGTTGAGAGATGTTTTGAGAGGTTTATATGTTGAGTGGATTTGTTGGTAGAGATGTGTGTTGGATTGCATTCATGTCTATGTTTTTCACTTCTCGAAAAACTCCTTTTACTGTGTCTCGACACCTTCCTCGACACCTCCTCGATACCTGGTCAGCTGTCGAGCTTCTCAAGATTTTCTTATCGCAGTCTCGACACATCCTCGACACTTTGTGGATCGATCGAGATTTCTTCTGTGTTCTCGATACCTTCTCGACACCTTCGCGATCGATCGAGCTTCGCGTATCTTAAATTCTCCTTGCATCTCGATACCTCTCGATACCTGCATCTGTCGAAGGCTTTTTCCTCGATACCTTCCTCGACAGCTTCCTCGATACCTCTCGACACCTCAGCTGTCGAGATTTACTGAAGGGTCTATATAAGGTTTGATCGCGATTCTAAATCATTTCACTCGATCTCTCTCGATCTCTCCGTGGCTGTTCATCTCCCTTTCACTCTCCTTTCACTCTAATCCTTCAACCCACTTGGATCTTGCTTATTTCTTGCTCAAATCACTTGGTAAGATCCCTTTTCTCTTCCTTTTTCATGCATTTCATGTTATGAAAACCTAGTTTTTGGGATTTTTCATAAAAATTTGGGGTTTTTCAAAATTATTGAGTTTTTACTGAAATTTTGGGTTGGGTTTGGACTTAAATGATTTCAAAATGTCATACATTGCATTTCATGTGCATTATAATGATATTTTCATACATTTAGATGTGAGTACTTTGTTTATATGCTGTTAGGAATGGATTGGGCTGAGCCCATGATGATATTTCTGTTTTGCATGTCACATGTTCATGCATTCCCATGCATACGTACTCTTTGTTCATATATCTGTCATATTTGAACTGATTTGGGACTTTTCTGTTTGTCTCCCTCTCTATCTCTTTCTCATTCTTTTACGTGAGTAGTGTCTATGGCACCCAAGCGTAAATCTACTCCTGCTCGGAACCCTCTGCGTTCTGGAGCTTCTACTTCTTCTGATTCTGCTCCTTTTAACATTCGGTTCCGTGATGGAGATGCCCAAAAAGCATTTACTGAGAACTTTTCTAGACGAGGTGTTCATTCGGAACGCCAAGTCATTCTGGCGGACTTCGCCGACACTGACCTTCCTTCTGTCATTCACAGTAGGGGATGGGGGTCACTGTGTGACATCCCGGACACTTGCCCTCTCGTGTTGATACAGGAGTTCTACTCCAACATCCACGGGATTGATCTTTCAGTACCTCATTTTTCCACTCGCGTTCGAGGTATGCGCATTCCTGTCACACCGCAACTTGTTGCGGATGTGCTTAGGGTACCTAGGATAGAGTTTCCAGATTACCCCTCTTGTGAGCGTCTGAGGACTGTGTCCAAAGAAGAGCTCATTTCTGCTTTTTGTGAGCGCCCTGCTGATTGGGGTGAGCATCAGTTCACATCATGTAGGCCTTTTGCTAAAGGTCCTAGATTCATGAACATGGTGATGACTTTTGTTCTCCATCCTTTGTCTCACTATAACTCTATCACAGAGCCTCGTGCTCGATTTTTGCTTTCTCTTCTTGAGCACTTGACCATAGACTTCCCTTCTCACTTCATCCGGTCTATCTTAGAGGTTTATCTTGATTCGGCGTCCCGTGATAAGCTCATCTTTCCTTCTGCTATCACGCGGATTCTACGCCATTTTTCCGTTCCCTTTCCTGTGTCCGACCACTTCACACACATATCTGCCATAGATGCCGCTACCATAAAACGTAGTGAGGCACAGTTTAGGTCGAGACAGCCTGGTGCCACTCCTCCCTCCCGTTCAGCACCATCCAGATCAGCTCCATCTACATCTGCTCCTTCTTCCTCTTCGAGCGATGTATCCCTTGGTGATATCATGGCGCAGCTGCAGCGCATGGACACTCGTCTTGATACACTCTCTGCTGAGTTGTATCAAGTGAATGTTCGCGTGGGTCGTATTGCACGACGGCAGGCGACCATGGGTGGTTTTGCTCCAGAGGCTACTCCTTCACCACCTACTCCAGTAGCTTCAGATTCTGAGGATGATGATGATGATGATGTTGATGATGATGATGATGGAGATGCTAGCTCTGCCGATGAGATGTCTACATGACACTCTACCCTTTGTCACTCGTGACAAAAATGGGGAGTAGTTTTGGGTTATGAGAGTAGTCATCTTAGGGGGAGAGTTAGTATAGGACATTTTTGGGACATTTTTGATAGGGGGAGTGTTGATACTTTTGAGGGATGTAGTGAGGTTTGATGTATCTTTTCTTTTCTTATCTTTTTAGATACATTGTTCTTGTATATGAGGTCTTGTGACCAGTTTTACATACATGGTACTTATTCTTTATTTATGTGGATGTACGTTTCTTTCACCTCTCTCTTCATGTGTTGTTTCTTTTCTATCTTTATACACATGTTCTTTACTTGTATGCAATCTATTTATTTCTGTTTCACACAAGATGCCTTGATAAGTTTTGTTTAAAGTGTTTCAGAAATACAGGTTGTCAAAGTCTACTTATCATAAGCTCTCTTCTTGCAAAGTTTTTCAAGAGTTTGTGTTAGGATAGATTTTATTGTATTCAACAAGTGAATATGAGTTGAGTGATTTATGACTTCTCTCATATGCTCATTTGTTTGTTGTGGTTTTGTCACGGATTGCCAAAGGGGGAGATTGTTAGGACATATGTGTTTCACATACTAAGAACATATGTCTTACTTATTTATGTAAATTGGCTAATCCTTTGACAAAACGCACTCTACTTGTAAATGGGTAGATCTAGGTGTTTTTAATACTTTAAGAAACAATGTTTCAAGGTCAAGTATTAAAGTCATCAAGTCTGTCCAAGAGAAAGCAAGTTGAAGTGCAGAATTTTTAAAGCTCGACACCTCTCGATAGCTACCTCGACACCTGCTATCTGTCGAGATTTAAAAAGTCAGAATTCCAAATCTGATTTTCTTGGGATCCGTGAATATGTTTTTGGGACTTCTTTTCTTCTAACCCTAAACATATAAAAGGATTATTTTAAGAGCCGTTTTGGGTGACACAAGTTGTATTATCATTGAGCAATCTCTGTTTATGCAAATTGTGCTCAACAGACGAAGTTCTTGACCTAGTTCATCTTCCATCAAGAAGTTGCTGTGTCTTTGCACCATAGGGTTTTGTAACCAAGCATCTTCCTGCTATTCATCACGTGGATGAACTGAAGAACTTTGCAGCCAACCTTTCTTCCTCAAGTTGGTGTTTCTGAAGTCGCGTACTGGGATCCGCGCATTGGTTAGTCACGTACTTGGGAGCCGTGCATCAAAGGTGGAAATTGTCACTACAGATCAAGTCCAATTGGGTATTGGGGTAAGGGCTCAACTGTAGGTTGGTAAGGTACTTGGGATTCCTTTCTTGTAACCGCTTGATTTGATAATAGTGGAGTTTCGGGAGTGGTGACCTGAAAATCACCCGGTGGGGTTTTTGCCGTTAGGGTTTTCCCCATTCGTAAACAAATCACCGTGTTATTTATTTTCCGCTGCATATTTAGTATTTGGTGATTTGTTTGTGCTTCCACAAAATTGCATGCTTAATTGGTTAATTAACAACTTGGCTAATTAATTAATTAATTAGGGTTTATCACAAGGGGTCATTCAGATTGTGACCTATCAGGAACCACTAGGATTTAGCACCTAGGATAGACCTGGAGTCAGCACCAGACCAAAAGAGACCAAATGGCCATTTTTTTATTTATCAAAATATCAACTATCTCCTGAAGGAGTACAATAGATTGTTTATAAAGGATTGCTAAACCCTAGTTCTAATTGGCTAGGAAACTCTAATTGCCTTATTACAAAAATAACCTTGCTTCCAAATTAAAATACTAATAACCGAATAAATTACTAGGACCTAAAACATAAAAATAAAATTGACTTGCAAACATAAATAATACTAAACAATAATCTCCTTGCGTCTCCCGCATCACCTCTTCTTTGCAAATTTTTAATGATATGGTCCATATGTAGCAAAAAGAGGTTAAATTGCAGTTGGAGTTATGGGGGTCATGCTAGTACAGTGTCAAAGTCTATTTACCACATTGGGAAAGAAAAAATAAGGGGTACTATCTGGTTCATTAGCAGGGTTTATGTTCTGAAATAAAAGCACTAGGGCATAAGGGCATTTAACACAAAATGTTTAGTGATTTATCATTACTGATAGTTACGACAAACATACCTATATATATATATATATATATATTTTTTTTTTTTTTTCTTTTATAAATCTATATATGCATATATAGAAACTTATAAAGGATCAAAATGCAAGTTCTCTGCGAAACTTGTTTCACTAGTGCCACCATTATGAAAATTTTGTAAATGACTAACAGCACTAGCTTGCAACCAGAGTTTAGGAACGAGTTACAGTGGTTGAACTGAGAAGTCAAAGCTTTAATGGGCTAGGCCTACATTAAAGTTGTAGTTATTGACACTAGTCGCATACTTACATTATGCATGGGAATAAATAATTATTTTGTATAGTAATATAATGTATAGTTTTTTCTCTAAATTTTTTCGAAGATAATTTGTTCTCCCTAAAAATTAAACAATTTTTATTCTATCCAATTAGGTCCACTTGGTTAATTTCAGCGCCCCCGCCCCCCCCCCCCCCCCTCTTTTCAGTCCATTTTAGACTAATTGGGTCTTAAGTTGATTCTTTGTGTAGGTTTTCTTTTCAAGTTTAGTTCAAAATTTATTTCTTTTTTTCTTAATTTTTGGATTGAAAAGTATGAAAATTTATTATATTTGGGCTAAACTCTTTAGTTTCGAGTTAAAAAATACAATAAAAATACTAAAATAGACATTAGAAATTAGAAATATGAGCCTTAAAAATGCAATAAAAATGATAAATATTCAAAATTCTTATTCGGTCCGCATGTTTCTATTTGGTCCAATCAGTCCTCTTTGGTCCTATTTAGTCCATTCTGTCCACTATAGTTCTATTCGGTCCAATTTGATCCATTCAGTCTTATTCAGTCCACGTTGGTCCATTTAGTCACATTGGCTCTATTCGGTCTATATTGGTCCTATTTTGTCTACTTCGGTCCTATTCGGTCCATTCTATCCACTTTAGTCCTATTCAGTCCATTCTATCTACTTTGGTTCTACTTGGTCCTATTTATTCTGTATTGGTCCTATTCGGTCTATTCTGTCCACATTGATCCACTTCAGTCCTATTCAGGCCATTAGGTCTACTTTGGTCCTATTCAGTCCACTTTGGTTCTATTCGGTCCATTTTGTCCACTTCGGTCCTGTTCAATCTACATTGGTCCTATTTGGTCTACTTCAGTCAGATTTGGTCCCGTTCAATCCATTATTCCACTTCCATCCTATTTAGTCCTCCTTGTTCATATTCGGTCCATTTAGTCCACTTTGTTCTATTTGGTCCAATTCGGTCCTTCGGTTCATTTTAGTCTACTTCGATCTATTTTTGTGCTCTTACATAATGGGAAAAGACATATTTGGGTTGAAAGCACCTAATCTAAATCCAAATTTATTAAAAATATATATAATCTCAAACTCGTAATATCTAAAATCTTAAGCATAACATTTGTTGTTGCTATGCTTTTGTTAATCCACATTAATGTAGCATTTGTTGTTGCTACGCTAAATTTAAGTGAAAGTCTTTCTAAACATAAAAGCTATGAATATAAAAATGTAATCTTTAGGGAAATTATTCATTTGTTTTAACTTCATTACTTTTAATGTAGCATTTGTTGTTGCTACGCTAAATTTAAGTGAAAGTCTTTCTAAACATAAAAGCTATGAATATAAAAATGTAATCTTTAGGGAAATTATTCATTTGTTTTAACTTCATTACTTTTAAATGAATTGCATGAGATTGATTATACATTTAAGCAATATATATATATATATATGTAGGTGTGTATAATTTTTATTTAAATAAATTATTCAAATTATATATTCATTCTCTTAAAAGAGATTATCATGATAATCAAAACTCATATCAAGCCTATATTGAATATGTATAATTTATTCTCTAAATTTTATTTAAGAGAGAGAAATATACTTGTGAGTGGGAACTAAAAAATACAGCACCAAAACGAATGAACCCAAAATAGAGTTTTAAAAATCACAATGATTCATCAATATAAAACAGAGTTGCAAGAAAGAATAAAAAGTCAAGAGAAAGAAAATAACAACTTTTCAAGAGAGAATGTGAGTGAGAATAATAAGAAATTTATAGAAAATAATATGGGAATAAAAATAGTAATATATATATATATATATATAGTAACAGACACCGAATTATCCAAGTCATGTTATGTGATAAAATAATATTATATTCTTATATACTATGTTTATAATGCAATATGATAACATCTATTAAAAACACAACTTAATCACATCAACCCAACATAGAGTTTCAAATAATACAAAAATTCATCCAACCTAATAAAGTAGAGATGCAATAAAAATATTTTAAAAAATATATCCACCAAAAATGGAGGAAAAAAAATGAGAGAGAGAAAGATAGAGAAATAATCTTTTGTATGTGGGAAAACTATGTATAAGATGTGAAAGAGAATTGTGAATTTATAATAAGAGGAGA
Source organism: Quercus ilex subsp. ballota (assembly GCA_032727855.1). Lineage (NCBI taxonomy): Eukaryota > Viridiplantae > Streptophyta > Magnoliopsida > Fagales > Fagaceae > Quercus > Quercus ilex. Next base: position 5,101,267 of record CM064916.1, read on the forward strand.
GGAATAAGAAAAGTAAAAAATAAAGGAAGATAAAGGAATAGAGGAAAAGTGATATTAAGGTAGATAGTAATGAGGAGATGAAAAAGGTAAAAGGGAAAGGAAAAGTTAGAGAAAGTATAACAATAAGTTAAGAAATTAATAAGAAAGAAAGAGAGTTAAAAATAAGAGAGAGAATGTTGAAAATGGGTGAATGATATGGCCGTTAAAGTGGCTCGGTAGGAACGTAGCAATAATAAATAATATACTTTAGCTTTTGAATATATATAGATATAGATTGACATCATCTTATGTTATTATAATCATATTATGTATTTGTGGGTTTCAGTTAACTCAACTGATAAAGTCTCTGATGGTTGAATAAGAGATCTGGGGGTTCAATCCTCGCCTACACCAAAAACCGATTGGTGTCTTAGTCTAATGTTAAAGAGCTATCATTAGGGGCGGACGCCATAAGTTGAAATTCTCTCTAAAAAAAATGTATTTTCGCTGATAAATTTTCCTGTGCATCAAATGAGTTAACAAATATGACTAACATTAAGTTTTTCTATCATAATATTTAGCTAGAAGGCTGTCCAAATAATTTATCCCAATTTTAGTTTTTACCAATTATTTTCAAGGAAAGTACCGAAATAAAATGGATTTTAAAGTGAAAACAAACGGACACCATTTTGAACCACAGAAAGTTATCGTCCATATGAAGATAGTCTTTGTCAATGGGGAGCACCTTAACCTTTCAAATGTGTTAGGTCCATATTTTTATGTTGGAAAAACATGAACAACAGTATCAAATTTCTTTTTTTTTTTTTTTTTTTTTGAGAATCACAACAGTAACAACTTAGAACCCAGTTTTTCTAGTTTAGTGTATAAAGATTGGTATTGCAACAAAAAGACGACTAAACTTTTTATGTTGTTGCAACTAGACCTCTTCTTTGCAAATTTTTAATGATATGGAGCAAAAAGAGGTTAAATTGCAGATGGAGTTATGGGGGTCATGCTAGTACAGTGTCAAAGTCTATTTACCACATTGGCAAAGAAAAAATAAGGGGTACTATTTGCTACATTAGCAGAGTTTATGTTCTAATAGACTTCAATTCAGCTTGAGCTTATGGTCAGCTTTGTTTATATTGGAAATCTGATTTAATGAAATTAAATCTGATTGTTAATGCGTTGATAACTCTCAACTTACACTATTTTTAATTCATTTTATGCCGAAAAGGATAGAAGAAAAAAAAAAGATAAAGAAAGTGATAGATTTGGTTGGTCTTCCTAGCTTGCTTATTATTAAAGGACAAAATTTATATACAGTTTTTCAATGTGCTTAGATTGAAAAACGTGTCTGTAATCTATATTGACCAGTATAGTATAAAATGTATTATCTTTTTTAAGGAAAAATAAATTAAATTCACTTATATATTTGAATTTAATTAAGAAAATGTATTGCATCTAACTAAGAAATTATATCCAAGTTTTATCGATTATTTATTCTTTAACAACTTTTTTTTCTTCTTCTTAATATTCTTTAACCACTTTTATCTTTCCTACTTTTCTTCTTAATATTCTTTAACCACTTCTATCTTTACTACTTTTCAACTCACATCACCAAGACATATTTGGAGTAGGAGATCTCAACATCTTTTTTTTTTTTTTTTTTTGGATGAAAAGTCGATCTCATCATCGAAACTCAAACAAGGCACCTGCATTATACATAAGCTATCCTTAATGCTAAAGCCACTCTAAATTTTAATACAACAAGTTAACAAATTGACACAACAATGAATGTAATTGATGGATTTCAATTACCTAATAAATGATAACATTTTTTTTTTTTTTTTTGGGTTTTGTGAAACATGAATGTATAAAGGTTATATAATAAAACTTGTATTATCCCTACCCTCTAGCATTACTCGCTTTGGAAAAAATCCTATGCATTTGTGCATACCATTGATTTCCTTTTTCTTTTTTTCTCTTTTTCTTTTTTCAAAAAAAAAAAAAAGTTAAAACTCTCAAGTTCAAAGCTCCTATATTCTCAAAGGGGCTAAACTCTCCAATTTATGCCACTAAATCACTTGAACTTGATTTATTTAATGATTAAAAAAATTGTGCAGTATGAACCATGTCATTTTCAGGATCAAATATTTAGTTTACAATTTGGTATTCAATATGGAAATTTAGTTTACAGTATGAACCATGTAACTGATTTTAAAGTAAGTTTTAACCATATCATTTTCAGGATCAAATATTTAGTTTACAATTTGGTATTCAATATGGAAATTTAGTTTACAGTATGAACCATGTAACTGATTTTAAAGTAAGTTTTATCACTGAGTGGGCTGGTTTATGAACATGCAAACGTATTATATAAAGTGTCTTAAAAAACTTTCATCCTTTTGAATAGAATTAGGTGCTGCTGCTGTAGTCTAAATGATGGTAACTTATATATATATATATATATATATATATATATATTATATTATATGCTATATATTATATAATAAAAGTTGAGCTTAGAGGCTGTGGTTGCACCAAGTGACTTCACCAAATTGCAGAATTTTTTTTTAGATTTTTAGGTTTTAAGAAAAAATTTATATATAATTTTTCTTCACCTATAATTTCTAAGTGGATAAAAATCTTAATTTGATTACAGTTGAATTACACTTGCGAAAGAACTAATATAATTGCCTCACATGTATTTTCAGTGTTCTGCTGAGAAACAAGCACTTGGAGATGTGAGCCAAAAGATATTGAACACTTAAGTACACCTAGCAGATTGGACACATAGTGCTAAAAAGAAGGAAAGATTTTGATGAACACAAAACTTTATAATTTAATAATATATCAATCTCTTCTTTGGATAGAAATAGACTTCTCTTAAGGGAAAAAAACAATTTGGATAGAAACAAAAGCCTAATATTGTATTACAGCTAATCAGTTATATTGAAGATTGTATAATTTCTAATAAATTTTATCCGAACACTGTTACGATATGATATGATATTCTTTAATTGATATCCAAAACGTAGTGTATTATAAAATACTTCTATAAAAATATTTTGTAATTATATACTACAAAATTACTTCTCCATAGGAATAGGATGCACAACATAGTGTATTATAAATAAATAAATAAAATAAAATAAAGTCTATTATAAAATTCTATTCAATTAATATTAGCTTAACATTAGACTTTTTGTTCATATCAAATTCTTCAATGTGGAGTGTGTGTGTATATATATATATATCAAATAATTCATAATGGTTTCCACTTAAATTTGGTTTCAATTATTGTTTTGGATAGTTTTTAATTATTAAATTCAAGGTTTTTCTATTTAGATATACGTTGGTGACTAATTAAGCCTTAAATCTCAATAAACCTAAGTATTCACTTGGTTTATTAATTAGGTTAAACAATCTAGTTTATAGGGGTCTAAAATCTAACAACTGGTATTAGAACGGGTTAGCTCTTGATTTAGGTTATTATACCTAGAGTTGATCATTGATCCTTGTTATCATGAATAATTTTAAGTGTCTTATTGTTTTTTATTGTGATGTTTTGAATAAAAAGGACACTATTGTTTTAGTTGATCTTTTTGAGGCTTGTGAAATGAATTTGTACGATTTCAGTCTTTCTCAGAAGATTGGTGTAATCCCTCAAATACACTCTGCTTCTCATGGATTTTCACCTACAAAGCCGAAGGCTCGTGCTATATGGGTGAGAAAAGATTCTCTAAGGTGAGTATTGTTTACTTGTCCCTAATTTAATTCTTTCAATTGTTTGTGGACATATTTTGTTTCTGTTTTTGGTTGTTTTTTATTAAAAAAAAAATCCAAAAACATTAAAAAATTTCAAAAAGACAAAAATATTTTATTTTGTGTCTAGTTTTATTTTTCTTAAGAATTACATGAATTATGATATCTGTCTCTTGATTCAAAACATGCTTGACATTGTGGGTAAACTTGAATAGTATGTATTGCTCAACTAAGTGCATGATTATTTTGAGATAAATATGATTTTGTGTGAGTATGTACTAATTTGTATATGTACTCATAGGTTAATTAAGAAATTTACATTTCTTGTTTGTGTACCCTCTATAGCTTAGTTAAGCACTGTCTTGCATTGCATTTGCATTTTTAATCATTTAGCATAATGTGTGTTTTTAGTTTTAGTAATAAAAATATTTTTTGAAACCAAAAAGATTTTTATTTCTTTTGTATTACACATCATGAATATGTAATTAAGGTTGACCATATTATCTTTACATAACATGTCGGTGTACCTTGTTTAGCTTGGATGAACTTATTTTTTCTGCGCTTTGCTAGTTTTAGCTATGTAGTGCATGTTGTGTGGGAGTTGTTTATAGTTTTTGATCACATAATCTTGATTTTGAAGTCCCATGCTTTTGATCGTAAGGACTGAAAAATCCTAAGAGAAAGACATAAATAACTATCTTACCACTGTTTACTACCCAATCATGAACACCTTAGTGCATATCGTAAGATTTTGTGCTTGAGAAAGTGTAACACATGCACAAAAAGAAAATAAGGTGTAGTTTTAAAATAATTAAAAAAAAAAAAAAGCAAAGAAATAAAAAACAATGCATGTATACTATAAGGCTAAAAAAAAAAAAATGCATGATTGCAAGCTTGTTTTCTAAGAGACGTGGGAGTTATATGGTGTAACTCTTTAAGTGATAGTCACTTTCAAACTTATGTGATGAATAATGAAGAAATTGTGATTGATTATGTTAGGTTCTAAGACTTTAGGAACTAATGTATTAAAACTTCAATTTGTATTATGTTGGCAAACCATGATAAAAACATAGAATCTAGGTTTAGGCTTGCTCAAAGTATGTTTATGTGTAAAGTTGGAATCGAGTGTACTGCAGGATTTATTTTGTAAATCTGCCTAGCTCGATCAATCGAAAATTAGACTTGATCGATCGAAGCTTGTGTAAATTTATTTTTTTGCAGAATTCCAATTCAGCCCAAACTTTATTAAACGTATTGGGTTTCAAGTAAAACACTCCTAGTATATAAAGGAACCTAAGGACGTTTTTATAAGCTTTTAGAGAGATTAGAGTGCATCTTGTGCCTCTTTTATAGATTTAGGGTTTTGTACCTAAAAGCTCTCTAAAGTTGTTGTTTATGCTGTGTATGTGAATCTCTTGTGAGATCTCGAGGTGTTTGCCTTTACATATACTTAGGGTTATCAAGAATCAAGATTATGTCAAGAGCTTGATGATTGATTCAGTTGCTGCATAAAGAGCTTAAAGAAACATAAGTGGAAGTACTTGTGGATGCTGTGAATCTAAGAAAGAAGTAGTCTGTGGACTCAGAGCTGTCATGTAATCGTGGTAGTAAGTTTCCTACTTGAGGTAGTAATAGGATGTTAGTGGTCTAAGTCACTATTGTGTAAACTTCAATTCTTTCATAGTGGATTTGTTTTGCCTTGAGGATAGCTAGGTTAAATCCTCTCCAGGTTTTTCACTGGTTTGGTTTTCCTAGATTATCATATCGTTGTGTTATTTATTTTCCGCTTTGTTCAATGATATGATTTAGATGTGTTAACCTAGATCTGCATAATTTACCTAAGTCAATCACTTGTTTAAATAACTAGGTTAATCTAGTTGTGTTTTAAGGGGTCTAAAAATGTACAAGTGGTATCAGAGCGGGTTAGCTCTTGTGTTAGATCTTTTGATCTAAGAGTTGATTCTTGACCCCTGTTATCATGGATAATTTTAAGTGTCTTAATGTTTTTTATTGTGACGATTTGAATAAAAAGGATACTGTTGTTTCTGTTGATCTTATTGATGCTTGTGAAACTCTCCGTAATGAATTATTGAAATCTATGAAAATTGCTAAGAAATTCAAGAAAGAGTTAAAATTGACTAATCTTGAAAAAGAGGAATTGGTTGTTAGATTTGATAAATCTAATAAAAAGAATGAATTTTTGAGAAATCAAATTTCCTCTCAAGATGAGAAGATGAAAAGCTTGGAACAAGAGTTAGTTGAATCTAAACCTAAAATTGAAAATTTGACTAGTAACCAAGCCTACTGTTGATAACAAAAGTGTTTCTGTTTCTCTTAAGACTAAAACTGAGAAAGTTTATATCCCTCCTTTCAAGAGGAACAATAAAGAAAAGGCTTATTTTTCTAGGTTAGACAAAGGTAAAAGTTTTGATGTAAACGCTGAAATTTCTAAACCTATGTCTAAACCTACTGTTAGAGAGCATAATAAATCTGTTTTTGTGCCTACTTGTCACCTTTGTGGTGTTATTGGTCATATTAGACCAAATTCTTCTTTGTTGAGACAAAAACCAAAAACTGAGACTAGATTTGCTATTAGGAATATTGATGTTCCTAAATTTGTTCTTGTTTATCACTTTTGTGGTGTCTCTGGTCACATTCGTTGTAATTGTCATAAATTGAAATTTAAACATTCTGTATTTCAATCTAGGATATGTGATGATATTTCTCTTGCCATAAGTCCATATAAATTGTTTCATATTCTTTTAAAAATTTAAGCTTGTTGGCTTGTGAAAGGAATTTGTAGGATTTCAGTATTTTTCAAAAGATTGGTGTAAACCCTCAAATACACTCTACTTCTCATGGATTTTCACTTACAAAACTAAAGACTCGTGCTATATGGGTGAGAAAAGATTCTCTAAAGTGAGTGTTGTTTACTTGTCCTTGATTTAATTCTTTCAATTAATTGTGGATATGTTTTCTTTTAGTTTTTGGTTGTTTTATTTTCTCAGGTTTTTTTGTTTTAAAAAAAAATCCAAAAACATTGAAAATTTTCAAAAAGATAAAAATATTTTATTTTTGTGTGTTGTTTTATTTGTTTTGAGGATTACATGAGTTATAATATCTCTCTCTTGATTTAGAACATGCTTGACATTGTGGAGAAATTTGAATAGTATGTGTTATATAAGTGCTATGCTTTTTCTAATTTTGTGTGAGTATGTACTAGTTTGTACATGTACTCAAGAGTTAATTAAGAAATTGATATTTCTTGTTTGTGTACCCTCTATAGCTTAGTTAAGCACTGTCATGGATTGCATTTACATTTTTAATCATTTAGCATAAGGTGTGCTTTTTGTTTTTGGTCATAAAATTTTTTTTAAACCAAAAAGATTGTTATTTGTTTTGTATTATATATCTTGGATTTGCAATCAAGGCTAGCCATAGTATATTTACATAACATGCTTATGTACCTTGTTTAGCTTAGATGAGCTTATTTATTGCACTTTACTAGTTTGAGCTTTGTAGTGCATGTTGTGTGGGAAGTTGTTGATAGTTTTTGATCACATGATCTTGATCTTGAAGTCACATGATTTTGTTTGTTGGATTTAAACTTATTGAAAAAGGCATAAATAACCATCTCACCATCGTTTACTAGCCAATCATGAACATCTTAGTGCATATCATAAGATTTTGTGCTCGAGAAAGTGTAGCACATGCACAAAAAGAACATAAGGTGTAACCTCGGATTAAATGCTAAAATTGGTGTGTACATTATTGGGCTATAATAACTTCACAATCAAATAAAATTGGTGTGTACATTATCTTGGCTATTTTAATAAGTTTCATCAAATAAAATTGGTGTATACATTATTGAGGCAAATCAAGAAACTTACATAATTGCAAGCTTTTATTCTAGGAGATGTGAGAGTTATATGATGTAACTCTTTAGGTGATTGTCTCTTTCAAATTTATGTGATAAATTTTGTAGAGATTGTGATTGATTACTATTCACATATCACCTCACATGTATCTCAAGCTTTTGCTAGTTGCACACACTACACAAGTTACTCTTTGTTAAACTTGGTACATTATATTGTGAGTGATCTTGTTGTGGCTATCCAAGATTGAAAGTTCCTTGATTTTAATGCAAAATATGTTTAAACTTTGAGATTTGAGGATAAATTGATTGAAAATCTTGTTTTTGGAAGATCTAGGGTAAATTGAAGGGTTTTTGAAAAACTTTTTATCTTATACTCATGCATTTTATTCATAAAATATTGTGCTTTGAGGAGTTTTTGCATTAAAATGCTCTGTTTTTCAAAAATTTGATTATTCCAGATTTTTGATCGATCGAACCTATTGCTCGACCGATCGAAATTGCGATTAAAATTTTGGTTTGAATTTGCTTGGCTTCATCGATGCTCAATCATTGTTGGATCAATCGAATGTAATTTTCGATCAGTTGAATCTATTTTTCGATCAATCGAAAATCGTTCAAACAGTTTTTTTAAAACTTGAGTTTTCACGTGTTCTTCACTATTCAAAACTTTTTCAAAAGCTCATTCTCGCTCTCTTCGACCGATCTAGATTCAAAGTCAAGATTTTTGTCTTTTTTCCCTCAATTTTTCTTCAAGGTCTTTGTTGTCTAGCACTGGTAAGACCCTTTTACCCTCTCTTTTTTGGTTTTATTTCATTTTTCATGCATTTTAGGGAAAATTTCGAACCTTAGAGATTTTGGGGTTTTTGGTGATTTCAATGTTTTCTTTCAAAATTGATCAATGGGTTTTTGTTGTGGGATGATATTAACATGATCTTCATAGTTTAATGTGATCAATTTGATGAATTGAGAAAAATTGAATTTTCTAGGGCTTGAAACTACCCGAATTGGGGATTTTGTTCAATTGAGCATAATTTGATGAAATTGGCTTTTGTAATTGCTTCATTTTATCATTATATACTATTATCTAACTTGTGTAATGATAAATTGGTTAATTTGGTTGGATTTCTGAAAGTGGGTTTTCAAAATTTGGAGTTTTTGATATAAACTCTATGATCAAGCCAAATTCTGTGTTTTTGAAGTCAAATTGAACTATTCTTACTGCATTAGAGCATGCATCATGGGTTAATACGTTTCATGCATCATTTATGTTTAAGATTCACATGCATTGCATTGTTTTTTGTATCTATCTTGCAATTTTGCAGTCATTGTTTTCACACATAACATGTATACACTTTGCTAAATTGGGTACTCAACTTGATTTAAAAATTGATTGATTAATTTTTGAGTTATGTATTTTTAGTATATGCTATTTTTATGTGTGAACTGCCGAAAATATTTTTCTTAAAAGATATAATGGATAATCAATGTGCAAATATTTTCTCTACTCATGCAACTATTTATGGGTCACACAGTGTCAAGTTTGCATTTATTGAAAGAGAATATTTTTTTTCATGTGTATCCTCAACTTATCAACTTAGTTTTTAAGTTTGGTTTATGTGTCTTTATTTTCCCCACCTCCTAAAGTTTCCCCAAAATTGTTTTTCCCAAAACTTGTTTTGTTTTTTCCTATTTTTATAGGGGGAGAAGTTTGTTTTTATCCTTTATTGTTCATAGCGGGAGTTGTTTCTATTTTCTATAGAGTTGAATTGTTTTGTGTTCCCTTAATTCTCTATTGTCTCTTGACTTTTGTTGCGTATGTTTTCTATTTACTCTTTGTTTGAGTTGTCTTTGTCATTACGTGACAAAAATGGGGAGATTTAGATGAAATGTGGACATATGTGGGACTCTTGTTTGTTTTATTTAGGGGGAGTTGAAAGTGTTTTTGAAATGGGGAGAAAATAAATTTTTTTTAATGTATCTAACTTAGGGGGAGAGTTAGTTTGCATATTTGTTATTCGCTTTAGTTTGTTTATTTTGGTTTACTTGTATTTTCCACACATGCGTTTATGTGTTTGTTGAGTGTTTTAGAAATATATAGGTTAATTCAATCGTGGCTGCTGTCTACACTAGCAACTGATAGATAGTAGTTAGGTTGAATTGTATTTGGGCTATTTGTAACTTTGAGCTTTTCATTTTTGTGATGTGTTTTGTCACGGATTGACAAAGAGGGAGTTTGTTAGGTTCTAAGATTTTAGGAACTAATGTATTAGAATTTCAATTTGTATTATGTTGGCAAACCATGATCAAAACATAGAGTCTAGGTTTAGGCTTGCTCAAAGTATGTTTATGTGTAAAGTTGGAATCGAGTGTACTGCAGGATTTATTGTGTAAATCTGCCTAGCTCAATCGATTGAAAATTAGACTCGATCGATTGAAACTCGTGCAGATTTATTTTTCTGTAGAATTCCAATTTAGCCCAAACTCTACTAAACGTATTGGGTTTCAAGTAAAACAATCCTAGTATATAAAGGAAACCCTAAGGACGTTTTTATAAGCTTTTAGAGAGATTAGAGTGCATCTTGTGCCTCTTTTATAGATCTAGGGTTTTGTACCCAAAAGCTCTCTAAAGTTGTTGTTTATGTTGTGTATGTAAATCTCTTGTGAGATCTCGAGGTGTTTGCTTTTACATATACTTAGGGTTATCAAAAATCAAGATTATGTCAAGAGCTTGATGATCGATTCAGTTGCTGCATAAAGAGCTTTAAAAAGACACAAGTGGGAGTACTTGTGGATGCTGTGAATCCAAGAACGAAGTAATCCGTGGACTCGAAGCTGTCACGTGGTCGTGGTAGTAAGTTTCCTACTCGAGGTAGCAATAGGATGTTAGTGGTCTAAGTCGCTATTGTGTAAACTTCAATTCTTTCATAGTGAATTTGTTTTACCTTGAGGATAGCTAGATTAAATTATTCCCAGGTTTTTTACCGGTTTAGTTTTTCTAGATTATCATATCGTTGTGTTATTTATTTTCCATTTTGTTCAATGATATGATTTATATGTGTTAACCTAGATCTGCATAATTTACCTAAGTTAATCACTTGGCTAAATAACTAAGTTAATCTGGTTGTGTTTTAAGGGGTCTAAAAACGTACAGACTACTATATACGTATCATCTCACATGTATCTCATGCTGTTACTAGTTGCACACACTTCACAAGTTATTCTTTGCTAAACTTAACACATGAAATTGTGTGTGAATTTGGTTTGGCCATCCAAGATTATGTTTTCTATGGTGTTTGATGCAAAATGTGTTTAAGAGTTGGCAAAAATTGTGTTTTTGATGATTAAAAATCTTGTTTCGAAGTTTTGGGTTGAAAACTCATGTTTTTGAAAAACATTTAAACTCATTCTCATGCATTTCATTCATGAAATGACTTGGGTTGAATTGTTTCTGCATAATCTTCTACAATTTTTCAAAAAATTCAAATTTTATATTTGATCGATCGAATGTGTTTTTCGACCGATCGAAAATCCCTTGATTTTTAATCATTGCTCTCAGCCTAACTCGATTGGTATTCGATCAATGTTCGATCGATCAAAACTAAAAAATTTTCAGTTTCTAAGTTTTTGACCAAATATTTTTTCATGCATTATTTATGTTTAGGATTCACGTGCATTGCATTATTTTCTGTATCCATCTTGCAGTTTTGCAGTCATATCTCTCTTTGTTTTCACACATAACATGCATACACTTTGCCAAATTGGGTACTCAACTTGATCTAAAAATTGATTGATTAATTTTTGAGTGATGTACTTTTTAGTATATGCTATTTTTATGTGTGAACTATAGAAAATATTTTTCTTAAGAGATATGATGGATAATCAATGTGCAAATATTTTCTCTACTCATGCAACTGTTTATGGGTCACATAGTATCAAGTTCGCATTTATTGAAAGAGATAATATTTTTCTTTATGTGTATCCTCAACTTAGTTTTTAAGTTTGATTTGTGTGTCTTTATTTTCCCCACCTCCTAAATTTTCCCCAAAACTGTTTTTCCCAAAACATGTTTTGTTTTTCCTATTTTTATAGGGGGATAAAAGTTTTTTTTTAACCTTTGTTGTTCTTAGAGGGAGTTGTTACTCTTCTTAGGGGGGGGTTGCCTCTATTCTCGATAGAGCCATGGTTCTCAGAACCGGATCGGGCCGAGAGGTCGGACCGTAAGAACCGGGAACTGGGATGAAAACCGATTTTTTAAGCCTAAAGAACCGGATTTTTTGTTGAACCCCTAAAACCGGGGTTGGACCGCACGAACCGGTGAGAATCATGCGGTCCAACCCCTTAGCAATTTTTTTTTTAAAAATTTTAAAACAACTTAACACAATTTTATTCTACTTAATTAAATTATCCATCTCTTACAAGGAATAAAAAAAAAATTATAATTAAAATCCTTCAAAGATATTCAACTTTATTTCAAAAATTAATCATAAATTTTAATGTTTTCATGGTTATTATTTTATTTTGTTAACTTTATTATTTAATTATTAAATATATGCTTGAAAATCATTAAATTTTCCTTACATATATAGATATATTAGTCAATTTTGCTAGTTTTATAAATTTAATATCTATATTTAGGCTTTAATTAATTATGACGTCATCACGGTTCGACTCCGGTTCGACCTCAAAAACCTTGAATCTCTCATTTTTATGGTTCAATGAACGGTCCGGGTCTGAAAACCTTGTATAGAGTTGGATTCATTTGTTTCCTTGATTCTCTATTTTCTCTTGACTTTTGTTGCGTATGTTTTCTATTTACTCTTTGTTTGAGCTGTCTTAGTCAATATGTGACAAAAAGGGAGAGAAATAGATGAAATGTGGGAATCCTGTTTAAAAAAGTTTTTAAAATGTTTTGTTTAGAGGGAGATAAAATTATTTTTGAAAGGGAGAGAATATAAAACTTTTTGATGTATCTAACTTAGGGGGAGAGTTAGATTTTACTTTTGTTTTTTTTATATTGTGTTTCTTATTGTTGTTTATATGTCTTTCTTTCCACACATGTGGTGATGTGCTCTTTTGAGTGTTTTCAAGAAAGACAGGTACATTCTGATCAAGACCTTCTACCTCTTCTTGCAACTTCTAGGTTAGGAGTCTTAGATTGGGATTTTTGTTGTATTTGGGCATTTTATTGAATTAGGTTGTTCTTGTATTTGAGCATTTCATTTTGTATGTAAGTTTTGTCACAAATTGCCAAAAGGGGAGATTGTTAGGTTCTAAAAGTTTAGAACAATTGGCAAATCTTGAATACAAACTTGTCTAGATATATATCCTACAGTCTATAGGTATTATTAGACAATGCTCAAGGTGATTCAAGTCAAGATTCAAGAACAAGTAAGTCGTAGAAAGAAGATTTCAGAATTTGCTTGGTTCGATCGATCGAAAGACAGGCTCAACTGATCGAAATACGGGTCTGCAAAATTTTAAGTTTGGCCTAATAGCAGTTCAAGGCCAAAATGGATTAGGGTTTCAGATGTACTTCTTCTAGTATATAAAAGAAAACCTAGGCACATTTTATTATGACTTTGGAGGTGCTCTTGTGAGATCAAAAAGGTTTTGTGCTTTCCTCTGTCAAAGTCACTACCGGATATCACTCTCATATCTTTAGAACCGGTAGATCTGAAGTTGCTGCATCAAGATCAACAATAGTTGAAGATCTAAACCTTCAAGGGTAGTCTTGGAGTCAAAAACAGGAGATTTTGTGTCTTTTATCACAAGTGTGGGTGCTTCTGTTGCAAAGGCCAAGGAAAGAAGTAGTCTGTGGACTCGGAGCTATCATGGGGTCATGGTAGTAAGTTTTCTACTCGAGGTAGCAATAGGATATTAGTGGTTTAAGTTCTATTGTACAAACTTCAATTCTTTCTAGTGGATTTGTTTTTTACCTTGAGGATAGCTAAGTTAAATCCTTCCCAAGTTTTTTACCGGTTTGGTTTTCCTAGGTCATCATATCGTTTTGTTATTTACTTTTCCATTGCTTTATATGATATGATTATTATTATTTTAACCTAGATCTGAATAATAAACCTAAGTATTCACTTGGTTAATTAATTAGGTTAAACAATCTAGTTTACAGGAATCTAAAACCTAACAAGTTTGTACTGGTTGATTTGGAGTATTCCGAGTAGTCCTTAAGTGCAACACGAAAGTCCTGCAAGGGATCGGGGTCAGAGGCAGAGGCAAGAGAGAATGCCAAAGCAAAGAGGGCAACAGTTACAATGTAAGCTTTCATCATATTTCAGGCTTACTCTATCTTTTGTTCTATATATTTTTTCTTCGGGTGAGGGATGAGAAATGTTGCATGGAAAGGATGTCTATTTATAGATAAGACACATTGAATAGGTCTATGGTTTTCCATATGTGAATGATATATAGACTTGTTCAGTCTTCCATTATTACCAATTTTCTTTTGATTGCGAAATTATTCTTTAACTACTACCCCATGCCTTAAATTTTCAACAAATAAGGCCAGTTCAATGAGATAATATTACAATTCTATGTTACTACGGCACAACCAATCTTAACAACTATGTGTACAAAACCTGTTATTTGTTCTTACAATGTACTTCATCACTCATCTTTGTCCACAATTGATCTAGGCTCTGAACTAATTGAACACACCATGTCTCATATTCGATGTGTCTGTATTTCAAGGGGTTGTTAATAACTTAATACTTTGGTGGAAAGTTTCTGCGTGACTTTTGTTTGCCTAAATTAAATAGAATGGTTAATAATTGCTATTGTAGAACCAAAAATTAGATGGATTCAAAGTTTCCAGTGTATTAGGTAACTGCTATAATCAACGTCCATATGCAGATAGTCTTTGTCAATGGGGAGCACCTTAACCTTTTTTGATAATCTGCAATTTTATTCATATAGAAAAAACTAAGAAACAGGTGGACAATCTGCCATACAAGCAAGCCTTAAAGGCGGAGACAGAATGTTTGAGCTAAAACAAAAGGAAACATCAGAAGATAGAGCTAACTTAGCAGCATTATGTTCTGGGATATTACAGTCTTCTGACCCACAAGAAAGTGCAGCTAACAAAGGAAGGGGTCAGACTCTGGATGTTATCAATGATATGCATAATGGACCAATTTGCAGAAGAGGGTGTAGACGAGAGCGCATCAAAACAAACTTCGCATCTCTTTCAATGATGACGTTAGTCCAGGTCACAGAGATGGCTAATTGAGCAGCCCAAAGGATAGCTGTGGCTTCAGCTTGGATAGGCGAGCACAAGGAGATAGATTTTGCCCAAACTTAGATGACTACTCCATCATGGTTGCGAGCCACGGCAGCTATGGAAGCTTTGAGATCAGAATGTGCAGCGTCAACATTGATCTTAATGCAGTTGATAGGTGGGGGGGTCCAACTCAAATGGGAGGGCGGAGGTGTGGTGTAGGTATTGGGGGCTGCTATCCTTGAAAACTCCACAAGTCTAAACTGAATTTGTTGTGCTGCCGCTTGTATATCAGCTTTGTCTTCATGAAAAAGAACTTGGTTCCGTAGATTCCATATTCCATCTAGCGTAAGAGCCATGTTGAGGGAGACTCTCCATGATTCACTGTTTGGGCAAATGGATGCTGGAGGTTCGAGAACTAGCTTGATGATGTCTTCAGAAGATTGGATATGGGCTTCATCTGCTCTAAAGCCCCAGCAAGCCGAGTGCCATAAGGCTCTTGCTACAGGACAAGTGAAGAAAATATGAATGGCCGATTCAAGATCAGCACCACAATGAACACATGAGGAATCTGCTACATCGAATCTCTTCATCAGATTTTCTCTAGTAGGGAGGACATTTACCCCGATTCTCCAAAGGAACATTTTCAAACGCTCAGGAGCATTGAGATTCCAAATCTTTTTCCATGGGGCGGATGGGGGTTTGGGGAGGTATTGGTTGGTGATTGAGTGATAGGCAGATTTAACAGTGAACACTCCCTTGGAATTTGGGACCCAAATGAGTTTATCTTCTCTGTGCCTCATGGGGAGAGGAATGGATAGAATGGCTGGGACATCAGCAGGGTCAAAGAGCTCTCTAATCATGGATTCCTTCCAAGCATGTCTCTCATGATTGATAAGCTGATAAGCCATAATGAGGAGTTGGGTGAAAGATTGTACTCTCGGCCTGGGCTTGAAGTTTTGAATCCATGGGACCCACGGGTCCATCCATATGTTAACAGAGGCTCCATCGCCTATGAGATAGCAAGCACCCTTGATGACAACTTTCTTTCAAATGTGTTAGGTCCATATTTTTATGTTGGAAAAACATGAACAACAGTAACAACTTTCTAGTTTAGTGTATTAATATTGGTATTGTAACAAAAAGACAACTAAACTTTTTATGTTGTTGCAACTATACCTCTTCTTTGCAAATTTTTAATGATTTGGAATTGGAGCAGAAAAAGGTACATTGCAGGAGGAGTAATGAGGGTCATGCTAGTGCAGTGTCAAGTCTATTTAGTGTTTACAACATTGGCAAAGAAAAAAAATAAGGGGTACTATTTGCTACATTAGCAGAGTTTATGTTCTAAAATAAAAACACAAGGGCATAAGGGCATTTAACACAAAATGTTTAGTGATTTATCATTACTGATAGTTAAGACAAGCATACCAATATATATAAATGTTTTTCTTTTACAAATCTATATATGCATTTATAAAAACTTATAGACGTTCAAAATGTAAGTTCTCTGCGGAACTTGTTTCACTAGTGCCACCATTATGAAAATTTTGTAAATGACTAACAGCACTTGCTTGTGACCAGATTGTTTTGGAACGATTTACAGTGGTTGAACTGAGAAGTCAAAGCTTTAATGGGCTAGGCCTCACCACAGAAAAATTACAGTCAAATAACAGAAACAGGGGGAACAAAAACAATTTACCAATGGCACAATCATATTCTCCCTAAGGCACATTGAAATCAACTTAAGAAAAGTGAGTCACTCCCTGCTAGGGAGAATCCAATGGAGAGGGCAAAAAAAAAAAATGCCAAATATCTACAAACATAGAAGAATACAAACATAAGCCAAGTATCTTGGCTATGTTTGCGGAACCATCTGCTGAATGCCCTTCATGCATAGGGACGGACCCAGGAGGGGGGCAAAGGGGGCCCAGGCCGCCCCTGGGCCCAAAAAAAAAAAATTTTAGCAGCTAAAATTTTCCAAAAAAAAAAAATGAGAAAAGAGCTTGGGCCCTCCCTTAGTTTTAGCTCAGGCCCCCCTCCCAAAAATATGAACCCCTGCCCATCATCCGGCCAGCCCATGACTGATGACCCATGTAAATCTTAAAAAAAAAAAAAAAACTCAGCTCTCAGTCCAAAACCAAACCAAACGGAGAAAGCAAAAGCAAAAAAACAAAGCCAGCCAATGACTGATGACCCATGTAAATCTTTATAAAAAAAAAAAAAAAAAAACTCAGCTCTCAATCCAAAACCAAACCAAAAAAAAAAACAAACTCAACTCTCAGTCCAAAACCAAACCAAACGGAGAAAGCAAAAACAAAAAAGCGAAGGAAAAAAACGAAGGAAAAAAAAAAGAAACAAAAAGAAAAGAAAGGAATGGGGGATTTGAGAGCTAAGAGGCGAGATAGAGAGATCAGAGATAGAGAGGCGAGACAGAGAGACCCACCCCGTGACGTCGCCGCCGATGCCCACGCCGTGTCGCCATGACGCTTGCGAGAGCGAGAGTGCTGCGAGACCCATCTTGATCAGTTGATCTTGCTACCAGAGACCCACGCCGGCGAGACCCACTTGCCGCCGCCGGCCTGCCGCTCACAAGTATTTACTCTTATTTTTTCCTTCAAAACTTAATAAATATAAAATGTTAGTGATCTGATCTGAGAATCTGAGATTCACAGAAACTGTGCTTGTGCCTTGTGGACCGGTGGTGGTGTTTCATGTTTGTGTTTTTACTGATGAACTGAACTGATGTTGGTGATTGACTGATTGTGAATTGAATCTGTACTGCGGCTGCTGCCTGTGGTGTTTTTTTTTTTTTTTTTTTGGCTTTTTGACCGTGACTCTGTGACTCTGTGTTTGTGACTCTCTATATATAGATAAGAGAGATAGAGAGAGAGAGAGAGTAGAGTTTGTAGTTGTAGAGATTAGTTTTTTCTTTGTTGATTGGTGGTTGGGCATAATAGGGACAAGGGGAGTTGGGCAACGGACAAAAGGTAAAGTTAAAGTCTTAACTTTACCCTTTTTTTTTTTCTTTTTTTTTTTCTTTTCTGTAAGGTCAATTAGTTTCGGTAGTGGCCAGTGGGATTCATTGGGTTAGTGGGTCAGTGTTAGAAAGAGGGAGACAACACAAAGACATAAATAAAGGCAGACCAAACACAAAGATATAAATAAAGGTAGACCAAAGACAAAAAGAAAAAAATAAATCATATAATATAGAAAATTGTCACACTTAGGCCTTGCTTAGGCTAAGATCCATACATTACTATACTATTGCTTGTGTAAATCGACACAAGTCTTGAGCAGAAAACCTTTGTCCAACTATCAGACTCAAAAAATACTAAGGACAAGTTAACAACAAAACCTACGTAATTCAAACCTAGGCGTTTTAAAGATAACTTTGACAACAACAGTTCTTTTTTGAAGATGATGGAAGAAGCAGAACGGTGGCGGGAAGGGCAGTGGGAGAGATGTTAGATGCAGTTATTGAATTTGGATAGAAATAGGAAATAGTGCAGAGAAATGCATGTTGTAGTTATTGACACTAGTCACAGACCCACATTATGCGTGGAAATAAATAATTATTTTGTATTGTAATATAATGTATAGTTTTTTCTCTAAATGTTTTTGAAAATAATTTGTTCTCCCAAAAAATTAAACAATTTTTATTCGGTCCAATTAAGTCTACTTTGCTCCAATTTGTTCCACTTGGTGAATTTCGGCCCCCTTCAGTTCATTTTAGAATAATTGGGTCTTAAACCACTTCTTTATGTAGGTTTTCTTTTTAAGTTTAGCTCAAAATTTTATTTTTTTTTCTTATTTTTTGGGTTGAAAAGTATGAAATTTTATTATATTTGGGCTAAACTCCATATTTTTAAGTTAAAAAATACAATAAAATACTAAAATAGACATTAGAAATTAGAAATATGAGCCCTAAAAATGCAATAAAAATGATAAATATTCATAAGTATAATTCGGTCCACATTGTTTCTATTTGGTCCAATCAGTCCAATTTGGTCCTATTGGGTCCTATTTAGTCCATTTTGTCCACTATAGTTCTATTCGGTCCAATTCGATCTATTCGGTCTTATTCAGTCCACATCGGTCAGTTCAATCCATATTGGCTCTATTCGGTCCACATTGGTCCTATTCTTTCCCCTTCAGTCCTATTCGGTCCATTCTGTGCACTTCAGTCCTATTCGGTCTATTCTATTTAATTTGGTCCTACTCAGTCCAAATTGGTCCTATTCGGTCCACTCTGTCTACTTTTATCTACTTCAGTCCTATTCAGGCTATTCGGTATACTTTGGTCTTATTCAGTCCATTTTGTGCACTTTGGTTCTATTCAGTTCATTCTGTCCACTTCGGTCCTGTTCGGTCTACATTGGTCCTATTTGGTCCACTTTGGTCTGATTTGCTCCTCTTCAGTCCATTATGTCCGCTTTGGTCCTATTCGGTCCATCTTGTTCCTATTCAGTCCATTTGATTCTATTAAGTCCATTTGGTCCTCCTTGTTCCATTTGCTCCAATTCGGCCCATTCGGTTCATTTTGGTATACTTCAATCATTTTTGTGCACTTACATGATGGAAAAAGACATATTTGGGTTGAAAGCACCTATTTGGGTTGAAAGCTTGTAATTTCTTAAATTTTAAGCATAACATTTATTGTTACTATGCTTTTGTTGATCCAATTTAATTTATTATTTCCGTCAACTTCGATACGGCTAAATTTAAGTGAAAGTCTTTCTAAACATAAAAGTTATAAATATATAATATAATCATTAGGGCAATTATTCATTTGTTTTAACGTCGTTACTTTTAAACGAATTGTATGAGATTGATTATACATTTAAGATATATATATATATATATATAATTTTTATTTAAATAAAGTATTCAAATTATATATTCATTCTCTTAAAAGATATTATTATGATAATCAAAACTCATATCAAGCTTATATTGAATATGTATAATTTATATCTCTAAATTTTATTGTAGAGAGAGAAGATTACTTGTGATTGGGAACTAAAAAAATACAACACCAAAATGTATGAACCCAAAATAGAGTTTTAAAAATCACAATAATTCATCAATATAAAATAGAGTTGCATTAAAGAATAAAAAAACAAGAGAAATAAAATAACCACTTTTCAAGAGAGAATGTGAGAGAGAATAATAAGAAATTTACAGAAAATAATATGGGAATAAAAATAGTAAAAATAAAAAAAAATATATAGTAGTAGACATCAAATTATCCAGGTCATGTTATGTAATAAAATAACATTATATTCTTATATACTATCTTTATAATGCATTATGATAACATCAATGAAATCAAAGAAAATAAAAAAGATAACAACTTAAAAACAAAAAACTTAATCACATCAACCCAACGTAGAGTTTCAAATAATACAAAAATTCATCCAACCTAAAGTAGAGATGCACTAAAAATATTTTAAAAAATCCACCAAAAATGGAAGAGAGAGAGAGAGAGAGAGAGAGAGAAATAACCTTTTGTATGTTGGAAAACTATGTATAAGACGTGAAATAGAATTGTAAATATATAATAAGAGGAGGGGAATAAGAAAAACAAAAAATAAAGGAAGATAAAAGGATAGAGGAAAAGTGATATTAAGGTAGATAGTAGTGAGGTGATGAAAAAGGTAAAAGGGAGAGGAAAAGTTAGAGAAAGTATAACAATAAGTTGGGAAATTAATAATAAAGAAAGAGAGTTAAAAATAAGAGAGAGAATGTTGAAAATAGGTGAATGATGTAACCATTGAAATTACTCGATAAGAATGTAATAACAATAAATATTACGCTTCAGTTTATATATAGATAGATTGACATCATCTTATTTTATTCTAATCATATTATGTATTTGTGGGTTTTAGTTAGTTCAAATGGTAAAGTTTTTGATGGTTGAATAAGAGATTTGGGGGTTCAATCTTCGGTTACACCAAAATCCGATTGATGTCTTAGTTTGATAATAAAAAACTATCATCAGAAGCAGATGCCATAGATTGAAACTCTCTTTCAAAAAAAAAAAAAAAAATGTATTTAAGCTGATGAATTTTCTTGTGCATTACATGGGTTAACGACTAGTTGCAAAAATTTCCACGTCCATCAAACCAATTAACGACTAGTTGTAGAAATATAACTGACATTTAGTTTTTCTATCATAATATTTAGCTAGAAGCTTTACCAATTATTTTCAAGGAAAGTACCGAAATAAAATGGATTTTAAAGTGAAAACAAACGGACGCCATTTTGAACCACAAAAAGTTATCGTCCTCCTATTCACAACTTTTTTTGCAACCATTGGGAAAACATCATTAAAAAGAATCCTTTATTTATTTATTTTGATGGTAAAAGAATTTGGCATATCAAAAAAAAATAATGCACTTTGTTGTAGTGATATAACATGTTAGACATTCAATTTTGGTTTTCTTTTTTTAAAGGGAAAAAAAAAAAAGGTGGTGTTTAAGCTTGGTACGAATGTGATTGTTGTGACTGCATTTCAACTTTCTAGAATATGCTGGGTCGTATATGCCTGGATTTCAAAATTCAAATGTTTATCTCAACTCCAGAGGGTAATCCATTGAGTTTTTGATAACATCAAGCTCTCCCCTCTTCACCTGCACCATGGAAAATAGGTTTCAATAGACTTCAGTTCAGCTTGAGCTTAGAGCATTCGCATCCGAGAATTTCATCCTATCATATTTTACCATCTCAAAAAACTACTTTATTATTTATACCATACTATTTTACAACACACCCAACATCCCAACTTTTATTTTCCTATTTTACTCATTAAAATAAGGACAAAATTTAGCTACAAAATTGGTTGTAGCTTAAGGCTATAACCTTACTCAATAAATAAACGTTATTACATATTTTTTAAATCTAATAATTGAATTGCATGTTCTTTACACTCTTAATACACATGTCAAATTTTGTGTTAATTGGATATTATTTACTATATAATCTATAAACTTATATTTTATGCATAATTTTAAACTACAAAACCTTGAAATTTAAATAATTTATTGATGACATAACTATAGATATTTAATTTTCTTGAAATTTTACAATCATGGAGGATAAAAGAATAAGATGTAATCTAATGACAGATTTGTCAAAATTTGCCTTCAATAAAAAGATATTGAGTAAGGTTGTAACCTAAGGCTACGGCCAATTTTGTAGCTAAACTTTGTTCTTAAAATAATATATCTACCCAATAAAATAATATATCCCAAATCCAAATCTTTCTCTCCCATCTCTCTGCTCTCTCTAATTTTACCTCTCTTCCACTGAAACCAAACCATCTCCACCGTCCAAAAAGGCTAAAAAAAAGCCACCTGCAAAAATCCAATACAAATCAAACCCAGATGCCAAAAACCTTAACTTTCTCGGAATTTGGCTGACTTCTCAGTAGCCCAGAACTCAAACAAACCTCCAAAAATAAAAACCACTTTGCAGAAACCAAATATCAATCAAACCCACTTCCAAATAACTCTCTCTCTGCATCACCTCTCGCTGCCACCACCGCCACAAACACATTAAACCCACTTCCACCGTCGACCTAACTGCCACAACAACTCCACCAATATCCAAAGAAATCCAAGAAATCATGTCCC
This sequence comes from Quercus ilex subsp. ballota, assembly GCA_032727855.1. Classification (NCBI taxonomy): domain Eukaryota; kingdom Viridiplantae; phylum Streptophyta; class Magnoliopsida; order Fagales; family Fagaceae; genus Quercus; species Quercus ilex. The sequence continues at coordinate 5,123,759 of CM064916.1, forward strand.
ACCAAGTGAAAAAACCCAGCCACCACCACGCAAAACCACCACTGCACCAGCTAGCAACCACCACCATAATCACAGTACCCACCACCATGCCACCACCATTCCAACCACCAAAACCCACGCCAACAACCTTAGATGAAACCCACACCGACAACCACCAAGAGAAACCCACGCAATCCACGACAAACCCAAACAAAACCCACGACAAACCCACAGCCCAATGCTGATCTCCACACCATACCCAAACACCGATCTTTGTGCCAAACCCCAAACGCCGATCTCCACACCACTACATTGATCTACAACGAGAGAGAGAAAAGAAATAATGAATGGGTTGTGGCTTGCCATGGTCGGTGACAGTGGGTCATGCCATGGTGTGGTGGCTATGGAGTTTTGAGTCTGAAGAGAGGGAGTGGACTAAAAGGAGAGAGAGATGAAGAGAGAGACGTGAGACCGAGAGTGGAGGAGAGAGAAAGTGGCAGATATTTATAGGTGAGATTAAAAAATTATTATTTTGTTTTAGAATGCTGCTACAGTACCATAGTAAATTTACGATGGTACTGTAGCAGTATTGCAAATTTTTTTTTGCAATTCTAAACATTTACAAGTCCGGGTGTTGAGTGGTTTTTGGCCTTTAGTGCTAAATCTGTCGTACATATACCATTTGGCAGTCCGGATGCGAATGCTCTTATGGTCAACTTTGTTTATATTGCAAACCTAATTTAACGAAATTAAAGCTGATTGTTAATGCTTTGAATACTCTCAAATAACACTATTTTTAATTCATTTTATGCCCAAAAAAAAAAAAAAAAAGAAGAAGAAGAAAGTGATAGATTTGGTTGGTCTTCCTAGCTTATTATTCATGGACAAAACTTAAATACAGTCTTTCAGTATGCTTAAATTGAAACACATGTCAGTAATCTATATTGACCATTACAGTATAAAATGGATTATCTTTTTTGAGAAAAATCAAATTAAATTCACTTATATATTTGAATTTAATTAAGAAAATGTATTGCATCTAGCTAACTAAGAAATCATATCTAGGTTTTATTGATTATTTATTTTTTAACAACTTTTTTTTTCTTCTTCTTAATATTCTTTAACCACTTCTATCTTTACTACTTTTCAACTCACATGATGACCAAGACAAATTTGGAGTAGGCTATCTCAGCACTGAAACTCAAACAAGGCGCCTACATTATACATAAGCTATCCTTAATGCTAAAGCCACTCTAAATTTTATTACAACAAGTTAACAAATTGACATAACAATCAATATAATTGATGGATTTCAATAACATAATAAAAAATATCATTTTTGTTGTTGTTTTGTGAGACATGAATTTATAAAAGTTATATAGTAAAATTTGTATTATTCCTATTCTCTAGCATTACTCACTTTGAAAAAATCCATCGATTTCCATTTTCTTATCTTTTTTTTTCTTTTTTTTAACAATAAAGAAATAATTAAAACTTTCAAGTTCAAAACTCCTATATTCTCAAAGGGGCTACACTCTCCAATTTATGCCAATAATTAAATCACTTGAACTTGATTTATTTTATAATTAAAAAAAAATGTGCAGTATGAACCATGTCATTTTCAGGATCAAATATTTAGTTTACAATTTGGTATTCAAGATGGAAATTAGGTTATATATAAAGAAATTTAATGCGGCACTACGTGTTGTACGACAGCATGGAAAATTGAAGCACATGACAAAGATTAGGCTCATGATGAGAGTTCCAACCCCTTGGACATGCAGACAATTTTATTCTTCTTCTCATGATGAAAACACATAATATCTCATAATAAATTTCTTGAGCACAATTTCCACGTATTTCTTCTAATAAAGGAACAACAAATTCTAATCTCATTTCTATTTTAGAGACTTTTATCACCATGACAAAAGTTGTTAAACTCGTGTCTTTATCTTCAAACTTGAATTCCAAGAAATTATGACTTTAGTCTTCTCGATATGTTTTTATCCATGTATAATCTTTCTAATCACGTAAACAAGACCCAGTAAAAATTGTTGATTAAAGAGGCAATACAAGTCAAGTGCCAACACAACACATGTAACATATTTTAAAGTAAGTTTTATCACTGAGAGGGCTGGTATTAGTTCCGTCAAAAAGTGAACAAGCAAACGAATGGAAAAGGTTTTGCTGCATACTTGTATGCAGCAATTAGGTGCTGCCGCTGTAGAGTAATTATCCGTTAATTTGTTTTATGTGTCTGCGTGTATGATAGCCTGTAGATTTTATGTCTTACTTTGAATGGATTAAGTCTTCAGTTTTAAATTTGAAGATTTATTTTGTTAATTTCTGTAACTACTGTGGCTGTCGATCCAGGCTAGACCAGGTTCATGTACATGAATCTGGTCTACAATTTAATTATTATACAACACTATTATAATTAAATTGTACATGAACATGTTCATCTACAATTTAATTATAATAGTGTTGCTCACAAATTACGTGGGCCAGCTTGGGATACAGCATTTGAGCTGAAAATGGATATATTCAATTTATGTAACTATGCCTATTTTTTTGGTGAGCTTTTTTCATTTAAGTCAACCTTAAATAAAATGTATCTTAAAATATTATCCATATTTTTTCCTTTTTTTAAATTTAGTAAATAACTGCATAAATTAATAGACAAATTGACAAATGGGGAAGAGGTACTAAACCCAACATTATTTTTATATCCCAAATCCTCCAAATTAAAAAAGAATTACATATATAAGCAATCGTTTTATTTTATTCTAGTTATGATTGCAGGGGGATAAACATAGCAAAATGACTAGTGCTTCAAGGCACTTACAACCATTTTTTTTTTTCCCTAATAATTGTCAACTTCAAATTTTTTCTGAAGCTCTTCAACCACATTTTTGTCGAGTTGGAAGGCCTTGGTGAGAACATCAGGATTAATGGGAGGATTGGATTCAAAGACAGCATTTGCTATTGTGATTACGCCTGCATTTTGGCTGCTTAAACCAGAAATGGCAACTGCATTAGTTTTTCCCACGTTTAATTGGAAGTGAATGAGACCAACTGGAAAGACAAACACATCCCCCTTATTTAGAGTTTTGGTGAAGAGGCGATTCTCTGGGTTGGATGTTACAAAACCAACGAAGAGAGTACCCTCCACAACTACTAGAATTTCAGTGCCGCGAGGGTGAGTATGGGGAGGATTTTCTCCATATGGTGCAAAGTCGATTCGAGCCAGGGATATGCCAAGAGTATTGAGGCCTGGTAATGTGTCTACGTTCACCATAGTGACGTTTGACCCAACTTTGTTATCTGTGTTCCCAGCAATGTTCAATCCCTCGAAGAAGAAATCTTCAGGTGTGACAAGCTTTGGATCCTTGCAAAACTTTCCATTAACGAATACTGCATAAAGGAATTTTTGTTATGTCACTTTAAAAAGAATGCTTAAGAATTCAATGCAGAAAATAGCAAGGCCAGGTAGCTAATAATATTTCTTCCATTAATATTCTGGTTAGTGTAGATTCTTCACATGACAAAAATAATGCAAAAACTTTAAAAAGAAAAAGAAAAGTATGTACCGGCTGATTTGGAGTCCGAGTAGTCCTTAAGTGCGACACAAAAGTCCTGCAGGGGATCGGGGTCAGAGGCAGAGGCAAGAGAGAATGCCAAAGCGAAGAGAGCAACGGTTACAATGTAAGCTTTCCTCATATTTCAGGCTAACTCTATCTTCTGTTCTATATATTTTTGCTTCGGGTGAGGGATGAGAAATGTTGCATGGAAAGCATGTCTATTTATAGATAAGACACATTGAATAGGTCTATGGTTTTCCATACGTGAAAGATATGTAGACTTGTTCAGTCTTCCATTATTACCAATTTTCTTTTTGATTGCCAAATTATTCTTTAACTGCTACCCCATGCCTTAAATTTTCAGCATATAAGAACAGTTCAATGAAAAAATATTACAATTCTATGTTACTACGGCATAACCAATCTTAACAACCAATAGATTGAATTAGTAGGTGTACTAAACCTGTATTTTGTTCTCATCTCTGTCCAGAATTGATCAAGCTCTGAACTAATTGAACACATCGTGTGTATTCAACTGATTGGATGTGTCTGTATTTCTTCAAGGGGTTGTTAATAACTTAATATTTTGGTGGAAAGTTTCTCTGTGACTTTGTCTGCCTAAATTAAATAGAACGGTTGATAATTACTATTGTAGATCCAATAATTAGATGGATTCAAAGCTTCGTACGAATGTGATAGTTGTGGCTGCATTTCAAGAACATGCTGGATGGTATATGCCTGGGTTTCGAAATTCAAATGTTTACCTTAACTTCTGAGTGTAATCCATTGAGTTTTGGATAGCATCAATCAACATCAAGTTGACAACATCATGCTATCCAGTCTTCACCTGCACCATGGAATATAGGTTTCAATAGACTTCAGTTCAACTTGAGCTTACGGTCAGCTTTGTTATATTGCAAATCTGATTTATTGAAATTAAATCTGATTGTTAATGCGTTGATTACTCTCAACTTACACTATTTTTAATTCATTTTATGCCAAAAAGGATAGAAGAAGAAGAAAAAGATAAAGAAATTGATAAATTTGGTTGGTCTTCCTAGCTTATTATTATTCATAGACAAAACTTAAATACAGCTTTTCAATGTGCTTAAATTGAATATATGTCTATAATCTATATTGACTATGTACGACCCCCGCACCATGGCCCATAGCGGGCCTTGGATCCTGGCCTTGGCATATGGCCCATGAGGCCGGTCTCCCTTTACCAAACGGCCCACCCCCGAGCCACGCATGCTGCGGGCCCAAGCTTTGCCTTTTCATTGTTTCTCGGCGAACCCCTTCCCGAGCAGTGGTAAACATACGGCTCGCGGGACACCCTGCTCTGTACCTACCCGGCCGTGCCTCTCCGAGGCACCGCTGCCGAGAACTATCGCGAAGGTGGGAACCAAGTTCCAACGCCACCCTCACCGCTTCCCATGCCTACCTAACCACCCACTTACGATCGATGATACTGGACCGCCGGTTGCACTTGTTGGCAAATAATTATGACCTCTCCGCTATTCTGTGAACTATAAATACAAGAAGTTTTGAGAAGAAAAGGGTTGGAGGATAGAGGAAAGGAAGAGTGTAAACGGAGAGAAAACAGAGTGAGGAGCTGGTTCAGACCCCCGAGGAGAGGAAAGTGATTCCATTGTGCCTTGGCGTTTAGAACGACCCAGTGTAGGAAATCCAAACCCACTATACAAGTAAGTTGTGAGCCCAAGTGAGGCCCAGCCCAACGGGTTTTGGTTTTGGGTGCGCACAATTGGCGCTGTCTGTGGGAAATCCTACTAAGCAGTGGTTCCGCCGAGACTCGTGTACAGGAAAGATGTCTGGAGGTAACGCCGAGAGTGGCTCAGCAGGGTCTTCTAGGGGCTCCACCTGGCGGGAACACAGGCAGAAGAGACGCGAGGATCCAGCTTACGAGCAACTGGAAGAGTGGTCCGGCCTTGGAGAAGGGTCGTATCAAACGGGGAGAACGGTATCCCATGCCTCCCGACATAGGCAGCCCGACGTCAGGGATGAAGAGCTTGAGCGGCTGCGGAGGTTAGTACGAGACCTGGAGTTGGAAGCACGAAACGAGCGCCGCCGAGCCGGTCAAGACGACCGAGGGAGAAGGCCAGACGCCGAGGGAGAGAGACGCGGGATGGGATCGAATCAATCAGGATCCCGCCACCACAGGGAGCGCTCGCGCTCGAGGGAGTCCCGTCGCCGCCTAGACCGCTCCCATTCAGCAGAATCTCACCGGCGGCGAAATCGCTCTCGGTCGCAGGAATACGGGAATCGAGGCTCGGATTCTCCCGAGGGACGGCCGAGGAATGCAGCCATGGATGCTATGAGCCGTGCATTGCGCAGGGCGGCTCGGTCACCATTCTCAGCAGATATTGAGCGAGCACCGATGCCGGACAGATTTACGCGCCCGCCGTTCAATTCGTATGGTGGGAAAGCGGACCCCGTGGAGCATGTCAGCCACTATATCCAGATGATGTCTTTGCATACCCGTAACGACGCTCTGATGTGCAAGGTCTTTCCCTCCAGCCTTGGACCCACGGCCTTAAGGTGGTTCAACGGGTTGCGCAAGGGCTCCATTCACAGTTTCGCCGAGCTAATACAGGAGTTCTGTTCCCGTTTCGTGACGTGCAGCCGGGAACAACAACCGGTGGACGCGCTGCTGTCTATGAAGATGAGGGCAGGGAAAACCCTCCGTGATTACGCTAGCCGATACTGGGAGCTCTACAACGAGATTGGCGGAGGGAACGAGAAGATTGCAGCGAGAACTTTCAGAATGGGATTGCCTGACGAGTCGGGGTTGAAGGAATCATTAACTAAGAAACCTCCAGAGGATATGAGGCAGTTGATGAGGCGCATCGAGGAGTACAAGCGGTTGGAAGATGATAGAATACAAAGCAAAGGCAAGGCACAGGTGACAGATCGTCCTCGGCTGAGCGGTTTTCAACAGAGGGCATGGGGAAATTTGAGGATTCAAGAGCCAGTAGCGCCAGCAGGGGAGGTGAACGTGACGTTCAAAGAGCCCGTGCATAAAATTGTGGATAAGATCAAGCACGAGCCGTACTTCAGATGGCCAAACCGGATGGCCGGCGACCCCTCTAGGAGGAATCAGAACCTATATTGCACCTACCACAAAGACCGGGGGCATACTACCGAGCAGTGCCGAGTGTTAAGAGATCATCTCGGGCAGTTGGCTAAGGCAGGACACCTCAAGGATTTTGTGACGGATGCCGGGGATCGGGCAACGGGGCATGGCGCCCCACACGGAGGGAATCACCTTCCGCCCCCTCTTGGGATAATTGACGTTATCCACGTCGCCTTGAGGGGCATCTCAACGGCAAAAGGGAAGGAGGTGTTGACAATGATATCGGTAGAGGGGAGTACGGGCGCGCCGCCTCCCGCGAAAAAGATCAGACCCACCCGAGAGCCGATCTCTTTCGACGACAGTGATTTGGAAGGGACCATTCAGCCGCACGACGACGCATTGATAGTCACGGCAAGGATTGGCGGCTTCGTTGTGAAGAGAATAATGATAGACCAGGGAAGCGGAGCGGATGTTATGTACCCGGACCTATTCAGGGGGCTCGGGTTGAGGAATGAGGATCTGTCGAAGTACAACACTCCCCTGGTTGGGTTCGATGGGAAAATGGTGGCGCCCGAGGGGCGAATATGTATGCCCGTGAACATGGGGGGCAAGGAGGTGATGGTGAGCTTCTTCGTAGTTACCTCGTACTCCCCATACACGGCGATTCTAGGGAGGCCATGGATACATGCAATGGGGGCTGTCCCGTCCACTCTGCACATGAGGATCAAATTTCACACTGATTATGGTGTCACGGTGATACAAGGAAGTCAACAGGCGGCCAGGCAATGTTTGATCACCATGGTCGATTGGAAGAAGGAGCAAACCGACTAGAAGGATCAGGCCGACCCCAAATGTTCGTCGTCGGGGACGCCTTTATAGCAACTACAGGGCCCGACAGAGGTCGCGCGCGCTGAGAGCATGCTCAAGGTAAAAGTGTTGCCGGATACGGACAAGTACTTCCAAATAGGGGAGAGCATGGAGGACCGGGAAAAAGTAGAGCTATTGCTACTCCTAATACAGAATGTGGACGTATTTGCATGGAGTCCATACGAGGTGCCCGGGGTGGATCCCGAATTCATCGTGCATAGACTCGGGGTTGACCCCTCATTCGCCCCTAAAAAACAGAGGCCGAGGAGATCAGCCTGGGAGCACTCCGAAGCAGTAAAAGTGGAAGTTCAGAGATTGAAAGAGGCAGGGGTGATTCGGGAAATCTTCTTCCCGGATTGGTTGGTGAACACCGTGGTAGTGAAGAAGAAGAACGGCAAGTGGAGGGTGTGCGTCGATTTCACCGATCTGAATAGAGCCTGCCCGAAAGACCCTTTTCCCGTGCCAAAGATTGATCAGCTGGTGGACGCCACGTGTGGGCACCCGAGGATGAGCTTTCTGGACGCTTTCCAAGGGTATCACCAGATCGCCCTGGCGCCCGAGGATCAAGAAAAAATGGCGTTCATTTCCCCGGAGGCAAATTACCACTACACGAGGATGCCCTTCGAACTGAAGAACGCTGGGGCCACCTACCAGCGAATGATGACAAGAATGTTCCGAGACAAGATAGGGCATACGGTCGAGGTGTACATCGACGACATGGTGGTTAAGAGCAAACAGGAAGCCCTGCATATGGGGGACCTCCAAGCGGTTTTCGAGGTTCTCCGACGGCACAAGCTGCGCCTTAATGCGGAGAAGTGGGCGTTAGGCATCGGGGCCGGGAAGTTCTTGGGGTACCTGATCAGTACACGGGGGATTGAGATCAACCCCGACCAGATAGAAGCTGTGAGAAGACTGAAGCCACCGAGCAACCCGAAGGAAGTGCAAATACTAACCGGGATGCTGGCCGCCCTTAACCGGTTCATCTCAAAATTCGCAGATCGCTGCTGACCATTCTACCAACTGCTGAAGAAATGGACTGGATTTTGGTGGAGCGAGGAGTGCGAAGAGGCCTTTGTGGATCTGAAGATTTATTTGGCGCGAGCGCCCATGCTTGCGGCACTGGAGGCAGGTGAGGATTTATTCATGTATCTGGCGGTATCCGAGCACGCCGTGAGTGCTGTGCTACTGAGGGACAAAGGGATCCAGCAACCCGTGTACTACGTCAGCAAAACTCTTGTCGACACCGAGACGAGATACTTGCCCTTGGAGAAGCTCGTATTAGCCCTGATACACGCCACCAGGAAGTTGCCGCACTATTTCCAAGCTCACACCGTATACGTCCTGACCGAGTACCCATTACAGTCATTATTGAAGAGGTCGGATTTTACGGGCCGTATAGCCAAGTGGGGGACTCGACTCGGTTCCTTCGACATACGGTACAGACCTCGAAGCTCGGTGAAGGGCCAGGTCCTTGCGGATTTTATCGCTGAGTTTTCGCCCAGAGAGAAGGGGGAGATGGTTTGCCAACTGGAGGCTCGACCGTGGAAGATATTCGTAGATGGCGCGTCGAGCTCCACAGGTGCCGGTTCGGGAGTTGTTATGATCACCCCCGAAGGAATATGACTAGAACACTCATATAGATTGGGTTTCAGGGCATCCAACAACGAGGCAGAATACGAGGCTTTCCTGACCGGACTGAGGGTAGGTTCGAGCCTGGGGGCTCGAGAGATTGAGCTATACTCGGATTCGCGTCTGGTGGTTAATCAGGTGCGGGGCAGTTTTGAAGCCCGAGATCCCCGGATGAAAGCGTACCTAGAACAAGCAAGGCTAGTTATGACCAGCTTCAACACGGTGAAAGTTTTCCACATAGCTCGAACACAGAACAGACACGCTGACTTCCTAGCCACGCTGGCGTCGTCAGTAACCGAGGAGATACCACGGCAAATCAAAGTCGAGCTTATTTCGGAGCCGAGCGTCTGGGTAATGAGCAACTCGGGAACTACAGGGATCAATGTCACGGCCATCGCGGCCCCTGCCCCGTGCTGGATCGACCCCATTACCGACTTTCTGGCTAACGACCAATTGCCGAGTGATGAAAAGGAGGGCACCAGGATCCGTAGGATGGCTTCTCGGTATTGGTTGGCAGAAGACCGGACTTTGTATCGAAGGTCCTTCGGAGGGCCGTACATCTTGTGCTTACGCCCGGAGAAGGTGGGCGAGCTCTTGGCGGAGCTCCACTCTGGGGTGTGCGGCGGCCATGTCGGGGGACGTTCAATGGCGCACCGAGCGATGACTCAGGGATTTTGGTGGCCTCAGATGCAGAAAGATGCCGCCGAGTATGTGCTTAAGTGTGAGCAGTGTCAAAAGCACGCCCCTCTGATCCATCAGCCCGCGGGCCACCTGAACCCGATCAGCAGTCCTTGGCCTTTTGCACAATGGGGGCTGGACATCATCGGCCCGTTCCCTCGGGCAACAGGCGGCCGAAAGTTCGTTTTGGTGGCCGTCGACTATTTTACCAAGTGGGCGGAGGCTGAAGCGTTGGCCAACATACGAGATGTAGAAGTAAAGAAATTCATATGGAAAAATATCATCACCAGGTTCGGGGTGCCGAACACTATCATATCTGACAACGGGCTACAGTTTGACAGCCGGGCGTTCCGAGAGTTTTGCAGTGGTCTCGGCATCAAAAACAGGTACTCAACTCCGGCTTACCCGCAGGGCAACGGTCAGGCCGAGGCCGTGAATAAGGTGATTGTGAGTGGGCTGAAGAAAAGGTTGGAGGGGGCAAAGGGAAACTGGGCCGAGGAACTTCCCAAAGTCTTGTGGGCATACCGCACCACTCCTAGACGGTCCACCGGGGAGACCCCCTTCTCTCTCACATACGGAGCCGAAGCCGTGATCCCTACCGAGGTGAATCTATGCAGCGTGCGAGTAGCGGGGTTCGATCACGCCCAAAACGACGAAATGATGGTGGGATATTTGGACAAGGTGGAAGAGTACCACGAGATGGTGACAATACGGCTCGCGGAATATCAGCAGAGGCTCGCCCAGAGATACAACCGAGGCGTGAGAACCAGGGAGTTTGTCTCCGGGGATTTGGTTCTCAGAAGAGCCGTGGGCAACATGCGGGACAATAGTGCCGGGAAATTGGCGCAGACGTGGGAGGGACCCTATAGGGTCACGGCTGTGGCCGGCACCGGGGCTTATTTCTTGGAAGACCTAGATGAGAGACAACTGCCCCGACCGTGGAACGTCCATAACCTCAAGAAGTACTATCATTGATGGGCGATTCTCCGAGCGTAAATTTAACCGCAACCTGTTGTGTATGTTTTGTTAATTATACTAATGATGTTTTTCATGCAGATCCGCACTGTTCTAACCAAAATTCTCGGTTCGATCCCATTCACCGAGCAATGTTTATTCTTAGCCGATTTGTTCTTAGGACAGAAGCCTGATCCTCGGTTCAATTTATCGCCGAGCAGACGGAAACCTTAACGGCCCGTTCTAAGGGCCGAAACCTGACTCTCGGTTCGATCCCCATCACCGAGCAGGTGGAAACCTTAGCCTTTTCGTTCCAAGGACAGAAGCCTGACCCTCGGTTCGATCCTATCACTGAGCAGGTGGAAACCTGAACGATTCACTCTTGAGGACAGAAACCTGACCCTCGGTTCGATCCTATCACCGAGCAGGTGGAAACCTGAACGATTAATTCTGTGGACAGAAACCTGACTCTCGGTTTGATTCTCATCACCGAGCAGGTGGAAACCCTAGCTTTTTAGTTCTAAGGACAGAAACCTGACCCTCGGTTCGATCTGATCACCGAGCAGGTGGAAACCTGAACGATTAATTCTGTGGACAGAAACCTGACTCTCGGTTTGATTCTCATCACCGAGCAGGTGGAAACCCTAGCTTTTTAGTTCTAAGGACAGAAACCTGACTCTCAGTTCGACCCTAATCACCGAGCAGGCGGAAACCTGACCCTCGGTTCGATCCTATCACCGAACACGTGAAAACCTTAGTCGTTTCACCCTAAGAAAAAAGCCTGACCCTCGGTTAGATCACTATCGCCGAGCATGGGGAGGCCTTACCATGGTCGGACACATCACAATAAAGAGGCAACCAACAAGAGTTCATTACTCGGTCAATACAAAAGAGCAACATGACAAAGCATTCATATTAAAGCATAAAACTTAAATTAATGTTTTGTTGCCAAAACCCGGCAACTCGAAATAAAGAAAAGACAACATAAACAAGATGTCCCGTCATCACAACCCGGTGACATAGGCAATTCCGCTCACTTAAATTCTCAAAAGAAGGAAAAATAAGGAAGGGCCGGCTTTCAACTTTAGATATCCGCCGCATGAGCAGAGGATGCGTCCTCTTGAGAGTGTTGGTCGGCCTGAGGAGTTGGCGGCTGGATGTCCCCCCCGGTTCGGTCCCCACCATGGGGGTGGCTGGTCCCCTCCATGTCGGTCGGCACTGCATGAGAATCAATGGCGTTCACCAGTTCCCTCATACTGGAGGTCTCTTCTTCGTCAATAACAAGGGGCGCAGGATTCTCGGTGTGGGGGTTGCTCGGGAAAGGGATCTTGCTGCGATCCCTCAACGGAGAATCCTCGGGAATCCCCAATGCTTGAAGAACAGCGAACCAACCCTCCTCAAATCCGAGCCTGTGGGCCTGACGAATGACCGGTTCCGCCGAATTCTCGGCATCCGCGAACCCCTCGTTATACCATTTGTTTTCACAAGCCTCCAGCGCCGCCTTCGAGTCGGCCAATTGCCCTTCCAGCATGGTATTCAAGCTCTGAGCCTCCGCCAATTTAAGCTCGGTGCCTCCCAATTGCAGTTCCAATTCCTCAGACTTCGTTTCGGCAAGAGCCTGGGCCTTTACGGCTGTAGCAATTTTATTCTCTGCCTCCGCAGCAATCTTCGACTTCTCCTTCGCCGTGGCCTCGGCGACATCCTTCAGAGCCTTCTCCCGCTCAACATCCTCGGCCAGCTCCTTCATCCTCCCGTCCACAACGTACGACATTTGCGCAGCCTGACCACACAATATTCACTTTGTAAGGTAAAATGGAAGGTACACGTACATAAGCAAATGGGAAACCGAGAATCATAAAGAAAAGTGAAACAGTTACCGCTATGGTGTGCCACTGCAAACGCCTCCCCAAAGACTCATCCGTCGAATCCGTGAAAGCGTGCAAGTCCTCGGGCAAGAGGATGCCGCGTGCCAGACTCTGCGCCACACGGCCACCGTGACCTTTGTCCCATACTCGGGCACTGGCCGTCGATGGAAGAGGCTCATCGCCAAGTTGGAAGGAGGGTCGCCATGCTGCCGGAGCCCGGGAAGTAGACGCCAGGTCTATCCTGGTTTGCGCTACCGGTTCCCGGATGATGATACCGGCCGAGAGTAGTGGGGGCACGTTACCCGAGCCCTTCTGTGGCTGATCGGTTATGCGCAGCCTTTTTCGAACTCGGGATGGTGGGGGAGTGGGAGGTGAAGCGTCCTAGCCGGGGGTTTGTTGTTGCTGCACGGCAGGCCGGGCACTCGGGACAAAGCGGTCTATCGTCATCTTCCTCCTGGCCACCATGGCGTTGCCTTGATCGGATCCTGTTTCAGAAGAGTCAGTCTGTTCTGCGGCAGCACCCTCCCCTTCCCGAACAAGAGCCTCGGGCTCTACGATTCTCTCGGGCTGAACAGGAGCTTCTTGCTGGATTTGCTCGTGGGCGCATCTCCTACGCTCGGCTGATTCGTCACGGATGGGCTGTCGCTCGTCTGAACAAATGTACCGGGGACCGAGATCACGCGCCTCGCCTACAGTTAGCCTTGGGGGGAGGAAGTTTGCGTGCCGGACGTCGATATATGAAAGGAGAGGGCTGTCAACTAGCAGGGCTTGGCTGAATGCCTGCCAAGTTGAGTAGACGGGATTAACACCGAGGATGAGGTGGGACGCTCGGAGTTGTCCGTCCGTGTGTACGAAGATTTCCGACCTGAGCACGAAGTTCAGATCCCGAACATGTACCACTCTGATGTCCGGCTTGAATCTTTTGCTCTCTGCACAAAGGAAATAAGGGTTGGCGATTACATAACCGGACCGAAGTCAAAAAAAGACCAAAGTAAATAAAGGCTAGTCACCGACCAACGTCGCGCGGCGAAAACGCACAGGGGACCTCCTCGGCAAACCAATTGCCGCTCACCCGAACGAAATCTTTAGCCGAGTTACGATTTGAATCTGGTAGGCATGAAATAAGTCGTACCCTCGCATCCCTAGTCTTTATATAATAGTCAGACTCGACATTGCCGCACAAACTATACATCTGATTAACGTCATAGTGATTTAGTTACAACCCATACAACTGGTTCAACCTACTCACACAACTCACTACCCGGTAGAAGTTGGGAGGGAGTTGGTCGGGACAAAGGCCATAAAACCTAAGGGTACTAAGAATTAGAGGGTCAACCGGGAACCTAAGCCCACCCTCTAAAATGGCCATCAAGGGAAAAAACACCGTGTTTTCACCAAAGCGCCTCTGGATGTCAATATCGCCCATATTGCAGTAGGCAATATCTACGTCACTAGGAACATTATATGCTTCCCTAAATCTAGCCAAAGCATGCTCGGAAGAAAGGAGGTAAGAGTAACTCATGTTTTTTCCAAAACGAGTGTTTTTTAATAAAAGGGAAAAGAAATGCTATGATTATCAAAGAATAGACTGAAATGGCTGAACTGAAAAAGCAAGAAGAGGGAAAGGAACTTACTGTGGGCTCTAAGGAGGGAGTGTATTCTGGGCCAGTAGACGAACCACGAAGGAGGGATGCTCGGCAGAGTAGGATACTGAGAGGTGAGGAATGCGAAAGTGAGGATCAGTGACTAGAGGGACTATTTATAGGCGTGGGGAGTAGAATGAGAGGCATTTAATGATCCACTGGAAGGAAACCATGCGGACCGCCGCTTCAACTACCACACGCGTGACGCCTCGGTTCGCGAACCGTCAAACAATGATGGCGGGTAGGCCGTCAATCAATTCCAAACGCGTCTTTTGAGACGCGCATTAATGCGACCGTCAATGGCCGGGCACTGGCCTTTCGACTTCCCAGACGGGCATTTACCCCTCGTGATCCTTGATTCACCCCCGGGAATGGGGAGCGAATCAAGGAGGGACTATTGTACGACCCCCGCACCATGGCCCATAGTGGGCCTTGAATCCTGGCCTTGGCATATGGCCCATGAAGCCGGTCTCCCTCTACCTAACGGCCCACCCCCGAGCCACGCATGCTGCGGGCCCAAGCTTTGCCTTTTCATCGTTTCTCGGCGAACCCCTTCCCGAGCAGTGGTAAACATACGGCTCGCGGGACACCCCGCCCTGTACCTACCCGGCCGTGCCTCTCCGAGGCACCGCTGCCGAGAACTATCGCGAAGGTGGGAACCAAGTTCCAACACCACCCTCACCGCTTCCCATGCCTACCTAACCACCCACTTACGATCGATGATACTGGACCGCCGGTTGCACTTGTTGGCAAATAATTATGACCTCTCCGCTATTCTGTGAACTATAAATATAAGAAGTTTTGAGAAGAAAAGGGTTGGAGGATAGAGGAAAGGAAGAGTGTAAACAGAGAGAAAACAGAGTGAGGAGCTGGTTCAGACCCCCGAGGAGAGGAAAGTGATTCCATTGTGCCTTGGCGTTTAGAACGACCCAGTGTAGGAAATCCAAACCCACTATACAAGTAAGTTGTGAGCCCAAGTGAGGCCCAGCCCAACGGGTTTTGGTTTTGGGTGCGCACAGTAGTTATTGACACTAGTCGCATACCTACATTATGCGTGGGAATAAATAATTATTTTGTATAGTAATATAATGTATAGTTTTTTCTCTAAATTTTTTTGAAGATAATTTGTTCTCCCTAAAAATTAAATAATTTTTATTCTATCCGATTAGGTCCACTTGGTTAATTTCAGCCCCCCCCCCCCCCCTTCAGTCCATTTTAGACTAATTGGGTCTTAAGTTGATTCTTTGTGTAGGTTTTCTTTTCAAGTTTAGTTCAAAATTTATTTCTTTTTTTCTTAATTTTTGGATTGAAAAGTATGAAATTTTATTATATTTGGGCTCAACTCTTTAGTTTCGAGTTAAAAAATACAATAAAAATACTAAAATAGACATTAGAAATTAGAAATATGAGCCTTAAAAATGCAATAAAAATGATAAATATTCAAAATTCTTATTCGGTCCGCATGTTTCTATTTGGTCCAATCAGTCCTCTTTGGTCCTATTTAGTCCATTCTGTCCACTATAGTTCTATTCGGTCCAATTTGATCCATTCAGTCTTATTCAGTCCACGTTGGTCCATTTAGTCACATTGGCTCTATTCGGTCTATATTGGTCCTATTTTGTCTACTTCGGTCCTATTCGGTCCATTCTATCCACTTTAGTCCTATTCAGTCCATTCTATCTACTTTGGTTCTACTTGGTCCTATTTATTCTGTATTGGTCCTATTCAATCCATTCTGTCCACATTGATCCACTTCAGTCCTATTCAGGCCATTAGGTCTACTTCGGTCCTATTCAGTCCACTTTGGTTCTATTCGGTCCATTTTGTCCACTTCGGTCCTGTTCAATCTACATTGGTCCTATTTGGTCTACTTCAGTCAGATTTGGTCCCGTTCAGTCCATTATTCCACTTCCATCCTATTTAGTCCTCCTTGTTCATATTCAGTCCATTTAGTCCACTTTGTTCTATTTGGTCCAATTCGGTCCTTCGGTTCATTTTAGTCTACTTCGATCTATTTTTGTGCTCTTACATAATGGGAAAAGACATATTTAGGTTGAAAGCACCTAATCTAAATCCAAATTTATTAAAAATATATATAATCTCAAACTCGTAATATCTAAAATCTTAAGCATAACATTTGTTGTTGCTATGCTTTTGTTAATCCACATTAATGTAACATTTGTTGTTGCTACGCTAAATTTAAGTGAAAGTCTTTCTCAACATAAAAGCTATGAATATAAAAATGTAATCTTTAGGGAAATTATTCATTTGTTTTAACTTCATTACTTTTAAATGAATTGCATGAGATTGATTATACATTTAAGCAATATATATATATATATATATATATGTAGGTGTGTATAATTTTTATTTAAATAAATTATTCAAATTATATATTCATTCTCTTAAAAGAGATTATCATGATAATCAAAACTCATATCAAGCCTATATTGAATATGTATAATTTATTCTCTAAATTTTATTGAAGAGAGAGAAATATACTTGTGAGTGGGAACTAAAAAATACAGCACCAAAACGAATGAACCCAAAATAGAGTTTTAAAAATCACAATGATTCATCAATATAAAATAGAGTTGCAAGAAAGAATAAAAAATCAAGAGAAAGAAAATAACCACTTTTCAAGAGAGAATGTGAGTGAGAATAATAAGAAATTTATAGAAAATAATATGGGAATAAAAATAGTAATATATATATATATAGTAACAAACACCGAATTATCCAAGTCATGTTATGTGATAAAATAATATTATATTCTTATATACTATGTTTATAATGCAATATGATAACATCTATTAAAAACACAAAACTTAATCACATCAACCCAACATAGAGTTTCAAATAATACAAAAATTCATCCAACCTAATAAAGTAGAGATGCAATAAAAGTATTTTAAAAAATATATCCGCCAAAAATGGAGGAAAAAAAATGAGAGAGAGAAAGATAGAGAAATAATCTTTTGTGTGTGGAAAAACTATGTATAAGATGTGAAAGAGAATTGTGAATTTATAATAAGAGGAGAGGAATAAAAAAAGTAAAAAATAAAGGAAGATAAAGGAATAGAGGAAAAGTGATATTAAGGTAGATAGTAATGAAGATAGTAATGAGGAGATGAAAAAGGTAAAAGGGAGAGGAAAAGTTAGAGAAAGTATAACAATAAGTTGAGAAATTAATAAGAAAGAAAGAGAGTTAAAAAATAAGAGAGAGAATGTTGAAAATGGGTGAATGATATGGCCGTTAAAGTGGCTCGATAGGAACGTAGTAATAATAAATAATATACTTCAGCTTTTGAATATATATAGATATAGATTGATATCATCTTATGTTATTATAATCATATTATGTATTTGTGGGTTTCAGTTAACTCAACTGATAAAGTCTCTGATGATTGAATAAGAGATCTGGGGGTTCAATCCTCGTCTATACCAAAAACCGATTGGTGTCTTAGTCTAATGATAAAGAGTTATCATCAGGGGTGGACGCCATAAGTTGAAATTCTCTCTAAAAAAAATGTATTTACGCTGATAAATTTTCCTGTGCATCAAACGAGTTAACAAATATGACTAACATTAAGTTTTTCTATCATAATATTTAGCTAGAAGGCTGTCCAAATAATTTATCCCAATTTTAGTTTTTACCAATTATTTTCAAGGAAAGTACCGAAATAAAATGGATTTTAAAGTGAAAACAAATGGACACCATTTTGAACCACAGAAAGTTATCGTCCATATGTAGATAGTCTTTGTCAATGGGGAGCACCTTAACCTTTCAAATGTGTTAGGTACATATTTTTATGTTGGAAAAACATGAACAACAGTATCAATTTTTTTTTTTTTTTTTTTTTTTTGAGAATCACAACAGTAACAACTTAGAACCCAGTTTTTCTAGTTTAGTGTATATAGATTGGTATTGCAACAAAAAGACGACTAAACTTTTTATGTTGTTGCAACTAGACCTCTTCTTTGCAAATTTTTAATGATATGGAGCAAAAAGAGGTTAAATTGCAGATGGAGTTATGGGGGTCATGCTAGTACAGTGTCAAAGTCTATTTACCACATTGGCAAAGAAAAAATAAGGGGTACTATTTGCTACATTAGCAGAGTTTATGTTCTAATAGACTTCAATTCAGCTTGAGCTTATGGTCAGCTTTGTTTATATTGGAAATCTGATTTAATGAAATTAAATCTGATTGTTAATGCGTTGATAACTCTCAACTTACACTATTTTTAATTCATTTTATGCCGAAAAGGATAGAAGAAAAAAAAAAGATAAAGAAAGTGATAGATTTGGTTGGTCTTCCTAGCTTGCTTATTATTAAAGGACAAAATTTATATACAGTTTTTCAATGTGCTTAGATTGAAAAACGTGTCTGTAATCTATATTGACCAGTATAGTATAAAATGTATTATCTTTTTTAAGGAAAAATAAATTAAATTCACTTATATATTTGAATTTAATTAAGAAAATGTATTGCATCTAACTAAGAAATTATATCCAAGTTTTATCGATTATTTATTCTTTAACGACTTTTTTTTCTTCTTCTTAATATTCTTTAACCACTTTTATCTTTCCTACTTTTCTTCTCAATATTCTTTAACCACTTCTATCTTTACTACTTTTCAACTCACATCACCAAGACATATTTGGAGTAGGAGATCTCAACATCTTTTTTTTTTTTTTTTTGGATGAAAAGGCGATCTCATCATCGAAACTCAAACAAGGCACCTGCAATTCGGCCCATTCGGTTCATTTTGGTATACTTCAATCATTTTTGTGCACTTACATGATGGAAAAAGACATATTTGGGTTGAAAGCACCTATTTGGGTTGAAAGCTTGTAATTTCTTAAATTTTAAGCATAACATTTATTGTTACTATGCTTTTGTTGATCCACTTTAATGTATTATTTCCATCAACTTCGATACGGCTAAATTTAAGTGAAAGTCTTTCTAAACATAAAAGTTATAAATATATAATATAATCATTAGGGCAATTATTCATTTGTTTTAACGTCATTACTTTTAAACGAATTGTATGAGATTGATTACACATTTAAGAAATATATATATATATATATATATATAATTTTTATTTAAATAAATTATTCAAATTATATATTCATTCTCTTAGAAGATATTATTATGATAATCAAAACTCATATCAAGCTTATATTGAATATGTATAATTTATATCTCTAAATTTTATTGTAGAGAGAGAAGATTACTTGTGATTGGGAACTAAAAAAATACAACACCAAAATGTATGAACCCAAAATAGAGTTTTAAAAATCACAATAATTCATCAATATAAAATAGAGTTGCATTAAAGAATTAAAAAAAAAAAGAGAAATAAAATAACCACTTTTCAAGAGAGAATGTGAGAGAGAATAATAAGAAATTTATAGAAAATAATTTGGGAATAAAAATAGTAAAAATAAAAAAATATATATATAGTAGTAGACATCAAATTATCCAGGTCATGTTATGTAATAAAATAACATTATATTCTTATATACTATCTTTATAATGCATTATGATAACATCAATGAAATCAAAGAAAATAAAAAAGATAACAACTTAAAAACACAAAACTTAATCACATCAACCCAACATAGAGTTTCAAATAATACAAAAATTCATCCAACCTAAAGTAGAGATGCACTAAAAATATTTTAAAAAATCCACCAAAAATGGAAGAGAGAGAGAGAGAGAGAGAGATAACCTTTTGTATGTGGGAAAACTATGTATAAGACGTGAAATAGAATTGTAAATATATAATAAGAGGAGGGGAATAAGAAAAACAAAAAATAAAGGAAGATAAAAGGATAGAGGAAGAGTGATATTAAGGTAGATAGTAGTGAGGAGATGAAAAAGGTAAAAGGGAGAGGAAAAGTTAGAGAAAGTATAACAATAAGTTAGGAAATTAATAATAAAGAAAGAGAGTTAAAAATAAGAGAGAGAATGTTGAAAATAGGTGAATGATGTAACCATTGAAATGACTCGATAAGAACGTAGTAACAATAAATATTACGCTTCAGTTTATATATAGATAGATAGATAGATAGATAGATTGACATCATCTTATTTTATTCTAATCATATTATGTATTTGTGGGTTCTAGTTAGTTCAAATGGTAAAGTTTTTTATGGTTGAATAAAAGATTTGGGGGTTCAATCTTCGGTTACACCAAAACCCGATTAATGTCTTAGTCTGATAATAAAAAATTATCATCAAAAGCAGACGCTATAAATTGAAACTTTCTTTCAAAAAAAAAAAAATATATATATATATATATATGTATTTAAGTTGATGAATTTTCTTATGCATTACATGGGTTAACGACTAGTTGTAAAAATTTCCATGTCCATCAAACCAATTAACGACTAGTCATAGAAATATAACTGACATTTAGTTTTTCTATCATAATATTTAGCTAGAAGGTTGTCCAAAAAATTTATCTCAATTTCAGTTTTTACCAATTATTTTCAAGGAAAGTACCGAAATAAAATGGATTTTAAAGTGAAAACAAACGGACGCCATTTTGAACCACAAAAAGTTATCGTCCTCCTATTCACAACTTTTTTTGCAACCATTGTGAAAACATCATTAAAAAGAATCCTTTATTTATTTATTTTGACGGTAAAAGAATTTGGCATATCAAAAAAATAATGCACTTTGTTGTAGTGATAATAACATGTTAGACATTCAATTTTGGTTTTCTTTTTTTAAAGGGGAAAAAAAAAAGGTGGTGTTTTAAGCTTGGTACGAATGTGATTGTTGTGACTGCATTTCAACTTTCTAGAATATGCTGGGTCGTATATGCCTGGATTTCAAAATTCAAATGTTTATCTCAACTCCAGAGGGTAATCCATTGAGTTTTTGATAACATCAATCAACATGACGTTGACTACATCAAGCTCTCCCCTCTACACCTGCACCATGGAAAATAGGTTTCAATAGACTTCAGTTCAGCTTGAGCTTAGAGCATTCGCATCCGAGAATTTCATCATATCCTATTTTACCATCTCAAAAAACTACTTTATTATTTATACCATACTATTTTACAATACACCCAACATCCTAACTTTTATTTTCCTATTTTACTCATTAAAATAAAAACAAAATTTAGCTACAAAATTGGTTGTAGCTTAAGGCTATAATCTTACTCAATAAATAAACATTATTACATATTTTTTAAATCTAATCATTGAATTGCATGTTCTTTATACTCTTAATACACATGTCAAATTTTGTGTTAATCGGATATTATTTACTATATAATCTATAAATTTATATTTTATGCATAATTTTAAACTAGCTACAAAGACTTGAAATTTAAATAATTTATTGATGACATAACTATAGATCTTTAATTTTCTTGAAATTTTACAATCATGGAGGATAAAAAAAATAAGATGTAATCTAATGGCAGATTTGTCAAAATTCACATTCAATAAAAAAATATTGAGTAAGGTTGTAACTTAAGGCTACGGCCAATTTTGTAGCTAAACTTTGTTCTTAAAATAATATATCTACCCAATAAAATAATATATCCCAAATCCAAATCTTTCTCTCCCATCTCTCTCCTCTCTCTAATTTTACCTCTCTTCCACTGAAACCAAACCACCTCCACCGTCCAAAAAGGCTAAAAAAAAAGCCACCTGCAAAAATCCAATACAAATCAAACCCAGATGCCAACAACCTTAACTTTCTCGAAATTTGGCTGATTTCTCAGTAGCCCAGAATTCAAACAAACCTCCAAAAATAAAAATCACTTTGCAGAAACCAAATATCAATCAAACCCACTTCCAAATAACTCTCTCTCTCTCTGCATCACGTCTCGCCGCCACCGCCGCCACAAACACACTAAACCCACTTCCACCGTCGACCTAACTGCCACAACAACTCCACCAATATCCAAAGAAATCCAAGAAATCATGGCCCACCAAGTGAAAAAACCCAGCCACCACCACGCAAAACCACCACTGCACCAGCTAGCAACCACCACCGTAATCACAGTACCCACCACCATGCCACCACCATTCCAACCACCAAAACCCACGCCAACAACCTTAGATGAAACCCACACCGACAACCACCAAGAGAAACCCACGCAATCCACGACAAACCCAAAGCCCAATGCTGATCTCCACACCACACCCAAACACCGATCTCTGTGCCAAACCCCAAACGCCGACCTCCATGCCACCGCATTGATCTACAACGAGAGAGAGAAAAGAAATAATGAATGGGTTATGGCTTGCCATGGTCGATGACAGTGGGTCATGCCATGGTGTGGTGGCTATGGAGTTTTGAGTCTGAGGAGAGGGAGTGAATGGGGACTAAAAGGAGAGGGAGAATTAGAGATTGAGAGATGAAGAGAGAGACGTGAGACAGAGAGTGGAGGAGAGAGAAAGTGGCAGATATTTATAGGTGAGATTAAAAAATTATTATTTTGTTTTAGAATGCTGCTACAGTACCATAGTAAATTTACGATGGTACTGTAGCAGTATTGCAAATTTTTTTTGCAATTCTAAACATTTACAGGTCCGAGTGTTGAGTGGTTTTTGGCCTTTAATGCTAAATTTGTCGTACATATACCATTTGGCAGTCCGGATGCGAATGCTCTTATGGTCAACTTTGTTTATATTGCAAACCTAATTTAACGAAATTAAATCTGATTGTTAATGCTTTGAATACTCTCAAATAACACTATTTTTAATTCATTTTATGCCCAAAAAAAAAAAAAAAGAAGAAGAAGAAAGTGATAGATTTGGTTGGTCTTCCTAGCTTATTATTCATGGACAAAACTTAAATACAGTCTTTCAGTATGCTTAAATTGAAACACATGTCAGTAATCTATATTGACCATTACAGTATAAAATGGGTTATCTTTTTTGAGAAAAATCAAATTAAATTCACTTATATATTTGAATTTAATTAAGAAAATGTATTGCATCTAGCTAACTAAGAAATCATATCTAGGTTTTATTGATTATTTATTTTTTAACAACTTTTTTTTTTCTTCTTCTTAATATTCTTTAACCACTTCTATCTTTACTACTTTTCAACTCACATGATGGCCAAGACAAATTTGGAGTAGGCTATCTCAGCACCGAAACTCAAACAAGGCGCCTACATTATACATAAGCTATCCTTAATGCTAAAGCCATTCTAAATTTTATTACAACAAGTTAACAAATTGACATAACAATCAATATAATTGATGGATTTCAATAACATAATAAAAAATATCATTTTTGTTGTTGTTTTGTGAGACATGAATTTATAAAAGTTATATAGTAAAATTTGTATTATTCCTATTCTCTAGCATTACTCGCTTTGAAAAAATCCATTGATTTCCATTTTCTTTTCTTTTCTTTTCTTTTTTTTAACAATAAAGAAATAATTAAAACTTTCAAGTTCAAAACTCCTATATTCTCAAAGGGGCTACACTCTCCAATTTATGCCAATAATTAAATCACTTGAACTTGATTTATTTCATAATTTAAACAAAAAAAATGTGCAGTATGAACCATGTCATTTTCAGGATCAAATATTTAGTTTACAATTTGGTATTCAAGATGGAAATTAGGTTATATATAAAGAAATTTAATGCGGCACTACGTGTTGTACGACAGCATGGAAAATTGAAGCACATGACAAAGATTAGGCTCATGATGAGAGTTCCAACCCCTTGGACATGCAGACAATTTTATTCTTCTTCTCATGATGAAAACACATAATATCTCATAATAAATTTCTTGAGCACAATTTCCACGTATTTCTTCTAATAAAGGAACAACAAATTCTAATCTCATTTCTATTTTAGAGACTTTTATCACCAAGACAAAAGTTGTTAAACTCGTGTCTTTATCTTCAAACTTGAATTCCAAGAAATTATGACCTAGTCTTCTCGATATGTTTTTATCCATGTATAATCTTTCTAATCACGTAAACAAGACCCAGTAAAAATTGTTGATTAAAGAGGCAATACAAGTCAAGGGCCAACACAACACATGTAACAGATTTTAAAGTAAGTTTTATCACTGAGAGGGCTGGTATTACTTCCGTCAAAAAGTGAACAAGCAAACGAATGGAAAAGGTTTTGCTGCATACTTGTATGCAGCAATTAGGTGCTGCCGCTGTAGAGTAATTATCTGTTAATTTGTTTTATGTGTCTTAGTGTATGATAGCCTGTAGATTTTATGTCTTACTTTGAATGGATTAAGTCTTCAGTTTTAAATTTGAAGATTTATTTTGTTAATTTCTGTAACTACTGTGGCTGTCGATCCAGGCTAGACCAGGTTCATGTACATGAACCTGGTCTACAATTTAATTATAATAGTGTTGCTCACAAATTACGTGAGCCAGCTTGGGATACAGCATGTGAGCTGAAAATGGATATATTCAATTTATGTAACTATGCCTATTTTTTTGGTAGGCTTTTTTCATTTAAGTCAACCTTAAATAAAATGCATCTTAAAATATTATCCATATTTTTTCCTTTTTTAAAATTTAGTAAATAACTGCATAAATTAATAGACAAATTGACAAATGAGGAAGAGGTACTAAACCCAACATTATTTTTATATCCCAAATCCTCCAAATTAAAAAAGAATTACATAAATAAGCAATCATTTTATTTTATTCTAGTTATGATTGCAAGGGGATAAACATAGCAAAATGACTAGTGCTTCAAGGCACTTACAAACATTTTTTTTTTTTCTAATAATTGTCAACTTCAAATTTTTTCTGAAGCTCTTCAACCACATTTTTGTCGAGTTGGAAGGCCTTGGTGAGAACATCAGGATTAATGGGAGGATTGGATCCAAAGACAGCATTTGCTATTGTGATTACGCCTGCATTTTGGCTGCTTAAACCAGAAATGGCAACTGCATTAGTTTTTCCCACGTTTAATTGGAAGTGAATGAGACCAACTGGAAAGACAAACACATCCCCCTTATTTAGAGTTTTGGTGAAGAGGCGATTCTCTGGGTTGGATGTTACAAAACCAACGACGAGAGTACCCTCCACAACTACTAGAATTTCAGTGCCGCGAGGGTGAGTATGGGGAGGATTTTCTCCATATGGTGCAAAGTCGATTCGAGCCAGGGATATGCCAAGAGTATTGAGGCCTGGTAATGTGTCTACGTTCACCATAGTGACGTTTGACCCAACTTTGTTATCTGTGTTCCCAGCAATGTTCAATCCCTCGAAGAAGAAATCTTCAGGTGTGACAAGCTTTGGATCCTTGCAAAACTTTCCATTAACGAATACTGCATAAAGGAATTTTTGTTATGTCACTTTAAAAGGAATGCTTAAGAATTCAATGCAGAAAATGGTAAGGCCAGGTAGCTAATAATATTTCTTACATTAATATTCTGGTTAGTGTATGTTCTTCACATGACAAAAATAATGCAAAAACTTTAAAAAGAAAAAGAAAAGTATGTACCGGCTGATTTGGAGTCCGAGTAGTCCTTAAGTGCAACACAAAAGTCCTGCAGGGGATCGGGGTCAGAGGCAGAGGCAAGAGAGAATGCCAAAGCGAAGAGGGCAACAGTTACAATGTAAGCTTTCCTCATATTTCAGGCTAACTCTATCTTCTGTTCTATATATTTTTGCTTCGGGTGAGGGATGAGAAATGTTGCATGGAAAGCATGTCTATTTATAGATAAGACACATTGAATAGGTCTATGGTTTTCCATACGTGAAAGATATGTAGACTTGTTCAGTCTTCCATTATTACCAATTTTCTTTTTGATTGCCAAATTATTCTTTAACTGCTACCCCATGCCTTAAATTTTCAACATATAAGAACAGTTCAATGAAAAAATATTAGAATTCTATGTTACTACGGCATAACCAATCTTAACAACCAATAAATTGAATTAGTAGGTGTACTAAACCTGTATTTTGTTCTCATCTCTGTCCAGAATTGATCAAGCTCTGAACTAATTGAACACATCGTGTGTATTCAACTGCTTGGATGTGTCTGTATTTCTTCAAGTGGTTGTTAATAACTTAATATTTTGGTGGAAAGTTTCTCTGTGACTTTGTCTGCCTAAATTAAATAGAACGGTTGATAATTACTATTGTAGATCCAATAATTAGATGGATTCAAAGCTTGGTACGAATGTGATAGTTGTGGCTGCATTTCAAGAATATGCTGGATCGTATATGCCTGGATTTCAAAATTCAAATGTTTATCTTAACTTCAGAGTGTAATCCATTGAGTTTTGGATAGCATCAATTATTAAGAATGAAAAGATATGCTGCACGCCTAAGTCACACAGCTAGCCAGTGGTGCAGCACGTGCTGATGAAGGGTGCACTAGCTCAGCCACAGGAGCAGCAGTCAATGCAGCATTTGCTGATGAGGTGCACACTGATCAAACCACCAAGCTTGCATCAAAGAACATGATTGACTCAACAGTCTTGGAGATGATTGAATCCATGCCACATCATGAGTTCTTCATCCAAGATCATTGAGGAGGTCAGTTCCGCAAGTCTAGGAGGTTGTTACTCATCTCTGCCACGTGTACAAAGTCCAGAAAATTCAAATAACAGTTTTTGGCGCCAAGAGTAGAGTTAGTTATTTTTCCTTGTGTATATAAACAGAGCAATGTTTAGATGTTTATTCATTCAATTCATTTCATTGTAATTCAGAATTCAATCATTGAAATACTCTCCATTCTATTTAGTCTCTCTGTTTCTTTTCATCAATCAACATCAAGTTGACAACATCAAGCTATCCAGTCTTCACCTGCACCATGGAAGATAGGTTTCAATGGACTTCAGTTCAACTTGAGCTTACGGTCAGCTTTGTTATATTGCAAATCTGATTTATTGAAATTAAATCTGATTGGTAATGCGTTGATTACTCTCAACTTACACTATTTTTAATTCATTTTATGCCAAAAAGGATAGAAGAAGAAGAAAAAGATAAAGAAAGTGATAAATTTGGTTGGTCTTCCTAGCTTATTATTATTCATAGACAAAACTTAAATACAGCTTTTCAATGTGCTTAAATTGAATATATGTCTATAATTTATATTGACTAGTACAGCATAAAATGTATTTTTTTTTTTAAGGAAAATTAAATTAAATTCACTTATGTATTTGAATTTAATTAAGAAAATGTATTGCATTTAACTAAGAAATTATATCTAAGTTTTATCGATTATTTATTTTTAACCATTTTTTTTTTCTTCTTCTTAATATTCTTTAACCACTTCTATCTTTACTACTTTTCAATTCACATGACCAAGACAAATTTGGAGTAGGCAATCTCATCATCGAAACTCATGCAAGGTGCCCGCATTATACATCAGCTATCCTTAATGCTAAAGTCACTCTATATTTTATTACAATGACTTAACAAATTGACATAACAATGAATGTAATTGATGGATTTCAATAGCATAATAAACGATAACATTTTTTAGTTTTGTTTTGTGTGACATGAATTTTTAAAGGTTATATAGTAAAATTTGAATTATCCCTACTCTCTATCACTACTCACATCGAAAAAAAAATCTTGTGCACTTGTGCTTACCATTGATTTCCTTTTAATTTTTCTTTTTTTAACATTAAAAAAATAGTTAAAACTCTCAAGTTCAAAGCTCCTATATTCTCAAAGGGGCTACACTCTTCAATTTATGCCAGTAATTAAATTACTTGAACTTGATTTAATTAATAATTTTAAAAAAATGTGCAGTATTAACCATGTCATTTTCAGGATCAAATATTTAGTTTAAAATTTGGTATTCAAGTTGAAAATTTTGTTTACAGTATGAACCATGTAACAGATTTTAAAGTAAGTTTTATGAACATGCAAACGGTATTATATAAAGTGTATTAAAATTTTCGTCCTTTTGAATAGAATTAGCTGCTGCTGCTGTAGTCTAAATGATGGTAACTTATGGTCTGAGTGTATGATAGCCTGTAGATTTTATGTCATACTTTGAATGGATTAAGTTTTCAGTTTTAAATTTGAAGATTTATTTTGTTGAGTTCTATAATTGCGGCCATTAGATTGAAGCTAGAACAGGTTCATGTTAAGGAAATCAATACCATACATGTACCGGGTAAATATACCGTACCAGCCATTAAACCGGTACTAATACTCCTCCAAAACGTACCAGAAAAAATTATGGGTTGTACCGGCTTATTTCGGCTATACCAGCTTGTGTCTAACATATATATTGAAAAAAAATTATATAAAAACATTTCATTTAATCTAATATATTGATTAATGTACTTAAGCTAATATGTAGGCTTAGAAAATATGTTGATTTTAAAATTTATGTTGATAAACATAAAAATTCATAAATTATAATTACATAAATAATACAAATATATATATATGTGTGTGTGTGTGTGTGCGCGCGCGCGCATAGAAATATATATAAATAGCAGTAATCCAGAAACGGTACACTGGCATCGTCCAATACTGAAATATTTCGTTCCTCTAACCAAACTGAAACAGCCTTCGGTATAAAATTGACTCACTTGGTTCATGTTCATCTACAATTTAATTATAATAATGTTGCTCACAAATTACGTGAGTCAGCTAGGGTTGGCCAAAGCTATAGGGGTGGCGCCAAAAAAAAAAAAAAAAATGTACTTTTAAAAAAATGAAATTCTAAATTAATATGAGTTGTTGACCACCCTAGGAAAAAAACTTGACCATGAGCATCCTAAATAAAAATTTGCCCATTAAAAGTAAAATTTCACTTCTCCAAAATTTTGGTCCATTGAAGATTGAACCAAAAAATTGCAAGAAATATTATGTTCACAACATGTTCTCAACACTTTCATAACAAATTCTAAGTGGCAGGTTGTTACTAGTGGACAAAAAAACAATTTTAATGATATGTAAATTTAAACTAGTAACAATTGCCAACTAGAATTTGTTGTGAAAATATTGTGAACGTACGTAGCATTTCTCAAAAATTGTCTAAACAAACAAATTAGTCTAAAAGCCCAAATCAAATGTTTAATAGTGATATTTTAAATTGTGTTTTCAAAAGACATTTTAAAATTGCAATTTTTTTTATTATAAAAAATGCATATTTTCCAATAACTAGTCAGTTAGTGCTTGCTTTAGTCTTTAGCTGAATTTATTGAATTTATGTGATATATCATGTACATACACATTTGCACTAAAATAGTACCTCAATACTTTATTGAACATAATTAATGTAACGGTTTAATGCCTAGGTTGAATATGATGAATGAACTTGTAGCTTACCCTTTATTTTTTTGTTAGCACTATGGACAAATTTCTTATATGGAAATCACTTTTATTGTAAAATTTATCTTCTAAACAAATTCATATTCACTTGAATAATCTTCTTTTAGATCCTAGGCTATGAGAAAAAGTCTCATCTTTTCATCCTAATGATCGAGAGAAAATAAAAAGAGCATAATTACAAAGATGTTCTTGTCAAACTCTTAGCCATGATTTCCCTAAAAAAGAAATTAGTGGGGCATTGCATTGATTTAATCATGATTAGTTTAAAGAATACAAAATATTGGTTGGAACATATCATAAAAAGGATGATGCATTTTGTTTATATTGTTACTTATTTAGGCAAGATGTTGGTAAGTGAAAGGGAAATCAGTAATTTGATTACTTGGTTGTTTATATTGAAAAAGATGTGGCTGATAGCATTAATAATGAAGCTATCATACAACAATTTCAAAATATGAAAAACTTGTAGAAGGAAATTTTAAAACTTCATGTATATGCAACAGTTTTTTTATGTCAATATATTCAAGTTTTATTTTAATTAAATTTTGTTTAATTTAAATTTCTTAATGACCACCCTAAATAAAATTTCTGGAGCCGTCATTGCAAAGCTAGCTTGGGATACAGCATATGAGCTGAAAATGGATGTATTCAATTTATGTAACTGTGCCTGTTTTTTTGGTAGCCGTTTTTCATTTTACTGTAGTTGAGCTTTAGTCTAACTTAAATAAACTATAGCTTAATACATTATGCAATTTTTTTTTCCTTTTCTTAAATTTAGTAAATAATGGTTTTACTGCATAAATTAATAGAAAAATAGACAAATGAAGAAGAGTTCCTTAACCCAACATTCTTTATTATATCCCAAACCCTCTAAATTTAAAATGAGTTACATAAGCAATCGTTTTATTTTATTCTAGTTATGATTGCAAGAAGATAAGCATAGCAAAATGACTAGTAATTCAAGGCACTTGCAAACAATTTTTTTTCTACTTTTCAACTCCAAATTCTTTCTGAAGCTCTTCAACCACATTTTTGTCAAGTTGGAAGGCCTTGGTGAGAACATTAGGATTAATGGGAGGATTGGATCCAAAGACAGCATCTGCTATTGTGATTACGCCTGCATTTTGGCTGCTTAAACCCGAAATGGCAATTGCATTAGTTTTTCCCACATTGAATTGGAAGTGAATGAGACTAACTGGAAAGACAAACACATCCCCCTTCTTTAGAGTTTTGGTGAAGAGACGATTATCTGGGTTGGATGTTACAAAACCAACGAAGAGAGTACCCTCCAAGACTACTAGAATTTCAGTACCTCGAGGGTGAGTATGGGGAGGATTTTCTCCATATGGTGCAAAGTCAATTCGAGCCAGGGATATGCCAAGAGTATTGAGGCCTGGTAATGTGTCTACATTCACGGTGGCGACGTTTGACCCAACTTTATTATCTGTGTTCCCAGCAATGTTCAATCCCTCGAAGAAGAAATCTTCAGGTTTGACAAGCTTTGGATCCTTGCAGAACTTTCCATTAACGAATACTGCATAAATGAATTTTTGTTATGGGCACTTTAAAAAGAATGCTTAAGACTTCGATGCAGAAAATAGTAAGGCCAGGTAGCTAATAATATTTCTTCCATTAATATTCTGGTTAGTGTAGATTCTTCACATGAGAAAAATAATGCAGAAACTTGAAAAAAGAAAAAGAAAAGTTTGTACCAGCTGATTTGGAGTAGTCCGAGTAGTCCTTAAGTGCAACACAGAAGTCCTGCAGGGGATCGGGGTCAGAGGCAGAGGCAAGAGAGAATGCCAAAGCGAAGAGGGCAACAGTTACAATGTAAGCTTTCCTCATATTTCAGGATTACTCTATCTTCTGTTCTATATATTTTTGCTTCCGATGAGGGATGAGAAATGTTGCATGGAAGGCATGTCTATTTATAGATAAGCAGTGGCGACGCCACGTTGTTGTCAGGGTGTTCCCAGGAACACCCTGACCTGAAAAAAAAAATTATATATAATAATTAAAATTTTATTATT
Source organism: Quercus ilex subsp. ballota (assembly GCA_032727855.1). NCBI lineage: Eukaryota > Viridiplantae > Streptophyta > Magnoliopsida > Fagales > Fagaceae > Quercus > Quercus ilex. The sequence goes on from CM064916.1 coordinate 5,155,354, forward strand.
TGTTTACCCTCTAAAAAAAAATTGAGGAACACCCTCAACTAAACATAAGAACACCCTCAAGTAAAAAAAAATTTATTTGCTCTATTTTCGAGCCCAAAAAAAAAAAAGCCCAAAAAAATTTGAACTAAAATTTGGAAGAAAAAAAGAAAAATCAGGCAAGCCCATCAGGTACTGAAAACAGAAACCCACAGATTCTCAAAAAAAAAAAGAAAAAGATCAGTACAAGACTGATCGGTGCAAGCTCAGCAAAGAGCAAGCAAACCCACGGATTCTCAACAAAATTTTATAAGCTTAATACATATATAGCCATTACCCATTACCCAATTCCTAACCTAATAAGAACAGTTCCCAGCAGCAGCAGCGACTTAGCATCAGCAGCGACTCAGCATCAACAAGGACCAAGGTAGCGATTCTCAAAAAAAAAAAAAACTCAGCAAGGCAGCAACAGCAACAGCAACACTGAATACCCAGAGTAGCTCTGCGTCGGAGAGATCAGAGATTGACTTGGCCTAGATCGGAGATTGCGAGATCGGCGTCGGCAAAAGTGAAGCGAGATCGGCGACGGCAAAACTGAGATCGGGAAATACGAACCTCCGACTTCAACGTGCCGCGGCGGCGCCGCCCCTAACCTCAGGCAACATCAAGGTATTTCTCTCCCCTTTTCCCTATTTCATCTCTGCTCCGACTCTCTCTCTCTCACAGTTTTTCTCTATGTCATACTCAATACTTTCTGACTTGTGTTGAGTCTTGTGACTTATACTTATTTTTTGACAATATAAATTGCTTGGATTTTGTCTTATTGTGTAAGTGTGGGTAAATATAAAAATATGTAATTTTGTTGAAATTGATAAGTTTTTGTTTTCTACCAAAAAAAAAAAAAAAAAAAAAGAAGATAAGTTTTTGTTTCTTAGTGTGGGGTGGATGGGGCCGTGGTATTGAATTGGGCAGTGGTTTATGGAACCTTAAAAGTAAGTGAATATACATTCTAAAAGACCAAAAAAAAAAAAAATGTTAAGCAGTTTTGCAGTGGGTTGATATACATATATATACACTCTTATTGTATCATTATTTAATTACATATTTATGTTTTATTATTCTAAACAATAATTGTTATGTAATAACCAAAATGATTTAAGTGTCAAAAAAGAAAAACTAAATGATTTGTTTTATTTGAGGTTTACTTATTTAGATCAATAATTTTATGTTGTATAAGAAAATATAAATATATATTATTTTTAATTTTTTTTTTAAAAATCCTAAACACCTTGAAATGGTACATCAAAATAGATCGGTACCGAAATATTTCGTTTCACTAAACAAACCGAAATAGGATCCAAAACGGTATTCATAACATTATTTTCAAGCAAAAAGAATAAAGCTAAAAAAAAAAAAATTGAACTAAAAGAAAAAATTGTAATAGAGAATCTGAAGAAAAAAAAATTGTAACAGAGCAAGCCCACCGAGGAACACCCTGAGAAAAATTCCTGGAGTCGCCACTGTAGATAAGACACATTGAATAGGTCTACGGTTTTCCATACGTGAATGATATATAGACTTGCTCAGTCTTCGATTATTACCAAATTTCTTTTTGATTGCCAAATTATTCTTTAACTACTACCCCGTGCCTTAAAAGTTTCAACAAATAAGACCAGTTCAATGAGAAAATATTACAATTCTATGTTACTACGGCACAACCAATAGATTGAATTAGTATGTGTACTAAACCTGTACTTTGTTCTTACAATGTACTTCATTGCTCATCTCTGTTCACAATTGATCAAGCTCTGAACTAATTGAACACACCTTGTCTTGTATACAACTGATTAGATGTGTTGGTATTTCAAGGAGTTGTTATTAACTTAATACGTTGGTGGAAAGTTTCTGCGTGGCTTTTGTTTGCCAAAATTAAATAGAATGGTTGATAATTACTATTGTAGAAGCAATAATTAGATGGATTCAAAGCTTCTAGTGTATTAGGTAACTCATACAATCAACGTCCATATGAAGATAGTCTTTGTCCATGGGAAGAAACTTAACCTTTCAAATGTGTTAGGTCCATATTTTTAGGTTGGAAAAATATGAACAACAGTTACAAGTTAGAACCCAGTTTTTCTAGTTTAGTGTATAAAGATTGGTATTGTAACAAAAAGACAACTAAACTTTTTATGTTGTTGCAACTAGACCTCTTCTTTGCAAATTTTTGATGATTAGGAGCAAAAAGAGGCTACATTGCATATGGAGTTATGGGGGTCATGCTAGTACAGTGCCAAAGTCTATTTGCAACATTGGCAATGAAAAAAAATATTGGGTAATATTTGCTACATTAGCAGAGTTTATGACTTTATGTTCTAAAATAAAAGCACGAGGGCATGAGTGCATTTAGTACAAAATTTAATTTTAGTGATTTATTATTACTGATAGTTAAGACAAACATACCTATATATATAAATGTTTGTCCTTTAAAAATCTATATATACACCACCGCACACCCTTGATGCGATGATCACTCCACAAATATAAATGTTTGTGTGGTGTAGGAGGCAGGGGCCAGGGTTCAAGTCTCCAGAAGGAAACTTTACACACATATACACTTAAATTAGGTTAAAGTAGAAATTATATCTTGTATCAAAAAAAAAAATCTATATATACAAATATAAAAACTTATTAAGATTCAAAATGCAAGTTCTCTGCTAAACTTGTTTCACTAGTGCAACCATTATGAAAATTTTGTATTTGACTAACAGCACTAGTTTGTGACCAGATTGTTTTGGAACGAGTTACAGTGGTTGAACTGGGAAATCAAAGCTTTAATGGGCTAGGCCTCACGACAGAAAAATTACAGTCACATTAACAGAAACAGGGGAACAAAAAACAATTTACCAATGGCACAATGAAATCAACTTAAGAAAAGTGAGTCATATCACCCCAAAAATGGAGTCACTCCCTGCAAGGGAGAATCCAATGAAGAGCGCAGAAAAAAATGACAAATATCTACAAACATAAAAGAATTCAAACATAAGCCAAGTATCTTGGGTATGTTTCTGGAACCATCCACTGAATGCCCTTCGTGCATCACACATGGGCCTTGCTTAGGCTAAGATTCATACATTACTGTACCATTGCTCGTGTAAATCGACACAAGTCTTGAGCAGAAAACCTTTGTCCACAGAAACACAGTATAACCATTCAAAACAAAAATTATTGTCCAACTATTAGACTCAAAAAGTACTGAGGACAAGTTAACAACAAAACCTACATAATTCAAACCTAAGCATTTTAAAGATAACTTTGACAACAACAGTTCTTTTTTGAAGATAAATGGAAGAAGCAGAACCCCGCGGGGGGGGGGGGGGGGGGGGGGTGTGGTGGGGGTGTGGCGGCGGTGAAGGGCAGTGGGAGAGATGTTAGATGTAGATGTAGTTATTGAATTTGGATAAATATAGGAAATAGTGGAGAGACATGCAAGTTGTAGTTATTGACACTAGTCGCAGACCCACATTATGCGTGGGAATAAATAATTATTTTGTATTGTAATATAATGGTAGTTTTTTCTCTAAAAATTTTTGAAGATAATTTGTTCTCCCTAAAAATTAAATAATTTTCATTCGGTCCGATTAGGTCCACTTTGGTCCAATTTGGTCCACTTGGTCAATTTTGGTCCCCCTTCAGTCCATTTTAGACTAATTGGAGCTTAAACTGATTCTTCTTTTTCTTTTCTTTTTTCCTTTTCAAGTTTAGCTCAAAAATTCATTTTTTTTCTTAATATTTGGGTTGAAAAGTATGAAATTTTATTATATTTGGTCTAAACTCTTTAGTTTTGATTTAAAAATACTAAATTAGACATTAGAATTTAGAAATATGAGCCCAAAAAATGCAATAAAAATGATAAATATTCAAAAATCTTATTCGGTCCACATTGTATCTATTTGGTCCAATTTGGTCCTATTGGATCCTATTTAGTCCATATTGTCCACTATAGTTGTATTCAGTCCAATTCGATCCATTCGGTCTTATTCAGTCCAGGTTTAACCATTCAGTTCATATTGGCTCTATTTCGTCCACATTCGTCCTATTCTTTCCACTTCGATCCTATTCCGTACATTCTGTTCACTTTGGTCCTATTCGGTCCATTCTACCTACCTTGGTTATGTTTGTTTCCATTCAGTCCACATTGGTTCTATTCGGTCCATTCTATCAACTTTGATCAACTTCAGTCCTATTCAGGCCATTCGGTCCTATTCAGTCTACATTAGTCCTATTCAGTCCACTTCGGTCTGATTTAGTCCCGTTCAGTCCATTATGTTTACTTCGACCCTGTTTGGTCCATCTTGTTCCTATTCGGTCCATTTGGTTCTATCAAGTCCATTTGATCCACTTTGTTCTATTTGGTCCAATTCAGTCAATTCGGTTCATTTTGGTCTATTTCGATCTATTGTTGTGCACTTACATAATGGTAAAAGACATAGTTGGGTTGAAAACACCTAATCTAAATCCAAATTTATTAAAAATACATAAAATCTCAAACTCGTAATATTTAAAATCTTAAGCAAAGCATATGTTGTTGCTACGCTTTTGCTAATCCACATTAATGTAACATTTCCGTCCACTTCAGTATGGCTAAATTTAAGTGAAAGTCTATCTAAACACAATGGCTATGAAAATACAAATGTAATTTTTAGTGCAATTATTCATTTGTTTTAACGTCATTACTTTTAAATGAATTACATGAGGTTGATTATACATTTAAGCAATATATATATATATATATATATATGTATGTATGTATGTATGTATGTATAATTTTTATTTAAATAAATTATTCAAATTACATATTCATTCTCTTAAAAGAGATTATCATGATAATCAACATTCATATCAAGCTTACACTGAATATGTATAATTTATTTCCTAAATTTTATTGTACAGAGAGAAAGATTACTTGTGATTGGGAACTAAAAAATACAACACCAAAACATATGAACCCAAAATAGAGTTTTAAAAATCACAATAATTCATCAATATAAAATAGAGTTGTAAGAAAGAATAAAAAATCAAGAGAAAGAAAATAACTATTTTTCAAGGAGAATGTGAGAGAAAATAATAAGAAATTTATAGAAAATAATATGGGAATAAAAATAGTATATATATATATATATATATATAGAGTAGTAAACGCCAAATTATCCATGTCATCCAAGTCATGTTATATAATAAAATAAAATTTTATTCTTATATTCTATCTTTATAATGTATTATGATAACATCTATGAAATCCAAGAGAATAAAAAAGATAACAACTTAAAAACACAAAACTTAATCACATCAACTCAATGTAGAGTTTCAAATAATACAAAACTTCATCCAACCTAAAGTAGAGATGCAATAAAAATATTTAAAAAAATCTGCCAAAAATGAGAAAGAGAAAGATAGAGAAATGAACTTTTGTGTGTGGGAAAACTATCTATAAGATATGAAAGAATTGTAAATTTATAATAAGAGAAGGGGAATAAGAAAAGCAAAAAATAAAAGAAGATATAGTGATATGGGAAAAGTGATATTAAGGTAGATAGTAATGAGGATATGAAAAATGTAAAAGGGGGAGGAAAAGTTAGAGAAAGTTTATAAAAAAATAAGTTGGGAAATTAATAAGAAAGAAAGAGAGTTAAAAATAAGAGAGAGAATGTTGAAAATTGGTAAATGATGTAGCTGTTGAAGTGGCTCAATAGATATGGATATAGATTGACATTATCTTATATTATTCAAATCATATTATGCATTTGTGGCTTCCAGTTAGTTAAATTGATAAAATCTTTGATAGTTGAATAAGAGATCTGGGGGTTCAATCCCCGCCTACATCAAAAACCGATTGATGTCTTGGTCTAATGATAAAGAGTGTTCATCAGGAGTGGACGTCATAGGTTGAAACTTTCTCTCAAAAAAAAATTGTATTTAAGCTAATAAATTTTCCTGTGCATTATATAGATTAACGACTAGTTGTAAAAATTTTCCTGTGCATCAAACGGGTTAATGACTAGTTGTAAAGATATAACTGACATTAAGTTTTAGTTTTTACCAATTATTTTCAAGGAAAGTACGGAAGTAAAATGGATTTTAAAGTGAAAACAAAAGGACGCCATTTTGAACCGCAAAAAGTTATCGTCCTACTCTCCACAACTTTTTTTGCAACCATTGGGAAAACATAATTAAAAAGAATCCTTTATTTATTTATTTTGATAATAAAAGAATTTGACTTATCAAAAAAAAAGAATGCACTTTGTTGTAGTGATATAACATGTTAGACATTCAATTTTGGTTTTCTTTTTTTAAAGAAAAAAAAAGGGGGGTGTTTAAGCTTGGTACGTATGTGATTGTTGTGACTGCATTTCAACTTTCAAGAATATGCTGGGTCGTATATGCCTGGATTTCAAAATTCAAATGTTTATCTTAACTCCAGAGTGTAATCCATTGAGTTTTGGATAACATCAATCAACATGAAGTTGACAACATCAAGCTCTCCAGTCTTCACCTGCACCATGGAAAATAGGTTTCAATAGACTTCAGTTCAGCTTGAGCTTATGGTCGATCAGCTTTGTTTATATATTGCAAATCTGATTTAATGAAATTAAATCTGATTGTTAATGCGTTGATAACTCTCAACTTATACTATTTTTTATTCATTTTATGCTAAAAAGGATAAAAGAATTAAAAATAATAAAAATAAAAATAAAAAGTGATAGATTTGGTCGGTCTTCCTAGCTTGCTTATTATTAAAGGACAAAACGTATACAGTTTTTCAATGTGCTTAAATTGAAACACATATCAGGAATCTATATTGACCAGCATAGTATAAAACGTGTTGTCTTTTTTAAGGAAAAATAAATTAAGTTCACTTATATATTTGAATTAAATTAAGAAATTTTTTTTTTTTTGGTTAAACACGCACATATAATAAAACAACTAAGGCACCACAAGTCTGTTACAAACATGACCGGCTTTATCACTAGCCAAGAGATCTTCCACCATAGGCAGTGGGTTATACAAAATAAGGTGGTCTGAATGAAGATCAGCCACCAACCTAGCTAATCTATCAGCACACCTATTTGCCTCCCTATAAACATGCGCCACAATGCAGTTAAGGAACGTCTTCATCAGGTTCCTGCATAAGAAAATGTATTGCATCTAACTAAGAAAATGTATTGTTGAAAACGTGTTGTCTTCTTGTTAATATTCTTTAACCACTTCTTTTTTCTTTTCTTTTTTGATAGGATCTTTAACCACTTCTATCTTTCCTACTTTTCTTCTTCTTAATATTCTTTAACCACTTCTATCTTTACTACTTTGCAACTCACATCACCAAGACAAATTTGGGCAGGCGATCTCATCATCTTTTTTTCTTTTTCTTTTTTTAATGAAAAGGCGATCTCATCATCGAAACTCAAATAAGGTGCCTACATTATACATAAGCTATTTTTAATGCTAAAGCCACTCTAAATTTTATTACAACAAGTTAACAAATTGACATAACAATGAATGTAATTGATGGATTTCAATTACATAATAAACGATAACAATTTTTTTTGGTTTTGTGAGACATGAATGTGTTAGGTTCTAAAAGTTTAGAACAATTGGCAAATCATGAACACAAACTTGTCTAGATATAGATCCTAGAGTCTATAGGTATTATTAGACAATACTCAAGGTGATTCAAGTCAAGATTCAAGAACATTCAAGCTGCAAAAAGAAGAGTTCATAAACTGCCTGGTTCAATCGATCGAAAGACAAGCTCGACCGATCGAAACACGTATCTGCAGAATTTTAAGTCGGCCCAAATAGCAGTTCAAGCCCAAAAATGATTAAGGTTTCAGCTCTACTTCTTATAGTATATAAAGGAAACCCTAAGCACGTTTTTTTTTTTTTAAAAAAAGCTTTTCAAAGAGAGAAGAGTGTGCCTCTTTTGTAGATCTAGGGTTTTGTACCCAAAAGCTCTCTAGAGTCTTTGCTGAGTTGTGTGATGAATTTTTTGTGAGATCTGAGAGGTGTTTATGAACGGTTTTTAGACCCCTTAATCCAACCAGATTAACCTAGTTAATTAGCCAAGTGATTAACTTAGTCAAATTATGTCAATCTAGGTTATCACAATCAAACAATCATATCAAAAATATAAAGCAGTGGAAAAGTAAATAACACAATGATATGATGACCCAGTAAATCACACGGTAAAAACCTGGAGAGGATTTGACCTAGCTATCATCAAGGTAAACTTGAATCCACTATCTTGAAAGAATCAAAGTTCATACAATAAGACTTACAAGCCCCCACGCTCGACTTCTTATTGCTACCCACCAGTAGAACTTACTGACACAACCATGTGCAAGTTCCGAATCCACGGACTCCTTCTTTCTTGGATTCACCACCAGTTACAAGCACCCACGCTTGTTTTTCTTTAAGCTTCAATGGCAGCAACTGAGTTGATCATCAAGGTGTAGATAACATCTCCTCCTTGAAAACCCTAAGCTTTGTGTAAAAAAAAGCTCCTCTAGATCTCACAAGAGATTTACACAAAACAGCAATCTGAGCAACCTCCAAAACGTGGTTAGGGTTTGCCTTATATACCTAGGGCAAAAACATAAAACCCTAAACGTTTTAGGAGTTAGGGCTGAGTTGGAATTCTGCAGAAAAACACGTTATGCCCAATATTCGATCGATCGAGTCTAAGCTTCGATCGATCGAGCCGGGCCGAAAGTCACTAATACTTTTTGTAACCACTCAATTCCAACTTTACATAAACGCACAACTTTGAGCAAGTCTAAACAAGACTAAACAACCTATTTTGATCATGGTTTGCCAACAATACAAATTAGAGTTCTAAATACATAAATTCCTAAATCTTTAGAACCTAACAGTTTACCTTCATACACACACATATAGCTATCAAGATCAAGATTTGCATCAAGAACTTGATGGTTGTTTCAGTTGTTGCATAAAGAACTTTCAAGAAGATCTTAAACCTTTGAATGGAGTCTCAAAGTCACAAGTGGGAGTACTTATGGTTGCTGTAGAGCAAGGAAACGTGGTTGTGGTAGTAAGTTTTCTATTCGAAGTAGCAATAGGATGTTAGTGGTCTAAGTCTTATTGTACAAACACTTCAATTCTTTCATAATGAATCTGTTTTACCTTGAGGATAGCTAGGTTAAATCCTCCCCAGATTTTTTACCAATTTGGTTTTCCTGGGTTATCATATCGTGTGTTCTTTATATTTCCACATTATTTACATGATTTGATTTGAATGTGTTAATCTAGATCTGAATAATTTATCTAAGTAATCACTTGGTTAAATAACTAGGTTAAACAACTTGTGTTTAAAGTGGTCTAAAAACGTATAGAATGTATAAAGGTTATATAATAAAATTTGTATTATCCCTACTCTCTAGCATTACTCGCTTCAAAAAAAATCCTATGCACTTGCGCATACCATTGATTTGCTTTTCCTTTTTCTTTTTTCTTTTTTCAACAATAAAAAAATAGTTAAAACTCTCAAGTTCAAAGCTCCTATATTCTCAACGGGGCTACACTCTCCAATTTATTCCAGTAATTAAATCACTTGAACTTGATTTAATTAATCATTAAAAAAATTGTGCAGTATGAACCATGCCATTTTCAGGATCAAATATATTTAGTTTACAATTTGGTATTCAATGTGGATATTTAGTTTACAGTATGAACCATGTAACGTATTATATAAAGTGTCTTAAAAAATTTTAATCCTTTTGAATAGAATTAGGTGCTGCTGCTGTAGTCTAAATGATGGTAACTTATGGTCAATTATATATATATATATGGACCCATTCATTAGAAATGAAATTCTAGGGTAATTATCTGTTAATTTGTTTTATGTGTCTGAGTGTATGATAGCCTGTAGATTTTATGTCTTACTTTGAATAAATAAAGTTTTCAGTTTTAAATTTGAAGATTTATTTTGTGGATTTCTGTAACAGTGGCTGTCGATCGAAGCTAGAACAGTTTCATGTTCATCTACAGTTTAATTATAATAGTGTTGCTCACAAATTACGTGAGTCAGCTAGGGATGGCCAAAGCTACCTTGGGATACAGCATGTGAGCTGAAAAGGATGTATTCAATTCACATAACTGTGACCATTTTTTTAGTAGGCTTTTTTCATTTAAATTGTAGTTGAGCTTCAGTCTATCTTAATATATTATGCAATTTTTTTCCCCTTTTTTAAATTTAATAAATAGTGGTTTTACTGCATATATTAATTGACAAATGAGGAAGAGATGCTAAACCCAACATTTTTTTTATATCCCAAATTCTCCAAATTAAAAAAGAGTAACATAAGCAATCATTTTATTTAATTCTGGCTAAGATTGCAAGGAGATAAACATAGCAAAATGACTAGTAATTCAAGGCACTTACAAACATTTTTTTTTCTAATTGTCACCTCCAAATTTTTTCTGAAGCTCTTCAACCACTTTTTTGTCGAGTTGGAAAGCCTTGGTGAGAACATCAGGATTAATGGGAGGATTGGATCCAAAGACAGCATCTGCTATTGTGATTACGCCTGGATTTTGGCTGCTTAAACCAGAAATAGCAAGTGCATTAGTTTTTCCCACGTTTAATTGGAAGTGAATGAGACCAACTGGAAAGACAAACACATCCCCCTTATTTAGAGTTTTGGTGAAGAGGCGATTCTCTGGGTTGGATGTTACAAATCCAACGAAGAGAGTACCCTCCAAGACTACTAGAATTTCAGTGCCGCGAGGGTGAGTATGGGGAGGATTTTCTCCATATGGTGCAAAGTCGATTCGAACTAGGGATATGCCAAGAGTATTGAGGCCTGGTAATGTGTCTACATTCACGGTAGTGACATTTAACCCAACTTTATTATCTGTGTTCCCAGGAATGTTCAATCCCTTGAAGAAGAAATCTTCAGGTTTGACCAGCTTTGGATCCTTGCAGAACTTTCCATTAACGAATACTACATAAAGGAATTTTTGTTAGGGACACTTTAAAAAGAATGCTTAAAACTTCAATGCAGAAAATAGTAAGGCCAAGTAGCTAATAATATTTCTTCCATTAATATTCTGGTTAGTGTAGATTCTTCACATGCCAAAAATAATGAAAAAACTTGAAAAAAGAAAAAGAAAAGTTTGTACCGGCTGATTTGGAGTATTCCGAGTAGTCCTTAAGTGCAACACAGAAGTCCTGCAGGGGATCGGGGTCAGAGGCAGAGGCAAGAGAGAATGCCAAAGCGAAGAGGGCAACAGTTAAAATGTAAGCTTTCATCATATTTCAGGCTTACTCTATCTTCAGTTCTATGTATATTTGCTTCGGGTGAGGGATGAGAAATGTTGCATGGAAAGCATGTCTATTTATAGATAAGACACATTGAGTAGGTCTATAGTTTTCCACAAGTGAATGATTATATAGGCTTGTTCAGTCTTCCATTATTACCAATTTTCTTTTTGATTGCCGAATTTTTCTTTAACTACGACCTCATGCCTTAAATTTTCAACAAATAAGACTAGTACAATGATATAATATTACAATTCTATGCTACTACGGCACAACCAATCTTAACAGCCATTTGTACTAAACCTGTTTTTTTTCTTGCAATGTACTTCATCGCTCATCTTTGTCCATGATTGATCAAGCTCTGAACTAATTGAACACACCATTTCTCATATTCGATGTGTCTGTATTTCATGGGGTTGTTAATAACTTAATACTTTGGTGGAAAGTTTGTGTGATTTTTGTTTGCCTAAATTAAATAGAATGTGTTGGAGCATTTTAATATTAAATAATTAAAATGAATAAATGTTACAACATAAATGTAAAAATGTGGGAGTGAATATGGAAGATGAAGAGTTAGTGAAAATGTTTAATCCCACATTGAAAATGAGAGAGACTATTTTATTCTTTTTAATTGTGGTAATTAATGGGCTAACATGAATTGTCTCAGATATTGGCTAGATATGTGCCCAAGAGGGAGGTGAAGGGTGGATCTAAAAATAGAGAAGTTCTTGGGAAGGAAGGGTGTTCTTTCTAGTGGAGTTTTGGGCTTGAACACGTTGTGCAGAGGTTGTTCTAGAATCTCCTTAAAGAGTTGGAGAACATGAATTCAAAGCTTCTAGTGTATTAGGTAACTGCTATAATCAACGTCCATATGAAGATAGTCTTTGTCAATGGGAACCACCTTAAAGATTGGTTTTGTAACAAAAAGACAACTACACTTTTTATGTTGTTGCAGCTAGACCTCTTCTTTACAAATTTTTAATGATTTGGAGCCAAAAGAGGTTACATTGCAAATGGAGTTAAGGGGTGCTATTTGCTACATCAGCAGAGTTCATGTTCTAAAATAAAAGCACAAGGGCATTTAACATAAAATGTTTAGTGATTGATCATTACTGATCATTAAGACAAACATACCTACATATATATATATATATATATATATTGAAAACTCACTTAGTGTATAAAACACTTGTGAATGTTTAGACCCCCAAGTACTAATTTTCCAATACAAGCTTATATTCAAACAATATATGTGCGGAATATGAAATATAAGCAATATCCAAATTAGCAAACTACTCTAAGCCATTAATTAATCACAACCAACAGAAATTAAAAGCTAAGAGTAAGGGAAAGAGAGATGTAAACACAAAATAACATCGGCACATGTTATCAAAGAGGAAACCGAAAAACTTGGTGAAAAACCTCTCCGCCACCCTCTAAGCGGTAAATGATCCACTAGAAAATCAGTTGGAATACATGAATAGCAATAGACCCTCCAAGCCTAATCTAACCAATGCACCTAAGCCCTCCAAGCTTCTTGCTCCAACAAGGTTACACCGAACCGTGTCTTCTCTAGCTTTCCAAATCCCGTAATTAGCCCATTGCATCAACCAATACGAATTGGTTCTCTCTTGAACTGCTTCCCAAACACCAAGAACCTTCTCACTACTCTGAATTTGGAGAGGTAAGGATTTGGTTTATGATCTGATGAAAATTTAGACCCCTTAAACAACCAGATTGCGTAGCCTTGATTAATTAGCCAAGTTGTTACTTAGTCAAATTAAGCAATTCTAGGTTAAAACAATCCAAACAATCATATCAAGAATATAAAGCAGCGGAAAATAAATAACACAAGATATGATCACCCAGGAAACCACACGGTAAAAACCTGGGGAGGATTTGACCCACCGATCCTCAAGGCATAACAAAATTCACTATGAAAGAATTGAAGTTCTTACAAAAGGACTACAAGCTCCCCGCTCGACTTCCTAATGCTACCCACCAGTAGAACTTCCTGACACGACCACGCGCAGGCTCCGAATCCACGGACTACTTCTTTCTTGAATTCCTCAATCAGCTACAAACTCCCCGCTTGCTTTTCTTTTAAGTTCCAATGGTTGCAACTATGTTGATCATCAAGATATTGACAACCCTAAGTTTATGTGAAGGAAAGCTCCTCAAAGATCTCACAAGAGATTCACACAAACAGCAAATATGAGCAACAAAGATTTAGAGAGGTTTGGGTACAAAACCCTAAAAATAAAAGGAGGCACAAGTGGCACTCTAATCTCTCTCTCAAAAAAGTCCCAAAAACGTTCTAGGGTTTTCCTTATATATAGGAGTGTTTTACTTGAACCCCAAGACATTTAAATAGAGTTTGGGCTGAGTTGGAATTCTGCAGAAAAATCAACCTGTGCGATTTTCGATCGATCGAGTCTATTCTTCGATCGATCGAGCCAGGCCAAAAGTCCCAAGAACTTCTGCAGTCACTCGATTCCAACTTTACAATAATAAACCAACTTTGAGCAAGCCTAAACAAGACTAAATACAATGTTTTGATCATGGTTTGCCAACATTACAAATTAGAGTTCTAAATACATAAATTCCTAAGACCTTAGAACCTAACAAACTCCCCCTTTGGCAATCCGTGACAAAACCCTAAATAAAAGCTCAAAGTTTTACAAGTAAAAAGCCCTTTACAAAGATAATGCTCATAAATTCAAATTCAGCCTAACTACTATCCATCAGTTGCAAGTGTAGACAGCAGCTTAGTTGAATCAACCTGTATAATCCTGAAATACTCAACAAACGCATAAACGCATGTGTGACAGTAAAGAGTAAAACAACAGGTATAACATTCTTGTAAGATTCACACAACACAAAATAAAGACATATAAGAATGATTAACTCATAAATATAAATCAATACGCAGTGAATCACAAAGCAACAAGAATCAATAAAAATAACATGTATATCAATCAATGTTACTCCCCCTAACATGAATATCTTTGTATTTTCCACACATATCAACATGATTCTCATAAATCAATAATTTCTCCCCCTTTTTGTCACGTATTGACAAAGACAACTCATACAAAGAGTAAACAGTCAACATACGCAATAAAGGATAAGAGAAAATAGAGAATCAAGGGGATACAGAACAATCCAACTCTATAGAAAATAGAGACAGCTCCCCCTATGAACAACACAGGTGAAAAAAAACTTTTCTCCCCCTATAAAAATAGGAAAAACAAAACAAGTTTTGAGAAAAACAGTTTTGGGGAAAAATAAAGGAGGGGGGGGATCAGCAGCATCACCAACAGGATCAAAGTTAAAAACACATAATCCAAAGTTAAAAAAACTAAGGTGAGGATACACATGAAGAAAAATATTCTCTCTTTCAATAAAATGCAAACATGGCACTATGTGACCCATAAACAGTTGCATGAGTAGAGAAAATATTCGCACATTGATTATCCATCATATCTCTTAAGAAAAATATTTTCTACAGTTCACACATAAAAAAAAGGCATATACTAGAAAGTACATAGCTCAAAAATTAATCAATCAATTTTTTTATCAAGTTGAGTACCCAATGTAGCAAAGTGTATGCATGTTATGTGTGAAAACAATGAGAGATATGACTGCAAAACTGCAAGATGGATACAAAAACAATGCAATGCATGTGAATCCTAAACACAAATGATGCAAGAAAAAAAAATTTTGGTCAAAAACATAGAAACTGAAAATTTTTCAGTTTCGATCGATCGAACATCAATCGAGTCAGGCAGACTCAAACCAAAAATTTTAATCGCAATTTCGATTGATCGAAAAACAAGGTCGATCGATCGAAAGTCTGGAAAAATCAGTTTTTCGAAAAACAGAGCATTTTAATGCAGAAACTCCTCAAAGCACATTGTTTTATAAAAATATGTATGAGTATGAGACGAAAAGTTTTTCAAAAACACTTAAATTTAACCCAGATCTTCCAAAATCAAGATTTTCAATCAATTTGTCCTCAAAGCGCAAACATTATACACATTTTGCATTAAAATCAAGGAATTTTTAATTTTGGATGGCCACAACAAAATCACACACAATATAATGTACCAAGTTTAACAAAGAGTAACTTGTGTAGTGTGTGCAACTAGCAAAAGCTTGAGATACATGTGAGGTGATATGTGAATAGCAATCAATCACAAAGTCTACAAAATTCATCATATAGAATTTGAAAGAGACTATCACCTAAAGAGTTACATCCTATAACTCCCACATCTCCTAGAACATAAGCTTGCAATCATGTAAGTTTCTTGTATTTAGCCTCTTAATTATGTGAATTGGCATCAAGCCTAATAGTACACACCAGTTTTAATTAAGCGAATTGGCATCAAGCCTAATAGTACACACCAATTTTAAGCATTAAGCAATTAAAGAGGCTACACCTTATGTTCTTTTTGTGCATGTGCTACACTTTCTCGAGCACAAAATCTTATGATATGCACTAAGGTGTTCATGATTGGCTAGTGAACAGTGATGAGATGGTTATTTATGCCTTTCTCAAAAGGATCAAGTCTGACAGTCAAATAACATATGACTTCAAGATTAAGACAAAGTGATAAACACCATAAAAAGCTTTCCCACACAACATGCACTACAAAGTTCAAACTAGTAAAGTGCAATAAAATAAGCTCATCCAAGCTAAACAGGGTACATAAACAAGTTATGTAAAGATAAAATGGCCAATCCTTGATTATAAATCCAAGATCTATAATACAAAACACAAAAATCTTTTTGGTTTTAACAAACGTTATAACCACTTGTTGAGATTTTGAAAAAAATTTATGACCAAAAACAAAAAACACACATTGTGCTAAATGATCAATGCAAATGCAATGCAGAAAGAAAGTTTGAAAAACGTTTTGAAATAGAACTTTGAAAAAGTCAGATCTGGACTTTAAAAAAACTTTTTCACGATCTTCGATCGATCGAAAATTACATTAGATCGATCGAATGAAACAGTCATTTTGAAACAATTTCAAGCACTTTTTCGATCGATCGAAAATCAGAATGGATCGATCGAACTGGGCAGAGGCTCACAAAAATTTTGAGAAAAATCACAGTTTTGAAAAACACAAACCGAATTTTGAAAACAACTCCTCAAAGCATTTGAACAACGAAAACAAAATGCATGAGTATGAGATGGAATGTTTTTTTTCAAAAACCCAAATTTTAAACCCAATTTTCTCAAAAACAAGTTTCAATCATTCTCCCATTGAATTTTCTTAAGCAACAAATATGTTGTGCACAAAACTCAAGATATTTTCAAACTTGGTTGGTCAGACCAAAAACACACACACTAGCATGTACAGTGTTTAACAAAGCTATAGAGGGTACACAAACAAGAAATATCAATTTCTTAATTAACCCAAGAGTACATGTACAAACTAGTACATAAAGTCAAAAATAGCTTAGCACATTTATAACACATGCTATTCAAGTTTCACCACAATGTCAAGCATGTTCTAAATCAAGAGAGATATTAAAACTCATGTAATCCTCAAGAAAAATAAAACAAGACACAAAATAAAATATTTTTGTCTTTTTGAAATTTTTTCAATGTTTTTGGATTTTTTTTTTAATAAAAAAAAACAACCTAGAAAAAACAAAACAACCAAAAACAGAAACAAGACATGTCCACAAACAATAGAAAGAATTAAAACAGGGACAAGTCAGCAACACTCACCTTAAAGGATCTTTTCTCACCCATATAGCACAAGTCTTCGGCTTTGTAGGTGAAAATCCATGAGAAGCAGAGTGTATTTGAGGAATTACACCAATCTTCTGAGAAAGACTAAAATCCTGCAAATTCCTTTCACAAGCCAACAAGCTTAAATTTTTCAAAAGCATATGAAACAATTTATTTGGACTTATGGCAGGAGAAATATCATCACATATCCTAGATTGACATACAAAATGCTTAAATTTCAATTTATGACAATTAGAACGAATGTGACCACGGACACCACAAAAGTGACAAACAGGAACAAATTTAGGAACATCAGTATTTCTAATAGCAAATCTAGTCTCAGATTTTGGTTTTTGCCTCAACAAAGAACAATTTGGTCTAATATGACCAACAACACCACAATGGTGACAAGTAGGCACAAAAACAGATTTATTATGCTCTCTAACAGTATGTTTAGACTTAGGTGTAGAAACTTCAGTGTCTACATCAGAACTTTACCTTTGTCTAACCTAGCAAAATAAGCATTTTCTTTATTATTCCTCTTGAAAGGAAGGATATAAACTTTCTCAGTTTTAGGCTTAAGAGAAACAGAAAAACTTCTGTTATCATCAGCAAGTTTGGTATTAGACAAATTTTCCAATTTAGCTTCAGCCTCAGCTAACTTTTGTTCCAAACTTTTCATCTTCTCATCTTGAGAGAAAATTTGATTTCTCAAAAAATCATTCTTTTTATTAGACTCATCTAATCTAACAAGCAATTCCTCTTTTTCAAGATTAGTCAAATTTAGCTCTTCTTTGAATTTCTTAGCAATTTTCAAAGATTTAGATAATTCCTTACGAAGAGTTTCAAAAGCATCAAAAAAATTAGCAGAAACAATAGTGTCCTTTTTATTCAAAACATCACAGGCATCAATAAAATCAGCAGAAGCATGAGCAGAAAGACACTTCAAATTATCCATGACAACAGGGGTCAAGGATCAGCTCTTAGATCAAAAGATCTAAAACAAACAAAGAGCTACCCGCTCTGATACCACTTGATGGAAATTTAGACCCTTTAAACAACCAGATTGCGTAGCTTAGATTAATTAGCCAAGTTATTACTTAGTCAAATTAAGCAATTCTAGGTTAAAACAATCCAAACAATCATATCAAGAATATAAAGCAGCGGAAAATAAATAACATAAGATATGATCACCCAGGAAACCACACAGTAAAAACCTGGGGAGGATTTGACCCACCGATCCTCAAGGCATAACAGAATTCACCATGAAAGAATTGAAGTTCTTACAAAAGGACTACAAGCTCCCCGCTCGACTTCCTAATGCTACCCACCAGTAGAACTTCCTGACACGACCACGCGCAGGCTCCGAATCCACGGACTACTTCTTTCTTGAATTCCTCAATCAGCTACAAGCTCCCCGCTTGCTTTTCTTTTAAGTTCCAATGGTTGCAACTATGTTGATCATCAAGATATTGACAACCCTAAGTTTATGTGAAGGAAAGCTCCTCAAAGATCTCACAAGAGATTCACACAAACAGCAAATATGAGCAACAAAGACTTAGAGAGGTTTGGGTACAAAACCCTAAAAATAAAAGGAGGCACAAGAGGCACTCTAATCTCTCTCTCAAAAAAGTCCCAAAAAGTTCTAGGGTTTTCCTTATATATAGGAGTGTTTTACTTGAACCCCAAGACGTTTAAATAGAGTTTGGGCTGAGTTGGAATTCTGCAGAAAAATCAACCTGTGCGATTTTCGATCGATCGAGTCTATTCTTCGATCGATCGAGCCAAGCCAAAAGTCCCAAGAACTTCTGCAGTCACTCGATTCCAACTTTACAATAATAAACCAACTTTGAGCAAGCCTAAACAAGACTAAATACAATGTTTTGATCATGGTTTGCCAACATTACAAATTAGAGTTCTAAATACATAAATTCCTAAGACCTTAGAACCTAACATGATCCTTTCATGGGTATAACAATGGAAAGGGTGAGAGTAGAGGAATTTGGAGAATCAAGTGTATAAGATTGTGGATGAATCAATCTTATTTTTCTCTAGGGTTTCTCTCTCAAAATTCTCTCTGGAAGCTCTCTACATTTCGTGGGTTTAAGGGTATTTATAGTAGGGTATAAGATAGAATGTGAAAAGTCACTTTTCAACAAAACAGGGTGCATTGGTGAGTCACTCACGACTGGGATGAGTCACGAGTTCAAGTCGCCAGTTACCAAACTAGGTCAGACTGTACTTTTTGTCCTGTAGTGATCCAGCTAACCTAACTCTTCATCTTTCTGCATGCTTCACACGTGTGCTTCATTTTGGCGAGTCACCACTCATGAGTCAGTCGCGAGTCACCTTTTTGTTGCACACTCTTGATCAAATCTTCACACTTTCTCACACACAGCCCTTACATTATTCCCACCTAAATACAAGGTTTCTAAATGCTAAATTACAAGCAAATTTGACACGAAATAAAGCCAACACATAGTTGAATAAATTCAACTTTACATATATATATATATATATATAAATGTTTTTCTTTTACATATCTATATATACATATATAAAAACTTCTAATGGTTCAAAATGCAAGTTCTCTGCGGAACTTGTTTCACTAGAACAGTGGTTGAACTGAGAAGTCAATGCTATAATGGGCTAGGCCTCACCACAGAAAACTTACAATCACATAACAGAAACAGGGGGCCGGGAACAAAAAATAATTTACCAATGGTACAATCAAATTCTCCCTACGGCACAATGAAATCAACTTAAGAAAAGTGAGTCATATCACCCCAAAAATGGAGTCACTCCCTGCAAGGGAGAATCCAATGGAGAGGGCAAAAAAAAAATTATAATGCCAAACATCTACGAACATAAAAGAATTCAAACATAAGCCAAGTATCTTCGGTATGTTTGTGGAACCATCCACTAAATGCCCTTCATGCGTCACACATGGGCCTTGCTTAGGCTAAGATTCATACATTACTGTACCATATCTCGTGTAAATCGACACATGTCTTAAGCAGAAAACCTTTGTCCACAGAAGCACAGCATAACCATTCAAAACAAAAACTATTGTCCAACTATCAAACTCAAAAAATACTAAGGACAAGTTAACAACAAAACAAGAAAAACTACATAATTCAAACCTAGGCATTTTAAAGATAACTTTGACAACAACAGTTCTGTTTGTTCGTTTAGACCCCTTAAAGTAGATTGTTTAACCTAATTAATTAACCAAGTTGATTATTAGGTTTATTATTTAGATCTAGGTTAAACAAGCATATATCATATCATGCACAAAAGTGGAAAAATAAATAACACCACGATATGATGACCTAGGAAAACCGATGAAATAAACCGCTTCAAGGTAAAAAAAACCTAGGGAGGATTTGATCTAACTATCCTCAAGGTAAAGTAAATCCACTATAAGAGAATTGAAATTTTTACAATCAAATTTAACCCTAAATCTATTGCTACCTCATATAGTAACTTACTGACACGACTATGTGCAAGCTCCAAAACCATAGACTCCTTCTCTTCTTGGATTTACACCAACACAAGCCGCCTTGCTTGTGACTTTGAGATCCCACTCAAAGGTTTAGCAACACAAACTCTCCAATTTGTGACTTCAAGACCACCCTTGAAGTTTTAGATCATCAGCAGTTGTTGATCTTGTTGCAGCAACTTCAGATTTACTAGATCTAATGATATGAAAACGATTTCCGGCAATGACTTTGATAGAGGAAGGCACAATGCCTTTTAGATCTCATAAGAGCACCTTCAAAGTCTCTTCAAAAGTCTAAAAAACATAGCTAGGGTTTCCCTTTTATATGTGGAGAAGTTGGAATGAAACCCTAAACGTTTAAGTAGAGTTTGGGTTGAAATAGAATTCTGCAGAAATTTCATGTCTATGATTTTCAATCGGTCAGATTTCACTAAATTTGAACTCTCCTTTCCGCAGCTTGAATGTTCTTGTATTTTGACATGTAGTACCTTGAGCATTGTCTAATAAACTCTATAGACTCTAAGATCATACCTAGACAAGTCTGTGATTGTTCTAAACTTTTAGAACCTAACAAGTTCTTTTTTTAACATGATGGATGTTGATACCATATTTTGTCCGCCTTCAATTTGCGTGCCAGACCCCGAAAAATCCAAAGATATTATTTTCACGCCATGGGGCCACGAGAACATCTAGAATGATGTGGCGCAACCCGTTCGGACATCAGAGTGCTCAAAGTGCCTTTTTCAGCCAAAATGACCAAAATGCCCGTGGTCAACCGTGGGTTGACTGAAGGTCAAACAAGGTTAAAATCCTCACAAAACAACACTTTTCATAGTTTTACATCAAACTCGAGCTTCTCAGAGACTTTGGCAAGTTTGACCAAATTTGACCTGGAGTTGACTCCTAGCGAGCCCCAGAAACCCTAATTTTGATCCGGCCTTCAGAACGGGTTGAGACCAATGCCATTAAGAATATAATCAAATTCTAATTCCAACGATTATTCATGGGTCGAAATTGGAGTTAAAACAACTAAAATATTGAGAAAACCGTGAAAAGCTCATCAGCACGATTCCCGAGGTCATAACTTTTGATCCAACCATTGGACTTTTAATTTGTTTATCTTTCTAAAAACTAGACATCTATATATTTCCAAGGACACCAAGATCTCCTCAATCCAAGTCTAGGAAGACCTCCAAATGTGTGTCCGAAGTTAGAACCAAAAAGTGTAACAGGATGAATTTGTTGATGTAACGATGACATCAGCCCGGCGCACCCTAAAGGTGCGCCGTGCCTCGAAAAGTGTGCCAAGGGCTATAAATTTCCCCTGGCATCCCATATTGGACCAGAACTGAAAAAGTGGGTTTTTGGGAGCTGTTTGGGCATTTTTTCTCTCTTTTCTCACCATATTTATCTCCCAAAACACACAAAAACACATCAAAGCTTATTGATTCTTCTCTCTTCTCCAAAAAATACAAGGTAGTATTCATACCCTCCATCTTCCTCTCCTCGGTTCCATACCTTGGATTTGAGCTTTAAGGGGTATGGATGTAGCTTTTTAGCTACTATCCATACCCCTTTTTCTTTAAAGCTTCATCAAGCTTCTTATTCTTTCTTTCTGCTTGAATAACATGATTTATTGCTTTCTTTAGCATGTTTCTTGCTTTGTTTGTACTTCTAGCTTAAATTTCCTTGCTTTTTATGCCTTATGCCATGTTTTATGCTTAGATCTACATCCTTACATGCTTATATGTTTAGATCTACATGTTTTCATGCTTTATGCCATGCTTTTTATGCGTAGATCTTCTCTTTCCTTTGTTTTTGATGTTAGATCCACATGCTTCCATGTCTCATACCATGTGTTTGTGCCTAGATCTATCTTTCCCATGTGTTGTTTAGCTAGATCCACATGTTTCTATGCTCGTTTACATGTTTATTTGTCTTTCCTACATGCTTTTTGCTTTATGCCATGTTTAGATCCTTCTTTCTTATGTGTTGATGTTTCGATCTACATGCTCACATGCTTGATATCATGTCTATGGTTATGCCTTGCTTAGATCCACATGTTTGTGTGCATGTTCTATGCTCCTATGCCTTCAAATGCTTGTATGCTTGGATTTGTGTTCTTCCATGCTTTTATGCTTACATCCACATGCTTAGATGTACATTCACATGCCCACATGCATATTTCCATGCTTATATGTGTAGATCGGTGTGTTTACATGCTTAGATCGATGTTCTCTACATGCTTTATTCCATCATCTATGTGCTTGCGTGCTCCATGCCATGTTTGTGTGCCTAGACCTTGTTTTTCATGCCATGTGCTATTGTAGCCCTTTTGTTCCTTTTATCGCATGTTCTTGTGTTTTGGCCTAATGGTTAGGACCCGATCTAGACCATATGTTCTTTGTC
Source organism: Quercus ilex subsp. ballota (assembly GCA_032727855.1). NCBI lineage: Eukaryota > Viridiplantae > Streptophyta > Magnoliopsida > Fagales > Fagaceae > Quercus > Quercus ilex. Next base: position 5,178,322 of record CM064916.1, read on the forward strand.
ATTGTCCATACACCAAGGCCCATATCAAAGGGTTTGGATCACCCTATTTGCATGTCTATGCTTACTTGCTTCGATGCTTTATGCTTATGCTAGCCTCTCTAGTTCTAGGCTTTGCCATGTTTGGCACCCTCCGCAAGCTCGACCTTGTGTGGTTACATCCGACGCTCATGAGGCCTTGTTCAAGTGTAACCATTTAGGAGGCATCTCTGAATGCCAGGTTGCTCCATGCGTACCCTTCCCTTTTCCGCTCTGCACGATGTTATGCTTACCATGTTTGTTTGTACCACCCGTTGGCTTTCTATGCATCTTTACATGCTTGCTTACATGTCCATGCATGAGTCTTGCTTGCTAGTGTGTTGTCCATACTTCAACACAATGAAGTTATGGACATTTGATCCAAACCTACATTTATCCCTCGCAGACACCACCTTTTGTTTGCTTTCTTGCTTGTTTGCCTTCTCGCTTGTTTGCCTTCTCACTTGTTTGTTTGCTTTCTTGTTTCTTTGCTTGCTATGTCTATCATGCTTATCTTCTTTATGCCTCTTTCATATGCTCTTTGTATCTTTTCCTTCCATTGCTTGTCTGCTGGTTTCTTGTCTTTACCTTTGCATGTACATACATGGAGCAAGAATGCATGAAGCTAGGGCACGGTTTCCCAAGCGCAAGCAAAAAGGCAAGCAAAAAGGGCGAAGACGCAAGCATGTAGATATAAGCCAAACGGCAATGTTCATTAGTTTTAGGGGTCTAGCCTCTCCCATTTGGTTATGTACTCTTTTAAATCCCCTTTTCTCCTCCCTCCTTTCTCTCTTAGATGGGTTGTGTTAGGTATATCATGCCGGGTACCATTCATCCTTATCTCTAAAGTACGGCGACCCCCGTTTACTTTCCTGTACCTATATTTTGGGTCATGCTCTAGGGATGTAGGCATTTACTTTCCTGCTTTGTGTGCTTGCATTGTGCATGATATATGTATATATATACCTACTCGCCCCTTCCGGTGTGATTGTCATAGTTCACATCACCTAAGACAAAGCAATGCCTAATTTTCGCCACGAAAGTAAGGTGACATGTTGCCGGATTTTCACCGTGGAAATTTGGTACTTTGCCCGAATGCCTTAGGAAAGCACAAATTGGGACCACACCCGTTAAAAAGCTAAAACTCAAAGCCAAACTCAAAGCCCCATGCATGCAAGGCCTCGAAAGCCAATGCCAAAATCATGTTTTTACTGCTAATCTCTGAATATCAAAACAAAGGACTGTCCTTGGACAGGCATTTTGAGGTGCCTAACACCTTCCCCACACGTAACCAAACTTCTGGACTCAAAAATCAAGATTTTTTACCATTCACTCTAAATTAGGAAAAATGTCATTTTTCTTAGCCTATAATTGGTAATAAAATCAACTAGAAACAGTTGATCAATCACACCTTAGAAAAACCCAATGATTGGTGGCGACTTCACTTACCTTTGGTAATCCCTTTGAATTTGGCCAAGATTCCTACCACACCTCCAAAGGTAGATACCTTCCTCCACTGAGAGAGTGAGCACCCGAAGCACTGCGTGGACCACACACACCAATCAATCGAAAGGGGCCTCCAATAGGCCCCTCGCGCGCGGGAGCGTCACCACGGCGGTTGGTCGAACGAAGACCCACGACAATGGTTTTCCGCTCCGATCGAGGTCGGGCGTCGACAATGGAAGAAGTAGAAAGATGGGGGAAGGGTCGTGGGAGAAATGTTAGATGTATTTATTGGATTTGGATAGGAGGTAATAGTGGAGAGACATGTAAGTTGTAGTTATTGACACTAGTTGCAGACCCACTTTTTGCATGAGAAATAATTATTATTTTATATTGTAATACAATGTATAAATTTTTCTCTAAAATTTTTTAAAGATAATTTGTTCTCCCTTAAAATTAAAAAATTTCTATTCGGTCCAATTAGGTCTACTTTGGTCCAATTTAGTCCACTTGATCAATTTCGGTCCCCCTTCAGTCCATTTTAGACTAACTAGGCCTTAAATTGGTTCTTTTTGTAGGTTTTCTTTTCAAGTTTAGCTCAAAAAATCTTTTTTTTCCCCCTTAATTTTAGGGTTGAAAAGTATAAAATTTATATTTAGGCTAAACTCTTTAGTTTTGAGTCAAAAAATACAAATAAAATACTAAAATTGACATTAGAAATTAGAAGTATGCGTCCTAAAAATGCAATAAAAATGATAAATATTCAAAAGTCTTATTCGGTCCATATTGTTTCTCTTTGATCCAATCTGTCATCTATCCAATTTAGTCCTATTCGGTCCTATTTAGTCCATTCTGTCCACCATAGTTCTATTCAGTCCAATTCAATCTATTCAGTCTTATTCAGTCCATTTCGGTCCAATTCAGTCCATTTAGTCCACATTGGCTCTATTTGGTTCATATTGGTCCTATCCTGTCTACTTCGGTCCTATTCAGTCCATTCTGCCTACTTTGGTTCTATTTGGTCCTATTCAGTCCATTCTGTCCACTCAATCCACTTCAATTCGATTCGGGCCATTTTGTACACTTTGGTCCTATTCGGTCCATTTTGTCCACTTTGGTGCTATTTGGTCCTATTCAATCCACATTGATCCTATTCGGTCCACTTCGGTTTTATTGGTCCTATTCAGTCCATTATGTCAACTTCAGTCCTATTTGGTTCTGTTCGATCCATCTTATATCTATTCGGCCCTATTATGTCCATTTGGTCCAATTCGGTCTTTCAAATCACTTGGGTTCATTTTGGTCTACCTCAATCTATTTTTGTGCACTTACATAATGGGAAAAGACATATTTAGATTGAAAGCACTTAATCTAAATCCAAATTTATTAAAAAACATAAGTTGAAAAATTAATAAGAAAAAAAATTAAAATAAGAGAGAATGTTGAAAATGGGTGGATGATGTGGCTATTGATATGGCTCAACAGGAGCATAGCAATAATAAATGTTATGCTTCAGTTTTTAGATATAGATATAAATTGTATTTGGCTAGAAGTAGGAGGCTATGTTAGTTGGAAGTTTTTATTTTTTTTTTTAACGAGGGTTGCCAAACGGATAATAGTGTGTTTTGAATTTTACTGGTGTGCGGCCAATTTTTTTTTTTTTAGAGATAATCACAATTTGCTGCTAATCCCGCAGCTCAAACCCTTTCCCCCCTAAACCCCCAAGCACTTTGTGCATGGGGAGGTGCCAATTCACTTTGTGTGTGGCCAATTTTTAAGGACAAGGAACGCGAGCAAGAAAAATTAACTGTGAGCAACTTTTTTTAAATTGAATTATTAAATTCAAATTACTTATATACCCTAAGTTATTTATTTTTTTATAGTAATTTTTTGTAAAGATTAGGGGTTATCTAGAGAATTTAGTCCTCATATTGCTAACATGTAATTAACTTTCGAAATTCGCTTAATATATAGAGATAATAACTAGCCTCTTTCTCACGTGTGCTTAAAGCTTCTTTCTCATTTGGGGTTTATGTTAAAAATTTTCATTCATCTAAATTAGAGGATTTTTGCATTTGCTCAGTGGTGTTAGACTTTTTTTTTTTTTTTTTTTTTCAATCACTATATTGTGATGCTAACCAACACCACCACCACACCACCCAAAAAAAAAAAAAAAAAAAAAAAAAAAAAATGGAAAAGAAGCAGAAACTTAAAAATCATAAAAGAGTCCTATTAAGAATAGGACTTCTTTTATAACAGTTCTTTTGACGGTTTTCTTTTCTCAACACGGTCACATGGTTTAATTTGGTTTGACAATAATGGCGTTGGCCACGTTGAAATATTAGCATTCCATTTGTCAATTATATTTTGTACATTTATCTCCTTTCCTCTTCCTCCTTTGCACGGAAGGTCTCCATGGTCTCATCCAACATGCAGCTAATGTGGGAGAGATAAAAGGTTTCTCTCTTTGCCGGAGGGGTCCAGCACTAACCCATCTTTTGTTTGCAGATGATAGTCTCCTTTTTTGTAAGGCAACGGAAGATGAGTGCAGAAAAATCATTGATATCCTTGGGACTTATGAAGAAGAATCGGGGCAAAATGTGAACAAAAACAAAACGGCCATATTTTTTAGTAAATCAACCGATGAAGCAACCAAACAAGAAATCAAGGCTGCATTGGGAATACAAGAAATTGTACACTTTGAGTAATATCTTGGGCTGCCATCTTTGGTGGGAAGGAGGAAGAAGGAAGGGTTCAATTTTATTAAGGAGAAAGTATGGCGTAAGTTACAAGGTTGGGAAGGAAAGCTCTTATCTCAGGCCGGACGAGAGATCCTCATAAAAGCAGTCATTCAAGCCATACCGACATATGCTATGGGATGCTTTAAACTCCCATTAGGTCTTTGCCATGAGATTGAGACCATGATCAAGAAATTTTGGTGGGGCCAAAGGGGGGATAAAAGGAAGATACATTGGTTGAAGTGGGATGAGCTAACTAAATCAAAATTGGAGGGGGGTATGGGTTTTAGAGACATTGCCATGTTCAATGATTCCTTGTTGGCAAAACAAGCTTGGAGACTCTTGAAAAATCCCGAGTCCTTATTTTACAAAGTTTTTAAGGCTCGCTTCTTCCCAAATTGTACAATAATGGAGGCTAAACACACTAGTGGGGGTTCACATGCTTGGAAAAGCATCTTACATGGAAGAGATGTCTTGCTTAGGGGATGCCGTTGGAGGATTGGGAATGGCAAGGCAGTGAGCATTTGGCAACATCATTGGCTGCCAAGGAAGCATCCACCACAGGTTCTCTCACCTATAATTGATACATTGGCTGATGCTAAAGTGGCAACTTTGATTGAAGAAACCTCTAGGCAGTGGAACCATGAGATGATTGATGGTATTTTCACCCCATTGGAGGCAGAGCTGATCAAAGCCATTCCACTGTCACGGTGTGTGGCAGAAGATAGCTTGTTTTGGCCCTTCACAAACAATGGAACCTACACCTCCAAGTCAGGGTATAGGTTCTTAAAAGCTGAAGTGCAATCCGGAATTGATGAGGAGCAACGGAAGGAGGAGTGTCACCTGTGGAAGACAATATGGTCTGTCCACGTGCCTAACAAAATAAAAAACCTGATGTGGAGGGCATGCCGTAGCTCTTTGCCCACAAAGGAGAACCTTGTGCGTCGAACGGTCATTGAAAGCCCAGTTTGTGATCGATGCAAACAAGCTTCAGAGTCTGCGCTGCATGCTCTGTGGTCGTGCAGAGAACTTGACGTGGTTTGGGAAGAGGATAGGCAGTGGCAATGCAGAAGAACCCACAACTTTGTGGATTTCAAAGAGTTATTATCATGGCTAATTACCAACCAGCAAGACCTGGAGTTGTTCTTCACCTCGGTCTGGCTTATATGGACTCAAAGGAACCTGATACGTCTGAACAAAGCAACCATTGGCTCTCATCAGATTGTTGCAACGGCAAGAGAACGTATAGCTGAGTTTGTGCAGGTTAATCCGAGACCACCCTCTCCAGGTCCACGGGTAACAACCATCCCTTTCCAAACCAGATGGCGTCCTCCTCCACAAGGCTTGGTGAAGATTAACTGTGATGGCGCTACTTGCAAGGATCAAAACAAATCAGGTATTGGCGTGGTGATCCGAGATGAGAATGGTATGGTTTTGGCTTCAATGGCTGAACAGGTTCCTCAGCTATACACGGCTTTGGAGATTGAAACCATGGCAGCCTCAAAAGCTCTGTCCTTTGCAACACAGGTGGGATTTCACAGTGGTATCTTGGAGTCTGATTCGTTGGTGTTAACTACGGCGTTGATCAAGAACAGTCCCTACCTTTCCACGGATGGTTTGCTAATGGAGGATATTAGATTTAATGCTAATTTTTTTAATCAATTACTTTACTCTCATGTAAAGAGAGAAGGTAATAAGGTTGCGCATAAGTTGGCTAGACATGCTCTTTGTATTTCAGATTTTTCGGTGTGGATGGAGGATGTTCCACCACCCATACGTTCTGTTGTTCAAGATGACATTGTTGGTTTTTCTTAATAAAGCTTGATGTGTTTCCCTCTCAAAAAAAAAAATTATATTTTGTACATTAAATCATTACTTCTATTTTATTTTCCTCTCTCTCTCTCTAATTTACACTATTATTTTTGTCTTTAAACTTTACCATAACTTTCCTATTCCTCTATCATTTTATTGCAAACTATGATAATAAAATGATAATAAAAAAAATATCAATCAAAATAATGTAAAATAATGAATCAGTTCATTTCAATCTAGTTCGGTCAAGCTGAAATTTTTTTAATTTTTGGGAAGAATTTTGGAAGGGATGGGAGAGGGTTTCTAATTTTTATAATAATAATAATAATAATAATAATAATAAATTATCAATTTCGTCTTTGTGATGTCAATCTACATATTTCTTTAAATTGAACCCAAATTTATATTTGATATAAGTAGTTTGTGTGAGCGTCTATTACCAGCTATCATCACACTCTTAAATATATCGGTGACTGAAAAATGTATAAATATAGTTAGACAAATAAAGAAACCATGAATTAGGATGAAGAGAAAGTTTTGACATTAAACCAAAATAAGAAAAGTCTTAGATCACATGAATAAGGCTAGTATAATTTTTCAAAAATTACTCTTGCCACGTTGTACCATACCTATATCCTTACTTCCCAGTTTGCAAGAGAAATTGGAATGACCGAAACTCTCAATATCTTTGAATCAGACTCAATGAACACAGATGAAATCTACGATTAACAAAATGGCACTTTTCTTTTCTTTTTTTTTAATTAAATTTTTTTTTAAAATGAATTATTTGTTCATTTATCAAGCCTATAGTTTTTTTTTTTCCCCCCAAGAAAGATGTAGACCGTAAGGGATCATTGTTAGGATGGACCAAGGACAAGATTGACCACACAATACCCAATCACATATGGCAACTCAAGAAAATTATTTTACATAAGGTGAAAAACTCGGATTTTTTTAGAAAATAACTATAAAACTCAGACTATATTATTAGTTAGGCAACGTTTCAAACTAATTTGAATTCTAAACAAATTGAGTCCAGAGGACTCGATTTTGCTCACTGGAAATCGAGTGTCTCACACTCGAGTTCCAAACTCGAGTGTGAGACACGCAACTTCTAGTGCAATTTCGCACAGCAAAATCGAGTCCTTTGGACTCGATTTGTTAGAAACCAAATTAGTTTAAAACGTTGTCTAACTAATAATATAGTCTGAGTTTTATAGTTATTTTCTTTAAAAAAATCCTGAAAAACTCACCAATGATAAGGTTTTCTATTTTTTTATTTTTGATTGCAAGAACTAGATTAATATATAAATGCAATTCTCACGACTCATATAGTTTCAAAATGTAAGTTCCCTGCTAAACTTGTTTCAATAGTGCCAACACCAATATGAAAACTTTGTGACTAACAGCACTAGCTTACGACCAGATTGTTTGGGAACGAGTTACAGTGGTTGAACTGAGAAGTCAAAGCTTTAATGGGGTTGGCCTCAACACATAAAACAATTTAGTCACATAACAGGGGGAACAAAAAAAATTTTAACAATGGCAAAATCTAAGGCCCTGTTTGGATTAGCCCTGTTTTGAGTCATATGAATCAATTCTCATCACTCAAATTGAGAATTGCGTGGGACCCACTGAGAGCTGAGTATTTGGCTTGATTTCTTCTCCCTGTTTTCATCACTCAAACTTAGTTTGGGTTGAGTGAGAGTGATGAAAACCGGAAACAAGAAAATGTTGTTTTCTGTTTCTCAAACTCAAACTCAAACTCAATGGCAATTCCGTAAAATGGAAGACCTCGTGGAGTCCACAGCTTCTGTATTGTCCCATCACTACTTGATCTCTCTCCAACCCATTCTTCTCTGTCACTTCTCCTTCTTCATTTTTTTTTTTTTTTTACCCAGAGCTCTCCTTCTCTTTTTTGTGTGGCATCAAAGAGAGAGCAAGACGGACTTCGAGATCGGAAGCTTCGCCGGCCTCAGGACACGTGGACCTCGAGATCGGACTAAGCCCAAGCCGGATCTTTTACTTCTTTCTTTTGCTTTCCTTTTTTCTCTTTTGTTTCTTTTCTTCTTCAAGGTGGGTTTTTGCTCTTAGTTTCTTCTCTCTTTTCTTTCTTTCTTTGTTCTTCACTCTGGTTTCTTCTCTTAGCTGCTTCTTTTTTTTTATTTTTCCTTCAAGCGATGATGGTAGAGACGGCTAAGTTTGGGTCTCCGATCTAAGGATTTGGGTTTGGGTTTTTTTGTTGTGGTTGTGGTGGTTTGAGACTTGGATTTTTTGGTGGAGGTTGTTGTTTTGGTTGAGGGTTGTTGGTGGGTTTGGATTTTTTATTCATTCGGATTTTTCGGTGGAGGTTGTGGTTGTGTTAAGTGCTGTTGGTGGTGGTGGTTGTGGTTGTGGATTTCTGGGTTTGCTATTGGTGGTGGTGGAGCTAGGTTTCAGTGAAGCTGGGTTTGAAGAGCAGAAAAGAAAAGGGACGCGGGTAGCAATCGTATTCTTCTGTGCAGTGTCAATGAGTGGGTCCATCATTTTGGCAAAAAGTGAAGTTAAAAACTGAGATACATGACTAAGTTTTGTGACCAAACAAAAGTGTTGGATTTTTTGAGTGATAATAGAGTTTGAGATATGAGCTACAGGTTTTGAATTTGAGTTATGAAAACTGAGTATTGAGTTATGAAAACTGAGACACCTCTAAACCAAATGGGCCCTAATTCTCCCAATGGCACAATGAAATCAACTTAAGAAAAGTGAGTCATATCACCCCCAAAAAGAAGTCACTCCCTGCAAGGGAAATCCAATGAAGAAGGCAAAAAAGAATGCCAAATATCTACAAACAAAAAAAGAATTCAAAAATCAGCCAAGAATATAGGGTATGTTTGTGGAACCATCCACTGAAAGCCCTTCATGCATCACACAAGGGCCTTGCTTAGGTTAAGATTCATACATTACAACACCATCGTTTGACTAAAATTGACACATCTTGAGCAGAAAACCTTTGTCCACAAAAGCTGGGCATAACCATTCAAAACAAAAATTATGGTCCAACTATCAAAAGCTACATAATTCAAACCTAGGCATTTTAAAGATAACTTTTCAAAATTGTTGCTCAATTACAATTACAACTACTCCTCCGCTACGATGGTCCCCCTCTCACTGACATATATGCCATCAAGGAATTTCCGGATATCCTTGTTCTTCACATGGCACTTCTGCAAAACCAACAAGGGACTAGGTCAGCAAGTGCAGATAACATATAACTGAAATGATTGTACTTTTTTTTTTTTTTTTTGTATTTGTGTTTGGACAAAGATATGGACCTGGTTTATCAAGGCAGCAGAACGAGAGACCAGTTCGATGTCGTTCCCATCCAGTACAAGCTCATCCTTGACCTTTTCAGATCGGAGAATTGTGACCCCATCAAGCATATCCACCTTCCTTACCTAAAACCCAACAAACACAAAAATCAACCAAGTCAATTAACTTGTCAAAGTTTAGTAACAATGAATCCAACCTTAGCCTTTAGCAACATTGCAAAAAATTAACAAGTAGAACCATAAAACGCATAAGGGGCTGCACTATTACAATGGCTAGTCACATTCGGAAATTGAACAAACAATAGGAAATGTAATTATAGCCCATTACAGAGTATTCTGTATCCTAACATTTCGGTTTTGCACATTAGATATAAAATTACTACATGAGAGTGACTATTATTGACACCACCAAAGGATAAGCATTAACAAGCAGAACCAAAAAACGCATAAGGAGCTGCACTATTACAAAGGCTAGTCACATTCGGGAATTGAATAAACAATAGGAACTTTAATTATAACACATAACAGAGTACTTTGCAGCATCCTAGCATTTTCAGATTTGCATATTGGATATAAAATTACTACATAAGAGTGATTATTATTGACACTACCAAACGATAAGCATTAACAAGTAGAACCATAAAACGCTTTAGGGGCTGCACTATTACTAAGGCTAGTCACATTTGGAAGGTGAAAAACAAAAACAATAATAACTTTAATTATAGCCCATAACATAGTACTTTGTAGCATCCTAACATTTCGGATTTGCATATTAGATATAAAATTACTACATAAGAGTGACTACTACAAGCATTAACAAGTAGAACCATAAATCGCGTAAACTGCAATATTACAAAGGCTAGTCACATTCCGAGAGCGAACAAACAATAGGAATTAGGAACTGTAATTATAGCCCATAACAAAGCACTTTCTAGCATCCTGAAGTTTCTGTTTTGCACATTAGATATAAAAAGTACCGCATGAGAGTGACTACTATTGACACCACCAAATGCAAATGCAATAACAAGATTTAAACTTTCCCAAACACTTTTTCGCAGCATTCAAACCAAAATCGATTACTACAACAAATATACATAATCCACAGTGAACGAAAACTACCCAGATGCAAAAAATGAAAAACAAGTAGAACCCAATTGAGAAAACAGCTAAAAAAGAATAGGGTCACCTTTTTTTCTCCAAGAAAATTCCTGATCTCGATGGACTTGCTGGTGTTGGTGATACTGGCATTGATAGGGAAATGAGCATAAACGAACCTCATCTTGTAACGGTAACCCTTGGTGACGCCGGTGATGAGATTCTCGACGTGGCTGAGCGCGGTGCGGATGGCGGCGGAGGTCTTCCTGGAGCCGAACCAAGCGTCGATCTTCAGCTTTCGCTTCCCAGTTTCCTCATCGGTGATGAGGTCGAAATCCAAGTTCAGGTGCTTGAAGTTTCGGACGAGCTTGCCACGTGGGCCTTCCACCTCAATGACCTTAGCGTTGACCTTGATCTTGACCCCATCTGGGATGTCCATGGTCTCGGATGACAAGATGGTCTTCATGGTGTCTCTCTCTCAAACTCTAGCTGCGCTTCTCTGAGAATGAAAAACAATCAGGTGGTGGCAACCAAAAACCCTAAACTATGTGTGCTTATATTCATGGTACAGTAAAAACCTAAACCCTTTTGGGCCCTAGGCCCAAATAATAAATTATTTTGTGGCCCAATTCCGTTGGGATTTTTTTTAAACCCAATTTAAGCTATTTGGGTTGGTAGTTTTTCTCTATGAATTGGGCTTGGTATGGTTAATGGGTCACAATCATTTTATCAAACCTAAGAAAGAAATTTGGACGTTCAATTTTTGTAATCGTGATTCTTGGTGTAGAGACATTGACCGATAATCTATTAGAATATGAGCATATTTCTAGTAGTTTGATGACTATGTATTTTATAATTTGCTATCTTCTCCAAAAAAAAAAAAAAAATTATAATTTGCTAAATTATATAAATTATATTCTCTAATTTTTACTTGTTTTCATTTTTTACTTAATGATTTTTTTTTTTTTGGGGTTTTCAATCATTTAATTTGCATATGATTTCAATGTACCCTAGCAGTCCATCTTTGTCCCAAGTCATTAAACTCTACACAATAAAATAAAGTTTTTTTTTGAGAATCTACAATAAAATAAAGTTTTAGTATTCAAACTTAACAAAACCAAGAAAATTATATCTTTTTATTTATAAAATATGTGAAATCATTTTTTAATTAACCATGACTCTGAAAAAAAAAAAAAAAAAACCAGTATCACATTATTGAGACCAACCAAAGATTCTACCTCCAAGTAGCTGCCTGGCCAACCCTTGCATAACCTAAAAATCATCTACACAAAACATATCAAAACCCAAAACCTATTCATTGCCACAACACTATCAAGACACCCGCTCAAGTTGTGAGGCAAAGAAGTCTTCGTGGACTCACATGACACGACTCAAATCCTCAAACCCAATATTGAGCCAACCCACATGTATGCATAAACCACATTAGAGCCGAGTGTAATAAGGTATTTGCCGATATAAGGATCACCCTAATATATATGATCGTCTCATGGCTATTAAGGGTGAGTTTGGCATCAGTTTTTATGTACAATTTTTTAAAACTTCATTTTTTTCCACATTTTTTCACTTTTTCAAATTTTTTTCAAGTTAAAAATATATTTTAGCATATTTTCAGCAAAAAGCTAGATAAGTTGTTTCCAAATAAGTCCTAAGAATGAATCAAATCAAATGATTCCTTTTTTTTTTTTTTTTAATAGAAACAAATCAAATGATTCTACTTCTCAACTTTTCCAACCTTAGGTTACCAATGACTTTCAGATGAGACCATCATGGAATTAAAAGAGTTGACTTTATTGAGAAATGAATGTCTCCGTCTATGTTTTCCCTGGGGGCAAATGCCTCTTTAATTAGGTTAAGTGCCAAATAAATAAAACTTACCATCAATGCATTGGTTTGAGATATTGATAAGGTGAATATCTCATCTACAATGTTTTATGCATAATTAGTATAAGGGCCTCAAAAAAAAAAAAAAAATCCTTCATCTTATGATTTTATTTGAGCTTTAAGATGTATGAAGTTTTCTATTTGCTTCTTTAAGTAGAAGTTTTTTTTTTTTTTTTTTTTTAGAAAGTTCCTTAAGTAGAAGTTAATTGATAAAAACTTCATTTAAAGAGTTGATTTTATAAAGAAATCAATATATTACTCCAAAATAAAACAAGAGAACTACGTGCTATCAAAAAGGTTTGGTCCTATTCGGTGCCTAATTAGGTTAGGTACCATATAAATAGAACCCATCATTGCATTGGTTCAAGATATCGATAATGTGAATATCTCACATGTCAAAAAGGTTTGGTCCTATTCAATGCCTAATTAGATTAGGTACCAAATAAATAGAACCCACCACCACATTGGTTTGAGATATTGATAATGTGAATATATCAAATAATCAATGTCAGGCATGATGAGTATCAAGACCTTAAAAAAAATTGATATTTTCATTCTAGCTTATGAGATGTAATTTGTGTGAAGTTTCATAATTGCTTCTTTAAGCAAAAGCAGGTAGATAGACTCAATTTAAAAAATTGATTTTATTAAGAAATCGATGTCTTACTATATGTTTTCGGAAATGAATCAAGAGAACAACAGTCTAACAAAATGCTCGGTTCAACATGCGTGCCTATTTAGGTTAGTTGCCAAATAAATTGAACCCACCATTGCATTGATTTGAGATATTGATAAGATGAGTATCTCATCTAATCAATTTTAGGCATAATGAGTATCAAGACCTCAAAAATGGGAAAAATGATATTTGCATCCGATCTTATTAGATATAATTTGCGTGAAGTTTCATATTTGTTTCTTTAAGCTAAACAATGTAGATAGAGATAGAGTCTCCATTTAAAGAGTTGATTTTATTGAGAGATTGATATCTTACTGTATGTTTCAAGGAATGAAACAAGAGAACATCAGCCTACCAAAAGGTTTGGTTCAACATGTGTGCCTCTTTATTTAGGTTAGGTGCCAAAGAAATAGAACCCATCATTGCATTGGTTTGAGATATTTGATAAGGTGAATATCCCATCTAAATACTAATCAATTTTAGGTATAATGAGTATTAGGACCGCAAAAAAGGGACAAAAATTGTTTGCACTATCTTATGAACTTTAAGATGTATAAAGTTTTATATTTCCTTCTTATATCTTAAGCATAAGCAAGTCAATAGATACTCCATTTAACGTAAATTGATCTAGGCCAAAAGCATACATACCTATGTGAAGAGCCAAGACGGCACCATTAACCGACAAAAAGAGAGGAGCCATGAAGTAGTATAGAGCGGACGAACGAAAGATGAAAGAGAATAAATAACAAAAATGTTAATGTTTTTTGTTGTTGATAATTTAATAATTATGGTGGGAGATTTGAATCCTGAATATCTATTGTTAATTCTCTTTAAAAAGTAGTTCTTTATAATATAAAAAAATCTATTTTCATCATTTTGTGAGCATTAACGGCTTAAACTAAATGAACGAGGATGAAAGGGCTATATTAAAAACAACTGTTAGTTAAAGAATTGAAATGAAAATTTGAAATTATAATGACTAAAATTAAAATATGTCAAATTAGAGTTTATAATTTGTAATTTACTAGTTTTAATTTTATAAACAAGTTTTGGCCAAATGGTCTTCTTCAATAACAAAGTCTTGGTAGCCTCAAGATTATATATTTTTTAAAATTGTACAACTATCACCAACAACCTTGTAACTCAACTAATACTTCATGCATGATATTTTTAATGGAGACGTCTATAGTTCAAATTCCCTTTTACCAACTATTGAATTATAAATTTTTTATTTAAAAAATACTAGTATCTTCTATGTAACATAATTAATATAGATATATTGAATCAAAATAAATGGATATGAATATAGAATTATAAATAGGGAAAATTACACATTATCTCCCTAAACTATATATTTCTTTTTACACTTACGTCTTAAACTATAACTCCTATAACACTTTGCACACCATCTCATAAGTAGTAGTTTATGGAAGTAAGTATGCATTCTCATAAATTAGGGAGGTAAGTGTAAATGGATATGAATGGAGTTATATTGAATCAAAATAAATGGATATGAATATAGAATTATAAATAGGACAAATTACACATTTTCTCCCTAAACTATATTTCCTTTTACACTTATCCCTTAAACTATAACTCCCATAACACTTTGCACACCATCTCATAGGTAATAGTTTATGGAAGTAAGCATGCATTCTCATAATTTATAGAGATAAGTGTAAAAGTAATATATTTTAAAGGGGTAAATTGTGTATTCTTATAATTTAGAAGGATAAATATAAATTGGAGTATAATTTAGGGGGTCAAATTCATTTGTAGTATTTGTTTCTATCTTTTCAATGAACCCTAGTAAAAAGTGGGTCTAAATAGGACAAAGTTTAGTTACAAAATTATTATAAATTTAGGTTACAATCTTACTTAATATTTTTTTATTAGAGGTAAATTTTGACAAATCTACCATTGGATTACATATTTTTCCTATATCCTTCATGCTTGCAAAATTTCTAGAAAATTAAAGATTAATAGATATGTTATCAATAAATTGTTTAAATTGGAAGTTTTTGTAATTTAAAATAATGCATAAAATATAAGATTATATATCATATAGTATATAATATCGAATTGACACAAAATTTAACGTATGTGTTAAGAGCGTAAAGAATATGCAAAACAATGGTTAGATTTTCATTTTATTGAGTAAGATTGTAATTTAAGACTATAATTAATATTGTAGCTAAACTTTGTCCGTCGAAATAAATAAATGAAATTTCATTTTAGTGAATGTGAATGTTGACTTCAAATTTTCAAGCAAATTCCAAAGTGGACAAGTGTGGATTCTGTGGAAAGATCATGTAAGGATATAAAAAAGGATGCCTGAAAGATTTCCAAAAAAAAAAAAAAAAGTTGCATGAAAAGATATAAAACCTGAAATTATGAAAATATTCACTCATCACAAGTGCATTGCCTTGCCTGCAGGCTGCAATTATGCCGTAATATTACTCGGCAGTTTAAACTATTCCTCCCATCCTCCTATATCGATCGTGAAATCATTAAGAAAAACTATCGCACCAAATTGAAAATCTCTTCAAAAAGGTTTTACCCAAAGAAGAAAATCATTACGTGCCCAATAATATCTCATAGTTCGATCCCATACATGCATGAACTTCTTAAACAATGACTATGATGCTTTTCTCTCCCGAATACAAAAGTAATGACTCTGAGGTAATAAATTAAGGGCTGAAATCAATTGTAAACTTTTAATAATGCAAATCACAAATCAGCGTAAAGGGCCGAAGTGAGTTAAACTTGATGATGTAGCAAAGACATATATGGCCAATTATTCTCTCACTCAATTTGTTTCATATCTACTTTTCATATTTAAAATCTAGATACTTAGATATCACATTATTTCGCCTTACAAAACATGGTGGTGGAATAGGTTTAGTGTCCAAACTGAAAGAGAGACTCTCCTAAACTCGAGCATATATAGCAAGTGCCAAGTAGTAACTCAAAAAACCAAAACAAAAAAACCTTCTGTTACTGGCAACTCTAACAATCCTTGACCCTTTGGATTGTTTTCAATGCTCACAAGCATTAATTAATTTCTTTTCTTTCTCTCTCTGACCCCATTGCATTTCTTTTCTCATTTTTGCTATAACTTTTTTTTGTTGAGGGAGAGAGAAAAGAGAGATGGGTATGGAAAAGGTGAAGAAATTGTTTGCATCTTCAGAGATAGCTATGGCTATGTTGCTGGTTCAAATTTTCGCGACCGGTCTGCAATTACTGTCAAGGGTCATACTTAGCCAGGGAACGTTTATTTTTGCATTCATGATTTACAGTAATGTTGTAGCTGCTATTTGTGTTGCCCCTTTTGTTTACTATTCCTTTCATAAATTTTGTGCGACATTGATTTTCACTCTGTTTTGGTTGATAATACAGTGAATATGGTTCAGCATGGTTGCAGGGAAATCACAAAGAAGCTGAGCTGGTCAGTTTGGTTCTGGCTTTTTCTTAGCGCCTTAACTGGGTTACTATTACCATTTGAGACTAAAGTGGGTGCCTTTTGATGCTTATAGAATTGCATGAAACTCTATGTTCAACGATCACTCTCATTTTCTATCTCTTATCTCAAAAAACAATGACTCTCGTTCTGATGCAAATCGTAAAAAGCAATACCCAATATAGCTACATCTAATTAAAGTCTCTTAAGTATCAACTTCATTAAATTTAATTTCTATGCTTGAGCATGGCCACCTTGTATATTGACCCATTTGATAAATATGGCATGCAGTCAGTCAAGTTAAATATCTTGGTTAATTTAGACCCAGCATAGAATCATTTGGTATAGACCATTGTTAAAGTGAGTCAAGTTTTGCCAATTCTAATTGATAAACCAATGCTGACTTCTTCAATCTCTTTTTTATTATTTATAAATACAGAATGTCAATGACTGCGGGACTGTATTATTATGGTCTTCGAGACACCAACGCAACATATGCGATGAGCTTCTTCAAAAGATTTCAAAAAAAAAAAAAAGGGTGCATGAAAAGATGTAAAACTGAAATTATGAAAATATTTCACTCATCACAATTCACAAGTGCATTGCCTTGCTATTACTCGGCAAATCAAACTATTCCTCCCAGCCTCCTAAATCGATCGTCAAATCATAAGAAAAACTATCCCATCAAATTGAATTCCTCTTCAAAAAGGTTTTACCCAAAGAAGAAAATCCTTACATGGCCCAATAATATCTCATAGTTCGACCCCATTCATGAACTTCTTAAACAATGACTGTGATGCTTTTTTCTCCCAACAACCAGTGGTGGTTCCAAAAAATTTTCTCATGATGTCCCTTAAAAAGCATAAAATACACAATTTAATAAAAAGAAAAATTCATATATTGACAACAACAACAATATAAAAAAAATATGCAAATACATAAAATTTACAATTGTCTTCTACGAGTTTTCATATTTTGAAATCGTTGCATGATAGTCTCATCATCAATGCTAAAAACTACATCTTTTTCAATGTATACAATCAAATAATCATTCATCTATTGATCTCTCATTCGATTGCGCAATTCATTCTTTATATATTTTATTGCTAAAAAACTTCTTTCTACTATTGCATTAGTGACAGAAATGGTCAAAACTAAATTCACAAGCAAATAAACTAATGGATAAATCTCATGCTTCCTTGTCTTCACTAACTTTACAACAAGTTCACCAATTCCTTGAAACTCCAAAAACAAGTCATTGCTACGCATATCAAAAATGTAATTCTGAAGTTGAGAGCCAAGTGCCAAGATATCTATCTCAAGAAAATCATATGGATAAAACTTTGCTAGACGTATCAACTTTTCCTTATCAAAAGCCACAAATGAATTACTTGGATTCAAGCAAGCCATACAAAATAGCAAATCAGTATTCCCCTCTGAAAAACAGTTGTTAAGCTCTTGAAGTTACAAATCTATAACTATATAGAATAGCTCAACACGATAATGATGTAAATTTGTATTTTGTTAGGTGTTGGGTTGCGGCCTCCCACTAACTACAAATATTTCATCCATATTCAAGATAGGAATATCATGTGTGGTACAAAATGAAGACACTTCAGTAAATAAAGATATCAATTCATCACCTCTCATCACTTGCAATCATTGCTTAGACATTTTAACAAGATTCATAACATTTACTATATCTTTATTTTTATTTTTATTTTTTTGTAATGCTATTGACAACTCATTTGTGATCCCTAAAATGTTTTTCATCAAGTGTAGAGGAAAGACAAATTCAAAAGATAGTATTGACCTCATAATAGATCGAGCTTCAACTTTTTGGTTAAAGAGGCCATCTTCTTCAACAATCTCAAGTACATCAACAACAGTAGAGAATATCAAAATCAAGCTAAGAATAGTCCCAAAATATGATTCCAACGTGTATCACTAGGACATTTAATATTTGTCTCTTGATTCAAACCTTGCCTACTTTTACGTATATAATTCTCTAATTCTTCTTTAATTTTGGCAAATTGTGCATCTCGAAGAGCATCTCATCTCTTACAAGAGCCTCCAATAATAGTTACTAAATTACTAACCACATAAAAAAATTCAGCAATGTTAATGTGATTTTTAGCAACGGCAACAAGAGTCAATTGAAATTGATGAGCAAAACAATGGACATAAAATGCTGACTTATTCTCTTTCAAAATTAAAGTTTTGAGACCATTGATATCACCTTGCATATTACTATCCCTGTCATAACCTTGCCCACGTAGTTTTTGATAAACTCAAATTATGTTCACAAAGTAAATATTCAATAACATATTTGAGTGACAAAGCGATAGTACTTGCTACATGTACAATACCAATGAACCGCTCGATAATAATTCTTTTTTTGTTCACATAATGAAGAACGAGGGTCATTTGCTCTTTCACTAAGATATAATGCGACTCATCAACTAGTATTGAAAAGAACTCATTTTCAAGATCCTTGATGAATGCTTTGGATGTTTCACATGCAATTGCATTTACAATATCTTTTTGAATTTCATGGTGGATAAGCTTTACAATTTTTCGGAGCTTTTTACAATACTTCATTGATAGAATCATTGTGATCTACCAAAAATTATAGAAGCTTGAAGAAATTTCTTTTATCACTTGAACCTTGAGATTCATCGTGACCACGAAAAGCTAATCCCCGGCATAAAATGAATCTTATGCAATCAACTATTTCATTTAATTGAACCCAATATTCAATTTTATTTTGATTTGATTGCTTAGCCAAAACACTTTGAATGTGTTGCTTTTCCTTTATTAGATCTTCACTCTTCTTGACAGCTTGGTTATGAGCACTATCAACTCCTCCAACATGGGATAATGACTTCTCTTTCTAATTCCAAATTTTGAATCCCTTCATTACAAAAGTATCTCCTCTTCCTTGCTTACCAACATCTTGCCTAAGTAAGTAGCAATATAAACAAAATACTGCATCCTTGTCTATACTATCCAACCAATTTCTATTTACATACCATTTGGATCTAAATCGACAGGGCTTTCCAGAAAAATATGTTAGAGGGTAATCATGGTTTTGGTGAACAAGTTGACAAGGGTCTTTTTGTAAATAAAATCTTCTTATTTCATCATGATTATTAGGATGATAAGACGATATCTTTTCTCAAAGCCCAGGATCTGAAGGAAGATTTTCTAAGTTAAAGTCAACACAAATTCGCTTAGAAGATGAAGATGAATCTTGCACAGGAGATGAATCTTGAGAATGTGGTTTTCTTATCAAATATTTGTCCATAATTCTAGCAAAATAATAAAAAATAAACTATAAGTTCATTTGAAATATTAATAAAATTATTAATTATTGTTGTTTGTTTCTTTCATTATTTTTCTTTACTGACTACTAGCAATCTAGCACACACCCCATGTGCATTATCCACAGCTCAATCCACTACCTAACATAATTTAATTTTTTGTCTTTTATAATGTATTGGTCAGTTACTTTTATGCCTTTACTGCCTCTGCCTGTCCACTTCCCTAATTCAAATATCTAACCCCAAGGCCCCATGGCCCCCATCCCCCCCCCACACTCAACAGACAAGTGTCACAAGAGTCAATCAACATTTCACAAAACATTAAAGATATAAAACATTCACAATACACAAAACGACAAACTCACAAACCGATAAAGTTAAAATGTCAAATAATGTTATAAAGGCAATTAGACGGAGAAACAGAGAAACAGAGAGAGAATCCCATTTCAGTTCAAAGAGAAACAGAGAGAGGACTCCACTCTCACTCTCAGAGCACAGCAAAGCCAAAGATGTAAGATGAGATAGAGAAAAAGAGAGAGAAGTAAAGAACTGAAATACCTTGAGGCTTGAGGGGCAGCGCCGCGATAGCACGTCGAGGACTCAAGGCCAAGCCAAGGCAATCTCTGATCCGATCTCACCGTCACCGATGTCGATGTGCTCTAGGACCAGGGGCGAGGCGAGGTCTGTTGCTGTTGCTCGAGGCTAACTGCCAACGCAATCTCTTTCTCTTATCTCCAATCCGATCTTGCCGTCGCCGATGGCCTGATGTGCTCTATTGCTGTTGTTATTGCTGAGTTTGAGGCAAAGGCGCCGATGTGCTTGGTCATTGATGACGTTCTTTTTCTTTTAGGTTAGGATTTCTGATTCCAGTTTTGCTTTACCCTTTGATCAATTGACATACGCATATTGGGTTTGGGTTGGTTTTTTTTTTTTTTTTTTTTTTTTTTTTTTTTTTTTTTTGAGAATCCGTTTGGGTTGGGTAATTTAGTTAATAAAAATTAAATTATTTTGATTTCAAAATCTATTTGGGATTAGTTTTGTTTAGGACTGATGTTGGGCTTTTTTTCCCTAGGGTGGGCTTGTAATGTTACAATTTTTTATTTTTTATTTTTTTCAGATTTTAGTTCAAAAAATTTTTTTGGGCTTTTTCTTTTTGCTTGAAAGTGAAAGTAAAACAAATTATGGAGCAAAATTTAATTTTATTGGCATAAAAAAAACTAAGGGTGTTCCCAATTTTTTTTTTTTTGAAGGGTAGACAAATAAAAAAATTTAAATTAATATTTATAATTTTTTTTTCAAGTCAAGGTGGTCTTGGGACCACCCTGGCCTTAACGTGGCGCCACCCTGCCTACAACTAGTGGTCTTAACGTGGCACCGCTTTGCAGGACCACCCTGATCTTAACGTGGTGCCGCCCTGCCTACAACAAAAGTAATGACTTTGAGGTAATAAATTAAGGGCTGAAATTAAATGCAAACTTTTAATAATGCAAATCACAATTCAGTGTATAGGGCCAAAGCGGGTTAGAGTTGATGATGTGGCAAAGACATATATGACCAATTATTCTCTCACTCAATTTATTTCATATCTACTTTTGATATTTTAAATGTAGATATTACTTTTTTTTTTTCACCTTAGAAAATGTATACATCAATTTATGTAAATGTAATATGTAGATATAGTCTGTGGCAAAGCCAGAAAATTTTCTCAAGGAGAGCCAATATAAATGTATCATTGTATAACCAGGGGCGGAGCCACGTTGCCCCTTGGGGGGGCCGTGGCCCCTGCAAAAAAAAAAAAAAAATCCATCAACATATATACAAATTTTAATTGAGCCCCTCCAATGATAGACATCCGGCCCCCCCTCCCATTTCTGTTCAAGACTTCAATTCACTCCCAGGCTCTAGTTTCAATTGTAGGCCCTTTTATCCTCTAATAAAACAAAACATAGCTTACAGCCCACTTATATATAAATACCCAAAGCACTACCCAATTTTATCACCCATTCTCCAACTCAAAATCAGAAGATTCAGAACCCTTTCTTTTGTTTCTCTTTTTACTCTGTTCTTATCTATTGTGTACACGCCACCGCCCACTCCACTGGTTCCGGCAGCCCTTAAACAAAACAAAACCCTCAGCTCTGCTCAGCCCTCCTCTCAAACTCAGTCCTCATGATCCAAAAAAAAAAAAAAAAATGGCCATTATTTTCTTTCTTCTTGCTTTCTTAAAATAAATCTTTCAGAGCAGGGGCGTAGCCAGAGGGTGAGTTTTCAGTTTCCGCTTCATCTCTTTTTAGTGTTTTTTTTTTTCAACTATCTACACTTAAATATTCACATGCTCTTTAATTTTTCATAGATTTTTAGAGAAATATATGGTTGAAGGGAAGATAAAGTTTGCACTTTGTGAAATGTCTTGAAGGGAGGTTGTTTGTGATGAGTCTTGAAGGGAATTTTTTTGATTTATTATCTATTTTTGATTAGTTAGATATCATGTGGCAGTGGGTGTTGTTAAATTGTTTGGTTTATGTTGTATACTTGTGTGTTTAATTTTTGGTTTTGTTTGAGGGGTTATTATTAATTTTTAAAAAAAAATACAGGAAAATTTGAATAATAGAAATGATGATGGGTTGACTGTTTAAATTATAGTGGAAATTTTATTTTTTTTCTTGAGTATGAATAGCATCCATATAATTAAGTAAAAATTTCTAATTAAGATTTTATTTTTTTAGTTCTTTTCAGGTTAATTTTTGAGTCATATTCTTAAAGCTAAAAGAATTATGAGCAAATGAAAAACAATTGATGCATTCTTAAAGAAAAAAGATGTTAGCAATTCAAAATTTAGGACACCTGTGGCTGTAGAAACAAATCTGGCTGTAGAAATAAATGCTGATACTTCAATGCTTGATGAACACCCCTCCAAATGTTCAAGAATTCAGTCTAAAGAGATAGATCGTGATCCAGGATCACGTAAACAAATTATGAATTTCCTATCAACAAACAAGATGAAATCCGACAAGCTTATCTCAAAGAAGGTCTGTATCAACCTAAATATATAGACTGTCCATACAACGATGATAATCATCGTCGTCAAAAATCGGCCCCCCCATGTAAAAAATCCTAGCTACGCCCCTGTGTATAACGATAGCTTTAACTTTCTATAAATGCGTATGACTTTATTTTTTGAAAACAATAAAAATCTTTTGCTAAAGAGATCTGTTAATGAATCAGCTATGGTTCATTTATGATCTATTACAAATTTCAATGTATAGGAAATTGGTAAAATTTTACTTTTTAGCCGTAGTTTATTACAAAATAATTTGACATTTTCCATCTAAACTGACACACATTTAATACATATTCAGTTTTTTCCGCATCCCTAAAAAAAGTGAATAGTTTATTGTAAATTTTATCACATTAACGAGTGCTATACGGCACCCGTTAACAGTACCCAAAGATAATAAATGAGACAACAATAAATTAAAGAGTATTTATACTTTAAAAAAAAAAAAAAAAAAAAAAAAAAAAGAATGGGGACCATCACCTAAAAATTACTCAATATTTTAAAATTTTAACATTAAATAGAGGGGAGGGGACATTTTTGGAAAATAAGGGGGGTGCCATGGCCCTCCCAGCCTCCCCTCCCATGTTGGATTCAGATTCTTTAAATTTCCTAAGATACTCTACCAATAGATTTTATTAAATCTTGACCATTCATTTATGATTTAAGGGTCTAAATTCTACCGTAATGATTAGAGAATATTTAGTTATTTACAATATATATAGAGGACAACACAAAGGCTTAAGCTAAAAACATGGTGGAGGAGTAGGTTCAGTGTCCAAACTGAAAGAGAGACTCTCCTAAACTCGAGCATATATAGCAAGTGCCAAGTAGTAACTCAAGAAACCAAAACAAAAAAGCCTTCTGTTACTAGCAACTCTAACAATCCTTGACCCTTTGGATTGTTTTCAATGCCCACAAGCATTAATTAATTTCTTTTCTCTCTCTCTGACCCCATTGCATTTCTTTTCTCATTTTTGTTATATAACTTTTTTTTTTGAGAGAGAGAGAGAGAGATGGGTATGGGAAAGGTGAAGAAATTGTTTGCATCTTCAGAGGTATCTATGGCTATTGTTGCTGGTTCAAATTTTCACGACCGGTCTGCAAATACTGTCAAGGGTCATACTTAGGCAGGGAACGTTTATTCTTGCACTCATGACTTACCGTAATGTTGTTGCTGCTATTTGTGTTGCCCCTTTTGCTTTCTATTTCGAAAGGTTAGCTAGTCCTTGTTTAATATTCCTTTGATAAATTTTGTGCGACATTCATTTTCACTCTGTTTTGGTTGATAACACTGTGAATATGGTTCGGCATGGTTGCAGGGAAATCACAAAGAAGTTGAGCTGGCCAGTTTGGTTCTGACTTTTTCTTAGCGCCTTAACTGGGTTAGTATTACCATTTGAGACTAAAGTGGGTGCCTTTTGATGCTTATAGAATTGCACGAAACTCTATGTTCAACGATCACTCTCATTTTCTATCTCTTATCTCAAAAAACAATGACTCTCGTTCTGATGCAAATCGTAAAAAGCAATACCCAATATAGCTACATCTAATTAAAGTCTCTTAAAGTATCAACTTCATTAAATTTAATTTCTATGCTTGAGCATGGCCACCTTGTATATTGACCCATTTGATAAATATGTCATGCAGTCAAGTTGACACGTTTTCCTTACTCGAATATCTTGGTTTAGACCCGGCATAGAATCATTTGGTATAGACCATTGTTAAAGTGAGTCATGTTTTGCCAATTCTAATTGATAAACCAATGCTGACTTCTTCAATCTCTTTTTTATTATTTATAAATACAGAATGTCAATGACTGTGGGACTGTATTATTATGGTCTTCGAGACACCAACGCTACATATGCGATGAGCTTCTTCAACTTGATTCCAATGGTTACCTTTGTCTTCTCCACAATCGTAGGGTATAGTATACTAATCATCAATTGAACTTATTGTAGTAGATGTGAAATTTCAACGTCTCTAATCACCAAAGCAACATGTCAATATTTTGTTTTTTAATGGTTGTAGTATAGAGAAACTAGGACTGACTACAAAGGCTGGCAAGAAGAAGATTCTGGGGGCAATTTTTTCTGTGGCAGGAGCACTAATTGCTTCTCTTTATGGAGTTAAAGCTTTCCATATTGGTCATCAAGGTCTTCACCATAGTGTTGCTCTGAAAACATCTATGGCTCATTGGGTCCGTGGCACTTTCGTGTTGGTTGGCTTTTGCCTCTCCTACAGTGTGTGGTACATAGTTCAACTACGTATCACATTATAATCTACAATCAATTTCTTTCCAAGTCTTCTTTTAACTTTACCATATCCCTTTTTTTTCCCCCAAACAGGCTAAGTTGCTCAAAATTTTCCCATCAAAATACTGGGCAATAATGTTAGCATGCATCATATCATCAATGCAATCAGCTGTAATAGGCCTCTGCTTTAATAGACAGAAGGCTGCATGGAGCTTAGGGTGGAATCTGCAACTACTTACAATAGTTTACTCAGTAAGTTTCCACGCATAACCATTTCAAATGCAAATTTGCAAATGCAATGGTATGTCTAATTATTTTCCTTTGTTAGACATCATTTTTATTTGAATATTGCTCTACATCTAATTGTTATTTTGTACCCAGTTATGTTAGACAATGACAAAAGCATTTTATTCATCTAGGGAGCACTAGCCACGGCTGGAACATTCATCTAATTGCAATTCGGGGCCCCATTTATGTCCCAATGTTCAATCCACTGTCACTAATTTTTGTGTCCATATTAGAAGCTCTCATACTCGGTGCATACTCACTTTTATTGAATTATCAATGCAGGTTGCTAGGCTCAGTTTTGATCATTGTTGGGTTGTATTCCTTCTTGTGGGGTAAAAGGAAGGAGATGAAAAGCTTGCTTCAGACAAACAATGATGCTGGTAGTGTAGTAGCACCCACAACCGCTGATGAATCTGCAGTCGTGTAATCAACAGTTGGAATGACAAAAGCGCGCGCAGGGGGAGGGGAAATGATAACAGTATTGTGTCTTGTGAGTGCTTTTTCAATCCAAAAAATAAATTCGAGGCGGACTGCGCAAAACATACACATTAATCAAGGGAAATAAGTGCAGCTTGTGCACACACATTCTATGATCCATCAGTATCTGTGCAGCTACAGGAAAAGCTTCTCATCCTCCTAATATAAATTTCTATTTCCTACTCATATGTGCACCTAAGAGGCTGCTACTGAGTTGCATCTATACCATATGCTTGTTTAACCTGGCTTCTACTCCTAATTTTCAAGCACACTCGTAGAATTTTCTTATTTTCTAGAGAGAGTTGATTAAAGTAAATACAGTGTGATTACAATGAATAGTTCATTAATAATGTACAAGATACCCAAAATCCATTTCTTTCAAAAGTTAGATTGTGTTTGTTTTTCAGGAAAATGAATGTCTTGTAGAAATGGAAAGCTATGTGCCCAAATGTAATACTATAATAGTAATTGCTAAGTACAATTATATTAAGGGAACATTATTTCATAAATTACATTTTAGTTTAAAAGGTACAAGTTTTCAAAACTATCCCTATCAATTTAAACTCTAGTGAAAGAATGATATTGACTTTATTAATAAAGTGGTGGATTATTCTTGTGAGATACCTCTGACGCTTGTAACAATTTAGAGGTGCTGCCAAGATTCTCTTTTTCAATAGAAAGACCACTTTGTTTTGTGGATATTTGGCTAATTATAAACGAGAACATTGAGCAATGGGATTTCATACAAAGTTTGATGTTTTAGTTTGAAGCCGTTTGAGGCAATGTGGTTGACCCAACTTGTTCCTGTTTCTTCTTTTAAGAGAAATGCAAGTGAGATTGTGAAAATCAATATTGGATGGTGATAGGTCTAGAATTAATGGGGATTTTGAGGTTGTCTGGTATGCAAAAATATTTAGCAGATAAAAAGGATTTATGCACAGTAAACTACACATGGGCTGATGGGTTTTGCAAATTCCTCAGGCCCATTTACAAGGTTTTCCATTAAACACAAAATAGATATGATAAATCCTCTTTTGCCTTCCAATCCACCACTCTTAAATTTTCCTTTAGAAAAAAAGTACATATGGGCTTTGTCTATTTTTTTTCAAAATAAATATTTTGATAGACCCATAATTGTAAAAAAAAGTGACATCAACAGTTTTTAATTCCAAAACTAATATTGAAAATATTACTATTTGCTCAAAATTTTTTCCATTTAATTGGTCTAAAGTTTCAATTTTTAACTAAACTATTCATAGTGTATGTGAGAAATCCGAGAGACCTATTTTTCCTAACCAAACAAGATTGAAGTCATAACAAATTTATTTTCTTCTCTACCTATATTGTATGTTGTGTCACACCCTTGATGTTGTACAATCAATTTTTTTTTCTTCTCTACCTATATTGTATGTTGTGTCACAACCTTGATGTTGTACAATCAAGTTTTAAGCTTTTTTTTTTTTTTTTTTTTTTTTTTTTTTTTTGGAGAGAGAGAGAGAGAGAGTTTCAACTTATTACAAGGGCTAGTCACATTCAGAAATTGAACAAACAATAGGAAATGTAATTATTGCCCATAACAGAGTACTTTATATCCTAACATTTCGGTTTCGCATATTAGATAAAAAAAAATTTACTACATGAGAGTGACTATTATTGACACCACCAAACAATAAGCATTAACAAGTAGAACTATAAAACACGTAAGTGGCTGCACTATTACAAAGGCTAGTCGCATCCGGAAAGTGAACAGAAACAATAGGAACTTTAATTATTACCCATAACAAAATTTTGTATAACTTATATTCTCTAATTTTTACCTGTTTTCAATTTTGACCTTATGGTTTCAATTTTTTATTTTTTAAATTTTCATTCATTTAATTTACATAAGGTTTCAATGTACCCTTTATGTCAATCTTTTTCCATTGTCATTAAACTCTACACAATAACGTAGTTTTTCTAGTTTTAGGCTGTGTTTGTTTTGACTTCAAAATACTTCCGGAAAACCATTTCCGTAAAACTTGAGTGTTTGGCTAAATTGGAAAATTCAGTCAACTGAAAATCATTTCCCCTTTGACCGAAAATTAGAGCTCCCAAGGGTGAAATGATTTTCACCTTCTATTTTCACTTCAAATGGCATTTTTCGGAAAACGAACCACCAGAGCACGAAGAGACAGAGAGAGAGAGAGAGAGAGAGAGAGAGAGAGCAAGAGAGAGAACGAATAGAGAGAGAGAGAACGAACCAACCCGAGCTCTGATCCACCACCACAGCCTATCGCCGGCGTCCACGATCTTCGACTTTGCCGGCGCCACGAAAGGACGAACCCAGAACCCACGATCTTCGACTTCGCCGGCGAACCCAGAGCCCAGATCACCACCGAAGACCCGACCCACCGAAGATCGCACCCCACCGACGAACCCACGAGGCTTCGACCTTCGACCTTCGAACCATTGCCTTCGACGACCCAGACCCAGACCTTCGAACCATTGCCTTCGAACCATCGCCTTCGAACCATCGCTCTCTCTTCCTGGTCGACGACTCAGTTTTTTTTTTATTTTAAGTTTGATTGTTGGCTCTCTCTTCCTCATCGACGACTCAGTTTTTTTTTTTTTTTTTTAAGTTTGATTGTTGTTGTTGTTGTTGTTGTTGTTGTTGTTGTTGTTGCCGGAGTTGTTGTTGTTGTCGTCGGAATTTGCTGCCGGAATTTGTTGTTGAATGGTAGGAAAATAGCATTTTCCTAATAGAACCAAACACATAAAAATATTTTCCACAACAATTTTCATAATACACCCAAACACTTAAAAATATTTTCCTTTTCCGGAAAATAACATTTCCGGAAAATATGTATTTTCCGAAAAACGTTTTACACGAAACAAACACAGCCAAGAAAACCAAGAAAATTATTTCTATTTATTTCTAAAATATATGAAATCATTTTTTAATTAACCATTGGGGAAAAAAAAACCATTATTAAAATAAATAAATAAAACAATATCACATTATTGACCTCACTGACCAACCAAAGATTGTACCTCCAAATAGCTGCCCATATCATTGGCCAACACTTGCATAACCTAAAAATAATCTACACGAAACAAATTAAAACCCAAGACCTATTAATTTTTTTTTTTTTTTTTAAAAAAAACCTATTCATTGCCACAACACTATTACCCAAAGACACCCGCTCAAGTAACCCCACCTATAAAAAAAAAAAAAAAAAAATGCATAATCCGACCAAAATCCATTAAATCACTACCGCCACTAGTTCCATCCACAAACCAAAATTTTCATTTTTCAATTAAACTATATCGAAACCGTTTTGTTTTTTAATAGAAGGGAGTAAAAGCCTAGAAGACAAAATCAGGGTCACCGTGGACCTCCTAATGTGCTTCTTTTCACCACAGCCAGAATCAAGTCCTTTGCATCCATTAATGTCCAAAAAGACATTCTAGCCTATCACCTCTACACCCAAATCGAAGCCATTTTTGTGAGGCTGCAAAGAAGTCTTCGCGGACTCAAATGAGTGACACGACTCAATTCCTCAAACCCAATATTGAGCCAACCCACATGCATGTACAAATGTACAAACCACATTAGAGCCGAGTGTAATAGGGTATCGGTCGATAAATGGATCACTCCAAGATGATCATCTCAAATCAAATGGTTCTGTTTCTCAATCTTTCCAACCTTAGTTTACCATCATGAAATTAAACGAGTTGACTTTATTGAGAAATCAATGCCTTACAAAAGGTTCAGTCCAATCCGAATGTCTATTTAGGTCAAGTGCCAAATAAGTAAAACCCATCATCAATGCATTGGTTTGAGATATTGATAAAGTGAATTTCTCATCTAAGATATTATGCATAATTAGTATAAGGGCCTCAAAAAATAAAAATTTTAAAAAAATAATAAAAATAAAAAACTTTATCTTATGATTCTATCTTATGAGCTTTCAGGTGTATGAAATTTCTTATTTGCTTCTTTAAGTAGAAGTGGGTTGATTAAAACTCTATTTAAAAAGTTGATTTTATTAAGAAATCGATGTATTACTCAAAAATGAAATAAGAGAAATATAGGTTGTCAAAAAGCTATTTGGTCCTATTCAGGTGCCTATACCCACCACCACATTGGTTCGAGATATCGATAATATGAATATCTCATATAATTAATGTCAGGCATGATGAGTATTAGGACCTTAAAAAAAATGATATTTTCATTCTATCTTATGAGATGTAATTTGCTTTCTAAACTATATTTCCTTTTACACTAATCCCTTAAACTAGGACCCCTATAACAATTTACACACCATCTCATAGGTAATAGTTTATGGAAGAAGAGCATCCAAACCAGCTCGTGTAAACCTTTGCAAAATACAAAAAGCAACCACTTTTACACATTTTACCCCAAAATCTTCCACATCAGTCCTTCTAAAGTTGTGCAAATTTACACATTTGCTACAATAACCGTGCATATATGCACGGCTACTGTAGCTCGTGTATACTATATTTTATTAATTTCACGTTTTGCGCCTTTTTTTTCTCTCTCTTCTTTGTGCAAAAGAAACTGACTTCTCTCCTCAATCCTCATCATCTTTTTCCTCAGATACACACAAACACAAACACACCCACACACAAACACAAACACACAAACAAATCATCACAGAGGGTGTTGTGGATTTTGGGTCAGGGCTCCAAGTATTCGAAGGGTGCTATGGATTTTGGGTCCAAGTCCAAAGAGACACAAAGGAGGAGAGTGTCCCGTGGACTGAAGAAGAGCACAGGTATAAGATTCTCATTTTTTTTTTTTTTTTTTGGGGGTAATGTGGGTTTTGATCGGTGATGTGGGTTTGATCGGTGATTTGGGTTTGATCAGTGATGTGGGTTTTGATGGTTGATCGATGATGTGGGTTTCGATTGGTGATGTGGTTTTTTATGGTTGATTGGTGATATGGATTTGAATGGTTGATCAGGGATGTGGGTTTGATCGGTGATGTGGGTTTTGATTGGTGCTTCTGGATTGGAGAGGCGTTATGGTGCTTGTGATGGTTGTGGTGTTGATGGAGTGCTTGTGATGGTGCTTCTAGGTTTTAACCGTGAGAGAAAGAGGAAGAAAAGAAAGAGGAAACGGCAGAGACAAGGAAAAAGAAAGAAGAAGAAAGAAGAAGAAGAATAGGTTAATGGATTTGTAAAATAATATTAAAAAAAGAATATAAAAATATTATTTATATAAAATAAAGTGTATAATAGATGAACTGATGTGGGTGTTTTGTAAAAATAGATGTGTAAAATAGAAAAAGTAGCTTTTTCTGTGTAAAATAGATGATAAGTTTACATGAGCTGGTGTGGATGCTCTAAGCATCCACATCAGCTCTTGTATACTCTTGCATAATAGAAAAAGAGAGGAATTTTACACATTTAAACCACAAAACTACCCACATCAGTCCTTCTAAAATTGTGCATATTTACACATTTGCTACAATAACCGTGCATATATACACGATTACTATAGATGTGCATACTATTATTTTATTAATTTCACAATTTCGCACCTTTTTTTTCTCTCTCTTCTCTGTGTGCAAAATGAACTCAATCTCAAACTTCTCCTCTCCTCATCTGCTTTTTCCTCAGATACACACAAACACACCCACACCCACACAAACACATACACAAAGAAAAATCGACACAAAGATACACAAAAAAACCCTCATGGACAAACCAACACAGAGAGAGAGAGAGATTGGTGTTGGCGTTGGCCGCTTGTGGATCGGGGGGTCAATGTTGGTGGCAGAGATCAGAGTTTGTGGGTTGATGGAAATGGGTCTGCATGCTTATGAATCGGTGTTGGCGGCAGAGATCGGTGCTTATGGGTCGACGGAGTCAATGTTTGTGGGTCGGCAAAGATCGGTGCTTATGGGTTTTGATTTTTGTGGTTCTTGTGGTGGAGATTGGTGCTTGTGGTGGAGAGCTCATCGGACTGTGAGAGAAAGGATAAGAAGAAGAAGAAGAAGAAGCTGCTTGTGGAGGGGAGGTGATCTGACACGTGAAAGGAAGAAGAAGAAGTGGTTGTGAAAGGAGGAGGAAGAAGAAGAAGTGGAGGAGGGAGTATGAGAGAGATAAGGTCAAAGATAAAGATTAAAAAACAAAAAATGAGATAGATACAAAGAAAAGATAAAGAAATAAGAACAAAGAATAATAATAATAAATTAGAAAGATATTATTATTTAAATAGAGTAAAGTGTAAAATAGATGAACTGATGTGGGTATTTTGAAAAAATTATAGTGTAAAATAAAAAAAGTAAATTCTTAGTGTAAAATAGACAGAAAAATTTGGCCGGACTAATGCAATTACTCAAGTGTGCATTCTCATAATTTAAAGAGATAAGTGTGAAAGTAATATATTTTAAAGGTGTAAAATATGTATTCTCATAATTTAGAAGGATATAACGTAAACAGGAGTATAATTTAGGGGATAAAATTCATTTTTAGTGTTTGTTTCTATCTTTCCAGTGAACCCTAGCAGAAAGTGATTCGAAATAAATGATAAAAAAATTTAAAAAAAAAATTAGTGAGTCCTCAAGAAAATTCCAAAGTAGACAGGTGTGGATTCTCTGTGGAAAGATCATGTAAGAATATAAAAAAGGATGCCTGAAAGATTTCAAATAAAAAAAGGTGCATGAAAAGATGTAAAACTGAAATTACGAAAATATTCACTCATCACAAGTGCATTGCCTTGCCTGCATTTATGCCGTAATATTACTCGGCAATTCAAACTCGTCAAATCATAAAGAAAATCATCTCATTCGGGTCTGTTTAAATACCGTTTATTATTAAAATTTAAAAATATTGTAATAAAATAATTTTTAAATATGTTAATAATGCCGTGAGGCCCTATTTTTAAAAAAAAAATTACTAAAATCTGTATTTGTGAGTCATGTGAACAGTGCACAGGAAAAAAAAAACGTAAATGCGCGTCGGTTACCCATCCCAAATTGAATTCCTCTTTTAAAAAGGTTTTACCCAAAGAAGAAAATCCTTACGTGGCCCAATAATATCTCAATGTTCTATCCCATTCATGAACTTCTTAAACAATGACTATGGGGCTTTTCTCTCCCTACACTAAAAGTAATGACTTTGAGGTAACAAATTAAGGGCTGAAATTAAATGCAAACTTTTAATAATGCATCACAAATCAGTGTAAAGGGCCAAAGTGGGTTAAAGTTGATGATGTGGCAAACACATGTATGGCCAATTATTTTTCCACTCAATTCATTTCATATCTACTTTTCATATTCTAAACGTAGATATTACATTTTTTTTTTCTTGCCTTGAAAAGTGTATACATCAATTCATGTAAATGTAATATGTAGATATAGTTTTATATCTCTGTATAAATGTGTATCACTCTATTTTTAAAAAAACAACAAAAATCTTTTGCTAAAGAGATTTACTTATATATTTTTATTAACTTCGACTTTAATTAAATGCTCCTAAAATTAATGACTTATTTATGACAAAAAATTCAATATTAAATAAAAAATAAATGGGACAACAATAAATTAAAGAGTATTTTACTCTTTTTTTAATGAATGGGGGCCCCTTAAAAATTACTCAATATTTTAAAATTTTAACATTAAATAGAAGGGAGGGGGCATTTTTGGAAAATCCAGGGGGTGCAATGGCTGCTCTTAGCCTCTCCTCCCTGCTCGGATTTAGATCCTATAGATTTCTTAGGATATTGTACCCGTTTGGCCTCCACGTTTTGTGGCGTCCGCGTTTCAGATTTTTTTTTTTTTTCAGCCGCAAAAGCTGACTTTTCCACGGTGAACAGTGCATTTGTGCACTATTCACGGACCCACAAATACTACTTTTCAGCAACTTTTTCATTAAAAATTGGTCCCACGATATTATTTACACATTTAAAAATTATTTTGCTACAGTGTTTTTAGTTTTCAATTTTCAATTTTCAGTTTCAGCAACAATAAGTTCAATCCAAACGGACCCATTCTACCAATATATTTCTTTAAATTTTAACCATTCATTTATGATTTAAGGGTCTATATTCTATTATGTCAGCATTCTACTGACAATAGTCTTAAAATAATAAAATAATATTGCAAACAAAATAATCAAAAGTATTGTTTGTGGAATGCTGACATGACAGAATTTAGACTCTTAAATAATAAACGAATGGTTAAGATTTAAAGAAATAAATATAAATTTAGAGTATCTGCATACCTCCCCTCCCTCTGCCTATGGATATATAGTTTAAAAGAGCGTGTAAAACGATGGTTAGAGAATATTTAGTTATTCACAAGATATATACAGAGGACAACACAAAGGCTTAAGCTAAAAACATGGTGGAGGAGTAGGTTCAGTGTCCAAACTGAAAGAGAGCCTCTCCTAAACTCGAGCATACATAGCAAGTGCCAAGTAGTACCTCAAAAAACCAAAACAAAAAAGCCTTCTGTTACCTGCAACTCTAACAATCCTTGACCCTTCGGATTATTTTCAATGCCCACAAGCATTAATTAATTTCTTTTCTTTCTCTCTCTGACCCCATTGCATTTCTTTTCTCATTTTTGTTATAACTTTTTTTTTTTTTTTTTTGAGAGAGAGAGAGAGAGAGAGAAAAGAGAGATGGGAATGGGAAAGGTGAAGAAATTGTTTGCATCTTCAGAGGTAGCTATGGCTATGTTGCTGGTTCAAATTTTCACGACCGGTCTGCAAATACTGTCAAGGGTCATACTTAGCCAGGGAACGTTTATTTTTGCACTCATGACTTACCGTAATGTTGTTGCTGCTATTTGTGTTGCCCCTTTTGCGTTCTATTTCGAAAGGTTAGTTAGTCCTTGTTTAATATTCCTTTGATAAATTTTGTGTGACATTCATTTTCACTATGTTTTGGTTGATAATACTGTGAATATGGTTCGGCATGGTTGCAGGGAAATCACAAAGAAGTTGAGCTGGTCAGTTTGGTTCTGGCTTTTTCTTAGCGCCTTAACTGGGTTAGTATTACCATTTGAGACTAAAGTGGGTGCCTTTTGATGCTTATAGAATTGCATGAAACTCTATGTTCAAGAATCACTCATTTTCTATCTCTCATCTCAAATAACAATGACTCTTACTCTATGCAAAACCGTAAAAAGCAATTCCCAATATAACTAAATCTAATGTATCATCTTCATTAAATTTATGAGATATCTATAAGTTGACTATAGTATTGTCCACTAGAGCTTGGCCACCTTGTATATTGGTAAGGGAGGTCACGGTAAATCATTTTCTTGCATGGGGCCCACTTGTGGGTCCCACCATGGAGCCCACTCCCTTTGTGAGAGCCCAAGAACTGCTGACTACCTAATTTTTTTCCTATGTGAAATTCAAGAGAAGCATGGTTTTTATATTCATATATGTAATATTTTAAATTTTTTTACAAAAAAAATAAAATAAAATTATTAGCTTCCATCTAACAAATTTATAACCAAGAAATGTTCTTTTAATTCATTCTTGCAGTGGTCCATCCCACCCCCCACCCCCCCAAAAAAAAAAACCACTTTACATAACAAATTCATAGATTTTAGGGTTATCGACTTATTTGACTTGAGAAACTCTAAGGACAGAACAAAATTTCAGAATATTTTCACAACACTCTTGTTATGAGTTGTGGTGGATCTCGGTATAATATTTTTTTTTTTTACTTATGAAGAAGTAATACCTCATTTGTAGGAAAAATGTTATGAGATTATTGCAGTGGCAGAAGAACTCATTTGACTTTCTTTTTAATATTCAAATAATTGGTTTGGATTTTTATATATTTAGTTTTGAATTTTATGAAATTTCTTGTTCTTTAAATGCGGAAATTTTTATTTGTCCAAATGTTTGTGATAATGAATAAGATCAAAATCTTATATTCTATCGTGTGGGGTGTCACTGTCCAAAAAAACAATAAAAAAATAGATAAAAATTTTTAATTCACATTTTTCCCATTCGCTTTGAAGTGTCTTTTTTCCTCATAAAAAAGGGTGGCCTTTTTATGTTGGTGGGTTTGGTTCTGGCTCTTAGCCATTCATTTTCATTCTGTTGATGGTAAGAAGTACTAATAAGTAATAAGAAGTGTTGGTGAAGCTTTTATGATTTATATTCCCAAAGGAGAAAAAGATAAACAGCATGATTGTAATGGAGTTGGAAGTCATTAATTATTTGGGGGAAATATTCTTCTAAATGAGAGATAGACCATAGGGAATTGCAAAAGCAATGAAAATGTTAAATGCCTCTTTGCTTTGTGATTTCTGTGGTACGATAGGCACCTTCCATTTCATTTCAAAGGTCGTGTTGTGCTGCCTATGGGTCGTGAATTTCAAGCTCTTGCAGTCCTTAGTGCAAGATACAGCTAGTAGTGGAATTTTTTAGATGGTTTGGGACCATTGGAAATATACAAATTTAAAAATCTAATAGAATTTGGATGAGTAGTAGGTGGTGACAATTTGTGTTTATGAGTCATGTCGACTCATGAGTATTTAATTATATAGATAGATAAGAACACAGCACATTTATTAATCGTGTAAGAATCATGTATCAGGATCTATTAATTCTTAAATGACATATCTATTAGATTGGGTCAATATTACCTGGCTAACATGACCCCATTTGATAAATAAGTCATGCAGTCAAGTTAACACGTTTACATTACTCGAATAACTTGGTTTAGACCCAGCATAGAATCATTTGCTTTAGACCATTCTAAAAGTGAGTCAAGTTTTACCAATTCTAATTGATAAACTAATGCTGACTTGTTGAGTCTTTTTTTATTTTTTCTCCCATTATGTATTTTTTTTTTTTTTTGTATAAAAAAATACAGAATATCAATGGCTATGGGACTGTTCTATTATGGTCTTCGAGACACCAACGCTACATATGCCATCAGCTTCCTCAACTTGATTCCAATGGTTACCTTTGTCTTCTCCATAATCACAGGGTATAATATACTGATCATCAATTGAACTTATCGTAAAAGCCAGATGTGAAATTTTAGTCCATAATCACCAAAGCAATATGACAAGATTTTGTTTTTGAATGGTTGTAGTATAGAGAAACTAGGACTGAATATAAAGGCAGGCAAGATGAAGATTCTGGGGGCAATTTTTTCTGTGGCAGGAGCACTAATTGCTTGTCTTTATGGAGGAAAAGCTTTCCATATTGGTCATCAAGGTCTTCACCATAGTGTTGCTCTGAAAACATCTATGGCTCATTGGGTCCAAGGCACTTTCATGTTGGTTGGCTGTTGCCTCTCCTATAGTGTGTGGTTCGTAGTTCAAGTATGTATCACATTACGATGTACAATCAATTTCTTTTCTTTTAGTGAGTGACTGATGATGATATTAGTCTCTACTAGGATTCAACCAAAGATATGGGAAGCTCCATATCGATCTACTGGCCTTGATTT
Source organism: Quercus ilex subsp. ballota (assembly GCA_032727855.1). Classification (NCBI taxonomy): domain Eukaryota; kingdom Viridiplantae; phylum Streptophyta; class Magnoliopsida; order Fagales; family Fagaceae; genus Quercus; species Quercus ilex. The sequence continues at coordinate 5,215,609 of CM064916.1, forward strand.
TAGATGATAGATATTTTCAAGTCTCATTCTTTTAACTTTACCATATCCCTTTTTTCTCCAAACAGACTAAGTTGCTCAAAATTTTCCCATCAAAATACTGGGCAATAATGTTAACATGCATCATAGCATCAATGCAATCAGCTGTAATAGGCCTATGCTTAAATAGACAGAAGGCTGCATGGAGCTTAGGGTGGAATCTGCAACTAATTACAATATTTTACTCTGTAAGTTTCCTGGTATAAGTGTATAACCATTTCTACAGCAAATTTGCAATGGTATGTCTAATAATATTCCTTTGTTAGACATCATCTTTATTTGAATATTGTTTTACATGTAATTGTTATTTTGTAACCAGTTATGACAATGACAAATGCATTTTATTCATCTAGGGAGCACTAGCCACAGCTGCAACATTCTGCTTAATTTCACGGGCAATTGCAATTCGAGGCCCCGTTTATGCCCCAATGTTCAATCCACTGTCACTAATTTTTGTGTCCATATTAGAAGCTCTCATACTCGGTGCAGAAATCAGACTCGGAATGTATGACTCGTTTTCTTTCAATTGAGCCAGAGATGTTACCTTTTGACAAGTTATTATGACCATACATTTTCTTTGCATACCACTCTACATATATCAAATCAATCTCACTTTTATTGAATTATCAATGCAGGTTGCTAGGCTCAGTTTTGATCGTTGTTGGGTTGTATTCCTTCTTGTGGGGTAAAAGGAAGGAGATGAAAAGCTTGCTTCAGGCAAAAAATGATACTAGTAGTGTAGTAGTACCCACAACCGCAGATGAATCTGCAGTAGTGTAATCAACAGTTGTAATGACAAGTGCGCGCGCAGGGGGATGGGGGAGGAATGATAAATTAGATAAGGAAGTTTATCTATATTATCTATAACAGGAATGGAAAGTTATGTGCCCAAATGTAATACTGTGCTACTAAATATTTGTGCTAGCAATTGCTAAGTAATTGCTAAGTACAACTAATACTTCATGATGGTTAAGATTTAAAGAAATCTATTATGAAAATCAACTTTGGATGGTGATAGGTCTAGAATTAATTGGGATTTTGAGGTTGGTCTGGTAAGCAAAAATATTTAGTAGATACAAAAGGTTATCCTGTGTTTGTTGCTTTTATGCACAGTGATCTACTCATGGGCTGATGAGTTTTGCAAATACCTTAGGCCCATCTACAGGGTTTTCCCATTAAACCCAAAATAGATAAGATAAATCCTCTTTTGCCTTCCAATCCACATCTCTTAAATTTTTCTTTAGAAAAATTACATATGGGCTTTGTCTATGTTTGTGGGCTTTGACTAATTTTTCAAAATAAATATTTTGATAGACCCATAATTGTGAAAAGTGTCCTCAACATTTTTTAATTCCAAAATTAAGATCGAAAAAATTACTATTTGCTCAAGATATTTTCCCGTTTAATTGGTCTAAAGATTCAATATTTTAACTAAACTATTCATAGTGTATATGAGAAATCCAAGAGACCAATTTTTACTAGCCAAACAAGATTGGAGTCATAACATTTTTTTTCTCTGCCTATGTTGTGAATTGTGACACACCCTTGATGTTGTACAATTAAGTTTTAAGCAAAAATTAGATTTATATAGGATTTCTCGACTTGCCACGAGTTGGTTGGTTGGAAAAAGGAGGATGCAGCCTAGTTATATAAATAATAATAAATAAAAAAGAGCAAATATGCAATAATTATTGTTAGTAAGCTGTAAGATTTTTTTTATTTTTTTTTAATAATTTTGTTATTACAAATGGAGAAGGGAGCATTCAAACTTTGGTTCTCCTCATAAAGGAGACCAGGCCATTGAACAATTTGAGTTACAAGGTTCTTGGTGAAGTTTCATGATTTTAAGGTTAATACAACTGTGACGTATTTATTGTTGTTAGGAATAGATGGACATATGATGCAATCTGGAGGGTGATTTGAATGTAGTGTACTATGTTACAAAATTTTTCTAATAATGATGATAATGGTATGCTGCCAATGCAAGCAGAATTATCATCTACTTTTACAGCATGGTCTGTGGGTGAAGTCTATAACTGAACCTGACTTTTATTTAATAGAAATATCATATAGGTTGGCTTTGTGAGGTCTATACCCTACACACATTCTTAATTTTTGGGATTAGGTTTGCATGGGGGCATGGTGCACTCAGATGTAAATACTATATACCAATATATAAGAACTTAGGTTTTCCCCCCATTTCAACTTGAAATTTACTGCTCATATCTGATTAGTGATAAGGAAAGAAATTTGGTTCAAGAAGTTGTTAGATGAGCATGCCTAAACAAATTAGAGAAGTTGGATGGCATGATATATCTGCATCAGCTTATTGAACCAAACTATGCTTGAACCGCAACGATATGAGTTTCAGTCAGCTAATTAACTATAATTTCAAGAAACATTTGTTTTGGTAAGTAAGTATAACTTCAACTCGTCAAGTAACATTTTTTTGGGTAAGATAATTTCAAGTGACATACTATCAGTTGATATTCATAGACTAGGGTTAGGCATCTGCCTATCTTTGCCTTTTGCCAGCAAAATTTTTATGGTGTACATTATCCATAAATGACACCTGAGCTGCTAATAGAAGAGAAATTGTGACTTGATTCAATCCACAGGTACGTGTTAGGATGTGAATTTCATACATTATCTCATCTAACAACTGCTTGCTTATTTAAGTGTTTCTTGAAGAGGGATTGCCTTATTATCATACATTGCAAAAGCTCCTCTCTGTTACTAACATTTGAGTTCTAAATTCAAATTGATGCTCAAAGTGAACAGCAAAACGAACTATACTGCAATTAGCAAATGTATGATCAGGTGGTGAGAGAAAGAAAAATAAAAAGGAAACCATATCATTGCCTTTTCTTCCTTCAAGAAAATTGATAACAGAACTGAGAACAAGAAGGCAAAGAAAGTTCTTCACTATATGAACTAATCATATGGCAGTTCATCAAACATATAAAGAAACAATTTCTTTGATTCCTCTAAGGGTAGAGAGTCAATTTAGCTCATTCTTGCAGAAGCAAGACTGAGAAATGCATCTCTAATACTCTCATGAATCTCTGATGAGTTGAGAGCAATGTAACAGTACACTAACTCCTCTATATCTTTCCAGTTTGTGACTCCCACATACTGAATCATCTCTAAAATCGATTCCCTCATATCCAAAAATGGATTTGTAGAGTACTTAACTGCACAGACACTACCTGCAAAAACACCAGAGACATCATCAGGCAAGCTAGCTGAAAAGCTAATTCTGTTCCGTTTCCGCAAAATTCTCTTCTTTTGCTTCTTGTTGAGTTCCTCCGCGACATCCATGTCCAGCTCCTGCAAAAGCACCAAAACAATATTGTTTATGCACCAATAAACACAACCGTCATTGTATATTTGTATGTGATCCATAAATGTGTTTGTGTGTGCTAGTTTCTATAGTAGTTACTGGTTAGGTGAGTTAAGGAATTAAGGGTGTATGAATTTGTAAGCACTTGGACAGACAGGACAGTGGGTCTACATGTGTGAAAATGTGGCTAGGAAAGCAATTGCTAGCTGGAGCGTTGAATAGTAATAATGCCAAGCCAATAAGCTATGAATGCACCTCTGCTTCCTGTGACTCTGTGAGGGTGTACGTACGTGGGTGCCATATGAAATTTCATGTGAGAGGTGTTAAAAGGACTCAAATGCTTCATTTATAGATCACTAGCTCCCTTAAAAAATCGACTTGGTAAGATAACAACATTGTAAATATTTTTTTTTTATATACAAGATAGAATTCTACTCTAGCCTAATCTAAGTGTATATGTATGTGAAGCTCCCTCATGGAGACTTGAACCCCGGCCCTTACCTCCCACACTCTACAAGCACTTATACTTGTGGAGTGACCATCGCACCAAGGGTGTGCGGTGGTAAAAGTATATATAGATGATTTTTTTTTTTTTTAGAGATAATTATAACATGCCACTAACTCCGCAGCTCGAACCCTTTCAATCATGCAATACAAGCATAAAAAGAGGTATAGTTAAATGATCAGTTAGCAATGGCATTAAGTGCATAATTAAAAGTTAAAGTTTTTGGTTTGCCTTAAGTTAGCTAACTCCGAATGGCCATCAAGAGTCTTATAAGTCAATTGACACTTTCTTGTGCAAGTGTCCATATTCAAATTCCTACTCAGCCAATTATAAAAAAAGAAAGAACGAAAAAGCAAAAACAAAAACAATCTCAGACCGACGGTTGTGGAAAAAAGGCGCAGCCGACACCCCTCTTTTTGGTAGTTTTTGGCCTTTTGGGACTTTGTTAGGTAAGAGTAAGGTTATGGTGGCTCTTGGGTTTTTTTTTTTTTTTTTTTTTTAATTTTAATTTTTAGTATTAAATCAATGATGCATGTACTTAAATTGAAACAAAACTACCTTAAAATATTCAGGGACTTGATATTAAAAACGAAAAGTGAAAAAATACAGGAAATTTATATTGTTGGAGAGTCACTTGCAATTAGTTCCAAGTTGCAAGAATAGTATTGTATCAACTATCAATTAGTTCATCTTATAGTATTTGACAAAGAAACAAACAATCCATTTGATTAAATATTGGAAATGGACGTGTCTTCAACAACCCCTCCTCCTTTTTGCCTAGAGAAAAACCAGCATTAAGAGCCCCAGATGCTTCTTTGTCTCTTGGCCCAGTGACACCACAGCTTTTGGTAGATCTGCATAGTCAAATTAAATTAATATGATGGCAAATCTCATCTCCTCTATTATTGCTTTCAGCCTAAAAAAGCATTGCCCAATTTTGTTGAAATTACTCCCATCACTTTAATCTGTTAGCCTCCTCTAAACCATGCCTTAGTTTTTTTTTTTTTGAAAGCAAACCATGCCTTAGTTCATTCTTTATTACTTGTTAGTTGTTACCATTTTGCCTTGCACTGCTGAAATAAAACTGTACATATATATATATAGAGAGAGAGTGTTCAAGAATAATAAATATATTAGAATTCAACACTAAATTAATATATGAAAAATTAACTGACATGTTCAATATTAACAAAATATAAGCATAAAAAAATATACAATGATTGTTTCTTATTCTATTCTAACTCACACCTATCAAGATGGAATTTGAAATTCTATTAAATTTGAAAAATCATCTATGATTAATTTTATATATATATATATATATATATATCTATATCTATACTTAAAGGCTATCCTAGTTTTCTAAAATAAAATTATGCTGTCACAGTCTAACACTTCATTCCAAATTAAAAATAAATAAATAAAGCTTTGAGTACCCAAAACAAAAAAACAAAAAAAAACAAAAAAAAAAAAAACAAAAAACAAAAGGCAAAAATACATTTTTGGTCCTTTATATTTTGGGGGTGTTTTAATTTTCATCCCTGTGTTTTAAAAGTGTTCAATTTGGTCCAAATTGAATCAAATTGAATTGTTATAAAACATATGGACCAAAATGAAAGTACTCCCAATATATAAGGACCAAAAAGATATATTTGCCACCAAAAAAAAAAAAAAAGATGATTGATGATGACGACTATATGAGAGAAAAAATCTAATTTTGAGAAAATTTAAAAATAAAACAATTTGACATGACATAGCACTTTCAATATGATTCTATCATATTAATTATGATGTACTATTTTTTTCTTCTTCTTAATTAATTGAAGTCGTTCGCATCAAAAAAAAAAAATATGATTCTATCAAAACTACATGACAAATAGGTTACGAAAACAACATCCAAAACAAAACAAAAACTATTTTTCAGAACATCATTTGTTTTATGTTCTCTTAACCATATCAATACCCAAACACAGACAATTAATATCCACTTTCTTTTTTTTCTTTTCTTTTTCTTTTTTATTTTTTTCATTTTTATTCGTATAGCTAAACTTAGTGAGTCAGACAATTCAGGAAATTGCAGGGTTCAATCTATAGTGAAGATGGGCAACCAAGCAACACTCAAATTAGTTGGAAGGTATCCCTTCATTTTTATGTGCATAGCGAGATACCAACCGGTTTTTGGTGTAAGCGAAAATTGAACTCTAGATCTCTTATTCGACCATGAGAGACTTTACCAGTTGAGCTAACTAGAACCCACAAGTAGGGGCGTTCGCGGTACAGTTTTGGGCCATTTTAGGATCGCACTTTGTGGTGTGATTTAACTAAAAACATAACTGCACCGCACCTTATTTTTGCGGTTACATGTGCGGTGAGGTGTGGTGCGATTTAGAATTTAACCAAAACCATAACCACACTGTACCTCATTTTTACAGTCATATGTGCGATACTATGTATAAGATTCGGTTTGAAGTCAGTATATTTTTCAAATTTTGAGCTTTTCCTACTCAGCCCAAAACTAATTTTTTCCTTTTTTTTGGACCAAGTTTTAAATTATTGAGCTAGTTTTTCTTTATTTTTGGTTGGCTTTTCTAGTCAACACTTCCTAGGGTTATTAAACTTTTTTTTTTTTTGAAAACTAGGGTTATTAAACTATTAATAATATATTTAATATTAAAAATAAATAAATATATTAATATATAGAGAGGGTGCGGTGCGGTGCGATATGTGCGGTTTTCTTATTATAAAACCGCAAACCACACTGCACCATGCGGTGTGGTGCGGTGCGGTGCATTTTTACTTGCGGTGCAGTGCAGTTATGCTATTTTACGGGCGGTTTTGATGTGGTTTTTGCGGTTTATGCAGTTTATGCGATTTGGTGAACACCCCTATCCACAAGTGTAGGCTAGTTAATCATTCTATTCTATAATCTATATGAAAATTTACAAGGTCTAAGCTTCAATTTTATATTTAAATAAATAAATAAATATAATAATAATAATTACTATTATTATTTTTATTTTTTTTGGGGGGGGCATGGCCTCATGATCTAAAAGTAGTTTCGTCATTAGCCACATCGATGATACTTACAAAAAGTCATATATAAAGACATTTCCACCTCAACAAACTGGCAATACCAATTCATTTTTTATATAAGGGTATAAGACAGGGTAAGGAAATATTTGAACATTTCTGAAGTATTACATTTGTTATTAATATTAACAGCTGATATGATCGAGGATTTTGCTTAAATTCTACACCAAACAAAACCATTTTGCGATAAACAACTGGTCAAATGCACTGTGCCATTCAATTCGATTGCCAAAAATAAAAGCTCAAATTTCCAGTTGTATTTGCAGTTTGGTTTGGTTTGGTTTGGTTTGTGAAAGCAACACCACACGTCCTATTAACTTCTCATGTCACGTCTCATGCGTACCTCACAAGTACTTGAGTTGATAATTGGGAAAAAGTGAATTTAAATCCCGAACGTCTGAATTAGAAACATCTAAAGATATTAACAAGTTGAGCGATAAGATTTTTAGATTATTTTTAACAATTTGATTGACAATTTGTCTGACTTCTAAATAAGTAATCTATCATTAACTTATTTTTCTGATTTAAAGCAAGTCAATATAGTCCATTCAATACCTCCATGGATGAAATTTACCACAAAAATAAATAAATAAATAAAAGCTCCATGGATGACATACTCATGACTCATATCTCCTACAAGCCTACCATAGCTCTATCCATAAAAACAAAAGTAGGCAATTTGATGACATTGATTGCTCATTGAGGCACCATTTGATAATATAGAATTTATTCTAATTTCTACATCACAATGTGGTTCATGTGTGGGTGAGGAGAAGGTATATGTATATGGTATACCCGACATATATGCCAGGTCACTCACAGATTGGAGGGCCCCACACATTGTGGGGCCTACCAGTATGTGTGAGCCCCGGCATATATGCCGGGTACACAATATAATTTTCAGTGGGTGAGGCCCAAAATTGAAACTTCTAGTTGCAACTCACATTTTTCTTATTTAAAAAAAAAATGGCTCACAATTAATTTTTTTTTTTAAAGAAAAAAATGGTTCCCGTTTGAATAGTGCAAAACCATGAGTGATGACCTCTCAAATCAAAAGCCGGCCGAAAGTGGATAGCAAACTTCTAATGAGGCACTTCCTTTTATTAACTTTTACACTAATCATGTTTTGAACCTTTTTTTTCTTCTTCTTATAGATAGGATTTTTGGACTTTTGCTTCCATCTTTTGGAGTTGGTAGGCAGTTAATTAGTCTAGTCCTCACTCTTGTAGTCAACTCTCAAAATTTTTGTTCTTGATTAAAATTTCATAAAATTCTATGAACTAAAATACAATTGGGTGACTCTTTAAGTCTTAACTACTCGCTTTTGGTCCCCATGCTTGACAAGAACCTATCAACCTGCAAAAGTGTATACAATAAATAAATAAATATATGTGTGTATATATATATATATATATTGAAAAGAAAGAAGAAGAATATAGGATAAACTTTAGTTACAAAATTGGTTATAGCTTAAAGGTATAATCTTACTCAATATCTTTTTTATTAGAAGTGAATTTTAACAAATTTACCATTGCATTACATCTTCTTCTTATGTCTCCATATTTGAGAAATTTCTAGAAAATTATAAAGATCAATAACTATGTCATCAATAAATTGTTTAAATTGAAATTTTTGTAGTATAAAATTATGTATAAAATATAAGAATACAGATCATATATTATAAATAATATCTGACTAATACTAAATTTGACATGTGTATTAAGAGTATAAAGAACATACAATTAATCAACAATTAGATTTTCAAAATATATAGTAATGTTTATTTTATTGAGTAAGGTTGTAGCCTTAGCCAATTTTATAGCTAAACTGTGTCCAAGAATATGTATGTAAGTTTTTTTTTCAGTTTTTTTTTTTTTTTTTTTTTTGAGAAATTGTTTGCTTTGAGTTCTTAGCACGGCAAAGTCATCACTTTCCATAATGAAATTACTACCTAATTTCTAACTCAATTACTTAGAAAAACAAGGAAACATAGATACCGAATCAAAGTACTAACATTTAGTACTGTTAATTGCCCAAGTTAGTTTGCAAATCTCAACTAAATGTGCTACTTAAAATGTTAATAATTAATGCCAGCACTTTGCCCAAAAGACCCTAAGTTTCTTGGGGTCAACAGCTAACTACCCAAATTATCTTTACCTAAGTAACAGGTGTTCCTAACGTTAATAGAACTGGCTTGTAACTCATGCACACACATAAATGCATTTAAAAATAAACACATTTTTTACCATAAAAATAAAACATAATTAATCAAATTATTAGAAAAAATAAACATAATTAGATGTATGTTAAAATTTTTGCCTAATTTTAATGCCACTTATGATTATTTTTATTCTAATTTTTAATAAGAGATATCATGTGGTAATTTTTGTTGAGCAGGTATATTGTTGGTTTTTTTTAATACATTAATATTGGATTCTTAGTATTTTTCATTTGTTAGTGGGTTCTAGTTGGCTCAATTAGTAAAGTCTCTGATGGTTAAATAAAAGATCTGAAATTCAATCCCCGCCTATACCAAAAAATGATTAGTATCTTGATCTAATGATTGAGTTTTTTCTCATGATTTTTTATATATAGTTAAAGCTTAAAAGCACAGAGATACTGAAAGCTTACACTAACCCATTTTGTATAATAAAAGTTTATTCTAAGGATCAAAAATTGATATCATTAACAAACAAAATAAAAAGAACTTTGCTAACAAGCCTAACATTTTATGGACTGAGAATTGAGAATCTGATTCTCTCAGCAACCAAGCACCGTTCGTTGTATAAACTATCAAAAAAAATGTACGAGTAGACCCGAGTGGATCATGGATTTCCAGTGCTTTATAATCATCATGACGTTGTAGGCACCCCATCGATTCGTTTTCACTTTCGGCGGAGAAAGGAGAGATCTAAATTCTGTGGGTCCTCAAGTATTGCCACCCCCCAATTTGGTTAATCCTATTGACACGACACGTTGCTCTCATCGTACCATTCGAGACGGATTCTAAGCCCTTGTTTGGAAGAAAAGAAAAAAATGAAACGGATAGAATAATTTTAAAATTTTTTTTTATTTGAGATTTTTGATGGAGAGAATTATCTATTGTTTGGAAATTTAAGTAAGAAAGAATGAAATTGATAGAATAGAAGATAGAACACTCATTTCTCTGTATTATCTCAAAACCTCAAATTTTCATTCACCTCAAAATTGGAAGAAATAAGAGGAAATAGAATAGGGTTTTATGAAATTTTTACTAAAACTTCCAAAATACTCTTATATATTCATTATCTTATTTTAAAATAAGAGTCTAATAGTATTATTGTGATGAAATCATTTCATTCTTTTTTCTCTATGTTACTCCAATACAAGTTTACTTACCATTCATTTCATTTTATTCATTTATGATTTACCCATTTAATTCTATTTCTTTATGAACTCACAAACGAAATGTAAGTCCTAACCGTAGAAATCCATAATGAGTTCCAATTAACTCAAATCGAACTTTTTGTGTGTGGTCAAATTAGAGATTTAGAATTGAATTACATCAAAACAATAAGTAGTCTGTGTCTTTATGATATGGATGGGATTCGAACCCAATCCATCGTATGATGACAAGATACAATTAAAAAAAAAAAAAAACACAGATATTATGTGTTTATAGTGGGTTTCAATTTATTCAACTAACAACTTTTTTTCATCGACGAATAAGTGTTTTAGATTTGAATTACGTCAAACCAACAAGTAGTCTATGCTATAGATGGGAATCGAAGTCGATCCAATGTATGATGACAACATACATACAATATAATAATGGATATTATGAGAATTTTTGTGCAAAATTTATAACGTAATTCAAAGGAATAGATAAAAAGAGAGGAAACCCATGCGTTCGTTGCAAGCAAAAGCGTAGAAAAAAAAAAGAGTGATAGAGTCAAAAATTAGCCTAAGAGCCTCTTTCCAATAAATTTAAACCGAATAATGTGCGCATATTTTATGTCATCATATATTTTTGAGGGAGCAATGCTCGGGACAATAAAAAAAAAATCTACAATTATAAGTAGTAGAGTATAAACTTATTATTTTGACCTTATCATCCACAACTTATCACGTGGTGAGTTACGGTAAAAGCTGTAACTTTTTTTTTTTGTCACTCCCATTTTCCTTTTTGAGCAGCTAGAAACACCAACTACCCCTGTATTCTATAAATACGCAACAAACACAAACATGTAGAGCACACACATCATAGGCAATTAGCACAGAGACAACGTAAAATACGTAGAATTATAAGAGGACAACAACAACCTCTTTTAATCTCTCTCTCTCTCCCCCAAAACTTAACACCGCCGCAACCGGTCATTTCCGCTTCGATCTCCCTTCCCTAAACATCCTTCTCCCACCGGCTACTTCCCATTCCCCTTCTTCCTCTTCATAAACAATACATAATCAAACAACAAAGCAACCTTGAAGAAAAAAAAAAACAGAGGGTTCCATGTTTCTGTTACATCCAAAAACCTACCAAACCCCATCATTGTCTTTCAGAATCAAAGCTGGCCCATTGTTTTGTTTGAGAAAAGGAACAAAACCCATCTGCAAAGTTTGTATTTTTCTTTGGTGGGTGATTGAAAGAAACTGTTTTTAATTTCCCTATCTATATGTGCGTGTATATTGGTGTGGGAAGAGAAATGAGGAAGGATTGTAGGAGGGTCAGTAAAATGAAGGGAAGGATTTCAAAGATAGGGAGCTATGCAATTTCTTCTTCCATTAGAGACCAACAGCAACACCAACAGCCATGTATTACTTGCACCACTTTCAACATCCTTGCTCCAATCTACAAGCGCCTCAACCGTGAGGTACCCTTTTTTTTTTTTTCATATGTAGTTTGAATTTGCTCATGTTTCAATGACTTTTAGATGCTTGTTTCTATGTTTTATTTGATTTGGTATTTACATTTTCTTCAGCATAGTATGTTCAATTACTTTTGTGGGTAATGGTAGTTTTGCTTTCAATGTTTGTTTCTGTGTTTTATTTGATTCAGTATTCACTCACTTTCAATGTTTGAAGCAGGATCCTAGTTGCCGTGAAAGCGATTACAGAGCGTATTGGTTGGCCAGGAATCGTAGCATATTGGATTCATTGATATATGAGAGATCTTCTATCATTTGTCTTCAGGTTTGTTTTTGCTTAACACCCACTTTTTTTGGGAATACTAATATCTTTCTTTGATGGATTTCAATGGATTTGGATGAAAGAATGAACTAGTTTCTTAATGGGTATATGCTAATATGGTGGATTTGGTGTGTTGGTGGCACAGGAATTCTGGGTTGGAAATGAGGAGCTTGTTAATTTGTATGAGAAGAGACTTGGTGATGCCGGATATGTTAATTTCAAGCTCGGACGGACGAACAACCGCGGTGATGGTATTCTCTTTAAAACCCATTTTAGATTTATCAAGTGGCCATTGGGTCCTGATATAAGTTGTTTTCCCACAAACAAATTATTGAAAAATTCCTTGTTTTGACACAGTACATATTTAGACTGCATAAAACTAATAGAAATTGAACTTAATTAGGCTTGTTTTGGATGTAAAAGTTTCCGATCAGATATGCATACTGATTATTTGGAAATTTTTGTTGTGTATATAATGTGTCCCATCATCAGTTGCCTAATGGTCTGGTTTGTTGGATTCGGAAAGATGGAAAGAAACATGCAACCTTACAATAGTGTGGTTAAAAAGGGAATGAACATTGTGAATTTAAGGGAAAAGCCATTTTATTCTAGAGATCTGTTAGAAAGGAAACTGTGCTTCCTATTTTTTGATGTTGACACTATTTTTTGCTCCTTTCTTTGTAGAAATTTTGGTAATTAGTCAACATAAGTGAAGAAACCGGGTTAAAAATAAAGACTTTGTAAATGGAAGAGAGGATGAGCTCCACCTGACCATACAGTTGCCTTGTTGGAGAGTGTGGGGTCATCCTTTTTAACGGATGAGTTCCGCCTACTATACAGTTTTCATGTTGAAGAGAGTGGGATGGGCCTTTTTAACAGACTCATCAGTATTGTTGGTCTTTTCTGATCTTTCTTATATGTGATTGTATTTGGCACCCAATAGAAGTATCTGTCTAATTTCAGCTATACATTAAAATTTCTGAAGAGAGAGAGAGGGTAAAGTTGAGTATTTGTTATATATATATTAGTGGTAAATAAACCACCTCATTAATGAATGAGTATATGCTGCTGATTTTTCCACTTTTTTAACCTGAGTCAATGCATTCATAGTTCATACCAATTTACGGTGTTTCTGTTGGATTCTATAGGTCTGCTGACTGCGGTGCGTAAGGATCATTTTAAAGTTCTTAACTATCGCGAGTTTCTTTTCAATGATTTTGGAGACCGTGTGGCTCAGTTGTTACATGTTGAAATAGCTGCCCCGTTCTCACAATGTCGAACCAATGATATCCGGCAAGAAATTCTCATTGTGAATACCCACTTGTTATTTCCTCATGATTCAAGTCTGTGTATTGTACGATTGCACCAGGTAATTCATTTTCAATTTTATATTCCTCTGTGTATGTATACCGTAAATATTTCATTTTGGTCATTTTCCATGATGCCTTGCCTTGATCGTATCTTATACATCTCTCATTGTAGGTCTACAAAATACTGCAATACGTGGAATCTTATCAGAAAGAGAATGATCTTAATCCCATGCCAATCATACTCTGTGGGTGAGTTTACATGCACCTTCTGTTTTGAGAGGCTTATATTTCTCTGTTGTTTTCACTGCTCTATTATACTCATATGCTTCTTGTGATTTGTGCTCACTGTAGTGACTGGAATGGAAGCAAACGTGGACATGTTTACAAGTTCCTTCGATCCCAGGGATTTGTGTCATCATATGATACTGCTCATCAATATGCTGATGCAGATGCACAAAAGGTCAATCTTTACTTCACTTCAAAAATTTCATTCCTTTGTGCCAGAAGATCTGTTTAGTGCTTGTATTTGCTTTTCACATTCCTGATCTCTTTCTTATTCTGAATGCAGTGGGTTAGCCATCGAAATCATCGGGGGAACATATGTGGAGTTGATTTCATATGGCTTCTTAATCCAAACAGATATCGGAAACTACTAAAAACAAGTTGGAGTGAAGCAGTATTTGCCATGTTCAAGGTCAGTCACTTCATTTTTCAGCCTTAACTTTGTTTAGACATTGCTGTGATACTTTGCAGATGTTTCCTTCTGCATTCTGATGGTTGATCTTTCCAATTTTCAGTATCTACTACGGAGAGCATCACTGACAGAAAATGATGCATTTGCCTTTCTGAAGGCTGACAACCACGGTGATTACATTAACTACTCAGGTTTCTGTGAAGCACTTAGACAGGTACAGTTTAATTATTGGAGGAGGATTGGTGGACATGATTAACTTTTCACATATATATTGGTTTCTAAGAAAAATTAACATTTGTTTCAGAGCTCGAGTTCTCTAATACTGTATTGTCATTTCGTTGCAGCTTAATTTAATTGGCCATTGCAATGGACTTAGTGTTGAAGAGTCAAAGGAATTGTGGGATCAAGCGGACAAAGATGGAAATGGTGTTGTTGATTTAACAGAATTTCAGGTGAATTATGTTGAGTTGAAGTCATTGATTTAGCTCTCATCTATATGTAGCTTCAGGGCATTCAAACAACAAAACCAATTCTTTTGGTAGTAAAACATTTATAGGCTTTAGCACCAGTCGCACTCTGGGGTTTCAAGCTTTACATTTGAGCAAGACAATTTTGCTTGCTTATATATCTATGCTGTTCATGTTATGGGATTAGATGGCTCAAAACTTGTGGCAGCTATATATATATATATAGATTGTTATCAGATCATGTCTCCTGTTATAATATGGTCTCATGTATAGATCACAACCCCATTGGAAATTATTTTAGTTGATGTCAAATTTATCTGTTCATGTTGTGAACTATGGCGTTGCAGCAGCGAATTTGGAATTCTTCAGGGTCAGAGCAAAGAGAGGAAATTAGCCATGAGGCAAGGGGAATTCAGGAGCAAACCATTGGCTTCAGTATAAAAAATGCAGTTCTCTTCCCTCCTGAAGTGGAGAAAGGAACGTGGCCTGAAGACTACTCGCTTTCTGATCATGCACGACTGACTGTAGTGTTCTCACCAATAAGGATGCCATGCTCTCAGTCGTTATCCTGACAAACCTTAGGTGTAAAAGAACTTAGATGTAAAACTTGTACAGAAGGATCCCAAAAAAGGAAGGGGAAAGCTTGGGGGCTACAGATTGATGGATTCCTGGAGCAAAGCCAACCATCAGGGTTCTTGGGCAGAAATATCTTTAGCTTTTTTATGTGACAGGGCCATGTTAGATGATTCATGTGCCATTGTTGGACGGAAACATCGAGTTTTTTATAATCTTCAAGGAGCATCAGTGAAGTCACTAGGGTGAGACTTGCTGACCTACTTTTTCATTCAGGTACATCAAGATCCCTGTGCCTCGCAGTTGATAAAATGGGGCTAGCGTTCAACACTGTCCCATTCTGTTCTGCCTTTTACTCTGTTTCCCCTTAATTGGGAAAAAGAAATAGGAAAGAAACAAATCAGAGAAAGAACATTGAGACTTGAGGATATATATATACGTATAAATATAGTTTGGTGGCAATCACCTTTTTGTAGCATGGTGAGATGCACCATACATTTAGCATCCTCTTGTATTTGAACTGCATTGTATACACAGTTATCTTGTAATAGATTCTGGTCTAACAACAGATTTGATATACCAAATAGAAGAGTTTACAGTTACAGATTGTACTTGTACATTGTGTCATGTCCACTTTATACCTATATTTCTACATGACGGATGCCTGAACCTTTCTGTTTTAGTTTGGGGAATGATATATTTTGCAAAGTATGAGAAGAGCCCTTAAAACCAGATGGTGTTAGTACAAGTTCATGGTTAGTATATTACCATGCTTCTCTCTCTAATTTCAAAATAAAAAGAAGCATCCTAATCTTGTCATTTTTCTTGGAAAAGCATTTGGAAGGTAGAAGTTCTTATAAAAGTTGCTTTTTTGGTTTTTACTTTTTGGACTGTTGATTTCAGGAAATTCTCATATTAAATTACTTACGAACAAGAAACATTCTTGCCGTGGATTGATTGGTGTTGTATGTGCAAGAAGAATGAGGAGTCAGTTGATCATTTTACTCTTATATTGTGATTTTTTTAAAGATCTATGGTCTTTAGGATTTAGGATTATGCTTATTTGGGTACAAATAATTATGCCTAAAGGGGAATCTGATCTGTTGGCCTGTTAGAGAAAACAAAATCTATTTGAAACGGTTATAATAATCAAAACTGCATAACTTACAGTTTAGATTATGTTTGTATGGCTTTTAGTGCCAAAAAAAGTAAACAGACAACTATAAGATTTATAGTTCAATATTTAAACATTTTTTGGTTAATGAAAAGAACAGCTTGCGATCTGAAAGTACGTTTGGTAATTGTTTTCTTCTCAGTGGATTTCTTTTCTTAAAAAACAGCTTTCTAATTCTTTAGGCCATGATAGACCAAAATGTGATATGCGCATGTGATTTTAATATAAAATTCATGTATGTCATGTCTCTTTCTTTCTTTGTTTCTTTTTGTTAGGTGGCTATATTTAGTGAATTTAGTTATCTATGAACTACGAAATTTTTACCGTCATATTGTATATAGAGAGATAACATGCATATTCATACTTTCAAGTAGGACTGTCCACGAGTCGATTTTGGCCTTAATCTGGACTTGACCCGCTCAGGTCAAGTGGAAGGAGAAAGGACCCGCAACCAACCACAGACCAACACGGGTCAAGTCGGATTGGGCTTAGGAAAGCCATTATTCAATTCAGGCAGGTTCGATGAGGAGTGAATGTGGCCAGATTTGAGTAGATCTGGGCTAGATCTAACCAAATATCACCGAATTTAAGCAAATCTAAGCGAGGAAGATAGTAGATCTTGGCTAGATTTGAGTAAAGGGAGGCCAAACGTGGCCAGATCAAAGCTAAGGAGCGCCAAATCATCGTCGGATCTAGGTAATTTTCAGCCTTCTTTGAGTGTTTGCTAGGCGGGTCGAGTGGCTCGGGTTTTTGAGGATGAAACCTGCCACTCGACCAGCCAACAAGGTTTTCAGACCCGGACCGTTTAAAGAACCGGAGAAGGGAGAGGTTCAAGGTTTTTAAGGTCGGACCGAGGTCCAACCGAGGTCGAACCGAGGTCCAACCGAGGTCGAACCGTGATGACGTCAAAATTAATTTAATATTAATTAAAATACAAATAAATGTATTAAATGTGTAAAAATATGAAAATTTACCCTTAAAAAAATATTAAGCAATTAAAACAACTTTCAAATGTATTTTCATTATTTTTATAAAGTGAATAGAAAATAATAAATATAAACAAGCTTTAAAATTTTTTATTTATTATTCTTTCAAATAAAAAATGCATTTTAATTTAAAATAAAATCATTTTTAACATAAATTTACAATTTACAATTTTCATATTCATATTTATTGATGTGAAAGAATAATTCTTGAACAAAAAAAAAGAAAAAGAAAATACTATTAAGTAAATAGTGATAAAATTAAATCCAAAACTATTAATCTTGTAGAATTAAAATAAATAAAATATAAGTTTCAAAAAGAACACAAGGCAGCCTTGTGGTTCAGTGGTTAGCGCCTTGGACAAAGGCCCAAAACTCCTAGGAGATCGCTGGTTCTATTCTTGTAGTGCGCGTTTTTCCTAATTAATTTCAGAAACTCTTTCCTAATTAATTTCAAAACCGGGTTGGAGCCCGGGTCACGGATAACTGGGTCGGACCGTCCGATCCGGTCCAGATTTCACAACTTTGCCAGTCAGAGGTTTTTGAGGGCTAAGACCCATCACCGACAACTGAAGGTGTCAAATTCGGCCATACTTTCAAGGCGGGAATTGTTTAAAGGGTTAAAGATATTACAAACATTCATCTCTTCACAATGTTATTAAAAAATGTCTTGACACTTTAAATGTATGATTTTCAGTATATAAAAATGATGTCTCATTATAAATCATGTCAGTAAGGGAATATAATGAGAGCATGTTGAACAATTCATAACTTTTTTTTTTTTTCAGATGAAAACTAGTTACAAT
The DNA here is from genome assembly GCA_032727855.1 of Quercus ilex subsp. ballota. Lineage (NCBI taxonomy): Eukaryota > Viridiplantae > Streptophyta > Magnoliopsida > Fagales > Fagaceae > Quercus > Quercus ilex. The sequence goes on from CM064916.1 coordinate 5,233,756, forward strand.
CACTTGATTATTGAATTCAAAGTTGAGAAGTTTATTACTAACGACAAAGTTAATAGTAACACAATGAGCCATCGTACACTCTTAAATTAACTCATAAACCTACTAAAGCAATAGCAACTTATAGGGATCAAATTGTGGATTTGATGTTTGTGAATTATAAACACCATTGACTAGTATGAGGATGAGTATTGTCTCTCTTAGAATTGAAATGCTTTTTTTTTTTTTTTTTTTTTGGTGTGTGTGTGTGTGTTTTTTAATGCAAGTATGAAGTATGAACCTTTCATTATATAGCTCAATTTTGGTTTTCAGGCTATAGGTTGAGTGCCATACACGGTGCATTTGATTTAAAACTCCTGACTATACTGATTTCAAAGTACTCAAAAGCATTTGAATTACTTCAGATTCTTTGATGATGATATCAACTTTTTGCAAGGTGACGAAAATTCCAATTCCTAATCCATCGGCAATATAGCTCTTGTCAAACACTATATCCTTGTCCCCCAAATCATGGTCCATCATGCAGTCATGCATGCTACATTAAAAGGAGAAAAACAAATTTCCTGTTTGGTCCACTATGATAAAGCAACTAAAGAACAAGATAAACTTAGGTGTGTCTTTTTAAAAATGATAAAGCAAGCAATACATTTATGCAAACTTCCTTTATATGAGGTGGGAATGCTCATAAATTTTCTTCAGGAGTAATATTTTATTTAGCAAAAAAAAAAGAAAGAAAGTAGAACTTTTCACTAGCTTTATAACTAGATAATTTTACGCTGCTTATTTAAGGTAAACAGCCAAAGAATAAACAACTAGATAAATTTATGCTGCTTAAGGAGATGTCATATACAACTTCATGTATACCTTTAACTCTTCTTTTTTCTTTTTTTTTGAGAAAATTTTTTGGAACCTTTTTCCTTTTTATGAGAACACTATTTGGAATGTAATGACATAGTTTAATGATTTAATCACCCATTTTAAAGGTATGATTGAATTAAAATTTGCTTTTTTGACCGCAATATTGCAGTGTGTTGCAAGAAATATATGGATGAGTGAGTGATGAGTCATAAATGGACTCTCATCCACCCTTACTCTTCATGCTCCACTATTGTAATGATATGGAAAGTTGGGAACCATTTATTTGTTCCTGAATAAGGAAGCAAGTTAAATATCTTTGTAATTTATATAGCTAAGTTGGTTTTCACTAGGAAAAAAAAACCATTTAATGTTCTTTTTTCTAACCACTAACAAGTTCATCTTTTTGTTTATGAATTATGATCTTGAAACCACCAAATTTTTTTTTTTTTTTCATTCATAAAAACATGTTTTGAAAATTCATAAAGACCTCTAAGATTCCAAGCCTGATGCTGAGTTGAAGGAAACCATCACTTTTCAGAAAAAAGAAACAATAACAACTTATAATAATTCAATTAAAGAAATTTTGTTTTTAACATAAGTCCCTTTTTATGAATTTAATAACAAAGTTGTAAAATTTGTAATAGTTCACTAGCAGCCTAGCTACCTACAGAAACTGGGAGAAAAGTCTAATCAATGACATATATATACTTTAATAATTTAATGAGTTATGCTTTAATACCACCATTTTCAAGGGCATCATAGAATTAAAATTCTCTTTTTCTTTGGAAGAAAAGAATGCAAAGAGATTCAAGAGTGAGTGATAACGAAAATTCTCATCCACGCTCTTATGCTCATCTCTAATTAATGGTGGAACAAACAAAAGCAAAAAAAGTCCTTAGTGCGCTACAAAATGTGGAAAACTATGACTTTTTCCAAATTAAATTGATTGCTACGTGAAACAAAAAAAAAATCAATAGAATTAGACTTTCCTTAAAAGAGAAAGCAAAGCCAGAAAAGAGTCTATAGATCTTTTTAAAAAGTGTGCGTGGTAGCATTAACTAAAATTGAAAGCTTTTAATTCACATAAAACATTTTTGTTGTCTTTTAGAGTAAAGTTAAGTACCGCACACCCTTGGTGCGGTAGTCACTCTACAAGTAAGGGTTGGAGTTCAAGTTTTTCAGAAAGAAACTCCACACACATATACATTTAGGTTAAACTATAGTATAATTTCTATCTTGTATAAAAAAAATTAAAAAAAGAAAAGAAAAAAAGAATGAAGTTGAGTTTTGGAGTTTCATAGAAAAAGTGCTACAATTTATTGTTCATATTTTATGAAAATTTTAGAATTTTAAAACACTATCAAGTTTTTTTAGTTAATTCTCTTTGTTAGTGCATGCATATCACAAAAGCTCTACTACAAAGTGCTAGTTTGACATGAATGGAAGAAGTAGAGTTTTATGACTTTATCGGTAGAATTTTTGTGGTATAGAGTTTTAAAACTGCATTAATTCAAGAAGAAATTATACTACTCAAAAATGATTATCATTCCAAATTCCTCTTGCCATACAGGGGCAAGATCCTAACAAATTCACCAAAAAATTTATGAGGTTTAAATGTTTTCAGACTATAGTAAGCAAACTTCCTTTTTTATGAATTGAATGCTAAAAAAAAAAACATGAATCCAAAACTCATGACCATACAACTTCATTGCTAATGTTTCTGTCCAATCCCCCAAGGACCGTAACCCGTCTTTTATCTTTGGTTTGTAAGTGAGTAATTAGTAGATGTTACTTGAATACGGCGATATAATGCTCACGTTTCTCACATTTATGGCGGATACTATTTATTAATTTTACTGGTGGGCTAGTTCCTTTTTTGGTCTTTTTTTTTTCCTTTAATAAATTTTCTAATATTTATTCATTAAAAAAAAAAAAGACCGTACAACTTCACACAAGTATACTTTAACTTTAGCCAATTGTTTTTACACAAACAAACAAAAGGGGGAAGGTACAATCACTTTACTAGCTTTCCTTTCGTTTCTATAAGGTGGGAAAGAAAGAATAGTCAACTTGATAAGAATCAAAAGAATAATCACCCTTTCAAAGTTATGATTGAGGTAAAGTTTGCCCTTTTGACCTGCTTATTGCAACTAGCAAATAACAATGCAGTACTGTTGCAAGAAATTAAATGGAGTGAGTGATGAGTCATGAAAAACTCATCTTTACTATTCATGCTTATCTTTAAATGGTGTGGCTAACACAACTATTGTCCATGTAAAAGGACATGATGATACAACTCTCACTAAAGGATTGATGAATACGTGAAGGTTTATTCCTGAATAAGGTATCAAATTAAACATTTTTGTGATGCATAATTATAATGCTGAGGTGGGGTTTACTCCAAAAAATATATAATATTTATTTTGCCGACCACCGACAAGTTAACAAGTTCATCTCTTTTGTTTCTATTATTCTATATGAGTAAATTGTAGAAGAGGCCCAAAGTGGCAACGTGGATAAAAGCAAAAGAAAATTGTGGTAGACAACTCCTTTAAGTAATCAAACTTTTTTTCTTTTTCAACCTCTATCACTCAAAAAAAAAGAAAAAAGAATCAACCTCAAGATTATAGGATTAGTTGCAATGTTCCTCTACTGTTAATAATTGCTGAAATCCGTACTTGCGGATCTCGTAAATAGTACATGAGACCCATAGAAAAAATACAAACGCGCATTTTCAGTGGAATCCAACCCCAATCTATGAGTTTGTCTATTCATTTAGTTGATGAGATTATGAAAGTGAAGAGTTCCTCTCAATTCTTTTTCTTTTCTTTTTTCCTTTTTCATTTCTTTACTTTTTTTTTAATGTTATCACGAGATAAATAATTGAATTGTAAGGTTAAGTATAATAAAAATTGGAAAAAAAAAAAAAACTTTAATGGTAGGGTACATTGCAAGTGACTCAAAAAACTTTAGAAGATTGATTACTCAAATTTGAAGTTTACAAAGGACACCATTACTGTCCTCAACGCTTAGACTTAGAATGAGAAAATGCAATTTGCTCAAAAACATTAGTTTGTGTTAGATCTTGTTCTTGGACAAAAGGGTAATGAAACCATGCTTCTTATTCTTTTGGCATATTCCTCTACTTGAAAACATGTTAACTTCTTAAAATATAGTATATATTGCTTTCTATAAGCCAAAACAAGAAAAGTGATAGAAGAATGTATTTAGATTAATTTATTTTTATTGATTTTTTTTATTTTTTTAAAAAAAGCTATATAAAAATATTACTGTATGTAAAGAGGGAGAGGGAGAGAGAGTGTGTGTGAACATAAGACTCCAGATGCATATTTTAAAAGCTTATTTGCTGAATATTTGTTAAAGTACAAATGTAACAAAAGAAAAAAGAAATATCAAAGAATTCATAATATATAAACAAATAAACTAAAAAGCCAAACAAAAAAAAAAAAAAAAAAAAAAACTGACAAAGGGCACACACAATTTGACTCTCTCTCTCTCTTCGGTACGATGATCTTATATTATTGTTTTCTCTCTCTTTAAGATAATATAAAATTTTCTTTTTAGCAAAAAAAATATAAAATTTTCTTTTCGACTCTCTCTCTCTCTAAATTTTCTTCTAAATTCTCTCTCCTTTTCTCTCTCTCTTACACACATTTAATAAGTAATAACTATTTTCTCATCGAAATTCCTTAGCAAAAACCTCTAAGATATCAACTCCAAGATCAAAATTAGTAGAAACAGGAGAATCATCACAAAAACAAATTGAAATCCAATAAGAAGAATAAATTTAACCGAATAAGCATTTCTTAATTCAATTACAAGAACAAATTTTTAAAAATGATTTATCATAAAACTATTGTTGTGGGTACCTAGGCGTCTTAGGCATTCATGGCAACGCCCTAGACCATCCTCGGCATGCCTTGCAACGTCCTAGGCATGCATGGCAACATCCTAGGACAGGGTCCTAGAAGTCCCACATCGAAGGAAAAAACCTCTCACTTGCTGCCTTACAAGCTATGAAGCGAAGGAAGTAATGTACCATCAGTTTATAGTTATTCGAATAACTAAACTGATGGTACACTACTTCCTTCGCTTCACAGCTTATAAGGCAGCAAGTGGGGGGGGTTTTCCTTCGATGTGGGACTCTTAGGACCCCGTCCGAGGACGTTGCCAAGCATGCCTAGGACGTTGCCATGCATGCCTAGGACGCCTAGGTACCCACAATTGTAATAAACAAAGAATATCAATTCCAACCATTCTCTCCTAATAGATATTCATGTGCTGATCACTTGAAACTACATATTCAAGAAGGAATTACACCACACAAAATGCTCATTCATTCCAAAATTCCAAAGGTCCTAACTCTTGCTATGCAAGGGCAAGATTCTAACAGATTCACCCAAAAAAAAAAAAAAATTCATGAGGTTTAAATGTAATTGAACTATAGGACAATCTTCCTTTTTATGCTTTCAAAGAAAGAAGGGGAAACTAAGTAGAAAATTTTATGCTTCAAATGGAATTTCAAAGGTATGATTGAAGTAAAATTTGCTTCTTTTGACTTGCTTTAATTTACAAGTTACAAAGTGAGTTAGTGATGAAAAATTCCCATCCTTCTATTCTTCTTTCATGTTCTTTTTCTTTTCTTTTTTCCTTTTTTAAAAGGACATGATGATTCAAAGCCCACTAAAAGAATTGATGCATTACTCATTGGCGTCATGATATGAAACCATTTAGTCCTGAATAAGGAAGCAAATTAAACACTTTGAAATGCATAGCCATAAAGTTGAGGTGGGTGGGTCTTTCCTTTATTAACAAATAGCTAATATTCATTTTGCCACCACCTAATCTTAACAAGTTCACCTTTTTGTTTCGAGCAAATTATAGAAGAAGAAAACTACTATAAGTAATCAATCTCTCTATTACTAGATTATAGGGATATTTTAATATCTTTCCTTTAGTTTTTTATTTTATCATCATGAGAGAAATAATTGAATTGTAAGGTTAAATATATAATATAAATTGGAAAAACTTTGATTTGTAGGGGTCATATTGCAAGTGACTCCACAATTTAGAAGCCTGAATGGTCAAATTGCAAGTTTGTATAGGACATTATATCTGACCTCAACATTTTGAATGAGAAAATGCAATTTACTCAAAAAATATATATATATATATATATTTTGTGATAGATCTTATCTTGTTCTAGGTCAAAGATGTAGTGACACCATATTTCTTGTTCTTTTGGCAGATTCCTCTACTAAAAAACATGCTAACTTCTAAAAAAAAGAAATATATATATATATATATATATATATGCAGTACATAAGACCATGGGAATTGAGATGCATTTTTTTGTTCAAAACTTATTTGTTAATAATTTTTTAAAGTATAATTGTATTTTTTTATATAAAAAAATTAGTAAATTTTCAAAATGCTATAATATATATAACGAAATAAACTAGAAATCTGAAAGATAAAAAATAATAATAAAAACAGTTGACCAACACAAACATTTTTATTTTATATATTTATAAGAATCATTATATATTATTTCCTCTCTATAAAATGCATCAAAAATTATATAAATCTATAGTATTGTGGATTGAAGATGATATATTGTGTCATATGTCTAAAGTTCAAACCAATGAGCCAAATAATGCACGCATAATTTCACTCTCTCATGCGATAAAAAATAATAATAAAAATCGGTTGAGAAACACAAACATTTTTATTTTATATATTTATAAGAATCATTGACAAACACACTATATATTTTTATATGCATATAAAAGTGATATCTCAATTTTTTATCATACTATACTATTTCCTATCTATAAAATGCCTAAAAAATTATATAAATCTATAGTATTGTGGTTTGAATGAAGATGATAAATTGTGTTATATGTCTAAAGTTCAAACTAATGAACTTAATAATGCACACATAATTTTACTCTCTCATGAGATAAAAAATAATACTAATAAAAAACAGTTGACAAACACAAACATTTTTATTTTATATATTTATAAGAATCATTGACAAACGCACTATATATTTATATATGCATATAAAAGTGGTATCTTGATTTTTGATCATACCATATTATTTCCTATCTATAAAATGCCTAAAAAATTAGTATATAAATCTATAGTATTGTGGATTGAAGATGACAAACGCACTATATATTTTTATTTGCATATAAAAGTGGTATCTCAATTTTTTATCATACTATATTATTTCCTACCTATAAAATGCTTAAAAAATTATATAATCTATAGTATTGTGGTTTGAAGATGATATATTGTGTTATACGTCTAAAGTTCAAACCAATGAACCAAATAATGCACACATGATTTTACTCTCTCATGAGATTCCATTATCCTCTCTCTCTCTCTCTCTCTCTCTCTCTATTATAAGCTTCTCATCGAAGCTAGAAGATTAGACAGCAAGGTCCCACTTCTTTGTCCTCACCTTCATGTAACAGGTGTACATTAATAATAAATAAAAAAAGATTCGATGCCAATTGAGCTCTCTATTACAATCCACTTTTCCTGTGGAGTGTGTTCACACTTCGTATACTATTTATTATTATTATTTTCCAATAAATTCGTGTTCATACTACATACTACCATAAAGGATGAATAGGATGTTTAACAATGGGGGAGCATTGTAATAATAATACCAACAAAGTTGGCAAGAAAAAATGAGATGGTTTGACATGGTACCCTTTGAAAGTTGAAAAATGAAGTAGTAGACCTTGGAATTGAAATAAAAAGTTTTGAGAATGGTGAAATTAATGTCTTTTTAAAAAAATACATGCAAAAATTGTCATTAATAGTTGCCTGAAGGGTGATTTTAAATGTTGGATATATTTCTAATTAATACCATTTTTTTTTCTTTTTCTTTTTTAAACATGTAGTTTGTCGGATTCAGATCTTCTAGATTTCCTAAGGTACTCTACTAATAAATTTCCTTAAATCCTAACCACTCTTTTATGATTTAAGGGTCTAAATTTTATCATGTCAGCATTCCACTAATGATACTCTTAAAATAATAAAATAATGTTGCAAACAAAACAATTAAAATTATTGTTAGTGGAATGCTGACATGACAAAATTCAGACTATTAATTCATTAAAGAATTGCTAAGATTAAAGAAATCTATTTAGTAGGATACTCTAAAAAAATCTAGAGAATTTGAATTCGTACTTTGTCACGTTGTTTTCAATACCCTTTCAAAGTAATTAATTTTACTGCTATTATTGTCACCACCACTTTAATGACTATCATAATTTAAAGACCTCCAATGTTTCTATAAATCAACAATGCTTCTTTCTATGTTTCCAAACCCTTTTTACTATATTTAATTAAACTCCACTAAAAGATCAAAAAGGCACTAAAATCATTTGCTGTTTTAATATTTAAATTTTGTTTCTTTATTTGTTGCAAAGAATGATACCTTTAGCATAATCTTAAAGATAGAAAAATTCTCTTCAACTTCTCATTTTTTATAAGCAAGTTCTAGCCCCCAAAGAAAGAGAATACATAGAAGAGTTTGAGATTCTTGAATTTCTCATTTTACAATAATAGTCATATCTTGACTTGAAATGGTCACAGAATGATTCTTACATGACTATAGAATCCAAGCCCACCTTTTGCATTCTAACTTTAAACCCTCCCCACATCATACTGAAAAGAAACGAAACCATGAAACGTAGCAATAATAATAGAATAATAGCGGTGACAACAAAAAGATTAAAGAAAGATAAAAAGAAAGTTGAAACAAGAAGATAAAAAGATAAAAGAAATAATAGATAATAGTGCTACAAAAAAGATAAAAGAAATGAAAAGTGAAAAAACAAAAAGATAAAAAAAAAAAAAAAAAAGATAAGTTCCTCGTATCAATAATTTTTAAAATTCCTACATTGTAAAAAAGTGTAGTGTAACCACGAAACCTAATAATAGAATATAATATATATTGTTACCAACAAAAAGATGGAAGAACCGAAGAATTATAAATGTTAACAAATGCCTTAAGAACATTAACTTAAGAAGTATTTTTAAAAATAATTATAGGAAAATAAAAAGGTAATTAAATTTTTTAATATCTTTTCATATTTTTCATAAAAAAATTATATAATTTTTTTTAAATGACTTATTAACAAATGTCCTAAGGGTACATTGGTTAATAATGCTCTTTTTTATTTTTATGTTTTTTTTTTTGGTTTAGTGTTATAATATTTAAAAGTGATATACTGATGTGTAAATAACTGAGAATATTCTTTTTTAAAAGAAAAGTTAAGGTAACATTAAAATTGAAATGGAGATAATATTCTAAGTTTTAAACCGAATGAAGAAGATAAAGGAAAAAATTTAAAACTTAGAAATAATAAATTACTCCTTTAATCTGTTTATATTTTTTAATTTGAAATTATTTAACCAAAATATAGAGATATTTTAGAGAGTTTAAAAATTTGTGTATGAGTATTTTAGTACGTAAAATGTTGAAACACAAATTAAAAATCTTATTATTAATAATATAGGTAGATAAATAGATAAAAAAAAAGAAAAAGAAAGCACAAAGAAAAAGCCCGCGCTAATTGGAAGGCAGGTTCCATGTATCTTCAGTCTTCACGGTGGGTTGAGTGGGCCCCACACGTTTGCAATCGATTACGTGTCATAACCACATCGGCTTGCCAACACACCATGACACCATCCTAGTTTAAAACTTGCTCACAACGCTACCTTAAAATTGGTAACTCAGTGTCCATTATTACATACTCTACCCCTATACTTCCACAAAATTACCATTTGCCCAAACCACCACTCTGCCGAGGGTAAAACAGTCCAACGCGGTATATACGAGGATTCAAATCTTATAAATTCATGACCAAAAGATTTACCAACGCCAGCCTTGAAATCCTCTGTTTCACATTCTTATTTATGCTCACAAGTCTCAAATGGGCCAACCCTCAAAATCTTCGAACTGACTATCAACTACAAGAATCTCTCTCTCTCTGATTCCCTATTCCTTCACTTTCTTTTTCTTTCTCTCTTTTACTTTGTTTCTTTATCCAAAAGGGTCTCTCTTTCTCTCCAAAAGGGTCTCCCTCTTTCTTTCTCTTCTAGACTCTTTCTCTGTCTCTCTCTGTTTGTGTGTGTGTGAGTTTTTGCGATGGCTCAGGCTGTGATTTCCATGAATTCTCTGCCACTGGGGTTCAGATTCAGTCCAACTGACAAGGAGTTGATCGACTACTACTTGAGGCTGAAGATCAATGGGAATGAAAAAGATGTCTCTGTTATTCGTGAAATTGATGTCTGTAAATGCGAACCTTGGGAGTTGCCTCGTAAGTTTTCTCTTTTTTTCTTATAGTACTGTTGATCATAAACCAAAAAGTTCATATTTTTATTACTCTTTATGCTAAGTTTTGCACTTTTATGAATTGGGTTGTTATTGGAATTGGGAATTTTGTGTTTTGTTTGGTTCAATTTTAGATATGTTGCAAATTTTCTTTATTGATTTTGGTTGGAGAAGATTGTTGTTTTACTGTGCGATAGTTTGTGATTGAATTTCGTTTTGTTTTTGTGCATTAAATTTGTGAGGAAATCGAAATTAGTATATCATTTGGCAATTACTTCATCTGCCTAGTTGAATTTTGTGTTTTTCTTAACTAGGTCAATTTGTAAGCTGAATTTGGTATCACTAGTATTTTTCCCTTTTCAGTAAATTTGTTTATGAGATTTAATTCGTAAATTTTTTGGTAGATTAAAGTGCTATATAACAGAAATGATGTTATCAATTCATCTTTTAGAAGGTATTTAATATTCCCATTTAACTTTCTCATTTTGAATTTGGTGATCAATCTGTTTGGCTGCAGATTTCTCGGCGATAGAGACGAAGGATCCAGAGTGGTTCTATTTCTGTCCACAGGATCGGAAGTACCCAAATGGATCTAGATTGAACAGGGCAACGCGTGCTGGGTACTGGAAGGCAACTGGGAAGGATCGGGAAATCAAGTCCAAAATAGGCTTGATTGGAATGAAGAAGACTCTGGTCTTCTACAGGGGGCGTGCTCCTAGGGGTGAAAGGACTAATTGGGTAATGCACGAGTACCGCCCAACCCTGGAGGAGCTTAATGGCACTAACCCTGGCCAGGTTGGTTTTCTCTCTCTACTCATTCACTTTGTTGATTTTGCTGTTTAGTTTGCGAAATGAGTTGGTTATTGATATTGATTTGAGAATTCCTTTTGAGGAAAGGCTTAACTGAATTTTGTTGAAGTCACTTTTTCTTTTGATTTAAGACCAATTTGCTGCTAAAATCATTTAAATTTGTGAATTAAGGATGGCTAACATCGCTTTATGTATAATTTAAACAAGGACTACCTGATTAGCTAGGATTGTGGAAACAGTTAAATTTGTTAATTTACAGATAGGGTACTTCACATTACCAGTGAAGTATATGATTGTTGATTTGAGCGAGTTGTTTGTACTTTTTAAGAGGAAGGCTGTTGGTCCGTATGTCAAATAAAAATTGATTTGAGTGCATTGTTCTTCATATGATTTCAAAAGAATAACTACTCGTGTAACTTGGATAACTCGCCAGACCTTAAATATGAAAAACAGGTATTGAAAGGCAACACGTGACTAGTTATCTCAGGCTTCATGTATATGGCCAAGCAAATGACAAATCAGAAGCATGGACTGGTTTCTTTTCTTTATCCATTTCTATTCTTTGTGTGTGTTTATCTCTTTATCCTTAATTTCATGTATGATTTCTTGGATTCAATAGTAAATAGATGCCTTCATTGTCTGTCAGCTTTACTAAAGGGGGTTCCTTAAACACCTAGATACACGTTTTGGCTCTATAGAACAACCTACTACATTCTATTATTGTAATTATTTTAAAGTTTTCTGCCACACATTCACATATTATTTATGCAAATTTGTGGTTTACCTAACTTTTTACTTCTGCTCAGGCATTGATGTGGCATTCCCCAAACTCACTATGTTGATTAAATTCATGCAGCGTGCCTTTGTCATCTGCCGATTATTCAAGAAACAAGATCTGAGCAATGAAGTTTCGAACCATGATGAAGCAGCTGTTTCACCTGAAGATACACAGTTAGAACTGGATCCAGTGTCTCCATCATTGGGAGGGCAAGCTCTAAATGATCCCACAAGTGTTGATTGCTTTCCTGCTGAAAATTCTGATGCATCAACATCTGACACTGTAGCTCCAGTCAACTGTAACAAAGGCAACAGCGTTTTTGCTGAAAATCAAGGGGGAGAGTTACCTGAGGTGAGAAAGAAACTGATATCAAGTTGCAGCTTGAAAAACTTGAATTTTTTGTGGAAATGAGATATTAGGAAACTAATTAAGTTTTGTGTTGTTTGTTCATGTTTCTTACATCAGAATGATCCAACGCTGGAGGATGACTTGGGCATGTTCTTTGACCCACAATTCGAACCACAACTACAAGATTGGATACTTTTCCCTCCATCACACACGCAAATACAGGAGCTAGGACATTTGTATGCCCCCAATGACCTCAACAGTGGTAAAGGTGGGGTGACGTCCCAAAATGGCATGAATGAACAAGATGATATAGCTGCGTTCCTGGATTCAGTTATATGCGATCCAGATGAGTACTCATGTGTTGGATTTGGAAATCAAAAGAATTTGGCTTATGAAAGTCAGGCCTTGAATGTGGTATCAGTTAAGGACAACAGATCATGCAGTGTGTCAGATGCTGAGGTGGTCAATGCACCGGTAAGTGGAAGCACTCAAGATACTTTTTATTAATTGGACTTGGAAGTTTTGCTACTATAATTTGTGGTAGTGTCAGTTTGTGAGTTGCTATGGCCTTCTTTGGATGCATTTGAATTTATTTGACACGGTTTATTTTTTTCTGATCTTTATCTAAATTGGTCTTTATATAGCTAACATTGCATTGTAATGGTGTACAGCATTTTCAAGGTTTTCAAGGTTCTCTGAAGCCTGAAGACATCATTGACAGAAAGGCTCCTTTGCTGAACCCCATCTCATCTAGTGGTGCTTCTGAACAAAAGTATGATTATAGTCTCAAGGAATCAAGCAATCATTTGACTGCAGCCTCAAGTGGTGAGGTTAGAACTGGAATCACGATAAGGCATCGCTCACAGAAAATCCAATCAGGCATTGGAAACTCTATGGCACAGGGCAGTGCTCCAAGAAGAATACGTTTGCAGTGTAAACTTCAAGTGCAGCCACTTACCTCAAACTTGGTGCCAGAAGATCGGAGATACACAACAGGGGACAGTGAATTAAAACCAGTTGATACAGATGTAAGAAGTTTGTTTTGTGAACCTAATGTGATATTCTGATGACATATATGCACAGATTATGAAGTTTATTAAAATGCTGATGTACAGGAGGAAAATACTTCAGAAAAGCATGCTGTTGCTGGTGATCACAGTGCTGCTGCTACTACTAGTGCTTTTAGTGAACCCCAAAATATCCTTTCTAATTCCATCGAAAACTATAAAACCTCTCAAGAACTAAGTACCAGTCCGAGGCCAATCATGAGGTTCAACAGCCGTAGCAATTTGACAGGCTTTCTCGCAGCTTTTTTGTTTCCAGAGGTTTCTCCTGTTCGCTACTCAAACTGGTCACTTGCTATTCTGTTCAGGGTAGTGCTGGTTGCAGTCTTGTTCATAGGCTTTGCTAGCATATGGAGATGTGTTAAATTATGATTTCAGTTGGATAATAGGATATTGTACATTTGTTTTTGAAACTGAGAGAGCTCTTTCATGGTGAAGATTTAGCATTTTTAACCGACCTACCTCATTTAAAATTTAGGTGTACATGGTGCTACATCATTTAAATTTAATAATCATTCCTTATTGAGATTATTAAAAAAAAATTAGTGACTCATCACCATGTACACCTTTAGATTTGTGAAATTTTTAGTCTTCATCATGAAACAGTGAGGATCCTACTTAGCTATTTAGAGAACTTTTTGGGCATGTAGTTGACACCAAAATTTTTGTCTTTTTTGGGGAGTGGTGTTAGACTTGATAGGATAGATTTTATTAGGTTTGTCGTTGCTAATTACTATATTATGTAATTATATGTACCCAGCTATCAAAAAAAAAAAAAAAAAAAAGAATAGATGCCCAGACTATGTCTATCTGTTTATGTATAAATGCTTTCACTTACAGTTTTGTATTCTTTATAATTAAGTTTTGCTGCATATGATTACAGAGACTTGTTTGTCTTTCTTTATGAAGTCGTACTTTGAAAAAATGTGTACATACTGTCTTGCTAAGTAAACTGGTAGTTTTATAGTTCTAGAAATGGTTTATTGCTCATGTTGCAGATTGTTGGATGGTTTATGGATATGACAATGGTGTTTCTGGATGGGGGTGTGTGAATTGACCTCTAGGACTTGTGAATATAGATCAAAGTGAGAAAGCTGAATTAGCATTATATGGGCCATATGCATGGGGGGGTTGGGGACAAAATTGAGCCTGAAAGTGGAAAAATAAGGCATTTGGCGTAAGTATGTTAAAATTATTAAATTACCAACCTAAAAAGGGTTAATACTTATACTTAAAAAGTTAAGAAGGTATCTGAGAAGCTAAATTAAAAAACAATGTAACAAAATTCATGACTTAAATAAAATAAAATAAAAAACTAAAAACAACCAAATTAGTCTTGAAAATTTGGGTTTAGTTATCGATCCTCAATAGACACTAGTCAGAGGCAATCACATGTTTTCCTACCATTTAATTTTCTTTGAATTCATACTTCATGATACTTCTTTAATTATCATGTCCTTTTTACTAATATTATTTTTGGTATTTTTCTACCTTTTATTATTCTTGAGGTTGAGCTTAATGTGATTGAAAGTGCCTTTCGTTCACATTAACATGTCATGGATTCAAGTTAAAGAATAGTCTCTCTATATATCCTATCTACCTTTTTTTTGGGTCCCTTAGTTTGAATTAATTCAATATTTATTCTCATTAGAGCATTAATCACCCTTTTATGAATATGATAATTTTTTTTTATCAATAAAGGCTACTTCTAAGTAAATTTCATTTATCTATTTTAACATTTTTACTTCAACTAAACATTTAATAAATATATTACTTCTTAATAACCCAGCATTGGCACCATAAAACATGGTCAGTCTGATACCAATCTTATAAAATTATCATACACTATGATCATACAAAGTGATGAGTAGGAAAAAACATCAAAATGATTGTACTTTTATAAAAAAAGCGGTGGCTAATTGGATGGTCAACTAACTTAATACCAAAGTTTTGGACTTTTAGTGGTCCCAAGATAATCCCTCTCCCAATCGGCCAATCGTTGAGTTCATTTGTGCATTCAACGCGTTTTGGGAATTAGTACATGCAAAAAGCCAAAAACAGATACTTTACCCAATCCTTTTCTTTTTCTTTTTAAGTCAAGTCAAGCGGGTCCATCCCAAATTCCCAATTTATAGTAGTATATTTTAAACAAAATATTTTCTTTTTCTTTTTTATAGCAGGTTTTTTTTTTTTTTTTTTTTTAGAGTAAATGGCATAATTTTATTCAAAGAAATAATAAGTTTATACAAAAGCAAGGTAGCATAGAACAACCATGCTAAATCGCTACATAGCTTTCTCCCCACCTAACAAAAACAGCAACTGTAATCAAAGTTACATCAAGGAATGCCAAAAAAAAAACAAGTCTATCTTACTAAAACTCAAGACAAAACTCCATAATTAGCTTCCAAATATTCTAAAGCATGGGCTGCAGCAGACATGGCTAGAACAGGGGGAAGAAGATGTGGGGTACCGTAGCGAGCCTCATTCCACTTATTCCAAATCATCGAGCTGGTTGTGAAAAATATTGCAATCTCTGGGTCATTTTTTCTTTGCATTATTTGATCCGCCACATCCACAAATGAGAGATTTGTGCAATGAGTCATGATCTCCCTCAAGCATGTAGACTTCCAAAACATGTTAGAATATGTACAGCTTAGTAGGACATGGTCTCTTAATAGTTTTGTTATTTAATCGATTTATAACTTAATGCTTCTTGCTATTTTTTATGTAGATATTCAGGTGTCAAATCTTTTACCTTCAATTACAATTATCAAATTATAAAGAAGGTAAATTACAAATTACACCTCTAAAGTTTGAGAATGTTTGAATTTTACACTTTAAAGTTTCAGAATTTAAAATTTACCTCCTAAAGTTTGGAGGTATTTAGATTTCACACCTTAACATTTCAGAATTTGAATTTTAGCCTTTAAAGTTTAGGAGTATTTGAATTTTACATCCCAAATTCTGAAACTTTAGGGTGTAAAATCCACAGCCCCAAACTTTATGTAGTAAAATCCAAATATCCCTAAAATTTAGGAGGCAAAATTCTAATTCTAAAACTTTAGAGTGTAAAATCCAAATACTCCCAAACTTCAAAGAGTAAAAATCCAAATTTTGAAACTTCATAATGTAAAATTCAAATATTCTCAAAATTTAGAGGTGTAATTTGCCGTTTGTCCTTATAAAAAAAAACCAATTTTTTTTAGAAGAAAAAAAGAAGAGATTTTATAAACTAAATTCCAATCTATATATTATACTTTTAGTGTAAAATGCAATTAAGTTAAGAACTTTTTGAGGATTCCAAAAAGTTCTCATCATCAATATCTCATTACTCGATTTCACTAGCTCCAATTATTCAAAGCCTTCTCAACAATTTCTCATTCCCACTAGTCTATAATATGATGCAATTTATTATTAAAAGAATTCCAGAATGTTCTCACTTCTCATCAAATAGTTCATCCAATTCCATTCCACATGGTTGAACTCCTTCCTTGCACCTTAAGATAGACAGCATGGGTCCCACTTATACATATATTCTCTCGTGCCTGTATTGAATAATCTATGACTAGATTCTTTTATTATTACGTGTTCTATTTAGTACCAAAGATTCTACATCTACTCAAACCCTATATGCACCACTTTGTTGGGTTCACACTATGATGTTCACCAATAAGGGGAACAGAGTAGCAATGATGACAAACTATTCAACTCTTTTTTTCTTTTTCTTTTTGCTGAAACAAAATATTCAACTAGGGAATGGATTAAGGGAATTACTAATTATGGTTTCAAATATACATTTATGGTTCATTTAAATTGAGGAGGAGAAAGAGAGAGGAGAGTAGAATAGATTTGGCTCAAAATTAGTCTTTTACAACATTTTTACAAACTATTGATGTATCAAATTCTTATTAGTTCTAATTTTCACAAAAATATTGTAAAATAATTTGTGTTTATAACATTATTCAAGCAAAACAAATATCCTACTGGTTCCTGAAAATGATATGAAAATCTTTATTGTACTAACTTTCATCAATGGTCAAAGATTATTCCGAAGGGTGTTTTAATTATTTTAGCAATAAGTTGTTTTTATAGGATAGCCAATATATTTTACTGAACATATTCTTAGTTATTATTGAATGTATTATATATATATATGTGTGTGTGTGTGTGTGTGTGTGTGTAGGGTCAGGATTTGTGGCTCAAACCCAACAGATATGGATTATAAGCCCACTGAACTCAGAACAATAAATTTGTAGAGAGTGGGTGAAAGAGTTAGGCTGGCTGTGAATCACACAGTGACTAACTAAGACAGTTAGAGATGAATTAACATGCAATCAGGCTTGAACAATTGACCTAATGAATGTCCGAAGAGATTTTTATTGACTAAAGATGATTACAATGCTTAGAGCTATAGGAAAATCGTAATTTTTCTTCTTTCTCTTTCTCTTTCTCTCTTTTTTTTTCCTTTTTTTTTTTATTTTTTTTTTATCAGAGGCTTCTTCCCTTTATATAGCATCCTCCCCCTCATCTTCATCGTCCACTTGGTCTTCATCTAAGCATCCACTCGAGTATATGTCATGTCAAGTTTTCTTTTTAGTTTTCTGTGAGTGGTGGTAGCTGGGATTACACTGTTCAGGGGTTTTCTCCACATAAATGCGGCCAGAAAAGTAGCTGTAATGCATTAAACACGGTTATAGCAGCTTTTTCCTTTAGATATTTCTTCGTTCTTATCATCTCCAGACATGCTCAGAGTTTATCTTCGTTATTGGAACCGTTAGGAAGATCATTCTGACCTTCCACTCCTTTGATTGATCAAGAATATTCGTATCCGAGGAGTAAGACCTCTTCAGACAATTAATGACCTCTTCGGAATGCATCCCTCATTCATTTCCAGGTATGATTCTTCCACATGTATCCTTTCCCAGATATTTTCTTCTCTTCGGACATTTAGTAGTCTTCGAATAGGGCTCCAGGCCCAATACATTAGACTGGGCTTTCACCCCCCACAATATATATATAGTTATCTTTTCAATTTTTTCTCCATTTTTTGTGTCAATTTAGTACAACATATTTTGGTCGAGTAAAAATAAGTCAAATTTGTAAGTTTCAGTTAGCTTAACTGATAAAGTCTCTTATGATTGAATAAGAAATTTGGGGTTTCATCCTTGCCTACACCAAAAACTTATTAGTGTCTTGATCTGATGATAAAGAATTATTATTAAGAGCTGACGCCATAGGTTGAAACTATCTAAAAAAAAAAGTCAAATTTTATCTGGTTAAAGTAAGTTTGGATTAATGATGGTGCTCATGGTCTCAATGGACTACTTGATTCACATTCACTCAAGAGAATGGAAGACCTGCACAAAAAAAATAAATAAATAAAGGATCAAACACTCATCAAAAGGAACATCAATGTGGTGTTGACCAAAACCCCTCCAATGATAGTTAGAACTTAAAACTCACATGATGTCGTATAAAAAATTGTGTTAGCTAATTTGTGCACTCATACTATTGGAGGCTTGTTTAATATAGGATTTGGCTATTGTAAATGCCTCCTCGATTAGAATCGTACTTTTCTACAATAACAAAATCATTTAATTGAATATTATGCACTCATGAAAATAATAAGATTATGCTTTTGACACTAATGAAAAAGTTATACCTACGGTCTAAATTAGTTTAATTTCAATTCTAATTTGAAAAAAAAAATGAAATTAAACCTCGTATTAAAAAAAAACAAAAAAAAAAAAACATTCTTCCCTCTCTCCGTGTGTGTATTAAAAATACTTAGAGTATATTTAGTAACTATTTTTTCTCCTTATTTTCTGTTTCTAAAAACAATTTTCTATTTTTTAGACTAAAAAACTTATTTGGCAACCCAAATTAGACAAAAAACAAAAACTATTTTCAAAACTCAATTTGTGAAGGAAAACATGTAAAAGACTGTTTTCAAATTCTAATTTTCAAAAGTCAATGAAAACATGCATTTAATTTAATGAATCTGCCTCATTTAGTGAGTTAGCATTAGAATTCAAATCCTAGTAACAACATATTTTAGTATTTTCTATTTTTTTAAAGAAAAATATTTTTTTTAATTTTAACTAACCAAACATGTTTTTAATTTCAAAAATACAAGGATATTATTTTTTATTTATATTCCCAAAAACAAGTTTTTAAAAATAGAAAACAGAAGCTATTACCAAATATAACCTTAGTATTCTAAAAAAAAGGAAGAAAAAAAAAGAGGTTTAATTTCATTTTTAAATAGTACCAAAACGACGAAACAAGAGAGACAAGTACAAATACAAAAAAGCGCGCGGAACTGGCAGGTTGTAACACATATGGTGCTAACGTCTTGTTATTCCACTAGAACAAAGACACGTGTCCTTTGTACAGTGATAGTAAATGACTGTGAGAATAAATCTCGCCCTATAAATACAAAATTCTTATAGAGTATAAAGCAAGAGTCGAGATTCAAGTCTCTAGAATAGAGTGAAGTAGAATATAATGTGTATTATAAAAACTTTTGTTAAAATAAACTTGTTAAAAAGTGAGTTATAGTTAGGTTAATTTATTTTTTTATTTTTATAAATGAGGGTGTCTAGATTTATTCAAATATTTGACTATATATCATGAGATTTTAAAAACCACTAAGTCAATTCTCTTTTACTAGTACAAAGTTCTTATAGGGACGGGGGTAAGAGTCGAGATTTAAATCTCCAGGACATAGTGCTCACTACTAAACATTTTCTTTTTGTGAACGTAATATTTCTCAAAAAATAGAATATGATGCCTATTATAAACATTTTTGTTAAAATAAACTTGTTAAAATGTGAGTTATAGTTAGCTTAATTTATTATTATTATTTTTTTTTACAAACAAGAGTGTTCAGATTTATTCAAGTATATATCATAAGGTCTTAAAAACTACTAATAAGCAAATTCTCTTTTTAATAAAAAAAAACAATTTCAAAGGGAAAGGTTATGGCTCATAGAGCTGTGGATTGCGTATGAGTCAAGCATTTTCTTCACCACATTATGTCACATAGAGTTGTGGAAAAGATATTCTAGTCGTAATTTTTTTTTTTAATTTAGAAAAAAAAAGGGGTAAAATCATTTTTAAATTCTCATTAAGACACTATTAAAAGGACCCACTTGGTTAAGTGTATAGTTTGGGTGGGAAAAGCTTTACTGCTGAAGTAGTATAAAGACAAGAAGACCAAGGGTCCAAGACCAGCTGCTCTCATTTTCCTTCTTAGCTAGTTTCTCAGTAAAGCTTGAGAGAGAGTGAATTATGGATGACCCAGATTTGCATTCACTACCTGGGTTCAGATTTAGTCCCACAGACGATGAGCTCATTGATGACTACCTGAAGCTGAAGAAAACTGGGAAAGATAATAAAAATACTAGGCGTCTACCCGTAATTGATATTTGTAAATATGAGCCATGGGATTTGCCAAGTAATTTTCTTAATTCTTAATATCACACACCCACCTTCATATTCTTGGAAAATTTATTGCTTTTGTTGTCAAAGGAAGGAACTTTATTTTTTATTTTTTATTTTTTGTTTCTTGTATTATTAGTTTGTTAATTGTTACAGATTGTTGCTTGTTATAGATTTTTGCTGGACAAGTTTGTTACATTAATTTGATCAAAAGAAATAGTTACATAAATCATGTCTGCTACTTGAATCTATATTTAAATTCCTAGGTTCTAACCTTTGTGTGTGTGTGTGTGTGTGTTGTTTCTGGTCTTAGTGTTGTCTGGTTTCATGTTGTATCTAGTTAGCAGTTTCTTTGTATAAAGACTGATGATTTCTTGGGTGTATGTTCCTCTGCTCTTGTATAGTTGATTTTCTTCTTTAAAACATTACCTTACCAAAAAAAAAAGTAGTTGATTGAATTTAGAGAGTGATTTAGCACTTACTCAATATAATATGACCATTTGATTTTCTCATTTTAGACCTGGAATTTGTAACTTCATTCTTAGTTTTTAATTTGTTATGTTGAATTTGGTAGTACCATTGTTTTCCCATTTTGTAATTTTGTGCACTTTGTTTACAAAATTCTGAATCACTCTTTGTAAAAAAAAATTGTTGAATCTTCTTCATTATGTGACTTCTTGGTCTTTGTAACTTAAATTTTGTTACTAGTTTACTTACCAGTAACATAATATTTGCAGAATATGCCCATATTAAATAGGGACTCATTTGATTTTTTTTCATTTTTTGGGTATCAAAATTTTGTGCTTAGTCTGGTTTCTTGGATTGTAGGTTTTGCTAGGATACCTACAAAGGACAAAGAGTGGTACTACTTCACTGAACAGAGCCTGAGGCATAAGAAAGGGAATTCGAAGAACAGGTCAACCGAGAAAGGGTACTGGAAACCAACCGGTACTGATCGGAAAATCATGTCTGGAGGGAAAGTGATTGGAATGAAAAAGACATTGGTCTACCATTTAGGGCGCTCCCCTAATGGAGAAGGGACTAAGTATGTAATTCATGAGTACCGAACAACCAAGGAGTTTGATGGAAAACACCCCGGTCAGGTTGGCTTTTGATATTTAGTTTGTTTATTGATGTGAAATTGGCCTGAGATATTTTCTTGATTGCTCAAGTGAATTTTTCTTTTATTTTTTCTGTTGATTAAAGATTGTTTTGCCTCCAAAATCATTTTTACCTTTATTAAAAGAGGATTGATTCAATTAGCAAGGATTGTGGAAGCTGTTAAATTATTTTGTTAATTTTTAGTGAGGGTTAACATTTTTGCTGAATAATGATCTCTTGATATGTTTAATTGGTGAATAAATTGAGTTAGCCTTGCTTGAAAAGGTTAGGCTGTTGGCTTATATGATTCTATTATAACTTCAGAATATGAAGATACTTGTGTAACTTTGATAACTTGCCAAACTTCTGCTGGTTGTAATAAATCTAAGGGCCAATTCGTCTAAACCCTGAGTCAGTTTTCTGAGCCATTAAGGGTTTCCTCTGTGGTGGCTGAACCACATAATTCTTGTGTTCTCTTTTATGCTTTCGCTTCTGCACTCATCTGCAATTTCTTTAACATAGTATCAAAGGCATCTTTAACATTAAAGACTAAATGCATACTTTGCGTGCTTGGCTAAAAGAAAGATGACAAAGTGCTGGTACAGCTCATTTTTCAGCTTTTTGAAAATGGAGCTTTTGAAAACCTATACCTAGAAAAATTAAAGTTTAAATTGTACTTTAAAAAGTGCGATAATGTGTTACCAAACAATCTGCATCAATTTTGGTTTTTTGTTTTTATCTTAAATTTGTTTTGGATGATTCTTTTAATTCAAATTTGTTGTGAATAACACACAAGATAATAAAATAGCAAGGACCATATGATATATATAATTTATAAATTTATTTTGGTAGACAATGCCAACCAAAATCTATTATTAATAATATGAATTACAGCCACAACCATAAACATAAACAACCCAAATCCTTAATACAGTAAAGGTGTTCTCACCATTAATGCACTGGCAAAGCATTATGTTATGATTCTCACACACAACACAAAAGTAATATTACCACTCTATTTATAGGATTATCATATCTTGTTACTTCTCTTTAGAATCATCACACACAACCCAAAAGTTACATTACTACTCTATATATAGGACTATCATGTCTCCTGACTTCTCTTTGTACTAATGTGGGATTTGTCTCCTTTTACTTAGGAATTGGTGTAATTCATTATTTTTGTTAACCATTGTCTCAAATTCTTATTTTGACTAGGTTTGAATTTTCTCAGTGGAACGAAAATCCATTTTTTATTTAATAAGTAATTTGATTTTTCTCAATCCTTCAAGGGATAGATACTGAAATCTTATATATAGACAGTGTTGCTAGGGATTGGTGGTTTTAACTCAAGAGTTACCCTCATTGAGGAGAGGAGGCTCTTAGCAGAACATGGAGTGGGTTTTTTCCTCTCTTTTTTTGAAAACTAGTTTGGTGGTTTCTTTTGAGTTGAAAGATACATCTATGATTTGAAAATTTGTTTGTCTTGTTAATGTAAGAGCAACATTAGGGGTTTTAAGGTTTTGAGATTGTGAGTATCACGTTTATGAGTTTGTTAGTTGGAATTAAGAGTTTGTATTGGGTGTAATTGGAGTTTGTGACATTTGTGTTCGTGTTTAATGCTTGTGAAAGTGTGCTAATCAATTTGTGAGGTTGGGTTGAATGTGGTTCTTATCCATATTGCTGATATTGATTGGCGTTGTTGCTTGGGGAAGTGGCCTGTGGGCATGGAGTTGACCGAACCATTTAAATTTATTATTGTATATAGATATTTTTTTAATTGTTTGTGTGATAGCGCTTCCACCAGCCTCAAATTACAAGAACCTTTTTAATCACTGTAAAATTCTAAAATCAATGAAGAAAATTTTAAACTATTTTCTCCCTTGACTCAAAACAAAATTTATGTAGATGCCTTCGTGGTGAGTTTGCTTTACTAATGGTGCTTCCTTAAACTGATAACTATTATACATCAAATGGCTTTGTAGGACAACCTCCTCAATTTCATTGTTGTTAGTTATAACATTTCTGATACATATTTACATACTGTTATTTGCATTTTTGTGGTAATTCAATTTGTAGTATATATTAGGCAACGATGTTTAATTCACTTGGGTGCTTAACATTATGCAGAAGGACTTGGTCCTTATTCGTTTATTCGATAATCGAGAAAAGAGTACCAAAGGTGGACCTGCTGTTTCACTTGATACAACATGTTGCATTGAAGAAACAAAGTCTAAGTCATCGCTGGCTCCTGTATCTCCAGCATTGGAAGTGCAAGCTGAAACAAGTGATCAATCTTATTATGTTAATATTTCTGATGAAATGTTGTCTGATGCTACAGCACCTGTTCAATGTAAAACTGACAACTACAACTACCATAATGTTTATGTTGCTGAAAAACAGGAGGCAGAAATGACATCTTCTGAGGTGATAGGACCTAGTTTCAGCATTAGACACTTCTTCTTCTTCTTTTTTGCGAATTGAGAAGTATGGTAAATTAAATTAATCAAGTACTTATCTTGTGCACTAATGTTTCTCCTATCAGGATGGTTTTAATGTGGACGAAATGATGTCTGATGCTACAGAACCTGTTCAATTTAAAAATGACAACTACAACTACCATGATGCTTATGTTGCAGAAAAACAGAAGGCAGAAATGACATCTTCTGAGGTGATAGGACCTAGTTTCAGTGTTAGACACTTCTTCTCCTCTTTTTTTTTTTTTTCTTTTTTTTTTTTTTTTTTTTTTCAAATTGAGAAGTATAGTAAATTAAATTAATCAGGTACTTATCTTGTGCACTTATGTTTCTTCTATCAGGATGATTGCAATGTGGAGAAATATTTGAATATGTTCTCTCCATTCACATTTGATTTTAATGCTGACAAAATGATGTTTGATGCTACAGCACCCGTTCAATTTAAAAATGACAACTTCAACTCTGAGGTGATAGGACTTAGTGTCAGCATTAGACACTATCTATGGTTAATTGAAAGTATAGTAAATTAATTTAGTACTTATCTTGTGCACTCATATTTCTTCCATCAGGTTGATTTCAATGTGGAGGAAAATTTGAATAAGTTCTGTTTCACGCCTCCAGATGACTCTCCATCAAGTTTACCCCCCATCACTCCTGATGTTTCAGCACGGTCTATGCTAGTACCAGCTTCAGTGTCTCCAGAATTAGGCAGTGAAGCAGACAATTATCCCAGATGTTGTCCTGCAGAAAGTTCTGATGGAATAACATCTAGCACTATACCACCTATTGAGTACAATGGTTATTACACTTATGGTTCAAAAAAAGAAGTGGCAGAAATAGCATCTGATGAGGTGAGAAAGGAATTAAATTCAAGCATAAAACAATAACATCTCTCTTCCAAGGGTAATTATCTAGTTAAGTACCTATCTTATTCATTTATGTTTCTAATATCAGGCTGATTTGCAGGTGGAGGCAGGCTTGAATATGTTCCCTGTCACACCACAGCCACTAGGTTGGAACATATTATCCCCATTACACTCGCATATGCAAGCAGGTTTAGGTTCTTCTTGCATCTCTTACCCTTTCACCAATGACTTAAACAGTGGTCATTGGGGGGTGCATCACCAATCTGGCACAAATGAGTCTGCTCCCAATATCTCCGAGTCCGGGGATTTGATGCCTTATTACCCAGATGAGTGCTTTCGTTACAATTCTAACAGTCAAAATAATCTTGCTTTTGATGATGAAACCCGGGAAAACATGGTCTCTATTAAGGACAATGGATCATAGAAAGAGATTGGCAAAAGAGTTTTAAAAATGAATTTGAAAAAAGCTTCGCAAGAAAATATTTATTTTCAAAATAATATTTCAAGACATAATCCTTTTCTGAAGACCCAATTGCAGACTACTATGAATAAAAGACCCTCCCCAAAACCCAGAACCAGACAGTCTTATGCTGCTTCGATTCCCCCTAGCAAATTTCTCCCTTGTCCCTCTTTCACTTCACCTACTTTCTCTTCGAACAGACCCCAAGAGAGATCCCCAATAACATGTAGCCCAAACCCCTTTGAACCACTCTCCCCAAAACCCACTCCAACAACCAAACAGACTTATGCCTAGCCCTCAGCTCCTCCCTTAAAAACACCATTTAACATAGTTGCATCCTTTTTTCCCCCTTTAGCCTCCCCCTCTAACCAACCAAAATACAGATCCTCTACCTCTCAAGAAGCCCAAGCCCCAAAAGAAGACCACAGTATTGAACTACCAAAAGATTCCTGGAATTTTATTCTATGGATTAAACTAGAATATCAGCATATAACAGATACCCTCTCCCTAGTCAGACAACTCATACCCTCAAGCTGGGAACACCCTAAGACAGAAACTTTAAAGACCCAGAAATTTTATGAGTTCATTTTAGTTGATACAGACTCAATCCTAGTAACACATATGCCTTGCTCTCAAGACCCAAACAGAATTGGCTACTCTAAAATAGTCATAAAACAGATCCTCACACCCTCCCAATGGAGAGCACAACCCTGGATTACTAAGAACTTTTCCTAATCCTTTGACCCTCAGTT
Source organism: Quercus ilex subsp. ballota (assembly GCA_032727855.1). NCBI lineage: Eukaryota > Viridiplantae > Streptophyta > Magnoliopsida > Fagales > Fagaceae > Quercus > Quercus ilex. The sequence continues at coordinate 5,260,089 of CM064916.1, forward strand.
TTATAGTTATTATGATTATATAGAAGCTTGGGATAGGTTTCTTCTACTCCAAAATAATATTTACAGACATACTTGGTTTTTCCATTTTGATATATATAGATTGAAAGACATAATGATACCAAGATGGTTCATTGACTTGTGGAATTACTACAGTCCTGAAGCTATGATTCTCTCTCTTGATCTCTTAAAAGCCTATAAGACTTTCAAGAAAGAACCAGACATTCCGCATCTTAAAGAATTTTCCACATCTTTTGTAGTTCTTTTACAGGTTTTCAGATCTCCCATGGATCATTAGATGGGAATACAAGATAGAAAGACATCCCAAGTATCCTTTCCCCATGCTTACCAGAAAATTTAAACTAAAATGATGGAATAAGTTTAATTTTGATCATATTTGCCAAGAATTACAGAAAAATACCTCTTCCTCCCAGACAGAAAGTTTTAGTTTCCTTCTAGAAAAAATTCAAGTTCAATGCCAGCTTGCCTCCATCTCAGACAGAAAACAACTTAAGAAACAGCTACTTGAAGCTGCATCACAAATTTCGGACGATGAAGATGACACAATAATGGAATCCTCCTTTCCAAATTACAAGACTCACCCAGAAGCATTTCAAGATGCTTAGGATCCCTATGACATATGACAGACAAAACAGAATGACAGCTCGCTTAGACAGACCCTTCAAAGGTAATTATGGCAGATTACTATTTACCAGCATGCGTGAATAGGTTACTTTTGAAGATTTTCCATGGTCCATTTCATCTAAAAAAAGAAAAGACTTCGAAGACAGAAGACAGGTTCAAAAATTGAGGTCCAAATTCTCTAAGGTTCTAGTTCTCAAGTTTAAGGTTCCAATTCCCAGAAAGAAGATAACCCTCTCTCCCTTAGAAAGATTTTTGTAATCCTTTGTCTCTTGTAATCTTGTAATCCTATAACCTTTCCCTTCAGACAGAATCTTATAACCTTTCAGATTCAAAGACAGATTTTGTTTTGTAATCTTGTAACTCTTCAGACAGTTTTATTTTCAAAACTTGTATCAAAGACAGAAGCTTGTTTTCAAATTTTATCAAAGACAGAAGTTTTTATTCAAGTAAGATTTTACTAGTTTCTGTTTTCATATTCCATATTCCGTTTTAATTTATTTTGAATATATCTATTTTGCTATTTTCTTCTTTATCATCTATTTTATCATTGTTTATATTTCATATTACTATTGTTCTCCCTCCTAGTAGTTAATGGTATCAGAGCCATGGATGGTAGATGTATGAGTTTTATTTCTTTGCAATTAAGAAGTTACTAAGAACTTTTATTACTACATAGCTACTACTTGCTCCTTGATAGCGTTGGTCAGCCTCAAGACTCGTTGGCAAACCATAGTTTCGCATTGGTCAGCCCGTTTTTTGTTAGCCGATGGACAGGCGTTGTTTCGGTGGTCCCACAATGGAGTTTCCCGAGGAGGTGGTTTCGATAGCAAGGATACCAGTGGTTAGTAATAGTTCCGCCAGTAATTATTAATTACTTGCAAATAGAATAAATATGTTTATTAGCTCATCATCTGTTTGCTTGTTCACACTTAGGCTACGCACACACTAATTAGAAACATGAACTATGATGATATAGATTATGATAAAGGTTATAGCATAAGAGATATAGACAATAATTGGTTAAATATTAATATGGATTATGATGAAACAAATTCTGATTCTAACAGTAATATAGATGATTATAACTATAATAATAGCACAAATAATTAGAGTACATTAATAGGAGATAAAATCAACCGACAGACTGAGACATAATAATTGTTTGTTAGATATGATTAATAAAAAATTAGAATCTTTAGAAACTATTGAAAGATCCACTCTATATACTAAAGTAGAAAGAAAAAATGATAGTTTTTTTGACCTACTTGAAAGAATGAAAGCTTTAAATTCAGAAAGAGAATTTGAACCTCATCATAGATCACCTTTAGCAAAAACCATGACAAATAATTGGTATAATGAAAGGAATAGTGTAATAGAAAACTGACATAAAAATAATAGTAGAAAAAATGATAGAGAACTAAAAGCAACTAAAAGACCTATAGCTATAGCATATAAAGACAACAAGAAAGACTTTGATGAAAGAAAAGACTATAGTCATGTAGTGCAAAAGAAGGCAGAAATGATAGAAGTAGAGAAAGAAAAAAGTTCTATAGAAATAATGCAAGAAGAAGATGTCATGGAAAGAACAACACGTATAGAAGCTAAAGGAAAGAATCCTAGTGCTATAGAAACAAAACAAAAGAAAAAGCTATACATAATTGATGAATACAGAGAAAAAGGAATGTTAAAGAAAGGAATAGTAAAAGAAATGATAGAAAGAATGGAAAGACAAAGCAATAGTACTCTTAAACTAACCAACTCAAAAGAAACTTTACGTAAGAAGTTAGATATAGAAAAAGACAGAGAAAAAGAAAGAGACATGATAAGGAAAGAGAAAGAGAATGATGGTTTAGTCAACAAAGGATGGAAAAATGATAGTTCCAAGAAAATAATAGTTTAAAGGAAGAAATTGATGAAAGACTAAAATCAATTGAAAGATCTATGACATACACCCAAGATAATGGTTTAGCAGAATTAACCAAAAAGATAGAAATTTTAAATTCAACCTTAGAGAAAAAAGAGATAGAAAGAGATGTAGCAGTTTTAGATATTACTGAGACTTCAGATAATGAAAAAACTGACAAACATATTAGAAATACTATTTGTCGTAAATGTAAGGAATATGGACATACTAAGAAACAATGTGATAGACACAATAAAATTGTTTGTTTTTAGACCCCTTAAAACACAATTGGATTAATCTAGTTAATTAGCCAAGTTATTACTTAGTCCAAATTTCAGATCTAGGTTAACACAATCATATAATCATATCAATGTAAAGTGCGGAAAATAAAAAACACAAAGATATGATGACCTAGGAAAATCAAACCGGTAAAAAACATGGGTAGGATTTAACCTAGCTATCCTCAAGGTAAAACTACAAAACCACTAGGAAAGAATTGAAGTTTGTACAATAGCGACTTAGACCACTAACATCCTATTGCTACCTCGAGTAGAAAACTTACTACCACAACCCCATGATAGCTCCGAATTCACGGACTACTTCTTTTTTTGGCCTTTGCAAAACACAAACACCCACGTTTGTGACTTTAAGATCTCACTCAAAGGTTTAGCAAAACAAACTCTCCTATTTGTGATTCCAAGACCACCATTGAAGGTTTAGATCATCAACACCTTTGATGACTAGAGAAAGTAGCAACTTCTACAACACCGGATCTTGAGATTCTTCAAGTAATAACACCGGTAGAAGATGTGAGAGAGCTTTTTAGGAACAAAACCCTAAATACAAATGAGGCACACTCTTATCTTTCTGAAAAGCCTTATAAAAACGTGCTTAGGGTTTCCTTTATATACTGGGAGAAGTAGATTTGAAACCCTAATCCTTAATGGGCTTGAACTGCTGTTTGGGCTTAATTAAAATTCTACAGATACGACTTTCGATCGATCGAGCCTGTTCTTCGATTGGTCAAACTAGGCAGATTCTGAAATCTTCTTTCTGCAGCTTGTATGTTCTTGTGTGTTCACGATTTGCCAATTGTTCTAAACTTTTAGAACCTAACAATCTCCCCCTTTGGCAATTCGTGACAAAATTTTCATACAAAATGAAATGCTTAAATACAAGAACAACCCAATACAATAAAATGCCTAATTACATCACAAATCCCAATCTAAGACTCCTAACCTAGAAATTGGAAGAAGAGGTAGAATGTCTTGATCAGAATGTACCTGTCTTTCCTGAAACACTTAACAAACACATCACTGCATATGTGGAAAGAAAGAAATATAAACAATAATATGAAATAGAATATAAAAACAAAAGTAAATTCTAACTCTCCCCCTAAGTTAGATACAACAAAAAGTTTTTATATTCTCCCCCTTTGAAAAACAATTTTAACTCCCCCTAAATAAAACAAATAGGATTCCCACAACAGGATTCCCACATTTCATCTAAATCTCCCCCTTTTTGTCACATATTGACAAAGACAACTCATTGTTGCCCAAATTAAAAAACACACGCAACAAAAGTTAAAAGAAAATAGAGAATTAGGGGAACACAAAACAATTCAACTCTATAGAAAATAGAGACAACTCCCCCTATGAACAACAAAAGTTAAAAACAAGCTTCTTCCCCTATAAAAATAGGAAAAACAAAACATGTTTTGAGAAAAACAATTTTGGGGAAAAATTAGGAGGAGGGGAAAATAAAGACACACAAACCAAAGTTAAAAACTAAGGTGAGGATACACATGAAGAAAAATATTCTCTCTTTCAATAAATGCAAACTTGACACTATGTGACCTATAAACAGTTGCATGAGTAGAGAAAATATTTGCACATTATTATCCATCATATCTTTTAAGAAAAATATTTTCTGCAATTCACACAAAAAAATAGCATATACTAAAAAGTACATAACTCAAAAATTAATCAATTAATTTTTAAATCAAGTTGAGTACCCAATTTAGTAAAGTGTATGCATGTTATGTGTGAAAATAATAAGAGATATGATTGCAAAATTGTAAGATGGATACATAAAAAATAATGTAATGCATGTGAATCCTAGACACAAATGATGCATAAAAAAAATTTGGTCAAATACTTAGAAACTGAAAATTTTTCAGTTTCGATCAGTCGAGCATCGATCGAATACCAATCGAGCCAAGCAGATTCAAACCAAAATTTTTATCGCAATTTCGATCGGTTGAGAAACATGTTCGATCGATCGAAAATCTGGAAAACTCAAAGTTTAGAAAAACAGGGCATTTTAATGCAAAAACTCCTCAAAGCACAGTGTTTTATAAAAGAAGTGCATCAGTATGAGATTAAAAGTTTTCCAAAAACACTTGAATTCAACCCAGATCTTCCAAAAAAATTTGCAATCAATTATCCTTAAATTCTCAAATTTCAAACATATTTTGCATAAAAATCAAGGAATTCTTCAAACTTGGTTGGCCAAACCAAAATCACACACGATAACATGTACAAACTTTACCAAAGAGTAACTTGTGTAGTGTGTGCAACTAGCAAAAGCTTGAGGTACATGTAAGGTGAAATGTAAATAAAAATCAATCACAATTTCTACAAAATTCATCACATAAATTTGAGAGAGACTATCACCTAAAGAGTTACATCATATAACTCTCACATCTCCTAGAATAAAAGTTTGCAATCATGTAAGTTTCTTGATTTGCCTCATATTGTACACACCAATTTTATTTGATCAGAAACTTATTAAAATAGCCGGGATAATGTACACATCAATTTTATTTGATTAATTTAATTATGGTCCAATAATGTACACACCAATTTTAGCATTTAAACCGATGCTACAACTTATGTTCTTTTTGTGCATGTGCTACACTTTATTGAGTACAGAATCTTACAATATGCACTAAGGTGTTCATGATTGGCTAGTAAACAGTGGTGAGATGGTTTTTATGCCTTTCTCATTAAGTTCAAGTTCAACAATCAAAGGCATGTGACATCTAGATCAAGACAAAGTGATCAAAAACTATAAACATCTTCCCACACAACATGCACTACTAAGCTCAAACTAGTAAAGTGCAAGAAATAAGTTCATCAAAGCTAAATAAGGTACGTAAACATGTTATGTAAAAACAATATAGTCAACCTTGATTTCAAATCCAAGATATGTAATACAAAACGCAAAAATCTTTTTGGTTTTTTAAAAAATTTTATGACCAAAAACAAAAAGCACACATTATGCTAAATGAACAATGCAAATGCAATGCATGACAGTACTTAACTAAGCTATAGAGGGTACACAAATAAGAAATATCAATTTTTTAATTAATTCTTGAGTACATGTACAAACTAGTACATACTCACACAAAATCAGAAATAGCTTAGTACTTATATAACACATACTATTCAAGTTTCTCCACAATGTCAAGCATGTTCTAAATCAAGAGAGAGATATTATAACTCATGTAATCTTCAAAACAAATAAAACAAGATACAAAATAAAATATTTTTGTCTTTTTGAAAATTTTTAATGTTTTTGGATTTTTGAATAATCAAAACAACCTAAGAAAAAAAATAAAATAACCAAAAACTAAAAGAAAACATGTCCACAGTTAATTGAAAGAATTAAATTAAGGACAAGTCAGCAACACTCACCTTAAAGAATCTTTTCTCACTTATATAGCACGAGTCTTTGGCTTTGTAGGTGAAAATCTATGTGAAGTAGAGTGTATTTGCGGAATTACACCAATCTTCTGAGAAAGACTAAAATCCTGCAATTTTCTTTCACAAGTCAACAAGCTTAAATTTTTCAAAAGCATATGAAACAATTTATTTGGACTTATGGCAGGAGAAATATCATCACTTATCCTAAATTGAAATACAGAATGTTTAAATTTTAATTTATGACAATTAGGACGAATGTGACCGAAGACACCACAAAAGTGACAAACATGAACAAATTTTGGAACATCAGTATTCCTAACAACAAATTTAGTCTCAGATTTTGGTTTTTGCCTCAACAAAGAACAATTTGGTCTAATATGACCAACAACACCACAAAGGTGATAAGTATGCACAAAAGCAGATTTCTTTTGCACACTAGTAGTAGATTTAGACATAGGTTTAGAAACTTTAGTGTCTACATCAAAACTTTTACCTTTATTTAACCTAGCAAAATAAGCCTTTTGTTTATTATTCCTCTTAAAAGGAGGGATATAAACTTTCTCAGTTTTAGGCTTAAGAGAAACAGAAACACTTCTATTATCAACAGCAGGCTTGGTACTAGTCAAATTTTCAATTTTAGTTTTAGATTCAACTAACTCTTGTTCCAAACTTTTCCTCTTCTCATCTTGAGAGAAAATTTGATTTCTCAAAAATTCATTCTTTTTATTAGATTCATCTAATCTAACAATCAATTCCTCTTTTCCCAGATTAGCCAATTTTAACTCTTCCTTAAATTTCTTAGCAATTTTCATAGATTTCAATAATTCCTTACGGAGAGTTTCACAGGCATCAATAAAATCAACAGAAACAACAATGTCCTTTTTATTCAAATCATCACAATCAAAAACAGTAAGACACTTAAAATTATTCATGACAACAGGGGTCAATGATTAGCTCTTAGATCAAAAGATCTAAAACAAAAGAGTTACCTGATCTGATACCACTTGTTTGTTTTTAGACCCCTTAAAACACAATCGGATTAACCTAGCTAATTAGCCAAGTTATTATTTAGTCCAAATTTCAGATCTAGGTTAACACAATCATACAATCATATCAATGTAAAGTGCGGAAAATAAAGAACACAAAGATATGATGACCCAGGAAAACCAAACTGGTAAAAAACCTGGGGAGGATTTAACCTAGCTATCCTCAAGGTAAAACTGCAAAACCACTATGAAAGAATTGAAGTTTGTACAATAGCGACTTAGACCACTAACATCCTATTGCTACCTCGAGTAGAAAACTTACTACCACGACCCTATGATAGCTCCAAGTTCACGGACTACTTCTTTCTTTGGCATTTGCAAAACACAAACACCCACGTTTGTGATTTTGAGATTCCACTCAAAGGTTTAGCAACACAAACTCTCCTGTTTGTGACTCCAAGACCACCCTTGAAGGTTTAGATCATCAGCATCTTTGATGACTAGAGAAGGCAGCAACTTCTACAACACCGAATCTTAAGATTCTTCAAGTAATAACACTGGTAGAAGATGTGAGAGCTTTTTAGGAACAAAACTCTAAATGCAAAAGAGGCACACTCTTCTCTCTCTAAAAAGTCTTATAAAAACGTGCTTAGGGTTTCCTTTATATACTGGGAGAAGTAGATCTGAAACCCTAATCCTTAATGGGCTTAAACTGCAATTTAGGCTTAATAAAAATTCTACAAATACGACTTTCGATTGATCGAGCCTGTTCTTCGATCAGTCGAACCAGGCAGATTCTGAAATCTTCTTTCTACAGCTTGTATGTTCTTATGTGTTCACGGTTTACCAATTGTTCTAAGCTTTTAGAACCTAGCAAAAATTGTTAAACAAATCAGTAAATTAGAGTTTGAGAAAGATGTAATAAATGAATTAATGGAAATGTTTGACGTTAAATAGAAAGAGGTCGACCAAGTAACAAAAAAAGAAGAACTAAAATTAACCAACCCACTCAAAGTCAATAAAAGAAAAAGGAAACAAAAAGACATAATAATGAAATTGATAGACTATTTACTAAATTTGAAAGATTCTATAGATATACCTATGGCTTGTTTTAAGTGTAGGAAATATGTACACCATGTTACGGAATGTGGAAAAAGAGAAAAAGCAAAGAAAGAAAAAGATAAGAAAGAAAAGACAAAAGTGAAACAAGACGGAGTAGATATAAAATCAGTACTTTACAAGACTTAATGACAAAAGCAAAAATAGTAAAACAAGAAATTAAAGAAGACAATTCGACAGACATAGATGAACAAAATATTGTAGAAATAATAAATTTGAAAGAATTGTCTAAACCTATGATAGACCCCCCCCCCTTCATTAGAAAAAGATGCTCACAATAGACAGAATTTCTTGAGTCTATTTGACAGAGTAATTTTCCAAAAATGGCATACAGAAATTACTTTAGAAATTAATAAAGAGTTTTCTTTGACAGAAATTGCTTTAATAGACTCAGGTGCTAACATGAATTGTATACAAGAAGGATTAATACCTTTAAAATATTATGAAAAATCATTTGAAAGATTAACTCAGACTAATGGAGAAAAGCTCATAATTAATTACAAAATACCTAATGTTCATATATGTAACGATGGAGTATGTTTTGAAACCGTTTTTGTTTTAATTAACTCATTCACAATGGTGATTTTGCTGTTTAGTTTGCGAAATGAGTTGGTTATGGACTCATTAACTGAATTTTGTTGAAGTCACTTTTTCTTTTGATTTAAGACCAACTTGCTGCTAAAATCATTTAAATTTGTGAATTAAGGATGGTTAACATCACTTTATGTATAATTTAAACAAGGACTGCCTGATTAGCTAGGATTGTGGAAACAGTTAAATTTGTTAATTTACAGATAGGGTACTTCACATTACCAGTGAAGTATATGATTGGTGATTTGAGCGAGTTGTTTGTACTTTTTAAGAGGAAGGCTGTTGGTCTATATGTCAAATAAAAATTGATTGAGTGCATTGTTCTTCATATGATTTCAGAAGAATAATTACTCGTGTAACTTGGATAACTCACCAGACCTTAAATATGAAAAACAGGTATTGAAAGGCAACACGTGACTAGTTATCTCAGGCTTCATGTATATGGCCAAGCAAATGACAAATCAGAAGCATGGACTGGTTTCTTTTCTTTATCCATTTCTATTCTTTGTGTGTGTTTATCTCTTTATCCTTAATTTCATGTATGATTTCTTGGATTCAGTTGTAAGTAGATGCCTTCATTGTCTGTCAGCTTTACTAAAGGGGCTTCCTTAAACACCTAGATACACCTTTTGGCTCTATAGAACAACCTACTACATTCTATTATCGTAATTATTTTAAAGTTTTCTGCCACACATTCACATATTATTTATGCAAATTTGTAGTTTACCTAACTTTTTACTTCTGCTCAGACATTGATGTGGCATTCCCCAAACTCACTATGTTGATTAAATTCATGCAGCGTGCCTTTGTAATCTGCCGCTTATTCAAGAAACAAGATCTGAGCAATGAAGTTTCGAACCACGATGAAGCGGCTGTTTCACCTGAAGGTACACAGCTAGAACTGGATCCAGTGTCTCCATCATTGGGAGGGCAAGCTGTAAATGATCCCACAAGTATTGAATGCTTTCCTGCTGAAAATTCTGATGCATCAACATCTGACACTGTAGCTCCAGTCACTTGTAACAAAGGCAACAGCGTTGTTGCTGAAAATCAAGGGGGAGAGTTACCTGAGGTGAGAAAGAAATTGATATCAAGTTGCAGCTTGAAAAACTTGAATTTTTTGTGGAAATGAGATATATAGGTAACTTATTAAGTTTTGGGTTGTTTGTTCATGTTTCTTACATCAGAATGATCCAACGCTGGAGGATGACTTGGGCGTGTTCTTTGACCCACGATTCGAACCAGAAGATTGGATACTTTTCTCTCCATCACACACGCAAATACAGGAGCTAGGACATTTGTATGCCCCCAGTGACCTCAACAGTGGTAAAGGTGGGGTGACGTCATGATGCAAGAGACGCAAGAAGATTTTTATTTAGTATTATTTATGTTTGCAAGTCAATTGTATTTTTTATGTTTTAGGTCTTAATAGTTTATTAAGCTATTAATATTTTAATTTGGAAGCAAGGTTATTTTCATAATAAGACAATTAGGGTTTCCTAGCCAATTATAACTAGAGTTTAGTAATTTTTTATAAGCAACCTATTGTACTCCTTAAGGAGATAGTTAATATTTTGATGAATGAAAAAAATAGCCGTTTGGTCTCTTTTGGTCTGGTACTGACTCCAGGTCTATCCTAAGTGGTGACTCTTAGTGGTTTCCCCGCTTGGTGCTGACTCCAAGCCAGACCTAGGTACTGACTCTTAGGTCATATCTCTTTATTTTATTGTTATTTCAGTTTTATTCTGGTTGTCCTGCGTCATATTTGGTATCAAAGTAAACACCAATCTGTTGAATCATCACAGCAGGAAAGAACCAGAAAATATCACCCAAAAAAAGAATTCATTGCCGTGTTTCTCATCCCATCAAACCACAATACCCACACAAAAGCCAACCACCATAAAGGAAATCAGATCCAGAAAACCCATAACCCACTCCATCAGAACAGTACTGTAAGAATTCGTTAATACCGATCTCACCCCGTCGTTCCAAAGTGGCTGCCCACAACCATCACAAGCTGTCGGAAGGGCCAACCACCATAACCACAACACCATCGGAAGCCACAGCCTCGCACGCCGCTGGTTCTACTACAACGCCAGACCTGCATCTATCCAATCTCATAAGGTAACCCACTGGCCTGTCTAAATTCCCCTATTTCCTTTCTTTAGCCATTTACGTAACCAAGATTTTTGTTAAAAAAAAAAAAAAAAAAACAGTGCATTTGTCTCTCAAAATTGTACCTGACCCATTAGCCACAAACACAATTTTACCCGGCCCAAATAAAGAACCAACACAGCCCATTATAAATTTAGCTCAATCCAATAGGCCAACACCCAATAAAAATAAGTAAATAAATAAAGTCACCCTATTGCAAAACCCACAGCCTGATCCTTTTAACAAGCCCTAAGCCCAGCTTATACAACACCAGTTTTCCTTTAAAAGGAGAAGACTCGGCCCCCACACACAAAAAAAAAAAAAAAAAAATGACTTTCTTTCATAGTGAACTTGAAAAGCAGCTTAAGGAGGCTGGGAATAAACTCCTTAACCCTCCTTCCTCCATTGATGACCTCCTTACTCTTCTTGATGAAGTTGAAAATTTGTTAGCATACGTGGAGCAAGTACCATCCAAATCAATGTGAGATGCACTTTTTCCCTCAGTAAAGGCTCTGATCAATAATAAACTTTTGAGACATGCTGAAATGGATGTGAAGGTTTCAGTTGTATCTTGCATTATTAAGATTACAAGAATAACAGCACCAGATGCCCCATATAAAGATGAGCAAATGAAGGAAATATTTCAATTGATTGTGGCAGCATGTGAAAATATGTCTCATGTGTCTACTCGCTCTTATAAGAAGATGACTTCAATTCTTGATACCATTGCAAAGGTCAAGTTATGCTTGGTGATGTTGGATCTTGAGTGTGATGCATTGGTTCTTGAGATGTTTCAAAGTTTCTTGAAGATGATTAGGTCCAACCATCCACCTGCTGTACTTTCAGCCATGGAAACAATTATGAGTCTAGTCATAAATGAAAGTGAAGACATTTCCTTGGATCTTGTTGGTTCACTTTTTGCTATTGTAAGAAAGGCAAATCAGAATGTTTCACCTATTTTGTGGACATTGGGGGAGCAAATAATCACTAGGATTAATGCCCAGCTTGTTTCACCTATTTCGTGGACATTGGGAGAGCAAATAATCACTAGGATTAATGCCCAGCTAGAAAAGATAATGGCACCCACTCAAAAACTACCCTGCAAGCTTGAGGGTGCACATGATGTGAAAGTTGAAGTTGTTGAATGTGCTTCTGATCAACCCTCCACAGTCCTTGAAGATCTACCATCTTGGTGAAATCGAAGAGGTTAAAACCACAGTACTTCCTATGGTTCATAAGGTTCAAGAAGAGATTATACTGATTCCACACATTGATTTTGTTATTCCAAATGAGTTTGATGTGGTGGAATTCAAGGTTTTTCTTTTCCCTATGCTCCCTAAGGTGATTTCAGACTTGAAACAAGTGTTATTTGTCAGCATCCTAATCCTTCAATGCTTTAAAACTCAAGGTCAAGTTTTCTCCAACCAGAGGAGAATGATGCAGAAGACGCAAGAAGATTTTTATTTAGTATTATTTATGTTTGCAAGTTAATTGTATTTTTTATGTTTTAGGTCCTAATAGTTTATTAGGCTATTAATATTTTAATTTAGAAGCAATGTTATTTTCGTAATAAGGCAATTAGGGTTTCCTAGCCAATTAGAACTAGAGTTTAGTAATCATTTATAAGCAACCTATTGTACTCCTTAAGGAGATAGTTAATATTTTGATGAATGAAAAAAATGGCCGTTTGGTTTCTTTTGGTCTGGTGCTAACTCCAGGTCTACCCTAGGTGATGACTCCTAGTGGTTTCTCCGCTTGGTGCTGACTCCAATTCAGGCCTAGGTGCTGACTCCTAGGATATATCTCTTTATTTTATTGTTATTTCAGTTTTGTTCTGGTTGTCCTGCGTCACGGCTCGAATGAACAAGATGATATAGCTGCATTCCTGGATTCAGTTATACGCGATCCAGATGGGTACTCATATGTTGGATTTGGAAATCAAAAGAATCTGGCTTATGAAAGTCAGGCCTTGAATGTGGTATCTGTTAAGGACAAAGGATCATGCAGTGTGTCAGATGCTGAGGTGGTCAATGCACCGGTAAGTGGAAGCACTCAAGATACTTTTTATTAATTAGACTTGAAGTTTTGCTACTATAATTTGTGTAGTGTCAGTTTGTGAGTTGCTATGGCCTTCTTTGGATACGTTTGAATTTATTTGACATGGTTTATTTTTATCTGATCTTTATCTAAACTAGTCGCTAATCCGTGCGATGCACGGGAAAAATACTTTGAAATATCTGTTTAAATACATTGTATTCTCAAAGCTTTTCAAAAGAATATGCATGTTAACAACTTCTATCCTTTTCAACTTCATTACAAAAATATGGGCAACTCGTGTTGGACAGAGAGAGAGAGAGAGAGAGGAGAGATAGAGAGAGAGATTGTACCTATCAAAGTATCTGTTTAAACTCCTCTATTAAAAATATCCATCCATTGGATTCATAATAATACCACAGTCTCTACACAATAAACCATATGCTCCAACCCTTTGATTACAGTGATCCACTACTTTTGCCATTAAAGGATCATTCAAATTAAATTTCTTTGTCCAAGATTTAACATAAGACTGCATTTCATCTCGAGCTACTACCCCCAAAATTGAAGCACCTCAACATTTAAACTTGATGAGTCTGTAAACCAAAACATTTATGTCATACTACTATGTTGCACATATATATTTTTAATTACAAATTATCCTTGCACAAAAAGATCATTAAAAGTACTTAATCTTAGCATGATTTTCCATGTAATATAGCAAAGAAACCATTAGTAGATTATCCAGTCCTCTCCAACTATCTTATGGGTCTGTGTATTTATATTACAAATCATTTAACTTGCCTTTATGCTGTAAACTTGTAGTTGTTTCTTTCTGCAGATTATGCATGAATAAATGTTACAATTATCTACTTCCTTATAGCATGTTCTATTCAGATCAACCACACCATGGATCTCAAAGAATGTGGTATCCTTGACAAATGAAAACAATAACTTGGTAAATGCCCTCATCTCTTATAAACCAATTTTCATTATTGCAGTCTAAACATACATTAACAGCCAAGATAAACAGTAAAGCAAATGAGAAACTAATAAACTACTTAAAAAAATTCTAGCTTAGTTGAGTATTCTTTGCACTTAATTTTGTGTTATTTCCCATCTCCAAGTCATCCAAAAAACCTGTCCCATTAGTGAATAATTCCTCCATTACTTATAAAAATTGTTTAAAGAAGAAGAGAAAGAACTAAATTGTACTACTAACATGCTGCTAAATCAACAAAGTTTTTAAGGGTACCACATAGTTCAACTCCTTCCACATCTTGGATTAATTTGATAACATTATATAAAGAAATTATGAACAAAGCATGAATGTAATGATTGATTGATGTGCACCAAATCATACCCAACATATAAAATGGAAATTTAAATTTATTTATCTACCGTATCAAAATCTACTTACAAATCACTCTAAGACAATTCCTTTATTCATGTCAATGATTTTAAAAACGATTTGCAATTATGATACCTCATATTTCTAGCCAACTAATTTGTAAAGTTAATTTTTATCAACTAAATTTGTCCATTGCATTCATAGCTGTGACTAAGAAATAGGGACTACTAAATAGTTGAACCCATTTCTTTGCAATCTCTCTGTTCTCCCTGTATCCATCTGATTTCTACACAGATTTTTTTTTTTTTTTTTTTTGATAAATAACGATATTTCATAAAACAAAAGCCCCAGGTACACCGGGAGTGTACATGGAAAGATTTACATCAAGATCGAAAATTACAATGATCAAGCATAACAAAAAGATTAGAGCAAGAAAAAGAAGAGAAAGTAGAACACCAAGCAAACAAAGAGTGGAGGAGAGATTTAATCTCAAGAGTCAACTGTTCTGTTCCCTCAAAGCATAAACCTCTCAAGAGATTTAATCTAACTTCTACACAGTAATCTACACATAAACCTCTCATAAATTAATTGATTTACCTAATAAAGTTGGAGGTTCTGAGATCAGTCCATAGAGATCCTAATTTTTGAAAGGTATTAGAAATAATGCATTGAGATATGGAAAACAAAAAACACAATATTATAGAAAGTAAATTGACCTTCCTCACTATAGTAAAAAAAGCATCCCATGCTCCAAAATAACATTGAGGCACCCTAGCCAGTAATTTTCCTTCAAATTAAAGTTCAACTTTGACAATTTGCAATCCACACAACAGAACCAAATAAAAAAAAAAAAAAAAGAGAAGAAAGGACCATTAAATAGTAAATAATCAACTTTTGTGTCTCTTCAATAACTATTTAAAACCTAAAAAATGGAACATTAAGGAAAAATCTTAAAGATACAAACTTACCCTTATTGTATGGTCCATAAAAAAAGGAAGAGGTTTTTTCCCCCCATTTTTTAGACAATTTGTCATAATTTTTGAGTGATGTATTGGCCAAGTCCAATGCAACCTCCATATACAGTTCAAAGAAAAAAAAATAAATGCAAGAGAGATAGAGAAAGGGAGTACCTTCAATGGCTTTCAAATTTGGCAGTTATTCATCAATGCCACCACCTTTTCTTGTGCTTTGACATTGTTGCCCTTAGTTCCTACAAATAAAATCAAATGCACTCAATTTGCATAGAGTAAGAAATGCAAAATATTAAGTACTCTAAATGGTACAATGGATTTTGCATAGTGACCTTGCCAAATCATATCAAAATATGCCTAGAGGATCTAAAAGCAAAGAGAAAGTACTCAAATTAAAAACTTTCACCCTTGACCATAACACTACTTGCCTTGTAAATCAATTTGCTGTATTCAAAAAGAAAATATTAAATTAACACATGTGATGCTCTCAACATAGCTGTGGTAGCCATCCACAATCTTTGGCAAGGAATTAATTTAGTATGGACTATAATAAGAGAACCATAACTATCTTTAACAATAATGCCCAAACCTGCATAATTGGCGGCTTTTCGAAAAAGGTCAGCGCCATATTCATTTTGAGATGAGGAGAAATAGGTGGCTACCATTGCCATGTTTTAGGAGCTGCAGTTGTTGGCTAACATTGCAAAACCTAAATAGCTAATGGTCCTAGATTGAAATTTTCGTATAAAAAAATCCAAATTGAGAAAGATTAGGCATAGAAAAGTTCCTAATTTTTGCAATTGAAAATAACCCCTCCCACCAAAAAAATGATTAATTGCAACTGAGAAACTCAAACTTATAATTTGCTTGGCTGACATGTTCAGAAAGTGACCAGATCCTTTGCATTGAAATAGCATCCATGAGGTTTAGAACAAACCACCATCTAAAATCTCACTTGCAATGTTATATTAAGTAGCAAACGAAGGACCCATGAAAAAATATATATATATCTATATATATATATATATATTTATATGATTTGTTAATTTGATGGACCCAACTTACCAAAGTCGGCAATTGAATTCCCCATGAAAACTTGTTAGGCCTAACCTTTCAGAAGCCAATCAACATTGAACAATTTGCACTAATGGTTGAATTTATGGAAAATAATGGTTCTGAGGAATTAAGATGTGAAAGACCCAAGATGAAATGATTTATCATGTAACTAAATAGGGTTCAAAGATTGATAAGTCTGAAGAGGACATTACCTGTACTCTAAGAATTGGAGGTAGAATATGCACAACCATACCAGATGGTGGTTTGATTTTAAGGCATGCAAGTGCTTTGTGGTCAACTTCACATCCAATTTCTATTACAAATCTCAACCACATTTTACATGAAATTCACCTAAACAAAAAGCAGCCAAAACACCAAAACATTTACAAATTCCTATAAAGTATATGCACCCTAAAAACCAGAAATAAGAAGCTAATCAACACCGGAACCCTTCACTTACTAACCCAACAACTTTTGAGTGTAAATATGCTTTATTAACAGAAAATTAAAATAAAATAAAATAAGAAATTCCCAAAGCCAAAGTTTACCTGTAAAAAACAGCGAAAACCATTCAAACGAAACCCAAATAACTCAACATAACAAAGTTTGCAGCCTTTTGAGGGAGAGAAAGTAACAATTAGATAGCAAGGACCCAAGGCCACACACAAACCCAATTGACAAACACAAATTGAATATACCAATATGAATATATATGTAGAGCTTACATAGGTCAATCTCACATACATATACTTGAATAAAACCACAACATTAAAAAGAAAACCAAATTTCCAAAGAACTAATATTGATATCACAATTGACAACAAAATTTAAAAGAAATATGTAAATAGCATTGCACATGCATAAGCAATTGGGTTCTACACATCCAATCCAAAATTCAGTTTAAGCATTTCTTCAAACACTTGTGCGGCATTAAGAAACCAACAAAAAAAAAAAAAATAGAATTCCAAAAATTGAGAAATAAAAATATGCCAGAATTGAAAACCCAAAAGGATTAAAAAATGAAACGTGGATGTTCCAATACCAAAGAGAGAGAGGGAGAAAGATTAGGTATTGTTGTCATGATGTAACTTTTTCCATATTCATCTAGCCAATCTAATTGCTAGATGACGTTGTTGAAGCTCTTGGTGGAACTGTAAGGTTGAAAGATAAGTAGAATGGCAAAATTAAAAACGAAACTAAAAGATACATGGAGACCTTAAAAAATTCACATTGCGTTAAATACCCTGCCTTTGGTTTTTCTGAAACGGCAGCAACTGAAAGGACTTGAACATTTGGAGGAAGGAAGAGGCGAAGAGCCCTGGCATTATGAATCTGAAGTCTGAACTTTGAAACTATCTTTGGAAGAGAGAGAGGCTGCCGTTAGCAAGCTTGAAACTGTGAAGCAGGGGTAAAGCAAAAGGTGGGGAGACAAAAAGGGTTTTTTGCCGTTAAAAATTAAAGACCATTCGGCTGGGTTTGGGCTTTATGGTGGGCAACATATAGGTTGGGCTTCATGCTAGTCATCATTAATGTGAGATACATGTTTATAATTAAAGTTATAAAGATTGGGCTTTATGGTGGAGATAAGGTTGAGAATCATTTTTCTTTTATTAGTATTTTAAAATTTAGGGAATGCATTTTAAATTAAAAGATAAATTCAGAAAAAATGTTGGTAATGACATGGTTGCTGATGTAGCTCAATGAGAGGGTAACAACATTAAATGCTACGTCTCAGTTTTTAGTATTATATAGAATATAGATTGGTCTTTATATAGCTAACATTGCATTGTAATGGTGTACAGCATTTTCAAGGTTCTCTGAAGTCTGAAGACATCATTGACAGAAAGGCTCCTTTGCAGAACCCCATCTCATCTAGTGGTGCTTCTGAACAAATGTATGATTATAGTCTCAAGGAATCGAGCAATCATTTGACTGCAGCCTCAAGTGGTGAGGTTAGAACTGGAATCACGATAAGGCATCGCTCACATAAAATCCAACCAGGCATTGGAAACTCTATGGCACAGGGCAGTGCTCCAAGAAGAATACGTTTGCAGTGTAAACTTCAAGTGCAGCCACTTACCTCAAACTTGGTGCCAGAAGATTGGAGATACACAACAGGAGACCATGAATTAAAACCAGTTGATACAGATGTAAGAAGTTTGTTTTGTGAACCTAATGTGATATTCTGATGACATATATGCAGTATGCACGGATTATGAAGTTTATTAAAATGCTGATGTACAGGAGGAAAATACTTCAGAAAAGCATGCTGTTGCTGGTGATCACAGTGCTGCTGCTACTACTAGTGCTTTTAGTGAACCCCAAAATATCCTTTCTAATTCCATCGAAAACTATAAAACCTCTTAAGAGCTAAGCACCAGTCCGAGCCCAATCCTGAGGTTCAACAGCCGTAGCAATTTGACAGGCTTTCTCGCAGCTTCTTTGTTTCCAAAGGCTTCTCCTGTTTGCCACTCAAACTGGTCACTTGCTATTCTGTTCAGGGTGGTGCTGGTTGCAGTCTTGCTCATAAGCTTTGCTAGCATATGGAGATGTGTTAAATTATGATTTCAGTTGGATATTAGGATATTGTACATTTGTTTTTGAAACTGAGAGAGTTCTTTCATGGTGAAGATTTAGCATTTTTAACCGGCCTACGTCATTTAAAATTTAGAGGGGTACATGGTGCTACATCATTTAAATTTAATAATCATTCCTTATTGAGATTATTAAATTTTTTTTAGTGACTTATCACCATGTACACCTTTAGATTTGTGAAATTTTTAGTCTTCATCATGAAACAGTGAGGATCCTACTTAGCTATTTAGAGAACTTTTTCGGCATGTAGTTGACACCAAAATTTTTGTCTTTTTTGGGTAGTGGGGTTAGACTTGATAGGATAGATTTCTTAGGTTTGTCGTTGCTAATGACTATATTATGTAATTATATGTACCCAGCTATCAAAAAAAGAAAAAAAAAAAGAATATATGCCCAGACTATGTCTATCTGTTTATGTATAAATGCTTTCACTTACAGTTTTGTATTCTTTATAATTAAAATTTTGCTGCATATGATTACAGGGACTTGTTTGTTTTTCTTTATGAAGTCGTACTTTGAAAAAATGTGTACATACTCTCTGGCTAAGTAAACTGGTAGTTTTATAGTTCTAGAAATGGTTTATTGTTCATGTTGCAGATTGTTGGATGGTTTATGGATATGACAATGGTGTTTCTGGATGGGGGTGTGTGAATTGACCTCTAGGACTTGTGAATATAGATCAAAGTGAAAGCTGAATTAGCATTATATGGGCCATATGCGTGGGGGGGTTGGGGACAAAATTGAGCCTGAAAGTGCAAAAATTAAGGCGTTTGGCGTAATTATGTTAAAATTATTAAATTACCAACCTAAAAAGGGTTAATACTTTTACTTAATGGCGTGTCGACAAGCAATTGTTTTTGCCTTGGAAGCTGGATTTTCAGAGCTTGTAATTGAGGGTGATAACAGCACAGTAATGAAAGCCATCTCGGGTTTATCCTGCCATAATTCCTTGCTTGGGCATGTATATGAGGATATTTGTGCTTATCTAAATGGGATGCAGCGGGTTTCAATAAGTTGTATTAAGAGAGGGGGGAATATGGTTGCGCATTCTTTAGCAAAGTATGCAAAAAATATTAGTGATGTAGTCTATTGGATAGAGGACTCACCACCACCTGCGGTGGAGGCTTTGTACCAAGATTCTTTACATGTTAGTGAATGAATGAATGCCTCATTTTCAAAAAAAAAAAAAAAAAAAGTTAAAAAGGTATCTGGAAAAAAAAGAAGTTACGAAGCTAAATTAAAAAACAATGTAACAAAATTCATGACTTAAAATAAAATAAAAAAACTACAAACAACCAAATTAGCCTTGAAAATTTGGGTTTAGTTATATATCCTATATAGACAGTAGTTAGAGGCAGTCACATGTTTTACTACCATTTAATTTTCTTTGAATTCATACTTCATGATACTTCTTTAATTATCATGTCCCTTATACTAATATTATTTTTGGTATTTTTCTACCTTTTATTATTCTAGAGGTCGAGCCTAATGTGATTGAAAGTGCCTTCCGTCCACGTTAACATGTCATGGATTGAAGTTAAAGAATTAGTCTCTCTATTAATATATCCTATCTACTTTTTTTTTGGGTCCCTTAGTTTGAATTAATTCAATATTTTTTCTCATTAATGCATTAATCACCCTTTTATGAACATGATAATTTTTTTTATCAATAAAGGCCACTTCTAGGTGAATTTTATTTGGGAAATGCTAACAAGTGCCCTTAGGGCATTGGTTAATAATCCATTTAAAAAAAGTTTTTATGAGAAATGAAAAAAAAAAAAAGTAATTAATATTTTGACAACTTTTTTCATTTTTCATAAAAGTGATATCAAAATTTTTCTAAAATGGATTATTAACGAGTGCCCTTATCTATCTTAACATTTTTACTTTAGCTAAACATTTAATAAATATATTACTTCTTAACAACCCAACACTGACATCATAAAACATGGTCAGTCTGATACCAATATTCTAAAATTATCATACACTATGATCATACAACACTATTTTCATCAAACCCCCTCTAATGCTATGATTAATATCCACACAATTATTCATTGCTTCACAAAATTTATTTTCAAAACAAAATAATACACAAATTTCAAAGCTCGTCCAAATAAAGCCATATAGTGCAAAGTGATGAGTAGGAAAAAACATCAAAATGATTGTACTTTTATAAAAAAAAGTGGTTAATTCGATGGTCAACTAACTTAATACCAAAGTGTTGGACTTTTAGTGGTCCCAAGTCCCAATGGGACCCTTCTCCCAATCGGCCAATCGTTGAGTTCATTTGTGCATTCAACGCGTTTTGTTAGTACATGCACAAGGCCAAAAACAGATACCTTACCCAATCCTTTTTTTTCTTTTTCTTTTTTAAGTCAAGTCAAGCGGGGTAGATGTGTTCTCGGTAGGGTAGGGTAGGTTCTCCCACCATCTCCATACCGTAGCATAGTGTTTCCCTTCTTGTTTTGAGAAAGACGTTGAGTTCCCTCTAGTAACAACGTTACTAGTAGGGCTTGTGGGCTGTTTTTTCAGGGGTTTGGGAGACAGAATAGGATCGGTATGGAGGACTTAACTAGGAATTGGAAGAAATTATCACTGACGGAAAAAGAAGGGGATAAGCTTGATCTGTCAAAGAATAAGAAAAACAGGTTTTTGTATTAGCAGCAAAGTTTTTCACACGCAGATCATTGAACGTGGAGGCTGTAGCAAAAACGTTCAAACCACTATGGCGCACTAGGAAATCATTTGAAGTGAGTGAAGCAGGGGATAATAGATTATTATTTGCTTTCCAGACGGCGGAGGATGTAGAGAAGGTACTAATGGGAGAACCATGGTCTTTTGACAGACACTTGGTCGTTTTTCAACGATACGATCTGTCTACTCCAATTGAGGCACTCACTTTCGACAAGGTAGCATTCTGGGTTCAGATACATAATTTACCATACTCTCTCTTGACATCCGAAGTAGCAATGCGTCTTGGAGAGTCATTAGGAGAGGTTACTATGCCAAAGGATCTAACGGAGATGAGAGGAGGAAATTTCATAAGGGTGCGAGTGAGCATAGACATATCTGAACCGCTGTGCAGAGGAAGACGTGTGGATTTTGATGAAGAGAATGAAGGGTGGGTGTCTTTTCAGTACGAAAGACTACCTAATCTATGCTATTGGTGCGGCCATTTAACGCATGACGATAAAGAATGTGTTTTGTGGCTCCAAAGCAAAGGAACATTATCGGTAGAAGATCAACAATTTGGAGCATGGATCAGGGCCAGCCAGTTTAATACGGCGAAGAAATCCATAGTTGAGGTTCAAGGGTATGAAAACGCGACGGGGGCATCAAAAATGAAAGGTGGGAAGACCGGAACAGGCAGATCGGAAACGGTGCCGGCGACTGCTTCGGTTGGGAACGTGGTGTCTAGTAACGTATCCGGAAAATCCGGAAAATCAGTAGCACATCAATCTGCAGCGGAATTTGCGGCCACTCTCCAGGAAATTGATGGGGCTATTAATGAGGGCTCTGAAATTCAAATTTTAAATAAGGATGATAATGAGGTAACGGTAGACCAGGATGGGAAGAAAACGAATATGGAAATGAGTATGGCGGCTGAAGATGCGGATATTAATAGCCATGATGTTCAGTTGACTCCAAGGTCTTCACAGCTAGGAGAGCACGTGCTATTCACAGCTGGATGGGTGGAAAATGATAGAGATAAAAAAGGAAGGAGAGGAGGGACGTGTGGCATCAGAAATAAAATACAAGCCAGTGATAAAGGGCCTTCACGGGCCATACTAGTCACCGAGCCTAAGCCCAATGGAACGTGGGTCAGAATGAATGACATGCCAAGGAGCTTATGTGAACAAAAAATAGTTGAACAAGAAGGGCCCAAATGTAAGAAAATAAACCAATTTGACATGGAAGGTGGGATACAGGAAAAAGAAAAGAAACCCAAAATTGACGAAGAGACAAAGAACCTGAGTATCTTGATGGCTTCAGAATTTAAATCGGCGGAGGTTGCTAAGCAACCCCGCCGGGAGCAATGAATCTGCTCAGCTGGAACTGCCGGGGGCTTGGGAACCTCCGAACAGTAAACGCCTTGTATGAGGTGGTAAAAAAAGAAGAGCCCAAGATCATCTTCCTCATGGAGACGAAGTCAAACAGGGATTGGATGGTTATGGTTAAAGACAGAGGCAACTTTAAACATGGTTTGTACGTGGACAGCATTGGTTCAAAGGGAGGGTTGGCAATGTTATGGAAGGAAGAGGTGAAGCTTGATATTCAAACATTCTCACAGTCACACATTGATGCACTGGTAAATGGTGGGGCTGAATATGGGTGGTGGCACTTGACTGGTTTTTATGGCAATCCGGAAACATCAAAACGAAACGAATCATGGGCTAAAATGAAGCATTTGGGTACAACTTCTTCGCTGCCTTGGCTGGTTATCGGTGACTTTAATGAGATTATGAGCATGTCGGAGAAGGAAGGTGGGAGTTCTAGACCAAGGCAACAACTTGCAAACTTTGTAGAAACAATAAACTTGTGTGGTTTGTGTGACATTGGCTTCGTGGGACCAAGATTTACGTGGACTTATGAGACGAGGGATGGAAGGCAGATTCGAGAAAGGCTTGACCGTGCCTTAGCAACTGTTGAATGGGTGAACTTGTTCCCAAGAGCAAAACTTCACCACCTCACCAACTCGGCATCAGACCACTCTCCTTTGTTGTTGCGTTTAGAGAAAAGGGTTAGTAAAAAGAAGATGAAGAAATTATTCAGATTTGAATCAATGTGGCTCAAGGAACCTCAATGTGAAGAGATTGTGCAGAATGCTTGGAGCGATGGTGTTCTTGCTAAGTCGGACTTCCCTTTAGTCTCATGTATAAATCAATGTAGAATGCAGCTGGAAGCATGGAATAAAAATGTGTTTGGACACGTTGGGAGGAAAATAAATGAACTACAAAAACATTTGGAGTGGTTGGAGTTGCAACCGGCCTCTCCAGGAAACATACAAGATATGAGGGACACAAGAATGGAGTTAAACAAATGGCATGAAAAGGAAGATGCAATGTGGTACCAACGTTCAAGGATCAATTGGTTTCGAGATGGGGATAGAAATACAAGATATTTTCATGCTAAGGCTTCGGCTAGGCTCAAAAAGAATCAGATTGATGGGATGCTTGATGCACAGGAGATATGGCAAGATGATGAAGGGAAGGTGGGTGAAATAGTGGAGGAGTATTACACGGCTCTCTTTACAACAAGCCATCCAACAGAGTTCAATGAAATTTTACAAGCCATACAGCCTAAGGTGACCCCACAAATGAATCAAATGCTAAACAAAGCTTTTACCGCCAGTGAAGTACATGTGGCTTTGAAGCAGATGCACCCATTAAAGGCTCCAGGCCCAGATGGTATGCCCCCTTTATTTTATCAGCAATTTTGGCCTATAGTAGGTGATGTAGTTACTAAAACTATTCTTGATTTCCTTAATCATGGCTTGTTTCCTCCTAATTTTAATGAGACTCATATTGTACTAATCCCTAAAGTTAAGGAACCCAAAAGGGTGACTGATTTTCGTCCAATTAGTCTATGTAATGTGGTTTTCAGGATAACATCCAAGGTGATTGCAAACAGATTAAAAAAGATCCTGCCGTCCATTATTAGTGACACCCAAAGTGCTTTTGTGCATGGAAGGCTGATCACTGATAATGTCCTTGTAGCATTTGAGACCATGCACCACATTAATGGGAGGAAAGGAGGAAAAAAGGGTGAAATGGCATTGAAGCTGGATATGAGCAAGGCATATGATAGAGTGGAGTGGCTATGTCTGGAAAATATTATGGCTAAGCTGGGTTTTGGGGAGAAATTAAGGAGTTTGATCATGAAATGTGTTACTTCAGTTTCCTATTCAGTAAAAATTAATGGGAAACCAGGAGGCAAGATCATCCCATCTAGGGGAATACGGCAAGGAGACCCATTATCCCCATACTTGTTCTTATTGTGTGCTGAGGGACTTTCAGCACTAATAAAAAAGTCAGTGGATAAGGGTGACATGGAAAGGGTAACAGTTTGTAGGGGTGCTCCTCGCCTATCACACCTCTTCTTTGCAGATGACAGTATTATTTTCTGTAAGGCTACAATTGAAGAATGTAATGCCATACAAAGAATTTTGGAGGTGTATGAACAAGCTTCGGGTCAACAATTGAATCGAATGAAAACGGCTTTGTTCTTTAGCAAGAACACTCCTGACGATATTAAAGAAGAAATAAAGAATAGATTTGGGGCTCAAGTGATTCGGCAACATGAGAAGTACTTGGGTTTGCCATCCTTAGTGGGGAAAAATAAGAGAAATACTTTCAATGATATTAAGGATAAACTTAGCAAAAAGTTAGCAAGTTGGAAAGAGAAACTCCTTTCAAAAGCAGGTAAGGAAGTGTTGATCAAGGCTGTAGCTCAAGCTATACCAACGTACACTATGAGCTGCTTTAAAATACCTGATTCTCTCTGTGATGAGTTGACTAGTATGATCCGGAATTTTTGGTGGGGTCAGAAAGGTGATGAGAGAAAAATGTCTTGGCTTAGTTGGGATAAAATGTGTGAGACCAAGGCAAATGGAGGTATGGGGTTTCGGCAATTAAAACAATTTAACCTGGCTCTTCTTGCTAAACAAGGGTGGAGACTTCAAGTAATGCATGATTCTTTAGCCTATCGTCTTTTCAAGGCGAGATATTTTCCCCACACAGATTTTGTTAATGCAACAATGGGAAATCACCCATCCTTTGCTTGGAGGAGTATAATGGCTACTCAACATTTGGTGCAGCAAGGCATCCGTTGGAATGTGGGAAATGGGGAATCTATTCGTGTATAGGGTGACAAATGGCTGCCATCTTCTTCTACTTTCAAGGTGGTGTCCCCTAAGTTGTTCGTGCATGTTGATCTACGGGTAAGTGAGCTGATTTTCCATGATCATGTGGGTTGGAAAATGCAGGTTATAGACACCCTTTTTCTTCCCCATGAGGCAGACACTATCAAAAGCATTCCTTTAAGCACTCATCTACCGCCGGATAAGCTTATATGGGCTGCGACAACTAATGGTTTATTTAGTGTTCGTAGTGCATACAGGCTAGCGATGGAGAATCCTCAAGCTGAAAATGTTGGTTCCAGTTCTGATGGCAGGGAACTTCGAAGTTTCTGGAGGCGAATTTGGAGGATACCAGTCCCTCATAAAATACGACACTTTACTTGGAGAGCATGTCGAGAGATCTTGCCCACGAAGATGAATTTGAAGAGGAGAAAGGTGTTGGACGTTGATAGCTGTGAGGAATGTAATGATGGTTCGAAAAGATCGGGTCACCTGTTTTGGAGCTGCCAGAGAGCCAGACAGATTTGGCAATGCACCAAACTCAGGTTTGCTTTTGAACCGTCAGCCATCAATTCTTTCTTCGATCTGGTATGGCACCTAATGATGAGAGAGGAGTATGACGAGGACAAGGTGGCCACGGTGGTCACTATTGCATGGTCGATATGGGCAAATCGCAATGAAGTGCGCCATGGCGGGACAAAGAAGACGGAAGAAGCTTTCGTCAAATGGAGTGCGCAATACTTGACAGAATACAGGAGTGCGAATGTTTCAATGGAACTGGTACGGAGAAGCCAAGATGTGAAATGGTCTCCTCCACCAACGGCAAGCTACAAAATAAACGTGGACGGAGCGGTTTTCAAAACACAAAAATCAGCAGGGGTTGGAGTCATTATCCGAGACGAACAGGGACAGGTTGTAGCAGCTCTAAGTCAGAAGATAAATGCACCTTTGGGAGCTTTGGAGGTGGAGGCGAAGGCAGTTGAGATAGCTCTCCAGTTTGCAATGGATGTAGGTGTTTATGAGTTCACTATGGAAGGGGATTCTTTGGTAGTTTATAATGCTCTGTGTGGTCACTCATCCCCACCATCATCGGTGGCATCAGTCATTTCTGGTGCACTTGCTTTCTGTGGGCTGTTTCGTCGGGTTGAATTTTCTCACATTCGTAGACAGGGTAATACACCAGCACATTTATTGGCAAAACATGCTTTAGGCATTGTCGATTATGTAGCATGGATGGAAGAGACGCCTTGCTTCATAATGCAAGCTCTTACCCATGATGTAACTTTTTCTATTTGAGTGGAAATAAAATTGCAATCTTCCTATCAAAAAAAAAAAAAAAGTCAAGCGGGTCCATCCCAAATTCCCAATTTATAGTATATTTTAAACAAAATTTTTTTTAGCTGGTTTTAACTTCGAGCAAGACTTAGATATAGTATTTACATGCTGTTTAATAGGTTTTCTTTTTAAAATTTTAGCATTTGAATTTTTTCTCATGAAAACCTAGTGTATTTTTAAATTTAGTAGCCATATGATTGAGTTTTAAGAGGGTAATTTAAGAAACAGCACCTAAAGTACTGTACCTAAGTTTTGTCCTTTAACTTTTAACTCTTAAGGTCTGTTTGGATATCTTTTATTTTGCTGAAAATTGAAAACTGAAAATTAAAAATACTGTAGCAAAATCATTTTTAAATGTGTGAATAGTGCCGTGAGACCCATTTTAATGAAAGTTTTGTTGAAAAAATAGGTTTGTAGGTCCTGTGAACAGTGCACAGGACCCACTGAAACTCAATTAACGCTCTTCTCAAAAAAAAAAAAAAAAAAAAAAAAAAGCTAAAACGCAAATGCTAATACTTTCATCAATATCCAAACAGGTATTTAATAGTTTTGTTATTTAATCGATTTATAACTTAATGCTTCTTGTTATTTTTTATGAAGATATTCAGGGTCAAATCTTTTACCTTCAATTACAACTATCACATTCTCAAAAAAAAAAATTACAATTATCAAATTATAAAGAAGATAAATTGCAAATTATACCTCTAAAATTTGAGAGTATTTGAATTTTACACCTTAAAGTTTCAGAATTTAGAATTTACCGCCTAAAGTTTGAGGGTATTTAGATTTCACATATTGACATTTCAGAATTTGAATTTTACCCTTTAAAATTTAGGAGCGTTTGAATTTTATATCTCAATTTTTGAAACTTTAGGGTTTAAAATTCACAGCCCCAAACTTTATGTAGTAAAATTCAAATATCCCTAAAATTTAGGAGGTAAAATTATAATTCTAAAATTTTAGAGTATAAAATTCAAACACTCCCAAATTTCAGAGAGTAAAAATCCAAATTTTAATACTTCATAGTGTAAAATTCAAATATTTTCAAAATTTAGAAGTGTAATTTGTAGTTTATTCTTATTAAAAAAAAAACAAATTAGAAAAGAGAGAGAGAGAGAGAGATTTTATAAACTAAATTCCCATCTATATATTATACTTTTAGTGTAAAATGCAATTAAGTTAAGAACTTTTTGAGGGGGAAAACAATAGAAAAGAAAAGAGTTTGGAATTCCAGAACATTCTCATTGATAATCTCATAATGTCATCCACTGCCAAGTTCAATCATGTCATGAATTCCAAAAAGTTCTCATCATCAATATCTCACAACTCGATTTCACTAGTTCCAATTATCCAAAATCTTCTCATCAATTTCTCATTCCCACTAGTCTATAATATGGTGCAATTTATGTTCATCAAAAAAAAAAAAAATGATGCAATTTATTATTAAAAGAATTCCAGAATGTTCTCACTTCTCATCAAATAGTTCATCCAATTCCATTCCACATGGTTGAACTCCTTCCTTGCACCTTAAGATATTCTTTTATTATTACGTGTTCTATTTATTACAAAAGATTCTACATCTACTCAAACCCTATATGCAACACTTTGTTGGGTTCACACTATGATGTTCACCAATGAGGGGAACAGAGTAGCAATGATGACCAACTATTCAACTCTTCTCTTTTTTTTTTTTTTCTTTTTTTTTTTTTTTTGCTGAAACAAAATATTCAACTAGAGAATGGATTAATTGAATTACTAATTATAGCTTCAAATATATATTTATGGTCCATTTGAATTGAGAGGAATGAAGGGAGAGTAGAGTAGATTTGGCTCAAAATTAACTTTTTTGTTTATCTAATTTTACTCTACTTCCCCTCCTTCCTCCCTCAATCCAAACAAGTCCTTAAAACATTAATTAGACTAATGAATATCCTCAAATTATAAAAATTAAACAGCAAACCAAAGCAAAACGAGTAATGTTATAATCATAAACTATTTTACAATATTTTTACAAACTATTGATGTAGCAAATTCTTACTAGTTCTAATTTTCACAAAAATATTATAAAATAGTTTGTGTTTATAACATTATTCAAGCAAAACAAATATCCTACTAGTTCCTGAAAATGATATGAAAATCTTTATTGTACTAACTTTCATCAATGGTCAAAGATTATTCCGAAGGGTGTTTTAATTATTTTAGCAATAAGTTGTTTTTATAGGATAGCCAATCTATTTTACTGAACATATTCTTAGTTATTATTAAATGTATTATATATATAGTTATCTTTTCAAATTTTTTCTCCATTTTTAGTGTCAATTTAGTACGACATATTTTGGTCAAGTAAAAATAAGTCAAATTTGCAGGTTTCAGTTAGATCAACTGATAAAGTTTCTTATAATTAAATAAGAAATCTGGGGTTTCATCCCCGCCTACACCAAAAACTAATTAGTGTCTTGGTTTGATGATAAAGAGTTATTATCAAGAGTGAACGCCATAAGTTGAAACTATCTTAAAAAAAAGTCAAATTTTATCTAGTTAAAGTAAGTTTGGATTAATGATGGTGCTCATGATCTCAATGGACTACTTGATTCACATTCACTCAAGAGCTTGAAAAACCTGCATAAATAAATAAATAAATAAATAAATAAAGGATCAAACACTCATCAAAAGGAACATCAATGTGGTGTTGACCAAAAACCCTCCAATGATTGTCAGAACTTAAAACCCACATGATGTCGTATAAAACATTGTGTTAGCTAATTTGTGCACTCATACCATTGGAGGCTTGTTTAATATAGGATTTGGCTATTGTAATTGCCTCCTTGATTAGAATCGTACTTTTGTACAATAACAAAATCATTTAATTGAATATTATGCACTCATGAAAATAATAAGATTATGTTTTTGACACTTATGAAAAAGTTATACATAATGTCCGTTTGGATAAAACTTATTTTGCTGAACTTGAAAACTGAAAATACTGTAACAAAATAATTTTTAAATGTATGAATAGTGTCGTGGGACCCATGTTTAACGAAAAAGTTTCTGAAAAGTAAATTTTGTGGGTCCTGTGAACAGTGCATGACACCCACAAACTGATGAAAAGTGGCTGAAAAGTTAGAAATATACTACTACTGTTCATGAACAATAGCATGAACAATAGCCGTTTGTCCCCCTGAAACGCGTGCTATAGCGAAAAAAGAAGAAGGGAAAACGTAGGAAACACCAAAAGCAATAAATGCAACGTGTATCCAAACCCCACCATACGGTCTAAATTAGTTTAATTTCAATTCTTTTTTTTTTTTTTTAAATACGAGGTTTAATTTCATTTTTAAATAGTACCAAAACGACGAAACAAGAGAGACAAATACATAAAGTGCTTGGGTGTCTAGGAGAGAAAGGGTTCGAGTAGCGAAATTAGCAGTATGTTGTAATTATCTCTAAAAAAAAAAAAATACAAATACGAAAAAGCGCGCGGTACTGGCAGGTTGTAACACATATGGTGCTAACGTCTTGTTATTCCACTATAACAAAGACACGTGTCCTTTGTCCTTTGTACAGTGATAGTAAATAACAGTAAGAATAAATCTCACATTACGGCGTAATTTTGGAGCAAGATTGTGGCTCTATAAGTACAAATTTCTTATGCAGTGTAAAAGTAAGAGCTTAAATTTAAGTTTCTAGGACAGAGTGCTCCCTAGTAAATATCTTTTTGTTTTTTTTTTTTGAATGTAATATTTCTCAAAAAATAGAATATAATACGTATTATAAACACTTTTGTTAAAATAAACTTGTTAAAAAGGGAGTTACAGTTAACTTAATTTATTTTTTTATTTTTACGAATGAGGGTGTCTAGATAAAAGCCTTCCTTCTCCCCTCCCATGCAAAGAAGAATACAATCCAAACCAGAAACCTCCATTAATTCCATACTATCAAAAGATCCTTCCCCAAATATCAAAATGTCAACCCCTCCCTGTTGGCCAAAACCATGAACAAAACCCTTTACCATGCTATATGCTCGATCAAGCTTCAGCTTCTTACTCACAGAATTTCCCTCCATTAGAAAGCTTTGATCATCCCCAAACCAACACCAGACATGTATGGAAGATCAAAAATCCTGTTGGAGTTAATCCAGACGGAACCAAGAAGCAAGTCTCTTCAGCAGAAGCAGCTCTAAACTGGCAAGCAGAAAATGCTGTAGCACAAAACCATGCTTTGTCAAGGATTCTGGATAACCAACAAAAGATGGCTGAGGTAGTCACTCATACCTTTTCCTCTTCACACTCTCTTATTGAGGATTTGAAGAAAAAAATCAAGGAAGTTGAGGAAGAATTGGCAATTATTACATCTACAGTCAGAGACTTGTCTGTCTCTTTTCCCCTCATTGGGCAAAAAGAAAAAGAAAGAAGACAGCTGTTGTTACAACTCCAATCCATGGAAGGACCTCAGAAAGAGATTCCTCAGATTCCTCCAATACATGTCCATATGCCCCTCCAACCTCGCCAATCTTTGTACAAAGATCTGTCCATCCCATTAACTTCTCCTTTCTCCCCAGCCTCTCCCTACCAGAATCTTCAACCATTAGCCATGACACATCCTGACCATAATCCTTTTAAACCAAGTGGAATTGTTCCTGTTATAACCTACAATACTTCAATCCAACCAGACCCCCAAAATAAGCCCTTTCCTCTCAAAAAAGACAAAGAACCGTTGTATCAATCTCCTGATCCAACTGTTGGAGCTTCCTCAAAGCCTCCTGACATGAACATGTTAGCTATAGACCCTGACCCTCCAAACCCAATCTCATCATTCCTCAAAACCCTCACCCTTGCAGATTCAAGAGAAACTTTTGTGCTCCCTGTAATTGAGGACTCTGAATTAGACCTGTCAGATCTTGGTTTAGAGCAAGTATTTATGACTGAAGCAGAACCAAAGGAAGAAGAAGAAGATGATGTTCTCCGACCCAGACAACCTCCACCAATATTTCCTCCACCACCTATTATCCCAGAAAACCAAACAAGATTGACTTATTCACCAACCATTGACTCCAAACACTTGTTCACCCTTGATAATATTCCTCCTTCAAAATGGCATGAAGAGTTTTTCAATATGTATTCCTGGTGTATAGCAGAACTCCAAGCCCCAAATACCACAGTTCCCCAGATTATTGCTAAATTTGTAGCAAGAATCACAGGAAGATTGCGAGAATGGTGGATTAATCTAGGGGAATACAGGCAAAGACAGGCAGCTCAATGTAATACCTTGGAGGATTTCTTCACAATAATCCATAATGAGTTTCTTGGCTCTGTAACTCACTATACTGAAGTAGCACGAGAAGAATTTCTATTGATGAAATGCTGCTCATTTGAGAGAAGAGATTTGGAGAAACATTTTGACAGAATGTCAAGAAGATACTACTCTTTTAATGGCATGGATGATGTTAATTCGAAGCACACTTTCCTCAATTCCCTTCCACAACCATTAGGAGACGAAACTCTTCGCATGATGAATCTTCAAAGGATAACGTTGCAGCAAGCCTCTTTGGGAGAAATCTATCAGCATGTGCTCATTGCCCTAGAAAAACTCTGCAACCAGAGGAAATTTCTTTCAGAAATCAATAAGATTCATGGCAAACTCAAAGATAATTGTAAAAAGAAAGACTTGCAGATCAAGTGCTACGACAAGAATTGCACCTGCTCAACAAAAAGGAAAGATCATTTTAAGAAATATTCCTGGAAGAAAAAGCACTATAAGACTCAAAAGAAGCAATCCTTTCAAAGGAAGAGATGGAGATTTCTTAAGAGAAAGCAGTTCAGAGGGAAAACTTCAAGAGTATGTTTTGTATGCAGAAGACCGGGACATTTTGCAAAAAATTGTCCAAAAAAGGAGAAAGCAGCAAAACTCCTGGAGCAAGCACAGATTCATGCGGAAGATACTCCCTTTTCAGATGTAGAGTCTCTCTTTTCACTAGATGAGGAGTACTCCCCTCAAGTCTTAGCTGTCTTGGCTTATTCCACTTCAGAAGAAGACTCGGAGCTAGATAATGAAGAAGATTCAGACCCAGAGATCCAAACTATCTTCACATCACAGCCCATTATAGCTCCCTTAACCAATCCAACTCCTATAGCCCAAGTAAGCATTCTCCTGGAAACTTATGCCAAACCCATTTCTGTAATAGCCTTATTTGATACAGGAGCTGCAGCAACAATCCTTCATCCCAAAATACTCCCCAAAGAATGTTGGTTACCCCATCACCAGATGTTCAGAGCAGCAAATGGAGAAACGTTCTTGATCACCCTGAAGAGCAAACCCGTTCTCATCAGAATATTCCCAACACTCACCATTAAACACCAAGTCCTTGGCTCCCCTCTCACAGGAAGAGACCTTCTTATAGGATTTGATCTCCTTCATCAAATACCCAGTCTTAGATGGTCTTCAAAAGGACTCATGCATAAACAACACCTTCTCACCTGGACCCAAGTTCCTCATTTATTCTCAATAGATCCTTTTGAGTCTCTAAGATTCCAGATCATCAATGATTGTTGTGCAAACAGCCACTCTGAATTCCTCCTTAAAAATCCAAACCCTTTGTGGAAAAATCCAAGTTTCTTCATCCATTTACCCTTCAAAAAGAATGAAGACGTTAATCCCACAAAAGCCAGTCACAGAGGGATGAATCCAGAACACTTAACTTTGGCCAAACAGGAGCTATCCACCCTCCTTTCTGAAGGACTCATTGAACCCACAACCTCGCCTTGGGCATGTGAAGCTTTTTATGTCAACAAACACGCAGAGCAAATACGAGGAAAACTCAGATTGGTAATCAATTACCAAGATCTCAACCATTTCCTTGCAGATGACAAATTTCCTCTGCCGAATAAAAGTGCTCTCTTTCAGCATCTTTCAAATGCCAGAATATTCTCAAAGTTTGATCTCAAAGCAGGGTTTTGGCAACTTGGAATCCACCCAGAAGATAGATACAAAACGGCATTTTGCATTCCAGACCATCATTACCAATGGACTGTCATGCCTTTTGGTCTTAAAAATGCTCCATCCCAGTTTCAAAAAGCAATGGTAACGCTGTTCCAGCCACTCTTGACAAATGCATTAATCTATGTGGATGATATCCTCTTGTTCTCAAAAGACGAAGAATCCCATGAAAAGTTACTCACTGAATTCTACCAGTTGGTGAGATCTCAAGGGATAATGCTTTCAGAAAAGAAAATGGTTATCGGACAGTCTTCCATAGACTTTTTGGGAGTAAATATTTCAGATGG
Organism: Quercus ilex subsp. ballota; assembly: GCA_032727855.1. NCBI lineage: Eukaryota > Viridiplantae > Streptophyta > Magnoliopsida > Fagales > Fagaceae > Quercus > Quercus ilex. The sequence goes on from CM064916.1 coordinate 5,294,675, forward strand.
GAGGTATACTTTGCAGCCTCATATAGCTGTATCTCTTGGTGAATTTCCAGAGAAGCTCACAAGTGCCAAGCAAATACAACAGTTTCTTGGAATTGTCAATTACATGTCGGATTTTATCCCGAAGATATCTAAGTATAGGAATTGTTTGACTCAATTACTGAAGAAATCACCTCCAGAATGGAATTCTGTTCATACAGAAGCAGTCCAACAGCTAAAGAAATTGGCAGAAAAGCTTCCCCCTTTGCAGATTCCAGGACCAGGCAAACGAATACTGCAGACCGATGCTAGTGACGAATATTGGGCAGCAGCTCTTTTCGAAGATATTAATGGCAAAAGAAGTATTTGTGGATACAAAAGCGGTGCATTCAAGCCCTCAGAGCTTCATTATCACTCCACTTTCAAAGAAATCCTTGCAGTCAAACATGGGATTGAAAAATTCCAGTTCCACCTCCTTGGCCATAACTTCTTAGTAGAAATGGATATGTCTTCCTTTCCCAAAATGCTTCAATTCAAAAGGAAAATGCTTCCACATCCCCAGTTACTCAGGTGGTCAAATTGGTTTTCACAATGGTCTTTTCAAGTTAAACACATTAAAGGTAAAGAAAACCTCATCATCGATTATCTATCCAGAAAGCCTCCAATCCTTAATACCACTATTATTCCTCCACCCCTGTGTGTCTACCCTATTACTGACCCATCTTCATCCTCAAATCCTCCTTTGGCAGAGCCTGATGACATCCTTACTATGATAGACACCCTCCCTCCAGAACTAAAAACCCAGACCAAAACTTTGACCCTCCAAGCTAGATCCAAAAGAATCATTAAGACCCTCCATGAGTACCTCAAAAAACACCAGTCTCACTTCCTAGCTGTTTATCCTGACATAGACCAGCCTTGGAAAACCCCCTTTGCCTTTTGGATAACCAATTGGAATGTGGCGCATTATCTCTACATGTGGTATTTACTCAATGAGTATTACTTATGTCTTCACTTTGAACCAGAATTCTACAGGTATCTCTTTCCACATGGCAATAAATATTTTCACAAATTCTGGCTTGAGATTTTAAAAAATGATGCTCATGATGGTGAATGGACAAAGTATCCAAAGATAGAACACCCTAGATTTGGGCATAAAGTCAAATCAGCATGCCTAGTAGCTAAGCTCAATTCTAAAAATGACATCCGAGCAGACGGAGTTTTTCACCCTTCAGAGATGCATTGGATTGTTAATCCAGATGGCACACTCCACATGCATTCTGACGTGCATTGGGTATCCTGTTATCATGCACTCACAATGGCTGAATCTCTTAACAAAGGACTACTCCCTGAAATAGTGCCAACTGATCCAGATGTTTGCAGACAACAATGGCCACATGAAGATCATTGGGAGATGCCTAATCCTCTTATAGGATATGATGACCCTTATTATCACAACCATGATCCAGATGAAGTTGATGAAGAATGGTTCCAAGGAAGAGATGATTAAAATAACATTATTGTAAATATCGTTTGCTTTGTTGTAAAAAAAAAAAAAAAAAAAAAAAAAAAAAAGAAAGCAATCCAAAGTCCTAGAAACGTCTTCAGACGTAATCTTTCACCCGTTACTGTTCATTATCTATTTGTCAGAAACATATCTCTGAAGAAATCCAATCCTGTACGCAGACTCCTACACAGCATGACACATGTTGCCAAACTTCTGCTGATTGGAATAAATCTAAGGGCCAATTCCTCTAAACCCTGAGTCAGTTTTCTGAGCCTTTAAGGGTTTCCTCTGTGGTGGCTGAACCACATAATTCTCTTGTGTTCCCTTTTATGCTTTCGCTTCTGCACTCATCTGCAATTTATTTAACATAGTATCAAAGGCACTATTAACATTAAAGACTAAATGCACACTTTGCGTGCTTGGCTAAAAGAAAGATGACTAAGAGCTCCGTTTGGTACAGCTCATTTTTAAGCGTTTTGAAAATGGATCTTTTGAAAAAGCCCTAGAAAAAATTAAAGTTTAAATTGTACTTTAAAAAAGTACAACAATGTGTTACCAAACAATCTGCATCTATTTTGGCTTTTTGTTTTTATCTTAAATTTTTTTGGATGATTCTTTTAATTCAAATTTTTTGTGAACAACACATAAGATAATAAAATAGCAAGAGCCATAAGATAAGTAATTTATAAATTTATTGTGGTAGACAATGCCAACCAAAATCTATTATTAATAATATGAATTACAACCACAACCATAAACATAAACTACCCAAATCCTTAATACAGTAAAGCTGTTCTCACCATTAATGCACTGGCAAAGCATTATGTTATGATTCTCACACACAACACAAAAGTAATATGACCACTCTATTTATAGGATTATTGTATCTTGTTACATCTCTTTAGAATCATCACACACAACCCAAAAGTTACATTACTACTCTATATACAGGACCATCATGTCTCCTGACTTCTCTTTGTACTAATGTGGGATTTGTCTTCTTTTACTTAGGAATTGGTATAATTCATTATTCTTGTTAACCATTGTCTCAAATTCCTATTTTGACTAGGTTTGAATTTTCTCGGTGGAATGAAAATCCATTTTTTATTTAATAAGTAATTTGATATTTCTTAATCCATCAAGGGATAGATACTGAAATCTTATATATAGATAGTGTTGCTAGGGTTGGTGGTTTTAACTCAAGAGTTACCGTCATTGAGGAGAGAAGAAGGCTCTTAGTAGAACATGGGGCGGGTTTTTTTCTCTTTTTTTTTTTGGAAAACTAGTTTGATGGTTTCTTTTGAGTTGAAAGATACATCTATGAATTGAAAATTTGTTTGTCTTGTTAATGTAAGAGCAACATTGGGTGTATTAAGGTTTTGAGATTGTGTATCTTGTTTATGAGTTTGTTAGTTGGAATTAAGAATTTGTATTGGGTGTAATTGGAGTTTGTGACATCTGTGTTTGTGAAAGTGTGCTAATCAATTTGCGAGGTTTGGTTGAATGTGGTTCTAATCCATGTTGCTGATATTGATTGGCGTTGTTGCTTGGGGATGTGGCCTGTGGGCATGGAGTTGACCGAACCATTTAAATTTGTTATTGTATATAGATATTTTTTTAATTGTTCGTGTGAAAACGCTTCCACCAGCCTCAAATTACAATAACTTTTTTAAATCACTGTAGGATTCTAGAATCAATGAAGAAAATTTTAAACTATTTTCTCCCTTGACTCACAACAAAATTTATGTAGATGCCTTCATTGTGAGTTTGCTTTACTAATGGTGCTTCCTTAAACTGATAACTATTATACATCAAATGGCTTTGTAGGACAACCTCCTCTATTTCATTGTTGTCAGTTATAACATTTCTGATACATATTTACATACTGTTATTTGCATTTTTGTGGTAATTCAATTTATAGTTTATATTAGGCAATGATGTTCGATTCACTTGGGTGCTTAACATTATGCAGAAGGCCTTGGTCCTTATTCGTTTATTCGTTGATCAAGAAAAGAATACCAAAGGTGGACCTGCTGTTTCACTTGATACCACATTTTGTATTGAAGAAACAAAGTCTAAGTCATCGCTGGCTCCTGTATCTCCAACATTGGAAGTGCAAGCTGAAACTCATCAAACAAGTACTCAATCTTGTTATGTTAAAATTTCTGATGACATGTTGTCTGATGCTACAGCACCTGTTCAATGTAAAACTGACAACTACAACTACCATAATGCTTATGTTGCACAAAAACAGGAGGCAGAAATGACATCTTCTGAGGTGATAGGACCTAGTTTCAGCATTAGACACTTCTTCTTCTTCTTCATTTTTGCGAATTGAGAAGTATAGTAAATTAAATTAATCAAGTACTTATCTTGTGCACTAATTTTTCTTCTATCAGGATGGTTTTAATGTGGACGAAATGATGTCTGATGCTACAGAACCTGTTCAATTTAAAAATGACTACTACAATTACCAAAATGCTTATGTTGCAGAAAAACAGAAGGCAGAAATGACATCTTCTGAGGTGATAGGACCTAGTTTCAGCATTAGACACTTCTTCTTCTTCTTCTTCTTCTTCTTCCCCACCCCCCCCCCCCCCTTTTTTTTTTTTTTTTTTCGAATTTAGAAGTATAGTAAATTAAATTAATCAAGTACTTATCTTGTGCACTCATGTTTCTTCTATCAGGATGATTGCAATGTGGAGAAATGTCGGAATATGCTCTCTCCATCCGCATTTGATTTTAATGCTGATGAAATGATGTTAGATGCTACAGCACCTGTTCAATTTAAAAGTGATGACTTCAACTCTGAGGTGATAGGACTTAGTTTCAGTATTAAACACTATCTATGGTTTTTTTTTTTTTTTGGGGGGTGGGGGGGTGGAATTGAAAGTATAGTAAGTTAATAAAGTACTTATATTGTGCACTCATATTTCTTCCATCAGGATTATTTTAATGTGGAGGAAGATTTGAATAAGTTCTGTCTCACGCCTCCAGATGACTCTCAATCAAGTTTACCCCCCATCACTCCAGATGTTTCAACTTTTATCGGTAATAAATCTTCTTATGAAGAAACACAGTCTGAACCAACATTGGCTCCAGCATCTCAAGCATTGCTGGAACAAGCTGAAAAGAATCCTACTAATGGCAGAAAAATTGTACCCCTTGCATGTAACAACGGTTATAATGCGTACACTGCAGAAAATCAAGTGGCAGAAGTAAAAGCTACAGAAGTGAGAAAAGATCCCCATCCACCAGAGCCACGACATTGCAACTTTTCCTCCCCATCAACTTTAACCTCCGTTACACCTGCTGTTTCATTTCCTACCACTGTTAAAGCTTCTCCTGAAGAAGCACAGTCTATGCTAGTACCAGCTTCAGTGTCTCCAGAATTAGGCTGTGAAGTGGACAATTATCCCAGATGTCCTGCAGAAAATTCTGATGGAATAACATCTAGCACTATACCACCTATTGAGTACAATGGCTATAACACTAATGTTTCAAAAGAAGAAGTGGCAGAAATAACATCTGATGAGGTGAGAAAGGAATTAAATTCAAGCATAAAACAATAGCATCTCTCTTCCAAGGGTAATTATCTAGTTAAGTACCTATCTTATTCGTTTATGTTTCTAACATCAGGCTGATTTGCAGGTGGAGGCAGGCTTGAATACGTTCCTTGTCACACCACAGCCACTAGGTTGCAACATGTTATCCCCATTACACTCGCATATGCAAGCAGATTTAGGTTCTTCTTGCATCTCTTACCCTATCACCAATGACTTAATCAGTGGTCATTGGGGGGTGCATCACCAATCTGGCACGAATGAGTCAGCTCCCAATATCTCCGAGTCCAGGAATTTGACTCCTTATAACCCAGATGGCTGCTCTAGCAGTCAAAATAATCTTGCTTTTGTTGATGAAACCCAGGAAAACATGGTCTCTGTTAAGGACAATGGGTCATGCCATAGCTCAGATGTCATCGCAGAGGTAAGTGAAAACTCTCAAGATATCTTTTATTTCTTGATCTTGCAAGTTTTTCCAACAAATTTCAAGTTGTGTTCATTTGCAGCTCAAGACTCGTAATACTCGTTTGTGGGTACTTTTTGATTTATTTGATGTGATTTCTTTGTGTATATGATCTTCAGATAAATTGGTCTTCTGAAAACTAACCTTGCATTGTTATTATGTGCAACAGTCTGAACTAGAGTATCAAAAAGCTTTGTTGTGGGCTGACGGGGTCATCGAAAGTCCAAAGGATTCACCAGGGTTGTTAAAATCAGGATCATATCTAGGATCTGAGGGAGGGTCTTCGGATCAGATCATAAAATTTTACAATTAAAGAATGTCAATGATTTAGATAGATAATTAATTCTTAATATTACTTATAAGACAAGGTTAAAAAAAAAAAAATTATGGCTTTCTTGGGAAGTACTTACGAAAAAAAAAAAAAAAAAAAAAAGTCTTTCTTGGAAAGAGTAGAAGAATTTTTAATACTCTTTGAAGACAGCTAAATTAAAAAGGATATTAGTCTTTCTTATAAAGTTCAAAAGAAAGTTTAATATTCTTTAAAAACAAAGCTAAAAGTCAAAGAATTATTAATATTCTCTGAAATCCCGCATGTAAAATCCCTCATGTGAGCAACATTCAACCAAAGTTTTGGGAATTTTGAAGAAAATGGGTAATCTTCCTTTTCCCACTTACATTTGCAAACATTCCCTAAAGTCTTCTCACAGTGATTCACTCTTTTTCAACTCAAAAGAAAAAGAGACTTCTAGTCTTTTACAAACCAAAGACCCATGGTCTTTTACAATCAAAGGCCTATGGCCTACTTTTACAACTTATTATCATTGGAACTTGGGTTGTTACTCTTCCCCACTTTCCCACCCCACCCCCCAGAAAAATAGTCTTAAAAAGACTACCAAATTGGGTTCCTTACATTGGTTCCAGTATAAAGGTTTCTCTAAAAGAAACCACAATCTGGGTTGGAATTTTAATAATCCCTCTTAAAAGACTCAAATTAATGTTTAAGTCATTGACATTTTAGATTTGTAGAATTGTGAGATTTAAGATCCTGATCAAGATTTTAGCAACCCCCAAACTTCGTTACAGAGTGAAAACAAGTACAGTCTTCACTTCTGTGTATAATGCAATTTGTATTTTATATCTTTGGGATATCACACTCTTCTCACATGGAGTGGGTATCCTGGTGATACTAAATACCTTCTCGTATATGATGTTGATGAGCACTGGATAGCTTTGGTCGTCTTACAAAGTGAACCTTACAAGTACTGTACGTCATCATCTGCTGGTGCTGTGAACCAGTTCTATATGTATATAATGAATCAAGCAATCGTTTGGAATTAGTATGATTTGGCAACTAAAAGATTGGAGCAAGACTTTGTTGTTGTTAAATCTGTATACAATGTGATTTATGTTCAGTTGTATTGGATAATTGTCGTTTTTCTGTAAACATGTAATAAAGTGTTCAACAGGAGATTTTCTTTAATGTTATCTTCTTTAATCTTTGGGATGGTTATAGTCGATTTAAGGTACATGGCCACAAACTTGTTTTGCTGGAATGTGGGCGTTTTTAAGATGCTTATTGTGTGTTAGACAAAGAAGAACGCATGAAAATAGTTATCAGTGAGAAAGTCGAGCTAGAATTGAACTGTACAATGAAAAAGGCTAATGCACACGGGAATGAGTGACATGGTCTACGACCTCGAGGTTGAAGTTGCTCCAGTAAGGGGCTTTTGGCTTAGATAATCAGGTAGTTTTAAATGATTACAGGCATGTCATATAGGTAAAGACTTATTGATTGTCAAATTTCAATGTTTTATTGTTAATGGTACATTCTTAGTGCATTCACGCTTTAAAATGGGGTGCTTTCAATGGTGGTTGTTTTACAATTGAAACTAACACAATATTGTTTGTACAATATTAAGTCTTCTCTTTCAAAATTTCTACATGAGGTTTCCATGGACATAGACATGCAGGCAGGTGACCATGGATGAATATGCAGGACTGACACACAGCTTTCATGGATGACATACAAAAGTCTCATAGATGACGTGTTGGTGGAAAAAAAAAAAAAACCCATAGGCAAGAGAGAGCTAGTAGTTGTTGTTCGTAGCTCACAAAGAGGCAATAACTCACACGTGAAGAGGAGATTGTTAGGTATACAAATATGAGTGAAGTTCTAAATTGAATAATAATGAGAAGAGTGAGTAATTAATACAATTTATTTGAATCCAAACTCGTAATCTTAAGCTTTTGGGTTAAGTTGTGTCCGAATATGTTATATGAACAATGAATATCTTCTTATGTTATCAATCATTTCGTATGTTTTGTAGATTGCTTGATGTGGTTTCTTGAAGTATTCAGTAGGTTGAATGTGTACATAATACGTTTAAAGACTTCGGAAGAGTAAATGTTGCATAAGCAACCTAATATCTCCTTAAAGCGTTTTCTCTTAGAATTTTTGCCGCACCTTACTACTCTCAAAGTCTCAATTTTCTAATAACTTTATTGCTACAGAAAGTTGGAATTTTTATAATCTTTTAATTTGATGATGAGGGTTTTATTTATAAGGGGGAAAATGAAAAAATAGTTTTTTTTTTTTTTTTTTTTTTACTCCATTAATTTTTTTTTTTTTTTTTTTGAGAATGTTTTACTCCATTAATTTGTTGTTGTAGTTTTGAACTTGTTTTTACCCTCAAACACGTTAGAATATTTTGAGCTAATATGACATGATAAAACTCAGATTTGGCGGGAATCAAGTTATAAGTGCCGATTAGAATCCATGTCTATGTGACAAGGTGCTAATTGGCACCTTTGTCCTAGGCACATTTTGGCTCCAACGTCGTCTTTTGGAATGTTTTGGTTAATATTCTAACTTGTTTAAGGATAATCCTGAGTTTTCCTTGCTACTTTAAAGCCTCTAAATGATCAAAACTTTATCTTAATGATCCAATCTTTTGATCTCCAATTTACCCTCTTCTTTTCAAGGAGGGAAAATCAAAAATCAAATTTAGGGCTTTATCTCCTAAATTTTTTTTTGTCACTTTTAATTACATTCTTGTCTTAAAAATAAACCAATGGGGTTTTTACATGAATTAATTCTAACTAATCCAAAAAGGACCAATCAAAATAAACTACCCATAATCACTTGATTATGCCTTAACACATTGGAATGCATATGACCTTTAAAACTTGATGTGGCTTGATCTCTTGATTAAATGGTTCAATCATTATATTCTTTAAAGTGAAATTCATGTTCGTTGAACCATTCAAACAACATTTTTGCTCCTAGATTATTTTTGAAATTACCATAACAAAAGGTTGTGGATTCATTGGTTACAAAATGGGATGTCTACAACTTCTTCTAGGTTCTAATTCAAAATTTTCTTGTGTTTGAAAAGGAAAATTTGAAGAATTAGGCTGTGATATAATATTTTCTCCATTTTCTTTACCCAATTATAATATAAACTGAAATTTGTGTTTATGGGTTTTGTTAGGAGGGTTCTTGATTCCTATTCTTTTGATTTGGGTTCCCCTTACTGTGAGGGCTTCCGTTACTTTTGTAAAAAAAAAATTTGGCCTCAATTGATTATTCCTAGAAAAACTACCTTTAAGAAATTTTTTATTTTCATGAATCAAATTTACCATGAGGGCTTTAATTTCCAAAAAAATCCCACATTGATTCTTTTTAGTATAATAGTAAGGATCTATTTGGATACCGCTTATTTGCTGAAAACTGAAAACTTATTACTGAAAACACTATAGCAATATAATTTTTAAATATGTAAATAGTGCTGTGGGACCTAAATTTATCTAAAAATTTGCGTTTTGTAGAGTTTGGCTGGGTCATGAACAATGTCATGAGATCCAGCCAAAAACGCCAACGCACGCAAACGTAGAAATGCCTCTACGCAAATGCACCCCCTCCTCACTAATTAAGATTCATTAACCACATGTAAAAATCCAACATTATATATATAAAGTTATATATAAAATGTGGTAAATTTTATATTATTTAATGAGTACAAATAAATCTATTTTTTACATCTTATGTACCAAGGGTATAATAATCAATTTATATAAATTACATTTTTCATCCTTCCCTTTTTCTCTCCAACCAAACAAAAGAGTTTTCCACCCTCTCACTTTTTCACCCTTCCAACCGAACACACAAGAGGAAAAACTAAATATTTTCCATCCTCTCATAATTTTTCATCCTCTCACTTTTCCACTCCTCCAACCGAACAGGCCCTTAGTTTCTTAACTCATTATTTAATAATTTATTAAAATGATATTTTAATATTAAAATGTTACAATACTCTGCCAAAAAATATATGTACAAAATAATGGAAATTTACTATTTTCTTACGAGCCTTTAGCAAATCAACTTCAAACATTCTGTGAACCATAGTTGAGGTGGGGTCTCCCTTTATCAACAAATAATCTTCAACTTTTCAATCCTTACCTTTTTACCTAAGTTCTACATCATTATTATTATTATCAAATAGCCCCAAGTTGATAGGAGCAGTAAATATTTTGAGGAGGGTGATTTTTTTTACTTATTTTATTAAAAATAAAATCCTCTAGTGGTTTTAGAATATTTCTACTATGAAAATTTTAAAATTCTATTTGTAATTAGTAGATCCTATTTTTTAATGTCATCAATATTTCAATAAAAGTTTATTATAATCATTTTTATTTAAATTAATAAAGATGTAGTCAAATTAATTAACATGTTTTAAAACAGATACAAAGGGTTTTATTAAGTGAATGTTACAATTATCCAAGAATTCCAGAAGCTTCTCATCAAATTTTACTCCACTGGTGTTTGGTTGCAATTAAAGTAAAGGAAATCCAGAAGCTTCTCACCAAATTTTACTCCACTAGTGTTTGGGTGCAGCTAAAAGTTAAAGAATTCCAGAAGATTCTCATCAATATCTCATTCATTGCACTAGACTACAATTCAATTCTCCAAGAATTCCAGAACCTTCTCATCAATTTCCCATCTATTACACTAGTGTGTATGTAATATGTATGGTGCAATTATGTTGTGAATTCCAGAACATTCTCATTGATATAATAATCCATTCCACCACTATTCAATCATCCAGGAATTCCAAAGCATCACATCAATTTCTTATCTATTCCACTAGTGTATGGTGCAAAATCCCAAAAAAAATTAAAAAAAATATTTTGGTGCAAAGTAAAAAAAAAAAAAAAAAAGATTACACGCTTTGTGTTATGTCTCTGATGCTATAATTACAAGTCTTCAAGTGAGGGAGAGAAAATAATGGGTTAATAGGAATGTGATAAATAACTAGTTACAATCTATCATATAGAATAACTATAAACAAGTATATGGTAAAAATTGTGGTTATAGAATTACTTGTACACGGTGTAATTATGTCATGAATTCCAAAAGTGAAGGACGTTAGAGCACATTGTAATTGTCTTAAAAAAAAAAAAAAAAAAGTCATGAATTCCAGAAGGTTCTTCTCATCAATATTTCATCCATTCATTTTTAGATGGACGGCAAAGATTCCACCTCCTCGCAATCCGTACGGATACATATATTTCAATAACTCTTTTTTGCTGAAGATATTTTAATAACTAAGTTATATATGAGTTATGACATAGATTCTTTTCTTATATTATGAATTGTAGCTGCGCTACGCACAAACTCTGGGTCCCACACTGATCCTAGTACTTTGAATGCAAGCGAAGTAGAAGAAGAAAAATGATGCTCATCAAACATGAAGTAGAAGAATTTATTAAGTGTTTGGTAATGTTGTTTTAGTAACATTGTTTATATTTTTTAAAAATATGTATGAGTGAAAAGGTGTGTAAAAATATGTCTAATATTGTTTAAACACTGAAAACTGTTGTTCTAGTTACGCTACCAAACAGCCACAATATCCTCAAATTTTGAAAATGTCCTATTTTAGTTTCAGAACATGATACTACATATTACTAGGTTTCAAAGATTATTCCTAAGGCTGACTTAATTATTTTAGCAAAAAAAAAAAAAAAATTTTTTTTAAGATAGAGTTTCAATCTATGGTGTCTATTTATGATGATTGTGTTTTTTATCATTAAATCAAGACACTAATCAATTTTTGGTGTAGGCAAGAATTAAATCTCAGATCTTTTATTCAATCATCAAAAATATTAACCGTTAAGCAAAAAGATAATTACATAATAGCTTATCTATTTTTAGTTTTACTAAACATATTCTTAATTATTGGATTAAAAAAAATCTAATATTACCTTTTTAGTGACTATCTAACTTATTTTGGTAAAGTGAAAATAAGCTAGAATTTGACTAAAAGTGTGTTTAGATTAGTTTTTTTTTTTTTTTTTTACTGAAAAATTATTTTTTTACTTGCTAAAAGTTGATAAAAAAATACAAATATAACTTTAAAAAGTATGGTTTTAACAAATTATACAAAAGAAAATAAGTTGACAAATTAAAAAAAAAAAAAAAAGTTACTTTAAACTCATCTTAAGACTGTTTGGCCCTTTATGGGGGAAATTAGCAACTTTAAAGGATTGGCGTTTGGCTTTGTATTTTATAAATAACTAGTATGTAACCCCATGCTACCACACGGAACTGGTTAATTGTAATGATGCTATTGCCCAATTTTTTTTTTTTTTTTGTTTTTTTGGGTTTATCACACGGATGATAGAATTAAATCAAACAATGAAAAATATATATTGCATTTTATTATTTAAGTAATGCTATTGGTCTTTTTTTTTCTTTTTCTTTTTGGTTTATCATACATAGGATAGCATTAGATAAAACAATGAATAAAAAAAAAGAATATTGCATTTTATTATTTAAGCGATGCTACAGTGAAGAAAAAAGAGAATATTACATTTTATTATTTAAAATATATAAAGGGACATTAAAAAATAAAAACTGATCATTGAGCTTGGAATCTTCTTGGAGGCGCCAATGAAGCGCTAATGTATGAGAGTGTGAAGTAAGGAAGAATGGGATTGAACATTGTATTTGAACTCGGCCTTGCTCTGAGAAATTCGTAAGGAGGAGGAGAGGGTAGTGTGTGGATCTAGTTGGTAGAGGTTGAGAGAGAAGGAGACATGGGATGACGATATGGAATTATGAGGAGATGATGTTTTACTTTTATAATTTTATTTTTATAGTCTTTCTCGTTGGACTCCTTGGTTCTAGTTGTAGGATTAGAAAAACTCCAGACTTTATTGAGATCACCTATAAAAGTGTGCAGGTGAGATGTTCTTGCTTAGGCCAATGAGTATAATCATTGTGGTTTTCTTGACTTCCGTGTTAAATGTTAATGCATCATTTATTTGGGCACAAAAATTAGAAAATTTAGATAAGATACATGACACAAAATTGGAATTCAATTTATAATCTCCATAAAAGTGTGCAAGTAAGATGTTCTTGCTTAAACTAATGAGCATTATCATTGTGATTTTCTTGGCTTCCGTGTTAAATGTTAATGCATAATTTATTTGGGCACAAAAATTAGAAAATTTAGATAAGATACATGACACAAAATTGGAGTCAAATTTATAATCTAATTAGATTTTTTTTTTTTTTTTTTAAGTTTTGGTTAGGACAAGTGGCGCAAAATTGAGAATTCAATTGAAATCTAATTGGATTTTCTCTCTGCTTCACCTATTATTATATATATAGATAGATTTTACATAAAAAAAATATGCAAAAAAAAAAAAAAAACCAACGAGTTTTCAAATTGCATCTCATGGAGTCAAAAAACATAATTTTTTACAATGATAACACTTTTCACAAATCTTATCGATGCTCAACTACATTTAAAAAAAAAAATCACATTTTTTTAGAAACAAAAAAAAATTACATTTTTAAAATGCACCTTTTGAAATCGTTATTATTTTTTTAGTGTGCATTTGGATTGCACGTTTTGGCTGAAAGTATGTTTGGCGTTTGAAAAAGTGGGACCCACGACTACAGTTAGTTGAAATTATTTTGCTAAAACTATTTGCTACAGTGGTATCCAAACATAATTTGCTACCATGTTTTCACTCTAAGCAATCCCACTATACTATCTTGCGTCAAGGCTAAGAGTGAAAATTATTTTGCTAGCTTTTAAAATTATTTGCTACAATATTTTTAATTTTTAGTTTTCAGCAAAATAAACGTTGTGGGGTCATAAACCCCAATGACATACATCTACCACTTGTATTGGGCCAGAGGCCCACAATTGCATATGGAGAAGGCAGCGGTGATCATGACAACCCTAAAAACCTTGCCGAGGACAACTCTGTCTTCGGCTATCCAAAGCCGTAATAAGTACAACAAGTAAGCACACTAAAGCATGGCAGTAGAGCAATTCCAGGAAAAACTGCTGCCTTCACATTAAATGCTCAACAACTAACCCTCTGGCCGCATTAATGGAAAAATGATACTTAAGTAGTGGCTTTTCAGATTCATAGCTACTATTTAGGAGCTTTAGGAGGAAGTTGACGTGACAAAGACCAGCAACAACATATATGACTTGCACGTATATGGTGGAGATGAAGGAGGAAAATAGTATATAAGAAGAGGAAGCTCTGAGAAATAGGGGGGAGGTATTTGATCAGAAAAAACACTATAGCATTCTGAGCTAACTTTGTAAACATTGTCACTATTACTCAAGAAATAATAAGTTGAAGCTCCTTGGACTAGTGCCGAGGATTGAATCACTGGCCTAAGTCCATATTCATTTTACTCATTCTTCCTTTAAATCAATCTTCAGCTGTTGTTTCACTCAAAAAAGCCTAATTCTTTTACTCACTCTCTACAAATTTATTGTATTGGGCTTGTTGGGCTTGAGTTCACTTATCCATTACTCATAGTACTCAAACCTAGTCCCTACAAACGTTATCCAAACAGACCCTTAAAGAACTTAATTAAGAATAATAATCCCCACAGACTATGTCATTTAAATGAGCTTATTTTTGTATTAAAATAGAATCTACTATTTTATTTATAAAGCTTAATAATTTTCTTTAATGTGCAATTATATTCTCATACAATAAATAAAATAAACAAAATAACTTAAGAGAAAAAACAACTACCACCTACAAATGTACATATGCATGAAACTCCCTTAGTAAGATTTTGAACTTCAACTACTTCTCTCACCTCACAAAAATTTATATTTATAAAGAAATTATAGCATAAAAAGGTAAACTGTAATACAGTAAAAATTACTTTTAATTTCATTTTTAAATAGTACAAAAAAGAAGAAGCATAATAGATCCACTAAAAAAACCGTTTGCATGTGGAAAAGTGCGCTGTGCTTAAAAGCGTTTGCACGTGGAATTGTGGAGGAGAAAGTATATCATGTTTTGATAATATCAATTTAATATTTATTTTGGTATTTTTTATCCAATAAATGAGTGACACTTGTTTCAAAAAATCACACCAGATTACTCTAATAAATTATTAATTTATCTTCCTATTAGTATAGAACATTGTGATTAATTTATTGGAGTAGTCTGATGTAACTTTTTGAAACAAGTGTCACTCATTTATTGGGTAGGAAATACCAAAACAGAAACTGAGTTGGTATTACCGAAATATAGTATACTTTCTCCTTGTGGATGGTCCGAAGGCTTGCTAATTAGAAACTTGCAAGACACCAACACATAAATGGAAAAAAAAAAAAAAAAAACTATAATATATAGAGATTATATATAAGATCTAAGGAGTAATTATATAAGGCCATAAATTTTTAAAGTCTCATTATTTTACACTTTATGAATTTTTCCTATATCTTTTATTTGAATTTAAATTATATTTTATAATTAAACTATCCATTATAGTTATTTTAGGGACTCCATTAAAATTTTGAAACAGTAAACTACATAGTTCCATGTATAAATATAATCATAATAAATATTTAATAAGCAATATATAGTTTCATATACAAACAAAATTATAATAAATATTTATCAATAGCTACCATTATTATCAAATTTTATACTTATTAAAAAAAATTAGAGAAAAAAAAATCACATTGTGTTAAACTTTTTCTTGCATTACATGAGCTACCAACTAGTATCATAATATTGACTTCTTCTAAATAAAAAAAAAAAAAAGTATTCATAATATAGACTGTCAATACTCATATTCTCCCCACTAATTTATTATTGTTATTGTTATTATTGTTAAAACAATGAATACTTGAATAGAAGAATCTAGAACTAGAATCTCATGCATAAACAAATAAATAAAGTCCAAAATTATATTTTGACTTGGTTACTGTATCAGACTTGTTAGTGAAGATAGTTGAAAATAGCTTTACTGATGAGTAGGATTTAAAGACAAGAAGCCAAGAAGCCAAAGACCAACTGCCTTCTCACAACTGCTCTTGTTTTTCTGTAACATCTTTCTCTCTTAGGTAGTTTCTCAGTAAAGCTCCTTCTGGGTTTCTCAGTAAAACTTATTCCTAGGTTTCTCAGTAATGGAAAAGCTTAGTTTGGATCATTTGCCACCTGGGGTCAGATTTAGTCCGAAGGACAAGGAGGTCATCGAACTCTACCTGAAGAAGAAGATCGCAGGGAATGATAAAGACACTTGGTTTATTCCCGAAATTGAGTTCTATAAAGATGAGCCCTGGGATTTACCAAGTAATCTTCTTGTTTTTCTATTATCACACACCCACCTTCATTTCTTGGAAAATTTAATGCCTTTTTGTGAAAAGGTACGAAAGTGTTTCACATTGTATTAGTTTGTTGATTGTTGCTTGTTTTGTGGGCTTGTTATAGAATTTTTCAGGAAAAGTTTGTTACATTAATTGATCATAACAAATAGTTGCAGAGATCATGTGAACATTATCTGTTTTCTGGTATTGGTGTTGTCTGGTTCATGTTGTTTCTAGTTAGCGTTTTCTTTTGTATAAAGACTCATGCTTTCTTGGGCTATGCTCCTCTGCTCTAGTATGGCTGTTTTTCTTCTTTAAAAAACTTGTGTGTGTGTGACTTCTTGGTCTTTTCTAGTAGTGTACTTACTAGATTACATAAGATTTGCATGATATGCCCGTATAATTATCTCATAGTTGAGCAATTATATAATGTACATGGTCATGTGATTTTTCCCATTTTGGGTGTCAAAATTTTGTGCTCAAGTCTGGTTTCTTGGACTGTAGTTAAAAGTGGGATTGCTACGGAGGATCAAGAGTGGTTCTTCTTCACTGAACAGAGCCTGAAGCATCAGGAAGATAATCCAAAAAAGAGAAAAAGGGATCAGAAACAAGAAAGGGTGAACAGGAAAACCAAGGATGGGTTCTGGAAATCAACTGGTACAGATAGGGAAATCAAGTCTGGAGAGAGCTTGATTGGAATGAAGAAGACTCTGGTCTTCCATATGGGGACTACTAAGGGAAAAGAGAAGGGAATAGGGACTAAGTGGGTAATGCATGAGTACAGCACAACCCAGAAGGACTTTGATGGAAAGCGCCCCGGTCAGGTTGGCTTTTGCTATTCAATGTGTTTGATTGATGTTATATTGACCTGAGATTTTTAATTGATTACTAAACTCAGTGTGTGTGTGAGTGTGTGTTGATTTAAGATTGTTTTGCCTCCAAAATCATTGGAGGTAACTTTAAAAGAGGATTGATTCAATTAGCTAGGATTGTGGAAACTGTTAATTTTTGTTAATTCTTAGTGAGGGGGTTAACATTCTTGCTGGATTAATGATCTCTCTTTTATTTTTTATTTTTAATATTTTAGATTCATTAAAGAAGGTATTCTTAATCCATCAAGGGATAGATACTGAAATTTTACATGTAGACACTGTTGCAAGGATTAGTGGTTTTAGCTCATGAGTTCCCCTATTGAGGAGAGGAGGAGACTCGTAGAAGACGGTGTGATTTTTTTTTTTTTCGAAAAGTAGTTTGATGGTTTCTTTTTGGGTTGAACAGTACTCACATGTATGAATTGAGAATTTGTTTGTTTTGTCATTTCTGATACATATTTACATATTGTTATTTGCATTTTTTTGTGGTAATTCAATTTGTAGTATATATTAGGCAATGATGTTATGTCCGCCCAATTCACTTGGGTGCTTAACATTATGCAGAAGGCCTTTGTCCTTTGTCGTTTATTCGATAATCGAGAAAAGAGTACCAATGGTGGACCTGCTGCTTCACTTGATACCTCATCTTGTATTGAAGAAACGAAGTCTAAGTCATCGCTGGCTTCTGTATTTCCAGCATTGGATGTGCAAGCTGAAACTCATCAAACAAGTAATCAATCTTGTTATGCTAAAATTCCTGATGAAATGTTGTCTGATGCTACAGCACCTGTTCAATGTGAAAATGCTTCTGTTGCAGAAATACAGGAGGCAGAAATGACATCTCCTGAGGTGAATCAGGTGATAGGACCTAGTTTCCGCATCAGACACTTATGCTTTTCTTTTTCTTTTTCTTTTCTTTTCTTTTTTTTTTTTTTTTTTTTTTTTTTTTTTGGCGAATTGTGAAGTATAGTATATTAAATTAATCAATATCTTGTAACTCATGTTTCTTCTATCAGGATGAATTTAATGTGGAGGAATTTTTGAATAAGCTCTCCCTTTCCTCATTTGATTTTTATGTGGACGAAATGATGTCTGATGCTACAGTACCTATTCAGTTTAAAAATGACAACTTCAACTCTGAGGTAATAGGACTTGGTTTCAGCATTAGACACTATCTATGGTTTGTTTATTTATAATAATTTGATAGTTATAATGGGGGAGGGGGGATTTAAACATTTGATGTCTCTATTGGAAATAGTAGGAGATGCCAACTAGTTGAGCTACAAGGCATAGAGTAGTTGTTATTACTATTAAATTGTGGGAATTAGAAGTGCAGATAACTAATTATACACTTATCTTGGTTATTCATGTTTCTTCCATCAGGTTGACCAGGATTTGGAGAAAGCCCCCAAAATGTTCTACCCCCATCCACCAGAGCCGTTAGATTGCAACTTTTCCTCCGTATCAACTATAACTACCACTACACCAGCTGTTTCTTCTCCTACCACAGCTAAAGCTTTTCTTGAAGAAGCACAGTCTATGCTAGCCCCAGCTTCAGTTTCTCCAAAATTAGGAAATGAAGCTGACAATTATCCCGTGAGTTTTCAATGTTGTCCAGCAGAAAATTCTGATGGAATAAAATCTAGCAGTATACCACCCACTGAGTACAATGGTTGTAACACTTGTGTTGCAAAAAATGATGTGGTAGAAAAA
This sequence comes from Quercus ilex subsp. ballota, assembly GCA_032727855.1. Lineage (NCBI taxonomy): Eukaryota > Viridiplantae > Streptophyta > Magnoliopsida > Fagales > Fagaceae > Quercus > Quercus ilex. Next base: position 5,313,412 of record CM064916.1, read on the forward strand.
ACATCTGATGAGGTGAGAAAGGAATTAAATTCAAGCATAAAACAATAACATCTCTCTTCCAAGTGTAGTTAACTAGTTAAGCACCTATCTTATTCATTTATGTTTCTAACATCAGGCTAATTTGCAGGTGGAGGCAGGATGGAATATGTTCCCTGTCGCACCACAGCCACTAGGTTGCAACATGTTATCCCCATTACACTCGCAGATGCAAGCGGACGACTGCTGTGAAAATAATCTTGCTTTTGATGATGAAACCCAGGAAAACATGGTCTCTGCACAGGTAAGTGAAAACTCTCAAGATATCTTTTATTAATTGATCTTGCAAGTTTTTACAATAAATTTCTAGTTATGTTAATTTGTAGCTCAAGACTTATTATACTCGTTTGTGGGTACTTTTTGACTTATTTGATGTGTTTCTTTGTGTTTGTCATCTTCGGATAATTGGTCTTCTGAAAACTTACCTTGCATTGTTATTACGTGCAACAGTTTGATCAAGAGTATCAAGATTTTTTGTGGCTTGAAGATATCATCATAAGTCCAAAGGATTCACCAGGGTTGTAAAAATCAGGATCATATCTAGGATCTGAGGGAGGGTCTTCGGATCAGATCATAGGATCTGATTGAAGATCATAAAATTTTACAATTAAAGAATGTCAATGATTTAGATAGATAATTAATTCTTAATATTACATATAAGACAAGGCAAAAAAAAAAAAGAATTATGGCTTTCTTGGGAAGTACTTATAAAAAAAAAAAGTCTTTCCCGGAAAGAGTATAAGAATTTTTAATACTCTTTGAAGATAGCTAAATTAAAAAGGATATTAGTCTTTCTTATAAAGTTCAAAAGAAAGTTTAATATTCTTTAAAAACAAAGCTCAAAGTCAAAGAATTATTAATATTCTCTGAAATCCCGCATGTAAGCTGAAAATGGGTCATCTTCCTTTTCCCACTTACATTTGCAAACATTCCCTAACGTCTACTCACAGTGATTCACTCTTTTTCAACTCAAAAGAAAAAGAGACTTCTAGTCTTTACAAACCAAAGACCCATGGTCTTTTACAATCAAAGGCCTATGGCCAACTCTTACAACTTATTGTCATTGGAACTTGGGTTGTTACTCTTCCCCACTTTCCCACCCCACCCCCCAGAAAAATAGTCTTAAAAGACTACCAAATTGGGTTCCTTACTTTAGTTCCATGTTCAGTTTAAAGGCTTCTCTAAAAGAAACCACAATCTGGGTTGGAATTTTAATAATCCCTCTTAAAAGACTCAAATTAATGTTTAAATCATTGACATTTTAGATTTGTAGAATTGTGAGATTTAAGATCCTGATCAAGATTTTAGCAACCCCCAGACTTTGTTACGGTGTGAAAACAAGTACAGTCTTCACTTGTATAATGCAATTTGTATTTTATATGGATATCACACTCTTCTCATATGGAGTGGGTATCCCGGTGATACTAAATACCTTCTCGTGTATGATGTTGATGAGCGCTGGATAGCTTTGGTCGTCTTACAAAGTGAACCTACAAGTGCGGTACGTCATCATCTGCTGGTGCTGTGAACCAGTTCTATATGTATATGATGAATCAAGCGATCGTTTGGAATTAGTATAAGGGTTTGGCAACTACAAAATTTGAGCAAGACTTTGTTGTTATTAAATCTATATACAATGTGATTTATGTTCAGCTGTATTGGATAATTGTTGTTTTTCTGTAAGCATGTAATAAAGTGTTCAACCGATGATTTTCTTTAATTTTATCTTCTTTAATCTTTGGGATAGTTAAAAGTCGATTTAAGGTACATGGCCACAAACTTGTTTGCTGGAATGTGGGCGTTTTAAAGATGTTTATTGTGTGTTAGACAAAGAAGAATGCATGAAAATAGTTATCAGTGAGAAAGTCAAGCTAGAATTGAACTGTACAATGAAAATGGCTAGTATACACAGGATGGGAATGAGTGACATGGTCTAGGACCTCGAGGTTGAAGGTGCTCTAGTAAGGGGCGTTTGGCTTATATAAACCAGTAGTTTTAAATGATTACAGGCATGTCATATAGGTAAAGATTTATTGATTGTCAAATTTCAATGTTTTATTGTTTATGATACTATTATTCTCAGTGCATTCACGCTTTAAAATGGGTTGCTTTCAATGGTGGTAGTTTTACAATTGAAACTAACACGATATTGTTTGTACAAAATTTAGTCTTTTCTCTCAAAATTTTTGCGTGAGGTTTCCATGGACATGAATGTGCAGGCTAGTTTCCATAAGTGTTGACACACGGTTTTCACGGATGGCATACAAAAGCCCCATAAATGATGCGTAGCTGGAAAAAAAATAGCCCATATGCAAGGGAGAGCTAGTAGTTGTTGTTCGTAGTCCACAACAAGGCAATAACTCACACATGAGGAGGAGATTGTTAGATATACAAATACGAGTGATGTTCCAAATTGAATAATAGTGAGAAGAGTGAGTGATCAATCAAGTTGAATCCAAACGTGTAATCTTAAGCTTTTGGGTTAAGTTGTGTCTAAATATGTTATATGAACAATGAATATCATCTCATGTTGTCAATCATTTCATATGTTGTGTTGTAGCTGGCTTGACGTGGTTTCTTGGAAGTATTCAGTAGGGTGAATGTGTACATATGAATGTGTTTAAAGACTTTGCAAGAGTAAATGTTGCATAAGCAATCTAATATCTCCTTAAAGTGTTTTCTCTTAGAATTTTTGCAACACCTTACTACTCTTAATGTTCTAATGATTTTATTGCTACAGAAAGTTGGAAATTTTATAATTCTTTAATTCGATGATGAGTGTTTTATTTATAAGGGGGAGATGAAAAAATAGTTTTTTTATTTTTTTTACTCCATTAATTTGTTGTAGTTGTTTTGAACTTTTTTTTTTTGGTTAAAATACGATTCATTAAAACTAAAACACTAAAATACATTTCATTAAGGTCTCGCTGAAAAACACTAAGAATATCCATAGGCGAGCTTTCAAAAGACACGAACTTAAGCTCTGGGTAGCACCCTTTTTCGCGGGCATATCAGCACACCTATTCGCCTGGCGGTAGCAATGCTTAAACTGGATCTGCTGAAATCGGGACACCAGCAGCCTACAATCATCTAAAATTGGGGAAACCACATTATTCACATAATTTGACCATTTAAGATATCCATAACAACTTTAGTATCAAGCACAACAACAAGGAAAAGGATATTTAGATTGTTGCACAATATTAGCCCATCCCTTAGGCTCCACAATTCTACCACGAAACTGTTGGTTATCCCTATATGCCTAGCAAACCCAGATACCTAATTCCCATGTTTGTCTCTAACAATACCACCACAGCCAGCATGTCCCAGGCTACCAGCAGCACACCTATTGGTATTCAACTTCATCCAACCATCAGGGGGCTTCTCCTAGTGGATCCTTTTCACTCTGGTATGCATTGGGTTTCTCGAGGAGCTAACACAACACATGAACTCCATTGTTTGATTCACAATCTTCGAAGATAGCTTGGGATTATGCATTTTCCCAGAAATCACAATCTAGTTTCTACTCTTCCAAATCAGCCAAATCAGCCAAGCCTGAGAGACAATTCTAGGGAAAGATGAATCTGAAAACCAACAAGTTTGAAATTTAAAGAGCCTTTTCCTATTCTCGTGCACCCTCGGTTGCATCTCCATAAGGACAGGACAATGGTCTGAATGGCACCTTCTTAGGTGGGTAACTCTCACTTCAGGATACATCAAACACCATCGGGCATTCACGAAAAACCTATCAATCCTCTCTTGAATCAAAGCTTGCATTTCCCTTCTATAAACGTGGTCTCAAGAACCTAACATCAATCATACCACATCTGTCCAAGCATTCCTTAAATAAAAGGGATCTGTTAACACTCATAGATCTCCCTCCAAATTTGTCATCCTCTAACAGCGACTCGTTGAAGTCCCCCGCAATGACCCAAGGCATGTCATGGAGCTCAGCCACTTTCATAAGATTATCCCAAAGTACTTGTCTTTCAACACTCCTAGGACTAGCATATACAGTAGATAGCAACTAACTAGAGTTAGAGAGTCATACCTTAACAACTACATGGATTTCCTGTTCTGTATTGGCCAACTGAGTGATTTCCACCCTGTCTTCATTCTAGAGCACCCACAGGCCACCCGTGTAGCCAATGGTGTTCGTGTAAATAGCTCCATCAAATGGAAGCTCATTTGTAATCTCCCTAGCTTTATCACCTCCAATCCGAGTCTCCATTACTACTAAAATAGTTGGATCATGGTTATGTACTAGGTCTCTAATATGGCTCTGAAAAGAGGGCTTCAAAGCACCCTTACAATTCCACACTATGATATTCACGAGAAAGAAGTGATCAAGAGTGGGACATTCATTAAAAGGAGGCAGAGATTTTGCTTCCTCCCTCAAGTTCCATCCCATCCGCAACAGCATTTCCTTCGTTTGCCCCTCCCCAAGACATATCGTCAAGTTGTGCTGCAGCAATCCCATCTCCATTTCTTGTGAGAACACATGGAGGTTGAACACCACAGTTGGCCAAAAAACTTGGATTAACCTGGTGGTGTGGTTGCTCCCCATGAGAAAGGTGGAAATTGGAATATTCTCTAGCATTCTTCGCGCTGTTAGGCACTCCATAGGATTCACTTTGCATAGTAGTGGAATTGGCGAGATTTGAGGTATGGACTCCCAACTCAGTTGTCACACCTCCTCCAATAACGGCACATCCGTGAGGAACTGCCACCATGGATTCTATGCTTCTCCCCATGCTGGGTTTGACAAGTGCAATCCTCTTTCCCTTGCGCGCACCTTGGTTAGAGGAAAGATTAACTTCCATTCTTTCCGGAGCCTGTTGTCAAACCATCCCATGACTCGTGTCGGATTCGCCTAAATCTTTGTAATCACTACTTCCGGAATCTCCACCATTATCCCTTCTAAGTTTATGGCCCATCGTCGGCAAGCTTGTGGCTGTGAACTGAAACTCGAAAGCAGCTCCCTGCTCTGATCCTCCATCTTTCGGTGTCTGGGTTTGTAAAGGCGTAGGCGTGAAAGGCAATGCTTGATCTTGAGGAGGTTGTAAGGACTTATGTCCACCCATGGCGATGCTTGAGCCAATATGCATAGCCTTAGAACGTGCAATGGCTTTTTTTCCCTTTGGAGAAAGTGAGGCCTTATCGGTCTAATCACTTGAATGCTCCTTAATAGAAAGTTTTGGACTTGAGCCTAAAGGACTTTGAGCCTATGGACTTGGGCTTGCTTCACTTCGTAGGCCTTGAATAGTCATGGCAAGCTGAACTCCATCCACCAACCGCAGGGGGGAGAGCTTTCTTTTGGACTCTCTTGAAAGCATAATGTTATTATCACTGCTTAAAGGTCCATTATTCAACCACTGCTCACTCTTAGAAATTTCACGTGTCTGCCAAGCCTGATCATTCTCCTGCTTGGGTGGTCCCCTCCCACTATTTTGATTTTTTGTCCCATTTTTCCTTCGATTCGCCACTACCCAAGGGCCATACATACTACCATACATCTCCTTATGCACGTTCTCCTGTGCTGATGTAGTGGGACCCTCCCCTGCCTTTAAAGCATCAGGCACGCGAGGTTCGCATGGACAAACATTGCCTTTCTCCTACACCTCCATGTTCGTCTCCCTCATCACCGAGACATGGCAAATCGCATACGGACAGTTTTCTCTCTTATGACCCATTCTCCCACACTCGAAGCATAGTTTCTAAATACCTTCATAGCAAACTAGTTGTTCGAGTTTCCCAATCGTAATAGCTGTGACCAAGGGCTTATTAACATCCACTTGAATAGACATTCTTGCGAACCTGCCTCTCGCTTTTGACGTCGTTTGGGTATCCACCCATAAAACATTACCAATGGCCCTACCAATCTGCTGAAGCACTTCTACGTTATAATACTCAATCGACAGCTCATACAGCCTTATCCATACTACTATGGAAGAGACGTTCGCCGTGGCTGGTCTAAAGTTCAGCTCCCAGGGTCGGATGGAGAGGAAATTTTCTCCAATAAACCAAGGTCCCTTCTTCAAAATAGCTTCATTTTCCTCCTTAAGGGAAAGTCGAGTAAGGTAGAAGCCATGTCCGAGGTCAACGCAGTCCAGCCTCCCAACTAGTTTCCACAAAGACAGAAGCCTAGTTTGAATGAAACTAAACCCCATTGACCTTCCATACACCTTAACGATGAGCGCCCTTGCCCGTGGATATCAAATGTGTTGTTTAAACTCTTTGGAAAACTTAACAGCAACCAACCCCTCTCTGAGGGCCTCCACTTCATCATTTGACTCGGCATCCTCCTCCATCAGCTCTCCAAAGTTAAAGGCTTGTGTGTAAGCACCAGGAATCTCCCCAACTACTTTATCCTTGAAAGAAAGACCTCTGCTCCAAGGAGCATAGGTCGGACTCGAAGACGAAGGCCCCGAATCTTGAGTTTCTTTGAAATCCACATAAGACACATCCTTTACTTTTTTCTTACTGTGGGCTAGTTCCTCCTGCTCTTCACGCGCGAGAGAGAGGGAGAGAGAGTTAGGGCTTGCCATGGTGTCACCACACCACGATTGTGACATTCTCTCGTTTTGAACTTGTTTTTATCCTCAAAAGTGTTAGAATATTTTAAGCTAATATGACACGATAAAACTTGGATTTTGCGGGAATTTGGTTATAAGTGCCATTCAGAATCCATGTCTATGTTGCGAATCGACACTTTTGTCCTGGGCACATTTTGGCTCCAACTTCGTCTTTTGGAATGTTTTGGTTAATATTCTGACTAGTTTAAGGATAATCATGAGTTTTCTTTGCTTCTTTAAAGCCACTAAATGATCAAAACTTTATCTTGATGATCCAATCTTTTGATCTCCAATTTACTCTCTTCTTTTCAAGGAGGGAAAATCTAAAATCAAAATTTAGGGCTTTATCTCCTAATTTTTTTATTTTTTTTATCACTCTTAATTACATTCTTATTTTAAAAATAAACCAATGGGATTCTGACATGAATTAATTCTAACAAATTTAATAAGGACCAATCAAAATAAACTACCCATAATCACTTGATTATGCCTTAACGCATTGGAGTGAGTATGACCTTTAAAAACTAGTGTGGCTCGCTCTCCAAAGTGGCTAGGGCTAGCAACACTAGAAGGGAGACACTCACGACGTGCCTTTAAGTCTACCACCTCCTTCTTCAAAGTCTCGATGCGAGCATATATAACGTCCACAACAGGCTAAACATTCTTCGTAAAGAAGGCTTAAGCAATCTCTTGCACATGATCCAGCAAGAACTCCACAACAAATCCAACCCTGATCAACTCCTGAACAGTGGCCCTCCACTACAGCATTTTCTCAGCAAACACAGTGTCAATGAAGTTATGTTCAATGTCGTTCATCACGCCCCCCAATAGTTTGAGGAAGTGCTCCCTTGTGGATCAGCCAAAAAGAAACCCCTGCATGAAGTCTCCACGACTGTTATAGACTGCCTCTAAATGGGAAATGCACTCCCCAGGGACCCGAAAGCCATGAAGGTCAATCTAAGAAGCTCCAGCTCCCCAGAAGTCTGAGGGATCAAGATCATTGGTCTCGGGCTGATTGAATTGGATAAAGAAGGCAACAGCTTCACTCGCTGGATTAGGAACTTTGGCAAAGTTGCCACTAACTTCAAACCGAGTGGATGGAGCCACCACGACAAGAGTCGAACCTGGGAAGAAATATGAAGTATAGCATGAGTTTACAAGGGATAGACAAAATGAAGGGATGAATCCGCAATGAAGATTAAAGAAGATATGGGAGAAAGAAAAGTACCAAAATCCGTAGGAGTAGGGGCTATAGGTGTGGCAGGAAGGAGTGGGGGCTGTGGGCATCGCGGTATCTACTGCAGTTTTGGGCTCCTCAGGAATGTCTGTGGCCAAGAAATTGATCCATAGAGTAGTCAGAGGTTGGTACCAGGAAATGACAGCAGACTTACCAAGTCTCTCGGTCTGGGCACTTTCCTCAACAGGGCCAAGCTTGGGTGAAGGAATTGGAGCCTCGACAGGAGCTCCTTGTGAGCAACAGAAGCAGAGGCCATGGCCTTAGCCATTATGTCCACCCTATCAAAGAAACCCTCCATGGGCGTGCCTATAGCATGAAAAACCTCCTCAATTATAGGGTGATAAACAGAAATGGGCTCGAAATCAGCCTAAAAACAAAAAAGGAGGGAAGAATAGAAAGAAAGAAGACGAATGTTAAGGTAGGAAGAAGAAATAAATAAACATGCAAAAAGAATAAAGTGATGAAAAAGAAGAGAGAAAGCATATGACAACACGTGGCAATAAGAATGCATGCAGAGAGAAGGAATGTACCTCCAACTCGAGCTTGTCAAGTAAGATGGGGTGGGTGGTAGAAGTGTCCTCCTTATGCTTAGACAGCCAAGAAATAATAAGGATAAAAAAAGGAGATGCATAAGTATACATGTGGAGTTGGCTGCAGAGAGGCCCCATAACTAAGAAAAAATAAAGAAGAAGTAAGGTTAGAGATAACATACTCTTCTCTCAGTAGTGGCAAATGGAGGTGGTGGAGATGTCTCTATTGCTGCCGCAGGTCCTGCTAGAAGGAGGAGCATCCATGGATGGCCGTGGAGCAGAAGGCTTAGACTTGCTTGCAGCAGGGTGCCAAATAGAACGAGTACGAACAGAAGGATGAGGAGAACCCTCAAGAACTATGTTACCAATGGGAGGTAGACCACCCTCATAGGGAACGATGTCAGAACAAGCCTCAGAAGAATCATCCCCTCTCTTGGTAGACTTGGGTTTAGCGGACCGAGACACTGAGCCCTTCTTCATAGGCGCAGGAAGGTTCACCACCTTCACCTTTTTCTCACAACCCTTGGGGTACTCACTAGCATACAAGTACCACCCCTTCTCCTTTACCTTCCACTCAAATATAGTAGACTTACTCTGCTTTCTAGCATATGCCACCATAGACTTGGTGAGAAGTAACAACCGCGCGTTGGCAGAAATGACGGCATGGAGACCATCAGGAGGAATGAGAGAAAACCCACAGCTACCTAACAACTCCTACTCAAATGAAGTCATCACAGCCTACCAATACCCATGCATCGCAGCTGTGCAAAGACCCTCTCTTTGTGAACCTGGAGTAGTGATTGTTGTAAAACGTTTGCTCTAAAACTCAAAAGCACTAGGCCACAAGAATAGTTGGACAGAAGTAGCGGACTCTAGAATGGCAGAGAAATCATTAGGTATGTCCTGATCCAACCCAAACTGCCTCCTCACTCTGTTGGCAGAATAGTGTACAAAGCGGATGCCCTCATCAACAAGGTAAGGCAGCGACCCAGCATTAGTGGCTGCTAAGTATGTAATCCCCTTCTCATCAAAGGCAGTAAATGGGGTGGTGGTTCCAACAGTGTCTGTAAAGAGGCCCATAACCGAATCAGCACATGTAAAGCTAGTGCCCAAATTCTTGTATGCACTCCAACAAAAACCAACTCCTTTATCAAAAAACTCGACTGCAGGATGCCTAAATAGCTTCAACCCAACCCAGCGATAAACCGATGGAAAATCAGATACAAAACAGTCACAAAAATCAGTAATAACCTTGGATAGGAACGATACTTCTCTTTGGCAAAACGGACAGACTTGCACTTAGCCAAGTGCCTAGCACAATGCTCCAATAGCAGATGCTGCAAAATGGTACTATGGGAAGAAGTAGTACTATGTAGGAGGAACTTGCCTGCTTCTCATCACTCTGTAAAATGTCTAACTGCACGTACAGATGACCCAGAAACATAGGGGCCAATGACAGACTCACCCCGGCAGAAATCTTTATGGCTAATCGAAAATAAAGAGGTTTTACATCATAATGAGGGTGAGAGCCAAAGATGAACTTACAAAGCCAGAACGCAACAAAGGCCACACGACGGGCTACATCGGAAGCCTTGGAGAAAGCCCCAATCCAATGCGACAACTTCACGTTGCCACTCATCCCTTTCTTTAATCGGCCTCCACAGCCTCCTCCTCAACGGAAAGCTCAATATTGCTCGGGTCTATATCACCAAGAATGGGCAACAACAGTTGGTTCGCCATATCCTCCAAGGTCACGGTAATCTCGCCGCAAGAAAGGAAGAAGATATGGGTGGCGCTACACCATCGGCGGACGAAATGATGAAGGTTGAACAAGTCTTTATAGTTGAACAGGCAACGCGATGAAACAATAGCCTTCAACACGTTGGCCTACTACAACCGCCATGAAACCTGTATCAGACAACTCTTCAACTACCCACTCCTTCCAACCAAAAGAGGTATTCGACCCAAGTTCGAAGAGGATGGGCACGGGAAGCGAAGTTCCTTGGTTTATATCAAGATCGGGGATCGAGGAAGCCAAAAGGGCCCAAGACACCCCCGTGTCACGGCGGCAAATGGAAAGCCACACGTGGCTTAGCGGCAGAGGCAAGTAGTCATCGGGCACCACCGGGAAATGGATGTGGGTGTCGTACCACGGATCGATGAGGGGAGCCCACTCGCTGTTTGGGTCGCGACCCCCTTCCTCCTCCTCAGAGCGTTTCGATTTGGAGAGGGGAGCATCTTTACCCATGGTTTTGGTAGAACCATCGTTGGCGGCAATTTCTTTTCCCTTACCGTGGGAAGAACCTTTGCCTTTCACTGGTGTCATGACGGGTTATTTGATCGGAGTAGGTTGATGGGGATGTTTTAAGAAAGAAGACACGGTGAAGGAAAAGAAATGAAAAGACATTTTGAGCAAATGACAGAAAGGGAATAAGTTTAAGTACTAATGACAATAAAGATGACGCGAAAGGATGCAATGAGTCAGCCGCCAAAAGAAGCATCGTATTAATGAAGCAGAGCCTGTGTTTCATAATAACTGCTAAACTAGGAAATTCGAAGAGAGAACACTATTCACAGCAAGAACGAAAATAAGGCGAGGCCCACTATTCAAAAAACCCGCGAAGAAAAAGAGAAAAAAAAGAGAGACTTTCTTTCTTTTTGTTCGCATATGAACTATAGGAGCAGTTCATATGCTCAGGGGGCTGAATGTTAATCCCCATATTGGTAAAAGGGCCAAATGACAGAAAAAAAACCCAAAAATATGAAAAGAGGGTGAAGAAAGAAAAAGTAGCAAAATAAAAAACCATTAAAACCCGAATGGCAGGAATAATGGTCCATGAGCCTACAAAATAACAAAGTGGTTCCAAAGCAAGCAAACGGGCCAAGGAAGCCCCAAAGAATGAAATGGTAAGCCCATAGGTATCATAAGAAATAGAAAGAAAGCAAAAATGGGTCGGAGGAGCCCAAAGAAAGGAATTAGTAAATGAGATTGGTTTGAAGGCCAATAAACCCAAAAGTAGAGGATGTGGTAATTGGGCCGGGGAAGCCTAAAAGATTTATCAAAAACCCATGGGAATGTAAGAAGTATAAAAGAATGAAATGGGCCAAGGATGCCCCAAGGAATAAAACGGGCCGAGGATGCACAAGGAATAAAATGGCTCGGGGAAGCCCAAGATGTTATATGGACCGACCCAGCAGGAATACTGGGCAATGTGAACTAAAGGAAGGAATAACACATGAAATTGACATGGCAGGCCCAGAGGAAGTCCAGCAAACAAAGTTAAACGATATCATGGTAGAAATAATGCAGTGGCATGGCAGAAGTACCAGCTAGCCCATGAACCAGAAGTGAAAGGAGACAGGGGCTAAATTAAAGAAGAAAAAACCCACACCTAAGCAATGCCCAGCCCAAAGAAGAAACGAGATGCAAAGAATAAAGACCCAATGACTCATCCACCAGACAAACCTACAGGCAATGGCAAACGCATGAACGCCAGAAAAGTAATAGACTTATATGGGAGTGGAGTACGCACAAAGCTTAGGCACAACCTACTTGTACCTAGCCAATACAGGGGAGGTGGGCCATGGGTTAGAGGTAAGAAAGGGGTATGGTTTGGCGGTGGGGAGAAGGGGGAGCCTATTCTAGGGTTCCCACTCAAGCTCTTTTGGAGAAAATGTTCTGCTGGGATGACATACCACCCAAAAGAGGCAAACATGAGCTAGAATCACTAGGTGCATGCTATAGGAGTTAGTAAGAGAGAAACCTAGCTCTTATCCGGATGAGAATGCCAAGAGGAGCAAGAAAACAAAACAAAACTACTTTTGTCTAGGAATGAAGTGTGGCATGGCCAACACAGGGTATTGGTGGTGGTTGGGTAGCCAGCAAACTAGTGGGCAGTCTAAGAAGGACATCCACAACAAGCCAAAAGTAGTTGAGGGATAAAAACGGTAAATCTTATCACGTCAGGCAGTATAAAAAGGCCTTAACCGTGCACAGTAAACAACAACAAAAAGGAATAAGAGAAAACAAAGTAAACAAAGAAAACAAAGAAGAAAAACAAAGAAAACTAGATAGCTGAGAGTGAGTAAGAAAATAAGAGTGATAGGAGTGAAAAGCATGCCCCAATAGGCTACCCACTTCTCTCCCTCTTAATAGCCCACTCTCTAGCAAGTCAAGAGTCTAAGAGTAAGCCACTTAGGTCCATTTTCCAAAGTAGGTAATTTCTATGGCAGGATTCCCTTGCGAGGTTACCCACATTGGAGGTTGGTTCCCTTCTTAGACTTGAATCTGCCAAGGAGCCAAGTTTAGCAGACTAACCCTCTTCTTTCTTTTGTTATGATTGTTTAAGGACTAATACTATTTTCTTGTTATTAATTCACTCTTGTCATACTTACATTTTCGTATTGTGAAATTGTTTAGGCATCATCTTTGTCAGTAGCAAGTGCTTTAGTTAAAACATTTTAGTTATCCTGCTGTATTATATTTCTCCCGCTATAACGCTTTTTGTGACAGTATTTTCTGCCATAGGCCCGTGGCTCCATCAAGATTCCTACCAGGGGTTCTAACTTGTGCATAAGCTGGCCTAAGGTGAGTTTCAATTAAGCCAGTCCCGACTTTGCTACCCCAAAATCATTGGGTCGTAGTGCAGCAAGAGTAGCCCAGCCCAACCCAGTACATAAAAAGGCCCACCACAATATACAATTGCAATATAATGAAATAATTAGGTAGTAAGTTTTGTGAGTAAATAGTGGAACCCCTAATTTTTAGCTCAATTTCAAATCCTATTAATGCGTTCAAATCATTCAACATTGATAATATATGCAATTTCATTGAAATTTTCTATTCTCAAGATTTTATCAAGAAAAAAAAAAATATCACATGAAACTTCAATTATAACATTATGATTTTGATTTGTCAAAACATGGATGAAGTTTTGCAAACAACTTATATATTGAAAAGGTAATTTTGGTATAAAAATAATAATTGATGAAGTTTATTACGTGAAGTATTATTGTTGAGCATGACTTTGATGGAAGATACAATATTCGTTTTTTTTTTTTCTTCTATATATTTGTATGTTGTATACCTAATTATACAGTGTTTGTATACTTATTAGAGTTTAAGAAGATTATAAGTTTCTCTTATAAAGAAGATCTCGTGTCTAGATGTGTATATATACATATTAAAATTGATAATTTTGTATATATGTATATAACTTACTTTAGAATAAAAAAAATTAAAATTTATATTTTCATACACATGCATATATTATGTGGATTTTTTAGGGTAATGTCTATTTGTGGTTTGAGTTTTTCTTGACATAGTAGTTCAGGCCCCCCAATTCAAAATTCCTAGATCTACCACTGATTCTTACATGAATTAATTCTAACTAATCCAATAAGGACCAATCAAAATAAACTACCTATAATCACTTGATTATGCCTTAACGCGTTGAAATGCATATGACCTTTAAAACTTGATGTGGCTTGATCTCTTGATTGAATGGTTTGATTATCATGTTCTTTAAATTGAAATTCATGTTCATCAAACCATTCAAACATCATTTTTTCTCCTAGATTATTTTTGAAATTACTATAACACAAGGTTGTGGGTTCATTGGTTACAAAATGGGGTGTCCATAACTTCTTCTAGGTTCTAATTCAAAATTTTCTTTTTCTTAATAAAGAAAAGTAGAAGAATTAAGCCATGATACAATATTTTTTCCATTTTCTTTACCCAACTATAATATAAACTGAAATTTACTTTTATGGGTTTTGTTAGGAGGGTTCTTTATTCCTATTCTTTTGATTTGGATTCCCCTTAATGTGAGGGCTTCCATTATATTTGTAAACTCTTTTTTTGGCCTCAATAGATTATTCCTAGAAAAACTACCTTTAAGAAATTTTTTATTTTCATGAATTAAATTTACCATGAGGGGTTTAATTTCCAAAAAGAATCTCGCATTGATTCATTTTAGTATAATAGTAACTTTTCACTTAAGATTCATTAACCACGTGAAAATCCAACATTGATCTCGTTTAGTTTCTTAACTCATTGTTTAATAATGATTTTCAAAAAAAAAAAAAAACTCATTATTTAATCATTTATTAAAATGATATTTTAATATTAAAATGGTACAATACTCTGCCAAAAAATATATGTACAAAATAATGGAAACGTACTATTTTCTCACTAGACTTTGACAATTCAATTTCAAACATTCTGTGAACCATAGTTGAGGTGGGCTCTCCCTTTATCAACAAATAATTAATCTTCAATTTTTTCAAACCACACCTTTTTACCTAAGTTATATTTTATTATTATTATTATTAAATAGCCCTCAACTAAGTTATATTTTATTATTATTATTATTAAATAGCCCTTAGTTGAGGGGAGCAGTAAATATTTTGAGGAGATTGATTTTTTTTTTTTACTTATTTTATTAAAAATAAAATCCTCTAGAGTTTAGAATATCTCTACTATGAAAATTTTAAAGTTCTATTTGCAATTAGTAGATCTTATTTTTTAATGTCATCAACATTTTTATTTATTTATTTAAATTACTAAAGATGTGGTCAATTTAATTAACATGTTTCAAAACAGATACAAAGGATTTTATTAAGTGAATGTTACAATTATCCAAGAATTCCAGAAGCTTCTCATCAAATTTTACTCCACTAGAGTTTGGGTGCAACTAAAAGTTAAAGAATTCCAGAAGATTCTCATCAATATCTTATTCATTGCACTACTCTTACACTGTACAATTCGATTCTCCAAGAATTCCAGGACCTTCTCATCAATTTCCCATCTATTACACTAGTGTGTATGTAATATGTATGGTGCAATTATGCTATGAATTCCAGAACATTCTCGTTAATATTATAATCCATTCCACTACTCTATTCAATCATCCAAGAATTCCAAAGCATCGCATCAATTTCTCATCTATTCCACTAGTGTATGGTGAAAAATCCCAAAAAAAATTAAAAAAAATATTTTGGTGCAGAGTAAAAAATATATGAGTATAAGATTACACGCTATTGTGTCGTGATTCTGATGTGACAAGCTATAATCATAAGCCAATAAGTAAGGGAGAGAAAATAATGGGTTAATGTGAATGTAATAAATAACCAATTACAATTGTCATCTAGCTGAATTATTATCTCTTCATACGTAAAATGCTTGAGGATTTATGAGAAAATTTTTACAAGATATATAGATTTAACTTTATGCACATAGTTTCCTAAAAAAAAAAAAAAAAAAAACTTTATGCACATTGTAATTACATAAAAAAAAAAAAAAAAAAAAAGTCATGAATTCCAGAAGGTTCTTCTCATCAATATCTCATCCATTCATTTTAGATAGAAAGCAAAGATCCCACTTCCTCTCCATCCGTACGGATACATATATTTTAATAACTAATTTATGTATGAGTTATGATATAGATTCTATCTTATATTATGTATTCTTTATTATAGTTTTATTTTCATAGGACAAACTTTGAATGCAAGGGAAGAAGAAGAAAATTGATGTTCACCAATGGGGGACACAGAGTAGTCAATACTTACAAATTTTTGGAGAGAAAATAGAGAATGGATTAAGGGAAGCACTAATTATGGTTTTTTTAATTATTAAAAAAAAGTACATTTTGAAACATGAAGAAGAAGAAATAATATCCTTAATTATCCTCAAATTATGAAAATATCCTCTATTAGTTTCTGAAAATTATACTGCGATCTTTGTAGTACTAGCTTTCAAAGATGGTCAAAGATTATTCCTAAGGCTGACTTAATTATTTTATCAAAAAGATATATATATATATATATATATATATTATAAGATAGAGTTTCAACTTATGATGTCGACTTTATGATTATTGTGTTCTTTATCATCAGATCAAAATATCAATCGGTTTTTTGTATAAGTAGAGACTGAACTCAAGATCTCTTTTTTTCAACTATCAGAAACTTTACCCGTTAAGCAAACAAATATCTTACAGTATAGCTTATCTATTTTAAGTCTTACTGAACACATTCTTAATTATTGGATTAAAACATATCTGATATTATCATTTTTTTGTGGTGATTTAACTTATTTTGATAAGGTGAAAATAAGTTAGAATTTGACTAAAGTGTGTTTAGATTAGTTTTTTTGTTTACCGAAAATTTATATATTTACTTGCTAAAAGTTTATTAAAAAAAATACAAATATAACTTAAAAAATATGGTTACAAATTATACAAAAGAAAATAAGTTGACAAATTAAAAGAAAAAAAAAAGTTACTTCAAACTCATCGAACTTAGACTATTTGGCCCTTTATGGGGGGAAATTAGCAATTTTAAAGGATTGACGTTTGGCTTTGTATTTTTTATTTATTTAAATTGCACATTAAAAATAAGCAAAAAATGAGTTTTCAAATGCATTTCATGGAGTCAAAAATCATAATTTTTCACAATGATAACACTTTTCACAAATTTTGTTGATGCTCAGCTACATTTAAAAAAAATCTTATTTTTTTAGAAACAAAAAAAAATTACATTTTTAAAATGTACCTTTTGAAATCACTATTATTTTTTAAAGCAATTAAGAATAGTAATTCCCACAGACTAAGTTATTTTAAATGAGCCTATTTCCGTATTAAAATAGAATCTACTATTTTATTTATAAAGCTTTATAATTCTATTTAATGTGCAATTATATTTTTATACAACAAATAAAATAAACAAAATAACTCAAGTGCAAAAAAATTATCACCTACAAATGTACGTCTGTATGAAGCTTTTTCCATAAGACTTGAATCTTAGTCCTTTCTTCTTCCCTTTACCTCACAAAAAATTTATATTTGTAGATTGACCTTTAAACTAACCCTGAACGATAATACATTAAAAATTACTTTTAATTACATAAAAAATTACTTTAATTTCACTTTTAAATAGTACAAAAAAAAGAAGTGTAATACATCCACTTAAAAAAACCGTTTGCATGTGGAAAGGCCCGCAACACTTAAAGCAACATGTGAACTTGTGGAAAGCCCGGTTGCTTGCTAGGTAGCAACTTGCACCTCGCCAACACATAAATTGGAAAAAAGAAGAAGAAGAAGAAGAAAATAAATTTTATCATCCAAATCTTATAAATTGTGGTGTTTTGATCATTAAAATACAAGAAAAAAAAATCAAATTTATAATTTATCTATAACATATAAAAGACTAAAAGTGTGTTTCGGTTAACTTAATAGGTAAAATAAAAGTTCTAATGTTCAAACTCCTCTTATACAAAAAAATAATTAAAGTCTTAGTTTGATTATAAAGAATAATTATATAACTTATAGCTCGATTGTAAGGTTATAAGTTTTTAAAGTCTCGTGATTTTACACTTTACGAATTTATCCTATATCTTTTAATTAAATTATATTCTATAATTAAACTCTCCATTATAAATTTTTTTGGGACTCCAATAGAATTTTGACACATCATATTTTTTTTAAGTGGTAAACTACATATATAGTTCCATGTATAAATATAATTATAATAAATACTTATTAATAATTACTATTATTATCAAATTTTATATTTAAACAAAAAAATAATGAGAGAAAAAAAAATCATATTATTTTAAACTTTTTCTTGTAATACACAAGTTACCAACTAGTATCCATAATATAGACTAAATGTCAATACTCATATTCTCCACACTAATTTATAAGAGTAGCTGATTTATTATTGTTATTTAAATTAAAACAATGAATACTTGAATAGAAGAATCTAGAACTAGAATCTCATGCATAAACAAATATATAAAGTCCAAAATTATATTTTGACTTGGTTACTGTATCAGACTTGTTAGTGAAGATAGTTGAAAATAGCTTTACCGATGAGTAGTATATAAAGACAAGAAGACAAGAAGCCAAAGACCAACTGCTTTCTCACAACTGCTCCTATTTTTCTGTAACATCTTTCTTTCCTAGGTAGGTTCTCAGTAAAGCTTTTTCTGGGTTTCTCAGTAAAACTTTTTCCTGGGTTTCTCAGTAAAGCTTCCTGTGAGTGTGTGTAATGGAAAAGCTGAGTTTGGATCATTTGCCACCTGGGGTCAGATTTAGTCCGAAGGACAAGGAGGTCATCGAACTCTACCTGAAGAAGAAGATCGCAGGGAATGATAAAGACACTTGGTTTATTCCCGAAATTGAGTTCTATAAAGATGAGCCCTGGGATTTACCAAGTAATCTCCTTGTTTTTCTATTATCACACACCCACCTTCATTTCTTGGATAATTTAGTGCCTTTTGTGAAAAGGTACGAATGTGTTTCACATTGTATTGGTGTTGGTGAACATTATCTGTTTTCTGGTATTGGTGTTGTCTGGTTCATGTTGTTTCTAGTTAGCGTTTTCTTTTGTATAAAGACTCATGCTTTCTTGGGCTATGCTCCTCTGCTCTTGTATGGTTGTTTTTCTTCATTAGAACACTTACTTACCATGTGTGTGTGTTATTTTGTGGCTTCTTGGTCTTTTTTTAGTAATGTACTTACTAGATTACATAAGATTTGCATGATATGCCCATATAATTATCTCATAGTTGAGCAATTATATAATGTACATGGTCATGTGATTTTTCCCATTTTGGGTGTCAAAATTTTGTGCTCAAGTCTGGTTTCTTGGCCTGCAGCTAAAAGTGGGATTGCTACGGAGGATCAAGAGTGGTTCTTCTTCACTGAACAGAGCCTGAAGCATCAGGACGATAATCCCAAAAAGAGAAAAAGGGATCAGAAACAAGAAAGGGTGAACAGGAAAACCAAGGCTGGGTTTTGGAAATCAACTGGTACAGATAGGGAAATCAAGTCTGGAGAGAGCTTGATTGGAATGAAGAAGACTCTGGTCTTCCATGTAGGGACTACTAAGGGAAAAGAGAAGGGAATAGGGACTAAATGGGTAATGCATGAGTACAGCACAACCCAGAAGGACTTTGATGGAAAACACCCCGGTCAGGTTGGCTTTTACTATTCAATTTGTTTGATTGATGTTATATTGACCTGAGATTTTTTTTATTGATTACTGCACTGAGTGTGTGTGTGTTGATAAATCGTTGCAGGTAACTTTAAAAGAGGATTGATTCAATTAGCCAGGATTGTGGAAACTGTTAGTTTTTGTTAATTCTTAGTGAGGGGTTTAACATTCTTGCTGGATTAATGATCTCTCTTTTATTTTTTATTTTTAATATTTTAGATTCATTAAAGAAGGTATTCTTAATCTATCAAGGGATAGATACTGAAATTTTACATGTAGACACTGTTGCAAGTATTAGCGGTTTTAGCGCATGAGGAGAGGAGGAGACTCATAGAAGACAGGGTGTGAGCGTGAGTTTTTTTTTTTTTTTTTTTTTTTTTTTTTTCCCCTCGAAAAGTAGTTTGGTGGTTTCTTTTTGGGTTGAACAGTACTCACATGTATGAATTGAGAAATTGTTTGTTTTGTCATTTATGATACATATTTACATACTGTTATTTGCATTTTTTTGTGGTAATTCAGTTTGTAGTATATATTAGGCAATGATGTTATGTCCGCCCAATTCACTTGGGTGCTTAACATTATGCAGAAGGCCTTTGTCCTTTGTCGTTTATTCGATAATCGAGAAAAGAGTACCAATGGTGGACCTGCTGCTTCACTTGATACCTCATCTTGTATTGAAGAAACGAAGTCTAAGTCATCGCGGGCTCCTGTATTTCTAGCATTGGATGTGCAAACTGAAACTCATCAAACAAGTAATCAATCTTGTTATGCTAAAATTCCTGATGAAATGTTGTCTGATGCTACCGCACCTGTTCAATGTGAAAATGCTTCTGTTGCAGAAAAACAGGAGGCAGAAATAACATCTCCCGAGGTGATAGGACCTAGTTTCCACAGCAGACACTTATGCTTTTCTTTTTTTTCTTTTTTTGCAAATTGAGAAGTATAGTATAATAAATTAATCAATATCTTGTAACTCATGTTTCTTCTATCAGGATGAATTTAATGTGGAGGAATTTTTGAATAAGCTCTTCCCATCCGCATTTGATTTTGATGTGGACGAAATGATGTCTGATGCTACAGTACCTATTCAATTTAATAATGGCAACTTCAACTCTGAGGTAATAGGACTTAGTTTCAGCATTAGACACTATCTATGGTTTTTTTTTTTTTTTTTTTTTTAAATAATAATTTGATAGTTATAATGGGGAAGGGGGGATTTGAACATTGGACGTCTCTGTTGGAAATAGTAGGAAATGCCAACTAGTTGAGCTACAAGGCATAGAGTAGTTGTTATTACTATTAAATTGTGGGAATTAGAAGTGCAGGTAACTAATTATACACTTATCTTGGTTATTCATGTTTCTTCCATCAGGTTGACCAGGATTTGGAGAAAGGCCCCAAAATGTTCTACCCCCATCCACCGGAGCCATTAGATTGCAACTTTTCCTCCCCATCAACTTTAACCTCCGTTACACCTGCTGTTTCATTTCCTACCTCCGTTAAAGCTTCTCTTGAAGAAGCAGAGTCTATGCTAGTACCAGCTTCAGTGTCTCCAGAATTAGGCAGTGAAGCAGACAATTATCCCATGAGTTTTCAATGTTGTCCAGCAGAAAATTCTGATGGAATAACATCTAGCAGCATACCACCCATTGAGTACAATGGTTATAACACTTGTGTTGCAAAAAATGATGTGGTAGAAAAAACATCTGATGAGGTGAGAAAGGAATTAAATTCAAGCATAAAACAATAACATCTCTCTTCCAAGTGTAGTTTAACTAGTTAAGCACCTATCTTATTCATTTATGTTTCTAACACCAGGATAATTTGCAGGTGGAGGCAGGATGGAATATGTTCCCTGTCGCACCACAGGCACTAGGTTGCAACATGTTATCCCCATTACACTTGCAGATGCAAGCAGATGACTGCTTTCGTTTCAAGTCTAGCAGTCAAAATAATCTTGCTTTTGATGATGAAACCCAGGAAAACATGGTCTCTGCACAGGTAAGTGAAAAGTCTCAAGATATCTTTTATTAATTGACCTTGCAAGTTTTTCCAATAAATTTCTAGTTGTGTTAATTTGTAGCTCAAGACTTGTTATACTTGTTTGTGGGTACTTTTTGACTTATTCGATGAGGTTTCTTTGTGTTTGTCATCTTTGGATAAATTGGTCTTCTGAAAACTTACCTTGTATTGTTATTATGTGCAACAGTTTGATCAAGAGTATCAAGATTTGTTGTGGCTTGAAGATATCATCAAAAGTCCAAAGGTTTCACCAGGGTTGTAAAAATCAGGATCATATCTAGGATCTGGGGGAGGGTCTTCGGATCAGATCATAGGATCTGATTGAAGATCATAAAATTTTACAATTAAAGGATGTCAATGATTTAGATAGATAATTAATTCTTAATATTACTTATAAGACAAGGCAAAAAAAAAAAGAAAGAATTATGGCTTTCTTGGGAAGTACTTATTAAAAAAAAAGTCTTTCCCAGAAAGAGTAGAAGAATTTTTAATACTCTTTGAAGACAGCTAAATTAAAAAGGATATTAGTCTTTCTTATAAAGTTCAAAAGAAAGTTTAATATTCTTTAAAAACAAAGCCGAAAGTCAAAGAATTATTAATATTCTCTGAAATCTAGCATGTAAGCAACATTCAACCTATGTTTTGGGGATTTTGCTGAAAATGGGAGCTCTTACTTTTCCCACTTACATTTGCAAACATTCCCTAAAGTCTACTCAAAGTGATTCACTCTTTTTCAACTCAAAAGAAAAAGAGACTTCCTAGTCTTTTACAAACCAAAGACCCATGGTCTTTTACAATCAAAGGCCTATGGCCTACTTTTACAACTCAAGACAGACTTATTGTCATTGGAACTTGGGTTGTCACTCTCCCCCATTCTCCCACCCCACCCCCCCTCAGAAAAAGTCTTTAAAAGACTACCAAATTGGGTTCCTTATTTTAGCTCCATGTTGAGTTTAAAGGTTTCTGTAAAAGAAACCACAATCTGGGTTGTTATTTTAATAATCCTTCTTAAAAGAATCTAATTAATGTTTAAATCATTGACATTTTAAATTTGTAGAATTGTGACATTCAAGATCCTGATCAAGATTTTAGCAACCCCCAGACTCCGTTACAGAGTGAAACAAGTACAGTCGTCACTTTTATGTATAATGCAATTTGTATTTTATATCTCTGGGATATCACACTCTTCTCACATGGAGTAGATATCCTGGTGATACCAAATACCTTCTCGTGTATGATGTTGATGAGCACTAGACAGGTTTGGTCTTCCTACAAAGAGAACCTTACAAGTGCAATATGTCATCATCCACTGGTTTTGTGAAGCAATTCTATATGTATATATTGAGTCAAGCTATCGTTTGGAATTAGTAAGGATTTGGCAACTACGAAATTGTAGCCGAGACTTTGTTGTTGTTAAGTTTGTATGTAGTGTGATTTATGTTCAGCTGTACTGGATATTTGTGGTTTTTCTGTAAACATGTAATAAAATGTTCCAACATGTGATTTCCTTTAATGTTATCTTCTTTAATCTTTGGGATAGTTAAAGTTGATTTAAGGTACATGGCCACAAACTTGTTTGCTGGAATGTGGGCGTTTTTAAGATGCTTATTGTTAATGATACTATTATTCTTAGTGCATTCACGCTTTAAAATGGGTTGCTTTCAACGATGGTAGATTTATAATTGAAACTAACACGATATTGTTTGTACAATATTTAGTCTTTTCTCTCAAAATTTCTGGACGAGGTTTTCATGGACACGGGTGTGCAGGCAGGTTTCCATGGATGAACATGTAGGGTTGACACGCGGTTTTCATAGATGGCATACAAAAGTCTCATAGATGACGCGATGGTGGAAAAACAGTAGCTTATAGTAAAACTTGTTCATAGTCCACAAGGTGGCAATCACTCACATGTGAGAGGAAGATTGTTAGGTATACAAATACGAGTGAAGTTCTAAATTGAATAATAATGAAAAAAGTAAATGATTAATATAATATAGTTGAATTCAAACTCATAATCTTAAACTTTTGGGTTAAGTTGTTTCCAAATATTTTATACGAACAACGAATATCATCTCCTGTTGTCAATCATCTTGTATGTCGTGTTGTAGTTTGCTTTGATGTGGTTTCTTGAAGTATATAGTACGTTGAATGTGTACATATGAATGTGCTTAAAGACTTTGGAGGAGTAAATGTTGCATAAGCAACCTAATATCTCCTTCAAGCCTTTTCTCGGTATTTCTGCAGTACCTTACTATTCTTAATTTTGTAATAACTTTATTGCTACAGAAAGTTGGAATTTTATAATCCTTTAATTTGATGATGAGGGTTCAATTTATAGAAGGGAAATGATTTTTTATTTCAAACATGGTTGAATATTTTAAGATAATAAGACATGATAAAACTTGGATTTGGCAAGAATCAGGTTATAAGTGCTAATCGGAATCCATGTCTATATGACAAAGTGCTGATCGACACTTATGTCCTGGACACATTTTGGCTCCAACTTTTTCTTTTGGCAAGTTTTGCGTGATATTAAAACTTGTTTAAGGATAATCATAAGTGTTTTAGCTACTTTAAAGCCACTAAATGATCACAACTTTAACGTAAAGATCCAATTTTTTGATCTCCAATTTACTTTCTTCTTTTCAAGGAGGGAAACCAAAAATCAAAATTTAGAGTGCTATCTCCTAAATTTTTTTTATTACTCTTAATTACATTCTTGTCTTAAAAATAAAACAATGGGATTTTGACATTAATTAATTCTAACTAATCCAATAAAGACCAATCAAAATAAACTACCCATAATCACATGATTTATGCCTTAAGGCATTGGAATGCATATGAACTTTAAAACTTGATGTGGCTTGATCTCTTGATTGGATGGTTTGATTATTATGTTCATTATGTCGTTTTGATCATGATGAACTCAATTTTATTTTAAAGTGAAATTCGTATTCAACGAATGATTCAAACAACATTTTTGCTCCTAGATTATTTTTGAAATTACGATAACACAAGATTGTGGATTCCTCTATTGCAAAATGGGATGTCTACAACTTCATCTAGGTTTTAATTCAAAATTTTCTTGTGTTTGTAAAGGAGAAGTAGAAGAATTAGGCTGTGATATAATATTTTCTCCAGTTTCTTTACCCAATTATAATGTAAACAGAAATTTGTGTTTGTGAAGAGGGTTCTTGGTTCCTATTCTTTTTATTTGGGTCCCCCTTACTGTGAGGGCTTCCATTTTTGTTGTAATTTTTTTTTTTTTTTTTGGCCTCAGCTGACTATTCCTAGGAAAATTTCCTTTTAGAAAGTTTTTATTTTCATAAACTATATTTACCGTGAGGGCTTTAATTTCCACAGGGAAACCCACATTGATTCTTTTTACTACAATAGGAACTCCTTACTTAAGATTCAGGACCCGTTTGATAAAAGATTTTTAGTAATGTGTGTATTTTTTGAAAATAAGTGTGAGTGAAAAATGTGTGAAAATACATGTAATGTTGTTTAAGTACATAAAACTGTTATTTAAATAACAGTAATAAACGGACCCTCAATAACCGCGTGAAAATCAATCAGTGTCCTTGTTTAGTTTACCAATTCATTATTCAATAATTTATTAAAATGATATTTTAATATTAGTACTTTGCCAAAAAAAAAAAATATTAATGGAAACGTACTATTTTCATAATAGACTTTGGCAAACCAATTTCAAACATTCTGTGAACCATAGTTGAGGTGGGGTCTCCCTTTATTAACAAATAATTATTCTTCAAATTTTCAACCCTAACCTTTTTACCCAAACAAGTTATCCTTTATATATATATATATATATATATATTATAAAATAACACCGACTTGATAAGAGCAGTAAATATTTGAGGAGGATTTTTACTTATTTTATTAAAAATAAAATCCCTTAGAGTTTTTAAGATATCCCTACTATGAAAGTTTTAAGATTCTATTTGTAATTAGTAGATCTTATTTTTTAATGTCATCAATATTTCAAGAAAAGTTGAATATCATCATTTATTTCTTTATTAATGATGTGGTCAATTTAATTAACTTGTTTTAAAACAGATACAAAGGATTTTATTAACTCAATGTTACAATTATCCAAGAATTCCAGAAGCTTCTCATCAAAATTTACTCCACTAGTGTTTGGATGCAATTAAAAGTTAAAGAATTCCAAAAGATTCTCATCAATATCTCATTCATTGCACTAGTCTACAATTCAATTCTCCAAGAATTCCAGAACCTTCTCATCAATTTCCCATCTATTACACTAGTGTGTATGTAATATGTATAATGCAATTATGTAATATGTATAATGCAATTATGTTATGAATTCTAGAACATTCTCATTAATATAATAATCCACTCCACTACTCTATTCAATTATCCAAGAATTCCAAAGCATCTCTTCAATTTCCCATCTATTCCACATGTGTATGGTGCAAAATCCCAAAATAATTTTAAATAAAATGGTGCAAAGTAATAAAAAAAAAAAAATCTAAGATTGCACACTTTTGTGTCATAATTTTGTTATGACTAACTATAAGCCTATAAATGAAGGAGAGAAAATATGGGTGAATGTAAATGTGATAAACAAGTACTTACATTTTGTCATATAAAATAATTGTAAAAAAGCATATAGTAAATATTGTGGTTATAGAATTACTAGTACACACTGCAATTATGTCATGAATTTCAAAAGGTGAAATGTCTTGTAATTGAATTGACACCTCCTCATATATAAAGTGTTTGAGAGTTTATGAGAGAAATTCTTCGAACTGCAAGGTTAACTGTATGCGCGTTGTAATTATTTAAAAAAAAGAAAAAAAAAAATCATGAAATCCAGAAGGTTCTTCTCATGAACTTCTCATCCATTCATTTTAGATAGACAGCAAAGATCCCACTTCTTCTCCATGTTACGCATACATATATTTTTATATTTTAATAACTTATTTATTTATGTCATAGATTCTTATCTTATATACTGTTGTGTATTCTTTATTATACTTTTATTTTCATAGTACAAAGATTCGGCATCTACTTAAAACGTTACGCTACACACAAACTTTGGGTCCCACAGTGACCCTAGTACTTGGAATGCAAGGGAAGAAAGAAGGGGAGAAAAAAAAAAAAAGGATATGAGTTATGTTCAGCATACTAGATCATGATATGTGTTTAAAAATGGACGTGTGTTGTCATTTTAATAAGTCCAATATTATTGGATACTGAATTTAAACTACCCAAAAAAATTAGAGAAAACTAATTATAGTTTTAAAGTATATTTTGAAACATGAAGCATAAGAATTTAATATCCTCAAATTATGAAAATGTCCTCTATTAGTTTCTGAAAATGATATTACAATCTTTGCAGTACTGGCTTTCAAAGATGGTCAAGGATTATTCCTATGGCTGATTTAATTATTTTAGATAAAAGATATTTTACGGAATAGATTATCCATTTTAAGTTTTACTAAACTCTAAGCATATTCTTAATTATTGGGCTTGAGTTTGGATTAGTTTTTTTTTACTGAAAATTTATTTATTTACTTGCTAAAAGTTAAAAATAAAAATACAAATATAACTTTAATTTCACTTTTAAATAGTACCAAAATGAAGCATAATAGGTCCACTAAAAACAAACGCGTTTGCATGTGGAAAAGCGCGCGGAACTTAAAAGCTTTTGCACGTGGAGGGCCCGCGGGCTTGCTAGTTAGCAGGTTGCAACGCGCCAACACATAAATTTAAAAAAAAAAAAAAATCCCAAATTTTTTTATAAAAAACAATAGGTAATAATTGTCTCACCCAAATCTTATAAATTGTGGTGTTTAGATTATTACAATACCAAAAAAAAAAAAAAAAAAAAAAAAAAAAATCAAATTGTGGGGGTAAAAGCCCAAAAGTATATGTTAGATCTTAGGCCCCATTTAAAGATATAAATATTTCCGAGTAGAGGTAAAGGATTGGGAAAGATCCCAAAATGAAGAATCACGTAAAGAGAGGATGAGAGAGTGTAGTCCGAGGAGTATATCCTCCTCGGACTTGAAGAATATTGGTTAAGTAAATACCTGGGCGGCTTATGTGAACTTCTAGGAAGTTCCAGCGATAAAGATGAACTTCTTGCACGTATAAAGATGATAGAAATAGAGAAATATCTAGAGAAAAAACTGCTACCACCACGTTTAATGCACTGTAGCAACTTTTCTGGCTGTATTTATGTGGAAAAGACTCTTGAACAGTGCAATCTCGGCTGCCACCACTCATGGAGAACTAAAAAAGGTACTTGATGTGACATGTACTCAAGTGGATGCTTAGATGAAGAACAAGTGTACGATGAAGATGGTTTAAAAGGAAACTATATAAATGGAAGAGACCTTTCATGAAAGGGGATCGAAAAAAAAGAGGAAAAGAAGAAGAAGAAAAGTTTACTATAGCTCCAAGAGTGACCTTAGCCATTCAAATTATAATTTGTCTCCTTGGACCTGAATTTATTCAAGTTTCCAGTGTTTTCATACTTGTTCTATTAATAAAACCTTGATTAACTGTTGTCGAATTCACAAAAAACCTAGTTCTTTTACCCACTTTCTACAAATTTATTGTATTGGGCTTATTGGGCTCACATCTCATATCTTTTGGGCCTGGGCTACAAATCTTGACCATACACAAATCTATAATATATATATATATATATATATAAATCTAAAGTGAGTTTCAATCAATTCAATAGGTAAAATAAATTATTTGATGTTTAAACTCTAGTGTTTTGGCCTGATTATAAAAAGGAATTATGTAAGAATATAAGTTTTTTAAGTCTAACGATTTTACACTTCTTGATTTTATCTTATATATTTTAGGATAAAACTTAAGTACAATATTTATATATTATTTTTTAGGTTTCTCTTTTATAATTTAACTATGTGGCTGTATTTAACTAAAAATTCACTTCCATTCATATAGAAAAAGCCACATTACTAAATCTTAAAAAGAGAACATAAGAAACAACACATAAATAGTGTACATAAGTTTTGCCCTATATTTTAATTGAATTGAATTTATATTTTATAATTAAACTCTGCATTATAATTTTTTTAGGGACACCATTAGAGTTTTGACACATCATATTTTCTTTAAATGATAAACTACATATATTGTTTCATATATAAATACAATCACAATAAATATCTATCTCTACTACAATATATAGTTTTATTTACAAAAACAATTATAATAAATACTTATTAATAATTACCATTATTATCAAATTTAATTTAAAAAAAAAAAAAGAGAAAAAAATTCACGTTAAACTTTTTCTTGCATTACACAAGTTACAAACTAGTATCCATAATTCCCTCCCAAAAAAAAAAAAAAAATCCATAATATTGACTAAATATCAATAATCCACTAATATATAAGTTTTTTCCTAATAAAAAATTTGTTTGTAGTAGCTTTTGTGTGTGTATTAAAAGCAAGAGAGAAGAATCTAGAAGACTAGAACTAGGATCTCATGCATAAATAAAATAAATAAATCTAAGCCCAAAACTATATTTTAACTTATGTTACTGTATCAGACTTGTTAGTGAAGATAGTTTGAAGTCAAGAGGCCAAGACCAACTGCTTTCTCACAAATGCTCTTGTTTTTTTTTGCAATATCTTTTGTTTCTTTCTTAGGTAGTTTCTCTGTAAGGCTTTTTCTGGGTTTCCCGGTAAAACTTTTTCCTGGGTTTCTCAGTAAAGCTTCCTCTGTGTGTGTGTGAGAGTAATGGAAAAGCTGAGTTTGGATCATTTGCCACCTGGGGTCAGATTTAGTCCGAAGGACCCGGAGGTCATCGAACTCTACCTGAAGAAGAAGATCACAGGGAATGATGAAGACACTTGGTTTATCCCCGAAATTGAGTTCTATAAAGATGAGCCCTGGGACTTACCAAGTAATCTTCTTGTTTTTCTATTATCACACACCCAACTTCACTTCTTGGAAAATTTAATGCTTTTTTGTGAAAAGGTAGGAAAATGGTTCACATCGTATTAGTATGTTGATTGTTGCTTGTTTTGCGTTCTAGTTATAGAATTTTTCTGGACAAGTGTGTTACATTAATTGATCAAAAGAAATAGTTACAGAGACCATGCGTAGATTGTAGCTTGTTTTGTGTGTGTGTTTTTGTGAGTATCTGTTTTCTGGTATTGGTATTGTCTGGTTCATGTTGTATCTAGTTTGTGTTTTCTTTTGTATAAAGACTGATGCTTTCTTGGGCTATGCTCGTCTGCTCTTGTATGAATTATTTTTCTTCTTTAAAACATTTAAAAAGTAGTTGATTGAAATTTGGTTAGTAGTTTCATATTTTGTTTGAATTCAAAGAATGATTTAGCACATACTCAATATGATATGACCATTTGATTTTCTCATTTTAGACCTGGAATTTGTAACTTCATTCTTGCTTTCTCTGTAGTTAATTTATTGTGTTGAATTTGGAAGCACTATTGTTTTCCCTTTTTGCTAACTTTGATAACAGAATTCTAGTCTTTGTAAGAATTTTCGAACTTTCATTCTTATGTCATATGTGACTTTGTGAGTATTATACTTACTAGATTACCTAAGATAATATGCCCATATAATTATCTCATGGTTGAGCAATTATATAATATATACATGTTCATGTGATTTTTCCCATTTTGGGTGTCAAAATTTTGTACTTAAGTCTGGTTTCTTGTACTGTAGTTAAAAGTGGGATTGCTACGGAGGACCAAGAGTGGTTCTTCTTCACTGAACAGAGCCTGAAGCATCAGAAAGATAATCAAAAAAAGAGAAAAAGGGGTCAGAAACAGGAACTGGTGAACAGGCAAACCAAGGCTGGGTTCTGGAAATCAACTGGTCCAGATCGGGAAATCGAGTCTGGAGAGAGCTTGATTGGAATGAAGAAGACTCTGGTCTTCCATATAGGGAGTAATAAGAAAGAAGAGAAGGCAATAAGGACTAATTGGGTAATGCATGAGTACAGAACAACCCAGAAGGAGTTTGATGGAAAACACCCTGGTCAGGTTGGCTTTTGCAATTCAATTTGATAAACTAATGTGATATTGACCTGAGATTTTTTTTATTGATTACTAAACTGAGTGTGTGTGTGTGTTGATTTAAGATTGTTTTGTCTCCAAAATCATTGGAGGTAACTTCAAAAGAGGATTGATTCAATTACCTAGGATTGTGGAAGCTGTTAATTTTTTGTTAATTCTTAGCGAGGGTTAACATTCTTGCTGGATTAATGATCTCTATCTCTTTTTAATATTTTATTTTCATTTAAGAAGGTATTCTTAATCCATCAAGTGATAGATATTGAAATTTTACATGTAGACAGTGTTGCAAGGGATTAGTGGTTTTAGCTCAAAAATTCCCCTATTGAGGAGAGGAGACTTAGAAGAATAGGGTGTGAGTTTTTTCAACAAGTAGTTTGATGGTTTCTTTTGGGTTGAACGATACTCACATGTATGAATTGAGAATTTGTTTGTTTTGTTAATGTAAGAGTGGCCTTGGGTCTATAAAGGTTTTGAGATTGTGAGTCTTGTTTATGATGTAATGGGATTTGGGAGAGTTTGTGTTTCTGACATTTGTGTGTGATGCTTGTGAGAGTGTGCTAATTTGATTGAGGTTTTGTTGAATGCGGTTGTAATCCATTTTGTTGATAGTGGATTTTGATTGGTGTTGTTGCTCATGGACTTGGGCATCCAGTTGACTGAATTATGCTTAATATTGTTATCTTGTAATGATTTTTTTTTTTAAAAAAAAATTGTTTGTGTGAATGTGCTTCCATTAGCTCCAATCACAAGAAGTTTTACTGACACCTATTATGATAGGAATCAAATGACCTTAATTTCTATTACTCTCAATTTAGTAGTTCTTCGAGGGAACTAGGCCTCCATTGATTCTTCGAGGGAATCAGCCTCCAATAGCAATTCAAGAAATGGCTATTCAATGTATTATTCATCAATGAATTCATATTACAATCTGAATTGAAGCTTATATTCTACTTACTAACTAACAAGGTACAACACATCTCAGCTTAACTAACTAACTAAGTACAACACTTAATGCACCAACAATTAGTCAACTACTTGTAAATAACTCTGTACGAGCCTCCCTTACCTCTCTACCTCTCTATATGTACAAGCCTTCCACTGCCCTGCCCACAACGGCACACAGCAACACACTTCCCTGCACTATCTAGCCACAATGTACCAAATAGCAATGCCCCTTACTTAGAGTCCTAACATTGCCCCCTCCTTTAAAGCACCTTGCCCACAAGGTGAGGGTACTAAGTCTGGAGTTTATGAAGAAATTCCCAAGTTGCATCAGCTAGAGAAGAGCCCTTCCAATGAACCAAAACCTCAGTAGCATCTTAGTATTGTCTTAGCTGACATGGCCTTTGCTGCAAGATAGCCTTTGGTTCAAGAGTGATATGGCCCTGGTCATCTACTGGTGGAAGTGTTGGAATTGGAGTGACTATTTGCCCAATCTTAGCCTTCAAGCAAGAAACATGGAACATAGGATGGACCTCTGAAGTTGGAGGCAAATCCAGTTTATAAGCCACAGACCCTATCTTCTGTAGAATCTGAAAAGGTCTAAAGAACTTAGGTGCTAACTTCCCCACCTTGGTCCATCGAAGGGAGTGTTGTTTGAAGGGTTGCAGCCTAAGGAAAACCCAATCACCCACCTCAAAGCTCCTCTCTTGCCTATGTTTGTCAGCCTGCAATCGCATTCTGTCTTGAGCAGCCACTAAGTTGCTCTTGAGAAGGCCCAAAATCTATTGCCTATTTAATAAAAATTCATCCACAGCAGCAGCCTTAGTGAGGCCAGGGATGTAATCCAGCAATTTAGGGGGTTGAAAACCATAAAGGGCTTCAAAGGGAGTCACTTTTGTGGCAGTGTGGTAGTTAGTATTAAACCAGAACTCAGACAAAGGTAACCACTCCACCCACTGATTTGGCTTGTCCCCTGCAAAGGCCCTGAGATATTGCTCAAGACTTTTGTTAACCACCTTAATCTGACCATTAGATTGAGGGTGATAGGCTGAAGACATAGCTAAGTCCACTACTTGCAATCTAAACAGCTCTTCCCAAAATCTTGAAGTAAACACAGGGTCCCTATCACTAACTATAGAAGTGGGTGGCCCATGTAGCTTGAAGATGTGAGTCATGAACAAGGAAGCCACCTTGACTGCAGTATAAGGGTGGGATAGTGGAATGAAATGGACATATTTAGTGAGTCTGTCCACTACCACCATCACCACATCTTGCTTCAAAGACTTAGGTAAACCCTCCACAAAATCCATGCTTATGGAAGTCCAAGGTGTATGAGGAATCTCTAAGGGCTGCAACAGGCCAGCTGGTTTGCTGGTTTCATGTTTAATTCTTTGACACAGCTCACAACCCTTAATATAATCCTTCAAGTCCTTCTTCATTCCCTTCCAAAACCAGTCCCTTTTAGCCCTGTGAAAGGTCTTCAAATAACCAGAATGTCCACCCAATGGATTGTCATGCACCAAACTCATCACCTTAGGCTTTAGACCACAATTAGAGCCAAAGTAAATCCTGCCTTTGTACAACAAGAGTCCATTCTGCAGACTGAACTTGCCAGCAGCATTTGGATTAGTATGGAGTGTGTGTAGGATTCCTTACACCTCAGCATCAGTGGAATAACTTGATTTCAATTCCTCAAGCCAAGTGGGATGGGGAAAAGAAATGAGGAATAAGCTACTATGACTGTCCAAGCAAAACAAATTGAAGCCTGAATGATCACAAAGAACCATCTCAGAAACTTGAGAGGCATCAAAATCAACTAACTCCACCTTGAGCAAAGCATCTACTGAATCAGGTTGACCCTTCTCACCTTGTCTAGATAGGGCATTAGCTACCACATTTTCCTTTCCTTTCTTATAATCAATGATAAATGAGTTCCAAGGAGCTTAGTTATCACCTTTGCTGCATAGGAGTGCCAATTCTCTGCTCTAGCAGGTACTTTAGACTTTGATGATCAGTTTTGATCACAAAGGGCTTCCCAAACAAATAAGGTCTCCACTTCTTCACTGCAATAACAAGGGCCAATAATTCTTTCTCTTAAGTGGATAAATGAACACTCTTACCCTTCAAGGCTTGACTATGAAAAGCAATAGGCCTTCCTTGCTGCATCAACACAGCCCCAATTCCAAATCCAGAAGCATCACACTCAATCACAAAGGGCTGAGAAAAATCAGGTAAGGCAAGTACAGGAGGATGAGAAACAGCTTGCTTAAGGTCCTAAAATGCTTGGTTAGCTTGATCAGTCCACTCAAAGGCATCCTTCTTGAGAAGATCAGTCAATGGGGCAGCAATGGACCCATAACCTCTTATGAATTTCCTGTAGTAACCTGTTAAACCTAGGAATCCCCTCAAGGCTTTCACAGTTTTGGGAATAGGCCAATCTAGCATAGCTTGAGTCTTCTTAGGATCAGTCTTCACACCTTGGCTTGATAAGATGTGTCCCAAATACTCTACTTCAGAGCAAGCAAAGGTGCATTTGCTTCTCTTGGCAAACAATTTGTGATCAAACAGAACTTGTAAGATGGATTTGAGATGCAAAACATGAGTGGGCATATCTCTACTATATACAAGAATATCATAAAAAAAATACAAGTACAAACTTCCTAAGGAAAGGCTTGAACACATCATTCATGACAGATTGAAATGTAGAAGGGGCATTAGTTAACCCAAAGGGCATTACCAAGAACTCATAATGGCCCTCATGAGTCCTAAAAGCTATTTTCTCAACATCATCCTCCTTCATTCTAATTTGATGATAGCCAGACCTCAAATCCAGCTTTGAAAACACCCAAGCACCACTCAATTCATCAAGGAGCTCATCCACCACAGGAATAGGAAACTTATCCTTGACAGTGTCATTGTTAAGAGCTCTATAATCCACACACATCCTCCAACTACCATTTGCCTTCCTAACTAATAGCACAGGTGAAGCAGAAGGACTTTGGCTATTTCTAATTGAACCAAACTCAAGTAAATCCTTAACAATGTTTTCAATTTCAGTTTTTTGATAGTATGGATACCTGTAGGGTCTTTGACAAGTTGGTTGGGTACTTGATTTGAGGATAATCTGATGTTCATGCCCTCTACATGGAGGTAAACCCTTTGGTTCCTCAAAGACAACAGCATACTCCTCAAGCAAGGACAGCACTTCTGGGGGAACCTCTGAAGCCTTGGACCTGTCAACAAGTTCAGTGGACACAATCTGCAATAACAATCCTTTAGTGATTGGCTGTTTAAGGAATTCATTTGCAGCCTGAATCAAGGAACTGGTGGGTTTAATACCCTGCAACCATATTTGTTTGTCCTGGTACATGAACCCCATCACTAATTGCTCGAAATCCCAGCTGATAAGGCCAAGAGTACAAAGCCATTGAGTTCCCAACACCACATCACAGCCCCCTAGAGTCAACACATGCAAATTCACTTGAATTCATTGCCTTGCATTTTAAGCAGTAGGTCCTTACATTCCCCTTTTGTTCTAATTAAATCTCAATTAGCTACTTTCACCTCTAAGATTCTAGTAGAGCCCATAGCCAATTTTAAAGTCTTGACCAGAACAGCATCAAGGAAATTATGAGAGCTACCAGTATCCAAAAGAATCACCACCCAATACCCTCTAATCTGACCCAACACCCTCATAGTGCCTGGAGAAGGACTGCCCAACAATGCATACAAGGTGATATCAGCTTGATCCAACTGAAAATCTGCAGTAACATCCACTTCCCCAGCTTCCACTTGACTAACTTCTTGTACTTCATCAATCATGAATAGTTTGAGACCCTTGCACTTGTGTTTAGGTTGCCATTTCTCATCACAATAATAACAAAGGCCCTTCTTCCTTCTCTCTTCCATCTGAGTTGATGTAATCTTTTGTATAGGCACTTTGGTTGAAGATTCAGCTTTACTGTCATGCTTGTTTATTAGGGATTCTTGCCAATTATTCTTGCTAGACTCATGAAATGGCCTATAGACCTTCTTGCAAGTGAACAAATACTCCTCCTGAATCTTGGCTAAACCAAAAGCAGCACTCAATGTTCTTGGATTTTGCATCCTCATAGCCAACTTTATTTCATCCCTTAATCCACTTAGGAAGCAACTAAGCTTACGAGACTCAGGTAAGTTTCTGATTCTATTACTCAACATCTCAAACTGACTCTTATAAGCAGCCACAGTGGAAGTTTGCTTCAACTTAGTCAAGGTTTCCATAGGATCATCATATGATGAAGGTCCAAACCTGACTTGGATGGCCCTAACAAATGTTTCCCAAGAATCCAATGAGCTTTCACAATCTTGGAACCAAATTAATGCCTCATCATCAAGATGATAAGAAGCATTCAAAATCCTCTCCTTCTTTAGGAATTTCATAATATGTAAAGAATTGGTCAGCTCTAAAAATCCAAGCAGAAGGATCACCTCCACTAAACCTAGGGAACTCCAACCTAATAGGCTTAAGAATTAGAGCACCTGCCTCAGGTCTTGGATGAGTATGGTGTGGCAGCGCCTCTGCTTCAGGATGGTTTTCTGGCTGAGGAGCAGAACCTTCTTGTTGTTGCACTGCTGGAAATCTCTCTTCAAACACAGCTTGCAAGCCCTTGAAGTTGTTGTCTAGAGCTTCCAACCTTCATGAAATCATCTCCATGGCAGAGGCATGATCATCCAATCTCTGCTGAACCAATGAAACAGTCTCACTCAAAAGGGAGTATCTAGTTTCTTGCACCATTATTGAACCGGCTCTGATACCAAATTGATAGGAATCAAATGACCTTAATTTCTATTACTCTCAATTTAGTAGTTCGTTGAGGGAACTAGGCCTCCATTGATTCTTCGAGGTAATCAGCCTCCAATAGCAATTCAAGAAATGGCTATTCAATGTATTTTTCATCAATGAATTCATTTTACAATCTGAATTGAAGCTTATATTCTACTTACTAACTAACAAGGTACAACACATCTCAGCTTAACTAACTAGCTAAGTAAGTACAACACTTAATACACCAACAATTAGTTAACTACTTGTAACTAACTCTGTACAAACTTCCCCTGCCTCTCTACCTCTCTGTATGTACAAGCCTTCCACTGCCCTGCCCACAACAGCACACAGCAACACACATCCCTGCACTATCTAGCCACAATGTACCAAATAGCAATGCCCCTTACTTAGAGTCCTAACATATTATATATCAAATGGCTTTGTAGGACAACCTCCTCTATTTCATTATCATCAGTTACAACATTTCTGATACATATTTGCATTCTGTTATTTGCATCTTTGTGGTAATTCAATTTGTAGTATATATCAGGCAAGTTATGTTCGTCCGATTCACTTGGGTGCTTAACATTATGCAGAAGGCCCTTGTGCTTTGTCGTTTATTCTATAATGAAGAAAAGAGTAACAAAGGTGGACCTGCAAAGTCTAAGCCAGCACATTTAGCAAAAAAGAAGTCTAAGCCAGCACTGGCTCCTGTATGTCCAGTATTAGAAAAGCAAGCTGAAAATCATCAAACAAGTAGTCAATCTTGTTGTGCTGAAATTTCTGCTCAAATGATGTCTGATGTTACAGAACTTATTCAGTGTAACAATGACAACGACTTGTGCACTCAAACTTCAGGGGTGAGATAATTTTTTTTTTTTTTTTGGAATTGAGAAGTATAGTAAATTAATCAAGTACTTATCTTATGCACTCATGTTTCTTTCGTCAGGTTGGTTTTAGTGAGGAGGACATAGAACTTCTCATGCGTGTGTTCTATGTCCCTTCAGAGGACTCTCCATCCAGTTTACCCCTCATCACTCCTGATGTTTCAACTCCGATCACTGTCAAATCTTCTCATAAAGAAACACAATCTGAACCAACATTGGCTCCAGTATCTCAAGCATTGCCGGAGCAAGCTGAAAACCATCCAATTGATTGCAGAACAAGATTTGACAATGCAGCACCCCTTGCATGTAACAATGATTATAATGCAGATTCTGCAGAAAATCAAGTGGCAGAAGTAAATACTACAGAGGTGAGAAGGAATTTTACTTTCAGCTTAAACCAGTTGTTCATATTATTATTTTGTGGGAATTAGAAGTGCAGAATAATCAGATAACTAATTATATACTTATCTCGGTTATTCATTTGTCTTCCATCAGGTTGACTGGGATCTGGATATGGATGAGGCCTTGGAAATGTTCTATATCACTCCACCAGGGCCATTAGATTGCAACCTTTTCTCCCCATCAACTTTAATCTCCGCTACACCTGCTGTTTCATATCCTACCACAGCTGAAGCCCTTGAAGAAGCACAGTCTTTGCTAGCACCAGCTTCAGTGTCTCCAAAATTAGTAAGTGAAGCTGACAATTGTTCCATGAGCTTTCGATGTTGTCCAGCAGAAAATTCTGATCGAATAACATCTAGCACAGTCTTTGCTAGCACCAGCAACATGTTATCCCCATTGCACTTGCAGGTTTCACCAGGTTTGTTAAAATCAGGATCATATCTAGGATCTGAGGAAGGGTCTTCGGATCAGATCATAGGATCTGATTGAAGATCATAAAATTTTACAATTAAAGAATGTCAATGATTTAGATAGATAATTCATTCTTAAAATTACTTATAAGACAAGGCAAAAAAAAAAAAAAGTATTATGGCTTTCTTGGGATGTACTTATTAAAAAAAAAAAGTCTTTCCCGGAAAGTGTAGAAGAATTTCTAATACTCTTTGAAGACAGCTAAATTAAAAAGGATATTAGTCTTTCTTATAAAGTTAAAAGAAAGTTTAACATTCTTTAAAAACAAAGCCAAAAGTCAAAGAAGTATTAACATTCTCTGAAATCTACCATGTAAGCAACATTCAACCAAAGTTTTGGGGATTTTGCTGAAAATGGGAGTTCTTTCTTTTCCCACTTACATTTGCAAACATTCCCTAAAGTCTACTCAAAGTGATTCACTCTTTTTCAACTCAAAAGAAAAAGAAATTTCTAGTCTTTTACAAACCAAAGACCCATGGTCTTTTACTATCAAAGGCCTGTGGCCTACTTTTACAACTCAAGACAGACTTATTGTCATTGGAACTTGGGTCGTTACTCTTCCCCACTCTCCCATCCCAACCCCCAGAAAAAAAGTCTTAAAAAGACTTCCAAATTGGGTTCCTTATTTTAGCTCTATGTTGAGTTTAAAGGTTTCTCTAAAAGAAACCACAATCTGGGTTGTTATTTTAATAATCCTTCTTAAAAGACTCTAATTAATGTTTAAATCATTGACATTTTAAATTTGTAGAATTTTGACATTTAAGATCCTGATCAAGATTTTAGCAAAACCCCCAGACCCCAGACTCTGTTACAGAGTGAAACAAGTTACAGAGTGAAACAAGTACAGTCGTCACTTCTATGTATATTGTAATTTGTATTTTATATCTCTGAGATATCACACTCTTCTCACATGGAGTGGGTATCTTGTTGATACCAAATACTTTCTCGTGTATGATGTTAATGAGCACTAGACAACTTTGGTCTTCTTACAAATAGAACCTTATAAGTGCAATATGTCATCATCCACTGGTTTTTGTGAAGCAATTCTATATGTATGTATTGAGTCAAGCTATCGTTTGGAATTAGTAAGGATTTGGCAACTACGAAATTGGAGGGAGACTTTGTTGTTGTTAAGTCTGTATGCAGTGTGATTTATGTTCAGCTGTACTGGATATTTGTGGTTTTTCTGTAAACATGTAATAAAACGTTCAACTGGTGATTTTCTTTAATGTTATCTTCTTTAATCTTTGGGATGGTTAAAATCAATTTAAGGTACATGGCTGCAAACTTGTTTGCTGGAATGTGGGCGCTTGTAAGATGTTTATTGTATGTTAGACAAGAAGAATGTATGAAAATAGAAATCAGTGAGAAAGTAGAGCTGGAATTGAACTATGTACAATGAAAAAGGCTAATGTACACAGGATGGGAATGAGTGACATGGTCCAGGACCTCGAGGTTGAAGTTGCTCTAATAAGGGGCGATTGGCATATATAATCCATTTGTTAAATTATTACAGGCATGTTATTTAGGTAAAGATTTATTGATTGTCGAATTTCATTGTTTTATTATTAATGATACTATTATTCTTAGTGCATTCACGCTTTAAAATGGGTTGCTTTCAATGATGGAATTTTTACAATTGAAACTAACATGATATTGTTTGTACAATATTAAGTCTCTTCTCTCAAAATTTCAGAACGAGGTTTCCATGGTGTACAGGCAAATTTCCATGGATGAACATGCAGGGATGACGTGGTTTTCATGGATGGCATACAAAAGCCCCATGGATGACGCATTGGTGGAAAAAAATAACCCATAAGCAAAGGAGAGCTAGTAGAACTTGTTTGTAGCCCACAAAGAGGCAATGACTCTTAGGTGAGGAGGAAATTATTAGATATACAAATATCGGTGAAATTTCAAATTGAATAAGAATGATTGATTAATATAATATATTTCCAAACACATAATCTTAAGCCTTTAGGTTAAGTTGTGTTCGAGTATGCATGTTATATGAACAATGAATATAATCTCAAGTTGTTAATCACTTTGTATGTTGTATTGTAGCTTGTTTTATGTGGTTTCTTGAAGTATTTAGTAGGTTGAATGTGTATATATGAATGTGTTTATAGACTAGGGAGGAGTAAGTGTTGCATAAGCAACCTAATATCTCCTTGAAGTCTTATCTCTTAGAATTTCTCCAGCACGTTACTACTCTCAATTTTCTAATAACTTCATTGTTACAAAAAGTCGGAATTTTTATAATTCTTTATTTTGATGATGACGGTTTTATTTATAGAAGGGAAATGGAAAGAATAGTTTTTTTTTTTTTTTACTCCGTTAATTCGCTTTAGTAGTTTTGAACTTGTTTTTATCCTCAAACAAGGTAGAATCTTTTAAGCTAATAAAATACGATAAAACTTGGATTTAGCAGGGATCAGGTTATAATTGTTTATTAGAATCCATGTCTATGTGACAAGGTGCTAATCAACACCTATGCCCTGGACACATTTTGGCTCCAAGTTCGTCTTTTAGCTGGTTTTACTTGATATTTTAACTAGTTAAAGGATAATCATGAGTTTTTTTTTTTAGTTACTTTAAAGCTAGTAAATGATCAAAAATTTATCTTGATGATCCAATTTTTTGATCTCCAATTTACTCGCTTCTTTTCAAGGAGGGAAAATAAAAAATCAAAATTTAGGGTGCTATCTCCTATTATTT
The DNA here is from genome assembly GCA_032727855.1 of Quercus ilex subsp. ballota. Taxonomy (NCBI): domain Eukaryota; kingdom Viridiplantae; phylum Streptophyta; class Magnoliopsida; order Fagales; family Fagaceae; genus Quercus; species Quercus ilex. The sequence continues at coordinate 5,354,118 of CM064916.1, forward strand.
TTTTTTTATCACTCTTAATTTTATTCTTGTCTTAAAAATAAAACAATGGGATTTTGACATGAATTAATTCTAACTAATCCAACAAAAATCAATCAAAATAAACTACCCATAATCACATGATTTATGCCTTAATGCATTGGAATGCATATGACCTTTAAAACTTGATGTGGCTTGATCTCTGGATCAGTTGATTTGATCATCATGTTCTTTACGTTGTTTTGATTATGGTGAACTCAATTTATTAAAGTGAAATTCAGGTTCATTGAATGATTCAAACAATGTTTTTGCTCTTAGATAAATTACGAAAACACAAGGTTGTGGATTCCTCAGTTGCAAAATTGGGTGTTTACAACTTCTTCTAGGTTCTAATTCAAAACTTTCTTGTGTTTGTAAAGGAGAAGTAGAAGATTTAGGCCGCGATATAATATTTTCTACAATTTCTTACCCAACTATAATATAAACAGAAAATTGTGTTTTGAGTTTTGTGAAAAGGGTTCTTGATTCACATTCTTTTGATTTGGTTCCCCTTAATTTGGGGGCTTTCATTATTTTTGTAAATTTTCATTTTTGGCCTCATTAGACCATTCTTAGGAAAATTACCTTTGGGAAAGATTTTATTTTCATAAACTATATTTACCATGAGGGAAAATCTTTGTTCTTGAAAAAAAAAAGTCATGAAATCCAGAAGGTTCTTCTCATCAATATCTCGTCCATTCATTTTTGATAGACAGCAAAGATCCCACTTCCTCTCCATCTTACGCATTCATATATTTTTAAAACTTATTTATTTATGTCATAGATTCTTATCTTATATACTATTATGTATTCTTTATTATACTTTTATTTTCATAGTACAAAGATTCGGCATCTACTTAAAACGCTACGCTACACACAAACTTTGGGTCCCACAGTGACCCCAGTACTTGGAATGCAAGGAAAGAAGAAGTAGGGGAAAAAAAAAAGAATAAAAAAGAAAAGAAAAAAATGTTCAGATTAGGTTTAATGCACTGGACTTAGTTAAATAGTGACACGTGTTAATAGATACGTATCGTCATTTTAATAGGTCCAATGTCACTTAATACTGGACCCAATCTACCCCAAAAAAATTAGAGAGAACTAATTATGGTTTTAAAGTACATTTTGAAACATGAAGCAGGAGAATATAATATCCTCAAATTATGAAAATGTCCTCTATTAGTTTCTGAAAATGATATTACAATCTTTGTAGTACTAGCTTTCAAAGATGGTCAAAGATTATTCCTATGGCTGATTTAATTATTTTATTTAAGAGTTTATTTGGATATCGCTTATTGCTAAAAATTAAAAATACTGTAGCAAAATAATTTTTAAATATGAATAGTGTCATGTGGGACCAAGTTTTAAAGTTTTTTTTTTAATATTGTACTTGTAGGTCCTGTGAACAGTACACGGAACCCACATATAAAACGCCGTACGCAAACTTAGCCCATTTTCAATGCAATCCAAATTCCAAACGGAGGCTAAAAGATATTTTACAGAATAGATTATCCATTTTAAGTTTTACTAAACTCTAAACATATTCTTAATTATTGGGCTTGAGTTTGGATTAGTTATTTTATTTTATTTACTGAAAATTTATTTATTTACTTGCTAAAAGTTAATAAAAAAAATACAAATAAAACTTTAATTTCACTTTTAAATAGTACCAAAATGAAGCATAATAGGCCCACTTAAAAAAAGGCGTTTGCATGTGGAAAAGCGCGCGGAACTTAAAAGCTTTTGCATGTGGAGGGCCCGGCGGCTTGCTAGTTAGGAAGTTGCAACGCGCCAACACATAAATTAAAAAAAAAAAAAAAAATCCCAAAAATTTTAAAAAAACAATAGGTAAGAGCATTCTCATTGAGAATGCCAAATGGTATAAATCCTAAATTTTAGCACCAAATGATCAAAAAGCATGTTACATCAAAGCTTTTAAATCCTATAAATTTTGCAATCCAGCTACAGTGGACTGCTATCTCTAGCAGCCCACTGTAGCAAGATTGTAAAAAGAAAAATATTTTTTTATTCTCTCTCTCTCTCTCTCTCGTGTTTAAGTCCCTCAATCTCCTCCTTCAAACTCTGTCTTTCTGATTCAGACAAAGGAGAAGCACAACCCAATCATCAACCGACTCAATACCCACAAAAATTCACCCAAATCAAATCAAATTCCTAATCAATCTCCTTGCATATATGTTCAAAACCAAAACTCCAATTGCAAAAAATTCCTCTATGCTCTTCGTCTCCCTCTTTCTCATAACGACGGTCTGCCTCGCCGGATTCACCACAAGCCTCACACTCTTCAAGATCACCTTGGCCCACCCCGCAAGATCGCCTCACCGGCTCTTCAAGTTCACCTCGCCGGAGCCACCGCATGCCTTGAGTCGTGGGTATGAGTGGGTGGGTTTTGCAAAATCGAATCTGGGTTGTGGGTGGGTTTCGGCAGCCTTGAGTGGTTTTATGGTCGTGGGTATGAGTTGATTGGGGTGGCTTCGGCTTATGGTTGTGGGTTGATTGATTTGGTGGTTGGTTGGTTGTTGTGGGTTGTGCCGTGGGTTGAGGCCGTGTGGTGGGTGGGTTTTTTTTTTTTTTTTTTTTTTTTTTTTTTAATGCTGTTGAGTGCCGTGGTTAGAGGTGAAAAGCTCAGGCCATGGAGGTGGGAGAAGCTTCCAGACTAGGTTGAGAAAGATGGAGATACAGTGGGAGAGAGAGACAGAGAGAGAGAGTGAGAAATAATAAAAAAATAATATTTAAATGAAAGTGTTAAAAAAATAGAAGTTTTGATGTAAGAGGTATTGTAAAATGAGGTGTTATATGTTATAAATATAAGTTTTGAGATGATAAATGCTAAATTTTTTGAAAACCTTGATGGGAATGCTCTAATAATTGTATCACCGAAATCTTATAAATTGTGGAGTTTAGATTATTAAAATACCAAAAAAAAAAAAAATTCAAATCTATAATATATATATATATATATATATATATATAGGTGATACAATTATTACTTATATAAATCTAAAGTGAGTTTCAACCAATTCAATAGGTAAAATAAACTATTTGTTGTTTAAACTCTATTGTTTTGGCCTGATTATAAAGAAGAATTATGTAAGACTATAAGTTTTTTAAGTCTAACGATTTTACACTTCATGAATTTATCTTATATATTTTAGAATAAAACTTAAGTACAATATTTATATGTTGTTTTTTAGGTTTCCATTCTTATGATTTAACTATATGGCTGTATTTAACTAAAATTACACTTCTATTCATATGGAAAAAGCCACATGGCTAAATTTTAAGAGAAGAACCTAAGTAACAACACATAAACAGTGTACATAAGTTTTGCCCTATATTTTAATTGAATTGAATTTATATTTTATAATTAAACTCTCCATTATAATTTTTTTAGGGACTCCATTAGAGTTTTGACACATAATATTTTTTTAAAATGACAAACTACATATATTGTTCCATATATAAATGCAATCACAATAAATATCTATCTCTACTACAATATATAGTTTTATTTACAAACACAATTATAATAAGTACTTATTATTAATAATTACCATTATTATCAAATTTAAATTTAGAAAAAAAAATAAGAGAAAAAAATTCACGTTAAACTTTTTCTTGCATTACACAAGTTACAAACTAGAATCCATAATTCCCTCAAATATTTAAAAAAAAAAAAAAAAAAAAACTAGTATCCATAATATTGACTTTCTTCTAAATAAAAAAAGTATCCAAAATATTGACTAAATATCAATAATCATATTCTTACCCCACTAATATATAAGTTTTTTCCTAATAAAAAATTTGTTTGTAGTAGCTTTTGTAGAACTAGAATCTCATGCATAAATAAAATAAATAAATCTAAGTCCAAAAGTATATTTTAACTTAGGTTACTGTAGCAGACTTGCAGGTGAAGATAGTTTGAAGTCAAGAGGACAAGACCAACTGCTTTCTAACAAATGCTCTTCTTTTGTTTTTGCAATATCTTTTGTTTCTTTCGTAGGTAGTTTCTCAGTAAAGCCTTTTCTGGGTTTCTCAGTAAAACTTTTTCCTGGGTTTCTCAGTAAAGCTTCCTGTGTGAGTGTGTCTATGTGTGTGTGAGAGTAATGGAAAAGCTGAGTTTGGATCATTTGCCACCTGGGGTCAGATTTAGTCCGAAGGACCCGGAGGTCATCGAACTCTACCTGAAGAAGAAGATCGTAGGGAATGATAAAGACACTTGGTTTATTCCCGAAATTAAGTTCTATGAAGATGAGCCCTGGGACTTACCAAGTAATCTTCTTGTTTTTCTATTATCACACACCCAACTTCACTTCTTGGAAAATTTAATGCTTTTTTGTGAAAAGGTAGGAAAATGTTTCACATCGTATTAGTATGTTGATTGTTGCTTGTTTTGCGTTCTAGTTATAGAATTTTTCTAGACAAGTGTGTTACATTAATTGATCAAAAGAAATAGTTACAGAGATCATGTGTAGATTGTTGCTTGTTTTGTGTGTGTGTTTTTGTGAGTATCTGTTTTCTGGTATTGGTGTTGTCTGGTTCATGTTGTGTCTAGTTAGTGTTTTCTTTTGTATAAAGACTGATGCTTTCTTGTGCTATGCTCCTCTGCTCTTGTATGAATTGTTTTTCTTCTTTAAAACATTTAAAAAGTAGTAGATTGAAATTTGGTTGGTACTTTCATATTTTGTTTGAATTCAAAGAATAATTAAGCACTTACTCTATATGATATGACCATTTGATTTTCTCATTTTAGACCTGGAATTTTGTAACTTCCTTCTTACTTTCTCTGTAGTTCATTTGTTATGTTGAATTTGGAAGTACTATTGTTTTCCCTTTTTGCTAACTTTGATAACAAAATTCTGAATCAGTCTTTGTAAGAATTTTTGAACTTTCATTGTTATGTGACATCTTTGTTGGTATTATACTTACTAGATTACATAAGATTTGCATAATATGCCCATATAATGATCTCATAGTTGAACAATTATATAATATGTGTTAGGTTCTAAGGTCTTAGGATTTTATGTATTTAGAACTCTAATTTGTAATGTTGGCAAACCATGATCAAAACATTGTATTTAGTTTTATTTAGACTTGCTCAAAGTTGGTTTATTCTTGTAAAGTTGGAATCGAGTGGCTGCAGAAGTACTTGGGACTTTCGGCCTGGCTCGATCGATCGAAGAATAGACTCGATCGATCGAAAATCGCACAGGTTGATTTTTCTGCAGAATTTCCAACTCAGCCCTACTTCATTAAACGTTTAGGGTTTTATGTTTTTACCCTAGGTATATAAACGAAACCCTAGCCACGTTTTTGAAGGTTGTCCATATTGTATTATTGCTCATACATTGCTGTTTTGTGTGAATCTCTTGTGAGATCTTTGAGGAGCTTTCCTTTACACAAAACTTAGGGTTTTCATGGTATAGATAATTTCAACATCTTGAAGATCATTACTGTTGCAACCATTGGAACTTAAAAGAAAAGCAAGCGGGGAGCTTGTAGCTGATTGAGGAATTCAAGAAAGAAGTAGTCCGTGGATTCGGAGCCTGCGCGTGGTCGTGTCAGGAAGTTCTACTGGTGGGTAGCATTAGGAAGTCGAGCGGGGAGCTTGTAGTCCTTTTGTATGAACTTCAATTCTTTCATAATGAATTCAGGTTAGCCTTGAGGATCGGTGGGTCAAATCCTCCCCAGGTTTTTACCGTGTGGTTTCCTGGGTGATCATATCTTGTATTATTTATTTTCCGCTGCATTATTATTCTTGATATGATTGTTTGGATTGTTTTAACCTAGAATTGCTTAATTTGACTAAGTAACAACTTGGCTAATTAATCTAGGCTACGCAATCTGGTTGTTTAAGGGGTCTAAATAACCTGTCAATATGTACTAATGTACATGCTCCCGTGATTTTTCCCATTTTGGGTGTCAAAATTTTGTACTGAAGTCTGGTTTCTTGTACTGTAGTTAAAAGTGGAATTGCCACGGAGGACCAAGAGTGGTTCTTCTTCACTGAACAGGGCCTGAAGCATCAGAACTATAATCCAAAAAAGAGAAAAAGGGGTCAGAAACAGGAACTGGTGAACAGGCAAACCAAGGATGGGTTCTGGAAATCAACTGGTCCAGATCGGGAAATCAAGTCTGGAGGGATCGTGGTTGGAATGAAGAAGACTCTGGTCTTCCATATAGGGAGTAATAAGAGAGAAGAGAAGGCAATAAGGACTAATTGGGTAATGCATGAGTACAGAACAACCCAGAAGGACTTTGATGGAAAACACCCCGGTCAGGTTGGCTTTTGCTATTCAATTTGTTTGATTGATGTTATGTTGACCTGAGATTTTTTATTGATTACTGAACTGAGTGTGTGTGTGTTGATTTAAGATTGTTTTGCCTCCAAAATCATTGGAGGTAACTTTAAAAGAGGATTGATTCAATTACCTAGGATTGTGGAAGCTGTTAATTTTTGTTAATTCTTAATGAGGGTTTACATTCTTGCTGGATTAATGATCTCTCTCTCTTTTTTAAATTTTATTTTCATTAAAGAAGGTATTCTTAGGGTGCGTTTGGATACCACTTATTTTGCTGAAACCTGAAAACACTGTAACAAAATAATTTTTAAATGCGTGAATAGTGCCGTAAGATTCATTTTTAATGAAAAAGTTGTTGAAAAAAAAGGTTTGTGGGTCTTGTGAATAGTGCATGGGACCTACATGTCTGGGCTGAAATGCGCTTTTCCACAAAAAGAAGAAGAAGAAGAAGAAGGAAACGCGGTATCCAAACGCTCACTTAATCCATCAAGAGATAGATATTGAAATTTTACATGTAGACAGTGTTGCAAGGGATTAGTGGTTTTAGATCAAAAATTCCCCTATTGAGGAGAGGGGACTTAGAAGAACAGGGTGTGAGTTTTTTTCGAAATGTAGTTTGATGGTTTCTTTTGGGTTGAACGATACTCACATGTATGGATTGAGAATTTGTTTGTTTTGTTAATGTAAGAGTGGCATTGGCTGTATAAGACATTTGTGTGTGATGCTTGTGAGTGTGCTAATTTGATTGAGGTTTTGTTGAACATGGTTGTAATCCATATTATTGATAGTGGATTTTGATTGGTGTTGTTGCTCATGGACTGCATGGAGTTGACCGAACCATGCTTAATATTGTTATCTTGTAATGATTTTTTTTTTTTAAATTGTTCGTGTGAATGTGCTCTCACTAGCTCCAAATCAAAAGAAGTTTTACTGACACCTATTATATATCAAATGGCTTTGTAGGACAACCTCCTCTATGTCATTATTGTTAGTTTCAGCATTTCTGATATATATTTACATTCCGTTATTTTCATCTTTGTGGTAATTCAATTTGTAGTATATATCAGGCAAGGATGATATGTTCGTCCAATTCACTTGGGTGCTTAACATTATGCAGAAGGCCTTTGTACTTTGTCGTTTATTCAATAATGAAGAAAAGAGTAACAAAGGTGGACCTGCAAAGTCTAAGCCAGTACTGTCTGATGTTACAGAACTTGTTCAGTGTAACAATGACAACGACTATGATAAAGCATATGTTGCAGAAAATCAAGCAGCAAAAGTGAGATAATTTTTTATTTTTTTGGAATTGAGAAGTATAGTAAATTAAACAAGTACTTATCTTGTGCACTCATGTTTCTTTCGTCAGGTTGATTTAAGTGAGGAGGACATAGAACTTCTCATGGGTGCGTTCTATGTCCCTCCAGAGGACTCTCCATCCAGTTTACCCCTCACCACTCCTGATGTTTCAACTCCGATCACTGCCAAAACTTCTCATAAAGAAACCCAATCTGAACCAACATTGGCTCCAGCATCTCAAGAATTGCCGGAGCAAGCTGAATACCATCCAATTAATTGCATGATAAGATTTGACAATGCAGCACCCCTTGTATGTAACAATGATTATAATGCATATGCTGCAGAAAATCAAGTGGCAGAAGTAAATACTACAGAAGTGAGAATGAATTTTACTTTCAGCTTAAAACAGTTGTCAATATTATTATTTTGTGGGAATTGAAAGTGCAGATAACTAAAAATATATACTTATCTCAGTTATTCATTTGTCTTCCATCAGGTTGACCTCGATCTGGATATGGACAAAGCCTTCGAAATGTTCTATATCCCTCCAACAGGGCCATTAGATTGCAACCTTTTCTCCCCATCAACTTTAACCCCCGTTACTGCTGTTTCATATCCTAACACAGCTGAAGCTTCTCTTGAAGCACAGTCTATGCTAGCCCCAGCTTCAGTGTCTCCAGAATTAGGCAGTGAAGCTGACAATTATCGCACAAGTTTTCGATGTCTTCCTGAAGAAAAATATGATGGAAAAACAACTAAGACTATAGTGCCCATTGAGTACAATGGTTATAACACTTATGTTGCAAAAAATCAAGTGGCAGAAGTGACATCTGATGTGGTGAGGAAAGAATTAAATTGGAGCATAAAGCAATAACATCTCTCTTCCAAGGGTAGTTAACTAGTTAAGTACCCATCTTATTAATTTATGTTTCTAACATCAGGCTGATTTGCAGGTGGAGGCAGGCTCAAATATGTTCCCTGACACACCACAGCCACTAGGTTGCGACATGTTATCCCCATTACACTCGTACATGCAAGCAGAGTTAGGTTCTTCTTGCATCTCTTACCCTTTTACCAATGACTTAAACAATGGTTATTGGAGGGTGCATCACCAATCTGATATGAATGTGCCAGCTCCCAATTTCTCCGAGTCCGGGGATTTAACTCTTATTAATCCCGATGAGTGCTTTCGTAAAATGTCTAGCAGTCAAAACAATCTTGCTTTTGATGATGGGACCCTGAAAAACATGGTCTCTGATAAGGACAATGGGTCATGCAGTGGGTTAGATGCCAATGCGCTGGTAAGTGAAAACTCTCAAGATATTGTTTATTAATTGATCTTGCAAGTTTTTCGAAGAAAATTTAAGCTGTGTTAATTTGCAGCTCAAGACTTTTTCTACTCCTTTGTGGGTAGTTTTTGAGTTATTCAATGTGGTTTATTTGTGTCTTTTATCTTCCGACAAATTGGTCTTCTAAAAACTAACCTTGCAGTGTTATTATGTACAGCTGTTCGAGCTAGAGTCTCCAGAATTGGTGTTGCTTGATGAGATCTTCAATCCAGAGGTTTCATCATAGGATCTGATTAATGATACATTTACTAATATTAGTCTCTCTTGGAAAGAATTTATCCAAGAAAAAAGAAAGAAAGAAAGTCGTTCTCAGAAAGAGTAAAAGAATTTTTATTAGTCTTTGAAGACAAATTGGAGCTCTTCCTTTTCCCACTTACATACATTTGCAAACATTCCCCAAAGTCTCCTCAAACCGATTCACTCTTTTTCACCTCAAAAGAGAATTTTAGTATATTCCAACCATCTTTCCCTCTACTCTCCTCTCCTCACTTTCCATTTCCCTTTGTTCCAAATATAGTGTTATTGTCTTTTACAGAGCACAGACCTGTGGTATTTTACATTCAAAAGCCTATGGCCTCCTTCAACAACTCAAATTGACTACCACCCCCATTTCCCTCTACTCTCCTCTGCCCTGCCCCACCCCTACCGGCCCCCCACCCCCCCCAAAAAAAAAACTCTAAAAAAGCTACCAGCTTAGGCTTATTTCATCTCCAAGTTGAATTTAAAGGTTTCTCTTGGAAAACCCAATCTAGGTCGGGATTTTAATTAATCCTGTTCTCAATAGACTTCTAGTTCTGGTTGAAGTCATTGATGTTTAAGATTTGTAGAATTGTGAGATCGAAGATCCTTGATCGAGATTTTAACAACCCCTGGACTCTGTTACAGAGTGAAACTAGTACAATCGATTACTGTACTGTCACTTCTCGTGTATAATGTTGAGGTGCACTGGACAGCCTTGGTGTTCTTATGAGAGGACCTTACAAGTACAATGCGTCCTCATTTGCTGGTGCTGTGAACAAATTATATATGTATATAATGAATTAAGCTATCGTTTGGAATTAGTATGAGGATTTGGCAACTACGAAAATGGAAGCAAGGCTTCATTGTTGTTAAATCTGTATGCAATTTGATTTATGTTTAAGCTGTACTGATAATTGTCTACTTCTGTAAACATGTAATGATATGTACTCTTAAGTCAACCGATGAATTTCGATAGTGTTATCATCTTTAAAGTTTGTGATGGTTAAAATTTGTGTGCTGGAATGTGGTTGTTTTTAGTTGCTTGTGTGTGTTTGGACAAGAAGAATACATGAAAACTGAAATCAAGTTGAGCTAGAATTGAAGCATGTACAATGAAAAAGGCTGATGTACATAGGATTGGAATGAGTGACACGGTCCGGGACCTCCAGATTGGAGGTGCCATAATCAGGTTATAATCCAATAGTTAAATACAGGAATGTCTTCAGGTAAAGCTTTAATGGTTGTTGAATTTCAATGTTTTATTATTAACTAGTCGCAGACCCGCGCGTTGCGCGTGGTTATTTTTTTTATGATCGTGTTATTATTTGAAATATTTTTGAATGTATTACTACTTAAGTTGCATTATATATGTATAAACAATATATTGTAGGATTCATGATGATAGAAGGTATTGTCTTGGAATTAGATGTGGAAAGGATACAACTATAGTTGGCCTTGTATTCAGTCAAGAGCTGATCATCCGTCTTTCCAAGTTAGTAAAATTTAATTAACTTAAAATTAGATAGAAAGAATTTTATAAATTCGAAGTTAGCGTCATGCTAGGTGAAAACTTTAAAGGACTGTAATTAAGTTGTTTCAAGTGTTTTTAAATAAATTTTAATAATAAAAAAAAGATCTATTCCTTTTGAAGATAGAGATTAGTATTATAAATAGGATGAGAAAATTTTATTTTATTATGCTTTTTGGAAAAATAATTTCTACCAAATTCAGTTGGCTAATTTGTACATTTCCAAGTCAATTGAGCACATTTTGCAAGTTACATGTAATTCTTCATTTCCATATGGGTAAGGGCATTCACGATCCCAATGACCCACTCTATTTTTCTTGCATGCTTGGTTTTTTGGGATGCAAAATGTGTTTGTTCCAAAAACTGTATGTCAAAGGATTTGTCGATAGTTTTGCAGTAATTGTTTTCTATCTAGTTGGTTTAGAATTGATAATAGTAATTGTATTCCTTCATCATTTGATTCGTATAACAACGCAATTGCGAGTCCATACTTTGCATTTTTGTCTCCTTCTATGTTTGCTTGAAGAAGGATTTGTTTTCCCACTTTAGTTTGATCTTGTACAAACTATTTGTGAGCTCCGACCCAAAATAGTGCTTGTTTGTTTGCAGCCCTAAAGCATTGATGAATGAGTTTTTCTTCATTGTTTTGAAGGAATAATAGATTTTGGAGTAGTCCAGTTAGATTGATGTGGTGAAGAACTTTTTTCCTTTTGGTTAGCCAATTGAATCGCTTGTAGCTGTTTTTAAAAAACAAAAAGACATATTAAGAAACTAATGCGTTAGAAAAAATGAACTGGTGACAAAACATGGCAATAATCATATTCTAAGAATTATACGTGAACATTATTATCATCACAATTGCAATATTTGATTGAAGTTATACATATTTTTTCTTTTAGAAATATAACAATGACTATAGAATTGCGTAGTACTTCACAGTAAAAAGTTAATAAAAAGAGGAAATTGAAAGTTGTGATATATGGACCAACATTGTTATGAGAAAGAAAATATATCTATATATATATATATATATATAGATATATATGTAACATCATTCATGTCATGAGTTTGGAATACACCATCTGTGTAACGCAAGAAACTTTAATGTGAAGGGCTATAGCCATAAAGAAAAACTCTGCATCTGTTCAGCCCCTATGGAGTGTAAATTTTTTTTTTTAATTGCAATATTTGATTGATGAAGCTATAAATATTTTTTGTTTTAGAAATATAACGATGACTATAGAATTGCGGACTACTTCATAGTAAAAAGTTAATAAAAAGAGGAAATTGAAACTTGGGATATATGGATCAACATTGTAATGAGAAATAATATATATATATATATATATATATCCGTATCACGCTGACTATGTAACATCATTCATGTCATGACTTCGGAATACACCATCTGTCTAACGCAAGAAACTTTAATGTGAAGGGCCATAGCGATAAAGAAAAACTCTGCATCTATTCGGCCCCTAGGGAGTGTATAAATTGTTTTTTTTTTTTTTTTTCAATTGCAATATTTGATTGATGAAGCTATAAATATTTTTTGTTTTAGAAATATAACGATGACTATAGAATTGTGCACTACGTCATAGTAAAAAGTTAATAAAAAGAGAAAATATAAGATTTCAATATTTTGTGCCACAATTTTGGATGTGGTTGATTGTGATTAGTAGGGAAAAAGTGGCAAGTTCATGTGAAAGTAACAAATATGAGATTTGAATTTAAAGTTGTGTACCTGATTTTGATGTTGCCTAAAAAATTTTGTGATTGTCTTCCAACATTGGAAAATATTTTGAGCAATAAATTTGTCAGTAATTCATGTTGCGTGCTCATTTTTAGTTTGTGATTGTGGAGAGTGTATTTTTATGCTATTTTTGGTGTGTATTTTTTTGTTGTTTTGTTCTGTAATTTATGGTGTTTTGATTGTTGTATGGATGAGTGATTGTTGAATTTATTTGCAATTATTTTTAATTAATTATTTTGGGGTTTTTTTTTAATAGAAGCCTTTCATATACCCTTCTCTATAAGTCTTAAATCTTGTAAATTATGTTTGACTGTTCAGTTTTCATTCGGGGTTTTTTTTTTTTTTTTTTTTTTTTTTTGGCATATTTTATTTTTTTCATTTTCTATTTTCTTTGGAGCTTTTCAAATGATCAGTGGCTTTTGCCCTGCCAGCCATCAACTTTTAGTATATAATCTAGTGGATGTATCTAATAACATAATGTTAAATCAAGTTGTGCAGGATGTTAACTTTGTCTGATAGTGAAATGACGGTTAGTTGGAACTTGGACACACTTGGATATTTTGTAATTATGAGGAGCAATGGGCAACCTGTTTACAATTTTTGTGTCATAGTTGGTGATGCTACCATGGCTATATCACGTGTTATAAGGTATTGCGTCCAACCTCCTTAAACCACAAACTTGATACTTAATTCCTATTATTTATTTCTATTTAATTCATGAATTCATCATTTGGGAGTCATTAAACAAAATTAAATTCATATTTGTTATGGGTCGATGCAATAGCAAAGCAAACCGAAATCATTAAAAAAAAAAAAAATTTGTGACTTTTTAAAGAGTAGAAAAAAGAACTGCTGTAATTATTTTCTTCATAATTTTCATTGTTTAGTTATAAATATGTAAATTAAAGCATAAGAATACATAAATGCAAAGTTAAATGTAAATTTAAAACCATCCATGATGAATATGTATAGACAATTTTTGTAGTTTTTAATTTTGTATGAATTATTATTTAATTGTGTAGTCATTAATATCTAAATTAAGTAGATGAACTTGTTAAATATAAAAATGAAATACATGAATATGTAAAATCCTCTCACACATTATTCTTACAACTAAAGAAGGTGCCATTTCACTTATTGGTTTACTACATGACTGATGGTCTTGGTATGTGGCACAAGAGATTCTTCCTTCCTTTTATAAATTTTTTTTGAGACCGTAGCAATTTAAAAAAAAAAATATAAGTGCTTAATGTTTTGTCTAATAATAAAGTGTCATCACAGGAACAGGAAAAATATTCAATATAAATAAGAAAAACTGTGAAAGCGTTAAAGAGATATTTTGTCAATTTTAAAACAACGGTTGAATGGAAATTAAATATTTGTGGGAATGGACCAGTTGTTATGCTAGTTATTTAGATGTAGAATTTTTTGTAGGTTCTATGAAAATTTAACACTATTCATGCTTTCAATTATTACCAATTATTGATCAAACGAAAACAACAAACTTGATACTTAATTCCCTATTAGTTATTTCTACTTAATTCATGAATTCATCATTTGGGGGTCATTAAACAAAATTAAAGTCTTATTTGTTATGGGTCGATGCAATAGCAAAGCAAACCGAAATTATTCCAAAAAAAAAAAAAATTACAAACTTACACACAATGATACAAAAAGAAAGAGGGTGTTTTTAAGATAATACCCAATTGTGATAATTAGAGTCCACTGGCAGCCTATGTAAAAAATATGTGTAGTCAACAACAGTTATCTCAAAGTTTGAATATCATGTGGTTCTAGAGTATTTGGAGCCTATTTTATTTATAAAATTTCCCCATTTTCCCAACTTGTCTGGGTTTTATATTCTTTTGTATCGTGGGAATGTAATTTAGTAAAATTTCATATTGAAAGATAGACACTATAGCTGCTGACGTGACTTCATAGTACCAATCAACCATCATTTACTAACCGTCATTATAGTAAAAGATCATTTGAAATAACTGGTGGATAACATGAATACCCTAACAATAATATGAAGACTATTTTAGCTAAGAATTTCATTTTAGAGAGACCTGAAGAAATATTCCAACTTGTGTGAACTTGTAAAAAAAGATCTATTCCTTTAAATCAGGTCCAAAACTTGATTTAAATTAAAGCCACAAGTATTAACTTTCATTCACTTCACTATATTGGGCTTCCATGCTCAATTTTATCTGTTTCATAAAATTTCTCCCTAATTCACCATATACTAGTATTTAGTCTAAAATACAATAGAAACTCACATACTTGACATCCAATGACTCCCTAAAATCCGGCCATACCCACTCCTAACAACCACTCAAACTCCAGTATACCACTATTGAGAAAATTCTTCTCAACATGAATGCCCCCCCCCCCCCACAAAAACCTTTCCCAAAAAAAAAAAAAAAAAAAAAAAAAAGGAATTTCAACTTTAGTAGCAAAATTTGGATCTACCAAACCTAGGTGCCTAAAAATTCCAAAAGTCTGACCTCAAATGAAAGCAACTCACAATCTGAATTCAAAATTTATTAATATTTATGTAAGGTGATAGATTTCATTTTTTTTTTCCCCTGAAAAAATCAGGCCCAAAACTTGATTTAAATTAAAGCATTTTTGAAGTTGATAAGAGCATCTTGATCAGATTTCAGACATTTGATTGACTGTGCAGCACCATTAGAAACAAATCCTCTTGCTATCAAACAGAGAATAAGGTAGTAACAATCTAAGGACTGCAAATTTTTCCATCAGTTCTGCTATGAAGCTTTTTTTTTTTTAAAATCTCTGCTATGAAGCTGACTGTAAGCCATAAACCATCATCTCTAATGTATAGATATAGTCTTCTTTTACTTGAAGTACACGAAATTCTTGCTTTTTTTTTTTTTTTTTTTTTAATGGAGTTGAACTGTGAGTCTGTGACCTACCATGGATAAGATTAGAAAGAGTTGAAGAAATATAAAACTAATGAAACCAATGGCCACCAAAGTCAACCGTCGTTTATACATCAAATAGTGGCAAGCACCAGAACATTCCACATTAGAGTATAATCAGTTTGGTTTCATATGAAGCAATGTGTTAATTAGTATTTTTATTTTTTATTTAAAGTCTAGGGATTTTTGTCACCATATACTTGTATTTAGTCAAAAATACAATAGAAACTCACATACTTGACATCCAATGACTCCCTAAAATCCGGCCATACCCACTCCTAACAACCACTCAAACTCCAATATATCACTATCAAACTACTTCCCTCAGTCATGGAATATAAGCAATTGAGAGAGGGACGAAAACTCACCTTTAAATCCCCTTGGAATAGATGAGACGTGCCACAAACACTTTACACTTCACTACTTCAGAGTGTTACATTCTTCCAATAAGCTATAACACATTAAAAAAATGACACCTAAGATATTTCCAAATAAACCAAGGTAAAATAAAATAGTTTTTTTGGCAGTAAAATTATAGCACTATTGAAACGACATTCAGACAATCTCACAAACACATCAATGGCATGCCAAGGATGCTCGTCTAATATAAACACAAACACAAACAAACGAAAAAAAAGCGTCTCATATTAATATAAACAGAGCATAAAAGTTTTGCACCCAAAAAAAAGAATTGAAATAGAGAATAAAAGTTTTGCACCCAAAAAAAAAGAATTGAGATGTAGAGATACCTCAACCAAAGCAGGAAGGTTCTGTTAGTATTTATAAACCATGTGGAAAGGAATAAAGGAATGTGGGAAATCAGATAGGTAGCCGTTATTGAGAAACGGTAGAGCAGGAAGGTGGGTAACTTTCAAAATCTATGTTTTCTCACGCAATACCTGAAGGCTTCATCGTTTTTATTTTTTATTTTTATTTTTATTTTCTTTTTCCTCCCTTTAAGCTTCACTCTACGCTACATATTTCAAAACCCTGAACGCAATATTTCAAAACCCTGAACACTTCCCTTTTTTTTTCTTCTTACAAACCGGCTTGAACAGGTAGCCGTTATTGAGAAACGGTAGAGCAGGAAGGTGGGTAACTTTCAAAATCTATGTTTTCTCACGCAATACCTGAAGGCTTCATCGTTTTTATTTTTTATTTTTATTTTTATTTTCTTTTTCCTCCCTTTAAGCTTCACTCTACGCTACATATTTCAAAACCCTGAACGCAATATTTCAAAACCCTGAACACTTCCCTTTTTTTTTCTTCTTACAAACCGGCTTGAACGTACTTTTTTTGGCAATAAAATTATAGCACTATTGAAACGACATTCAGGCAATCTCACAAACACATCAATGGCATGCCAAGGATGCTCGTCTAATATAAACACAAACACAAACAAACGAAAAAAAAGCGTCTCATATTAATATAAACAGAGCATAAAAGTTTTGCACCCAAAAAAAAGAATTGAAATAGAGAATAAAAGTTTTGCACCAAAAAAAAAAAAAGAATTGAGATGTAGAGATACCTCAACCAAAGCAGGGAGGTTCTGTCAGTATTTATAAACCGTGTGGAAAGGAATACAGGAATGAGGGAAACCAAATAGGTAGCCGTTATTGAGAAACGGTAGAGCAGGAAGGTGGGTAGCTTTCAAACTCTCTGTTTTCTCATGCAATACCTGAAGGCTTCATCGTTTTTGTTTTATTATTTTATTATTATTTTCTTTTTCCTCCCTTTAAGCTTCACTCTATGTTACAAATTTCAAAACCTTGAACGCAATATTTCAAAACCTTGAACACTTCCCTTTTTTTTTTTTTTTTCTTTCCAAACCGGCTTGAACGTACTTTTTTTTTTCCTTTAAGCTTCCCTCTACGTTACATATTTCAAAACCCTGAACGCAATATTTCAAAACCCTGAACACTTCCCTTTTTTTTTCTTCTTACAAACTGGCTTGAACGTACTTTTTTTGGCAATAAAATTATAGCACTATTGAAACGACATTCAGGCAATCTCACAAACACATCAATGGCATGCCAAGGATGCTCGTCTAATATAAACACAAACACAAACAAACGAAAAAAAAAGCGTCTCATATTAATATAAACAGAGCATAAAAGTTTTGCACCAAAAAAAAAATAATTGAAATAGAGAATAAAAGTTTTGCACCAAAAAAAAAAAAGAATTGAGATGTAGAGATACCTCAACCAAAGCAGGGAGGTTCTGTCAGTATTTATAAACCGTGTGGAAAGGAATAAAGGAATGAGGGAAACCAAATAGGTAGCCGTTATTGAGAAACGGTAGAGCAGGAAGGTGGGTAGCTTTCAAACTCTCTGTTTTCTCGTGCAATACCTGAAGGCTTCATCGTTTTTGTTTTATTATTTTATTATTATTTTCTTTTTCCTCCCTTTAAGCTTCACTCTACGTTACAAATTTCAAAACCTTGAACGCAATATTTCAAAACCTTGAACACTTCCCTTTTTTTTTTTTCTTTCCAAACCGGCTTGAACGTACTTTTTTTTTTTTCCTTTAAGCTTCCCTCTACGTTACATATTTCAAAACCCTAAACGCAATATTTCAAAACCCTGAATGCTTCCCCCCCCCCCCCCCTTTTTTTTTTCTTTCTTCCAAACCGGGTTGAACGTTTGATATTTTGAATTTCTTTTTTCCTTTAAGTTGAACTGAAAAGGCTTTGGGTTGAACTTGATAGTGGAACTAAATAAATAAGAGGTGGGCTAGATTAATTATACAAATTTATTATAGGGTGTTAGTGGGAGTAAATAAATAAGTAATGGATTGCATTTATAGGGTTGGGATTTATAGGGCTGTAAATTGTAAAAACCATTAAAAAATTGAGGGAATTTTTTTTTTATAAAGAAAATGACGTGGCAACTGATGTGATGCAACGTGAGAGCATCAGAATTAAATGCTACGCTTCAGCTTTTAGTAATATATAGATATAGATGTTGCTATTATTCTAAGTGCAAATATTCAAGCTTGAAGGATGGGTTGCTTGCAATTGTGGTAGTTTTACAATTGAAACTCACACTATATTGTTTCAGAATATTCGATAATTCTTCTTACATAAGTTTAAGGTGTGTTAAAGTTTGGCTAATGCATATTCAGAATTTGCTAGTTATGCTAGACATTTTTATGTACTTAGGATGTTCTCTTTTGCCTTTCAGAGCCTATTATTCTTGCTTTTCTGTTTTCATAATTTTGTTTTGGAGTGGATCTTTTCCGTGGCTTGCTTCGAAAGGTAAGACTTATAGAAGCAGCTTTTTTGTTGATTAAAAGGTAATTTTTTTGAAATGAAACGAAATATTTACCAAGTACTATTATTAGAGTTCAACTAGTGGCAGCTCCAGTATTTTTTTCTAGGGGAGTCAGCAATGGCAGAGATAGGAATTTGTCATTTGTCAAAAAATTAAATGATTGATCTTTTTTTCTATAGATACAACTTCCATTTTATATATAATAATCTAAAATAATTTTCTAAATACAATTTTATATACAATACAACTATATTATACAATAGTCTAAAACCGTTATAAAATAGGTAAGACAACAACTATTGAATGCATAAACTAATATAACTAAATTACTAATCATGCATTTTTGTCAAATTAATAATAACTTATTATATTTATATGTAATATCAATTACATAAAAATATATGATAAAGAAGGAGAAGACTAGTAACACACTTAGGAGTAGAACTAGGGGTAAATGTGAAACTAAGAAAAAAAAAATAGTAACTGATATAAGTTTTTGCTTTTGAAGTGGATGACTTCTTAACCATACACATAGACATAGTCACTCTCTTGGAATTGAAGATAATTAGAGATAGAAAGAAAAACTAAGAAAAAAAAATAGAAGGTAGAAAGCGAGATAAAGAGAATGATGAAAAAATTACAGATATATATACATATTTGTACAGATTTGTTGGTTGTAATAATGATGTAATTTTTTTTGTTAATGAAGAAGAAAAGTGCTAGGAAAAACAACTTCATTTCATTGTTAACTGCAAAGTAAGCCAGCATCCTAGAAAGAATATATATATATATATATATATATATTTTATGAATGAGCAAAATTTTTGGAACTGACCCAATACATTCAAAAAAAATTCCACAACAAAATCTAGGTGACCAATTGTTAAAGGTAGATAAAAAAATATTGTTAGTTGTGGGTTTAGATAAAAAGCCATTTCACCTTGCATCATATTATTGTAAAAATATTGTGAAATTAAAATTAATATGATCATATTTGTAGGGTCACAATTTGTAGCCCAAGTCCAAAAGATATGGGAAGTAGGCGCAATGAGCCCAGTACAATAAATTTGTAGAGAGTGGGTGAAAGAACTAGGCCTTTTTTGAATTTGATAACGGCTAATAGGGATTGAAAAGATGAACAAGTAAGAAAGGCACGCAAAAACTAAAAGAAATGCTTGGCTGAAGAGACTGATTATAAAACGAACTAATAAAATTGAGTCTTAATACAGTTTTTAGAGCTACAGATCTTGTGTTATAGTGAAGGCAACGGTCGACCATGGCAGAACCAGGTCCACAACAAGCAGAGTCGAGGGAGTCCCTGCATGGTGATCCTTTCCTCAACCTCGAACGGAGAGGTGACCGTGAAGGAAGTGTACACACCACCCACACTGACAGGAGTCAGCCTCGAGGTGGAAGCTATATCTCCCATGTGAAGAGTAACATGGGCATGCAACTGGAGATTGATCAGTTGAAGAGGGAATTATGCCATGCAAAAAGGAAGCGAGCTTCCCTTAACAGTGACACTTCTTCTGATGATAGGAGAGACATTAGTTACAGGCGGAAGTCTCGAACTCCGCCTAGTGAATCCTCCATCTATGAAGAGGAACACCATAGCAAGCGGCGGTTTAGAAGCCCGCCACATAGGGGCATAGGAGACGATGCTATGAGCAGAGCCTTAAACCAAATCTCCAGGTCGCCCTTCATGCGTAAGATTGAGGGGACAAGACTTCCCCGACGTTTTCATCAGCCAACATTTACCATTTACAACGGACGAACAGATCCTGTCGAACATGTGAGCCATTTCAACCAGAGAATGGCTGTCAATTCTAAGGATGAGGCCTTGATGTGCAAAGTCTTTCCATCTAGTCTCGGACCCATCGCGATGAGATGGTTCGATGACCTAAAGGCAAAGTCCATAAACTCCTTCCATGAGCTCACTCAAGCATTTGGCTCTTGGTTTGTGACTTGCAGGAGAGTTCCTCGATCATTGGCTTCCCTCCTATCCTTGAGTATGCAAGAGGGGGAGAATCTTAAAACATACTTCGACAGATATTGGGAGATGTTCAATGAGATTGAAGGTGATTTCGACGATGTGGCCATCAGTACTTTTAAGGTCGGCCTTCCAGCCGAGTATGGTTTAAGAAAATCCTTGACTGGTAAGCCTGTTACTAATGTGCGTCAGCTCATAGATCGGATTGATAAGTATAAAAGAGTTGAAGAAGATCAGCAGCAAGGGAAAGGAAAGGACAAGGTTATCCCTCAGGAGAGAATGGATTGCAGGTCGGATCGGTACAACAATAACAAACCACGTAGGGATTTTGCTGGGCAATTAGGATCAGCAAACTTTCAAGTAGTCAACGCCGTATTCCGAGAGCTGGTGCATCAAGTTCTAAGGAAGATCAAGAATGAGCCATTCTTTAAACAGCCAAGTAAAATGACGGGAAACCTTGAAAGGCGCAATCACAATCTCTATTACCAATACCATCAAGATCAAGGACACACCACAGAGGACTGTAGGAGTCTATAGGATCACCTGGACCAGCTTGTTCGTGAAGGTAAATTAAAACAACTTTTACACCATTCCAGTGGTCCGAGCGGCCAGGTAAGCTTAGAATCTTGGAGAGATGATTCTTCCAAACCCCTCTGGGAACAATAAATGTCATCTTTGCTGCAACAGGGAGAACTGGATCCTGTCCATCCAGAGTAATGTCCGTGGCTCGGCTATTCGCTGAGGACGCTAACTGAGATATGAAGAGAGGTAGAATGGAAATTCAACCAGTTTTAAGCTTCTCGGATGAGGACAAAATCGGAACCATACAGCCCCACGATGATGCCTTAGTGGTTACCCTTAGGATTGGGGGATATGATGTGAAGAGGGTGATGGTGGACCAAGGTAGTGGGGCCGAGATAATGTATCCTGACTTATATAAGGGACTGAATTTAAAACCCGAGGACTTAACGCCCTATAGCTCTCCCCTGGTGAGTTTTGATAGGAAAGTCGTCATCCCAAAGGGCCAAATCTGACTACCTGTGTAAACTGGTCCAAAGGTAGTAGAGGTTGATTTCATTTTTATGGACACATACTCACCCTACACAGCGATCGTAGCCAGACCCTGCTTCATACATTAGAGGCTGTTTCTTCTACTCTGCACCAGAAGGTTAAATATCCATCCGAAGGCCAAGTTAAGGAAATTTTGGGAGATCAATCGGTGGCCAGATAGTGCTTAGTGGCTGCCATCCAGCATAAACCTGAGGCTGAGCCCTCGGCCTCTGCTAGAGAAGATTTATAGCAGTTAAAATCTCCTGCGTAGCCCATAGATGATTCAGTCGAGAAGGCGAAATGCGAAGATTTGGTTAAGGTGGTTATTGGTGATGATCCTGAGAAGTTTTTTCAGGTTGGGTCTCAGCTACCCATCCAAGAAAAAGATGTGTTATTAGAATTTCTTAAGAGAAATGTAGATGTGTTTACCTGGAATGCCTATGAAGCTTCAGGAGTGGATCCAGAATTCATTTGTCACCACCTGAACATCAACCCATTGGTCACCCCTAAGAAACAACCTCCTCGGTGCCCATCCAAGGAGCACGCTGATGCAGTACGAGAGGAAGTAACCAAACTCAAGCAGGCTGGAGCTATTAAGGAAGTTTTTTTTTATCCTGAATGGTTAGTGAATACTGTGGTGGTGAAAAAGAAGAGTGGGAAGTAGCGAGTGTGCGTAGATTTCACGGACCTAAATAAGGCTTGCCCGAAAGATCCATTCCCTATGCCTAAAATAGATCAACTAGTGGATGCAACTGTAGGCCATCCTCGGATGAGCTTCCTGGACGCCTTTCAAGGTTATCACCAAATACCTTTAGCCCTGGATGATCAGGAGAAGACTGCTTTTGTCACCCCTATTGGAAACTACCACTACAAGGTGATGCCATTTGGTTTGAAAAATGCGGGATCCACCTACCAAAAAATGATGACGATGATGTTTGAGCCACAGTTGGGTAAGAATATTGAAGTCTACATAGATGACATGGTGGTGAAAAGTAAGGTAGTTTCTGAGCATGTGGGAGACCTTAGAAACATTTTTGAAGTTCTTAGAAAATATAAGTTGAGTCTAAACGCTTCCAAATGCTCGTTTGGCATAGGATCAGGCGAATTCTTGGATTATATGGTAACTCATAGGGGGATTGAGGTCAATCCTGACCAGATAAAGGCTATTAACAGTTTGCAATCACCTTGGAATCCCAAAGAAGTCCAGAAATTGACCGGAATGGCCGCTGCTTTGAACCGATTTATCTCTCGATTAGCAGATAGATGCAGACCTTTCTTCTTGTTGATCAACAAGTGGAAGGGGTTTGAGTGGACTGAAGAATGTGCCTTAGCTTTCCAGCGGCTTAAAAAATATCTAGCTCGGCCATTTATCATGTCCAGTCCTGAGCTAGATGAGGTCTTATTTGCCTACATTGCCATGGCCCATTATGCTGTAAGTTTGGTATTGATATGAGTTGATCGTGGTATACAACGACCAGTTTATTATGTGAGCAAGTCGCTGAATGAGGCCGAGGTTTGTTATCTTCCAATAGAGAAAACCATCTTAGCGATAGTACATAAACCATCTTAGTGATAGTACATGGCACACGAAAATTGCCCCATTATTTCCAGAAAACAGAAAATGGGAGTTTCCAAAAACTTCAAACTCATTTTTCAGTGGCATATTGGTAAATAGAATGACTTCGTGAGACCCATTGACAGTGTATTGTCACATCAAATTGAAGACTTGATATTATTGTTGCTCTTCACTTCAGCTCTTCCCCAAGTATTTTCACAGAGCAAAGTTTTTCTCTTTCCCACTTTACTCTTTCCCTCTTCAGCTCTTCCTCAAAATATTCACATCACATGTCCTCATTCCTCTTCTCCATTTCCAACGGTGTATGTACAGAAAGTCTGAAGTACTGAATGAGGATGAGATGAACATTCCGTAATCAAAGGGTCGGTACTGAATGGCAATTGAACTAGCGGGTCTCTGATCTAAAGATTTATGAGTTTGGATTTGCTATATTTGTGGGTTTGAGTTTCCGTGTTGGTAAGGGAGTCGCAATTTTGAGTTTTCGATCTGTGTTGATGGGTTTGAATTTTTGGTTGTTGTTGTGGTTTGAGGCTTGGGCTATGATGGAGGTGCGTTTGTATGGATGTTGGTGTGTTTGGCCATTGGTGGTGGTGTTGTTGATGGTGGCCTATTCTACTGGGTTTGCTGTTGATGGTGGCCGATTCTGCCATCACCACCACAGCTGCCCACCGACCCTCCAATGCTGTCCACATCTGCCCACTATCGCCACCAATCACCAGCGATGAGCCGAAAGAAAAGATCAAGATCTGGGTTTGAGTTGGGTTTGGTGTTTGAAAAATGAAGTTTGATTTGGGTTTGGTGTTTCTAAATAAAAGATTTTTGTTTTGGGTTTTGGGGTTTGTTTCAAAATGGGATTTGATTTGGGTTTGGTGTTTCTAAAAATGAAGTTTTATTTTGGGTTTTAGACATTGTTGGTAGGTTTCTTTGTTTTAATTGTGAGTTTGAGTTTTCATTTGGAAAATCCGTACAAAAATGGAAGAAAAGAAAGTAAGAACTGAAGAAATGAAAGAGGCTTGAAATGAAGTAATTATTGAAACAGAAGGAAGAAAGAGAAGGGGCACGCGGGTAGGTAACTACCCGTTTTGACCTAACACTGTAAATGGGTCCACCATTTTATGAAAAATTCTAAGTTATAGATACCAATATATGAAACCAAACTAATTTTATTTTGAGTGATTGAAAAAATAGAATTTGAGTAATGAGTTATGAGTAATGAGTGATGGGTGATGAAAACTGAGTGATGAGTGATGAGTGACCATTTTTTTTGAACTAAACAAGCCCTTAGAGTTTTTAAGATATCCCTACTATGAAAATTTTAAGATTTCATTTGTAATTAGTAGACCTTATTTTTTAATGTCATCAATATTTCAAAATTTTTTTGAATATCATCATTTATTTATTTATTAATGATGTGGTCAATTTAATTAACTTGTTTTAAAATAGATACAAAGGATTTTATTAAGTCAATGTTACAATTTGCTTAGAGCATTCACATCCCAAAATTCTATCCTATCCTATTTTACCATTAAAAAAAAATTACTTTATCAATTATATCATACAATTTTTCAATACTCTCAGCATCCCAACTTTTATTTTACAATACGACATATTAAAATAATATTTCTATACAATAAAATAATATATCTCAAAACCCAAATAAAAACAAAAACTCAAAACCCAAAAACCAGGTGAGAGAGAGGGAGAGAGAGGAATTGATAAAGTAAGTGAATAAAATATTAGGTTTTTTTTTTTTTTTTTTTTTTTTTTTTTTTTTTTTTTTAAAGAATTGAGCTATAGTGCAATTCTACCTTTAGAATTGCACTGTAGCATTATTGCAATTTTTTTTTTTGTAATAGTTAGTTTTTACAAGTCCGGATGTGTAAGAAGTTTTGGGTTTTTATGCTAAATTTTCCCTACACATAACATATGCCATTCCCAATGTGAACGCTATGAGAATTCCAAAAGCTTCTCATTAAATTTTACTCCACCAGTGTGTGGGTGCAATTAATAAGTTAAAGAATTCCAACAGATTCTCATCAATAAGTCATTCATTGCACTAGTCTACGAGTCTTTTAGCTAAATATTACTAAATTTAAAACATATTTACGTTATAGGTACTGTTTGAAGTTATTTAGGGAAATGAGGAGAGAGATTGAATTTCGGCAACACTGTTGCCGAAATTCAACAAAAAGTAGGAGAGAGAATGAGAAAAAGGATGAAAGAGAAAATCTTAATTTCGGCAACAGTAAACCTTGAATTTCGGCAACAGTGTTGCCGAAATTCATCTGCCCAAATTTCCTATGCTGCCTGGATGTGTGAGAAGTGCAATAATGAGTGAGTGCCCAAAAAAAAAAAAAGAGTAATTGTGGCAATGGTATTGCCGAAAATGGTAGGGAAAAAAAAAAGTGAATGCGGAAGAATTAAAGAAAAATATAATGTGCTACGTACACAATATTTTTACAATATTTTCACAATAAATCACAGGTAACTATTATTAGCTCAAATTTAAATTTAACATTGAGATTACTATTTTAATATAACAATAACAATAAGTAACAACCTGATACTTAGAATTTGTTGTAAAAATGTTGTAAAAATTGTGTGCACTTATCATTTCTTAAAAAAGAAAAAAAGTGTAATGGATTTGCCAAAAATGGAAAAAAAAAAAAAAAAACTTTTTTTCCCAATTGTGGCAATGGTATTGCCGAAATTGTGGGGAAAAAAAATTTTCCGCACAATTTCGGCAATGCCATTGCCACAATTGAAAAAAAAAAAAAAAAAAAAACTTTTTTCCCAATTGTGGCAATGGCATTGCTGAAATTGTGGGGAAAATTTTCCCCACAATTTCGGAAATGCCATTGCCACAATTGGGAAATTTTTTTTTTTTCCAATTAAGTGCACACAATTTTTACAACATTTTTACAACAAATTCTAAGTATCAGGTTGTTACTTATTGTTATTGTTATATTAAAATAGTAATCTCAATGTTAAATTTAAATTTGAACTAATAATAACTAGCTACCTGTGATTTATTGTGAAAATATTGTAAAAATATTGTGTACGTAGTACATTATATTTTTCTTTAATTCTTCCGCATTCACTTTTTTTTCCCTACCATTTTCGGCAATACCATTGCCACAATTACTGTTTTTTTTTTTGGGCAGTTACTCATTATTGCACTTCTCACACATCCGGGCAGCATATGAAATTTGGGCAGATGAATTTCGACAACACTGTTGCCAAAATTCAAGGTTTACTATTGCCGAAATTAAGATTTTCTCTTTCCTCCTTTTTCTCATTCTCTCTCCTACTTTTTGTTGAATTTCGGCAACAGTGTTGCCGAAATTCAATCTCTCTCCTCATTTCGTTAAATAATTTCAAACAGTACCTATAACGCAAATATGTTTTAAATTTAGCAATATTTAGCCAAAAGACTCCTAGTCTACAACTCAATTCTCCAAGAATTACAGAACCTTCTCATCAAGTTCCCATCTTCTATTACACTAGTGTGTACGGAATATGATTCTCAAAAAAAAAAAAAAAAAAAAAAAAAAAATAAATAAATAGTGTATGGAATATGTATAGTGCAATCATGCTATGAATTCCAGAACATTCTCATTAATATAATATAATACATTCCACTACTCTATTCAATTATCCAAGAATTGCTTCTCATCAATTTCTCATATATTACACTAGTGTGTATGTAATATGTATGGTGCAATTATGTTATGAATTCCAGAACATTCTCACTAATATAATAATCCATTCCACTACATTATTCAATTATCCAAGAATTCCAAAGCTTCTTATCAATTTCTCATCTATTCCACCAGTGTATGGTACAAAATCCAAAAAAAAAAAGGAAAAAAAAAAGGTGCAAAGTAAAAAAAGTTCTAAGATCACACACTTTTGTGTCATAATTTTGTCAAGACTCTAATGTGGCACACTATATATAAGTAGAAAGAAAACAACGAGTTAATGTATATGTGATAAACAACCTGTTACAATTTGTCATATAAAATAATTATAAAAAAAATATGCAATAAAAAGTATGGTTATTAGTAGTACACTGTGCAATTATGTCATAAATTCCTAAAAGTATTTAAAAGTCTAAAGAGAGAAAATATTCAAGCTACAAGCTGCAAGATTAGCAATATATTTTAACCATCTAAAAAAGAATTGTCAAGAATTCGGTTCTCAATCATCAATATCTCAGACAGCAGCAAAGATCCCACTTCCTCTTCGTCCGTACAGGTATATATTTTTCTATAACTAATTTATTTATGACTTATGACTTATGACATAGATTCTTATCTTACATTATGGTTTTGAAGTTTTATAAAGTTTTATTTATGTAGGACAAAGATTCGGCATATCACTCAAAACGCTACACGACACACAAAAGTTTGGTCCCACACGGACCCTAGTGCTTCGAATGCAAGGGAAGAAAAAGAAAAATGATGTTTTTTTTGGAAAAAGAAATGTTCACCAATGGGGGAACAGAGTTAAGTCAATACTGACAAATTTTTTGGGAGCAAAATTACAGATCACTAATTATGGTTTTAAAGTACGTTTTGAAACATAAAGCAGAAGAATTACCCTCAAATTATGAAAATGTCCAATTAGTTTATAAAAATCTCTTAGGTGAAGAAGTATTAATAGTAGGTTCAGATGTGATATTAGTAGTATATGTAAATAATCAATAACAAAATGTTATCTAAGTTTTTCGAAATAAAACTTTTTTTTTCTTCATTTTTTTTTAACCGTAAAAATATTGTGAACATAATATTTTTCATTAAAAAGAAACACTACATATTCTCATTTAAATGAGCTTATTTCTTGATTAAAATAGAATATACTATTTTATTCATAAAGCTCTAAAATTTTTTAATGTACAATTATATTTGCATTCAATAAATAAAAGGAAAAAAAAAAATTACACTTAAAGTAGAAGTTAGGTTTTTTTTCTTAATGAAAAAAAGTAGAAGTTGGTTTGATTTCTTTTTAAATAGTACCAAAGTGAAGCACATAGTGGTTCCACTTTAAGAATAAAAAATAAAAGGTCTGCGTAAAAGCGCGTAGTGTGGTGGCTTGCAAGTTGCAAGTTGCAACTTAAAAAAAAAAAATAGTTACATATATAAATACAATTATAATAAATAAATATTTATTAATAATTTTAGACACATTAATTATTGCTATTATTATCAAATTTTATATTTAAAAAATATTAAAATAAAAAAATCATAATATTTTAAACTTTACCCCACTAAAATCATAATATGAGTTATCATAATATTGACTAAATATCAATAATCATATTTTTACCACACTAATATAAGCTTTTTCCAATAAAATGTGTTTGCGCCTTGCAGTAGCTTTATTTATTTATTTTTAAATATTAAAAAAAGAAAACAAATAAAAGTTTGAGAGTTGTTGCTCTAGCATTACAAAGATTAGTATAAAAAGAGAAATTATATGATAACAAAACATTTTCATATCACTTCTGTTTTTATTATGGTGAGGTTGTGATAATTTATTGTGTTGTTATTAGTATAATAGAAAATGTTTACCACTATCACTTGACTAATTGTACTTTGTGTAGTGATTAAAAAGACATTAATAAGATTATTATTATTATTATTTTATTGTTTAAATTAAAACAATGAATAGATGAACAGAAGAATCTAGAACTAGAATCTCATGCATAAATAAATAAATAAAGTCCAAACTTATATTTAGACTTGGTTACTGTATCAGACTTGCCAGTGAAGATAGTTGACAATGGCTTGACTTATCACGAGTAGTATAAAGACAAGAAGACCAACGCAAACTGCTTTCTCACAACTGCTCTTGTTTTCTGTAATGGATTTCAAGAGCTCATCCAATTCCTAATATCTTTCTTTCTTAGATAGTTTTTCAGTAAAACATTTTCCGGGTTTCTCAATAAAACTTTTTTCTGGGCTTCTCAATAAAAAAAAAAAAAAAAAAAAAGCTTCCTGTGACTGTGAGATGGTAGTGTTGAGTTTTGATTTGCCACCTGGGTTCAGATTTGGTCCTAAGGACAAGGAGCTCATCGAATTCTACCTGAAGCCAAAGATCACCGGCAATGATAAGGACATTTGGTTTATACCCGAAATTGAGTTCTATGAAGATGAGCCGTGGGATTTACCAAGTAATCTTCTTGTTTTTTATTATCACACACCCACCTTCATTTCATGGAAAATTTAATGCTCTTTTTGTGAAAAGGTAGGAAAATGTTTCACATTGTATTAGTTTGTTGATTGTTGCTTGTTCTGTGTTCTTGTTATAGAATTTTGCTGGACTAGTGTGTTACATTATTTGATCACAAGAAATAGTTACAGACATCATGACAGCTACTTCAATCTATATTCGAGTCCTAAGTTCTAACCATGCGTGTGTGTGTTTTGTTGTTGTTGTTGTTGTATTTGTTTTCTGGTCTTCTTGTTGTCTGGTTCATGTTGTATCTAGTTAGCGTTTTCTTTTGTAAAAAGAATGAAACTTTCTCTGTAGTTAATTTGTTGTGGTGAATTTGGAAGGACTATTGTTTTTTCTTTTTCCTTACTTTGATAACAAAATTCTGGATCAGCCTTTGTAAGAATTTTTGAACTTTCAATGTTATGTGACTTCTTTGTTAGTATTATACTTACTAGATTACATAAGATTTGCATAATGTGCCCTTATAATTATCTCATAGTTGAGCAATTATAGAATATATACATGCTCATGTGATTTTTCCCATTTTGGGTGTCAAAATTTTGTGCTTAAGTCTGGTTTCTTGTACTGTAGCTAAAACTGGGATTGCTTCTGAGGACCAAGAGTGGTTCTTCTTCACTGTACTGAGCCTGAAGCATCAGAACGATAATCCAAAAAAGAGAAAAAGGGGTCAGAAACAGGAACTGGTGAACAGGCAAACCAAGGCTGGGTTCTGGAAATCAACCGGTAAAGATCGGGAAATCGAGTCTGGAGGGATCGTGGTTGGAACGAAGAAATCTCTGGTCTTCCATAAAGGGAGTACTAAGGGAAAAGGAAAGGGAATAGGGACTAATTGGGTAATGCATGAGTACAGCACAACCCAGAAGGAGTTTGATGGAAGACTCCCCGGCCAGGTTGGATTTTGCTATTCAGTTTGTTTGATTGATGTTATATTGACCTCAGATTTTTTATTGATTACTCAACTGAGTGTGTGTGTTGATTTGAGATTGTTTTACCTCCAAAATCATTGGAGGTAACTTTAAAAGAGGATTGATTCAATTAGCTAGGATTGTGGAAGTTGTTAATTTTTTGTTAATTCTTAGTGAGGTTTTAACATTCTTGCTGGGTTAATTATCTCTCTCTCTTTTTAATATTTAATTTTCATTAAAGAAGGTATTCTTAATCCATCAAGTGATAGATATTGAAATTTGACATGTAGACTGTTGCAAGCGATTAGTGATTTTAGCTCAGAAGTTCCCCTATTGAGGAGAGGAGACTCTTAAGAACAGAGTGTGAATTTTTTTTTAAAAGTAGTTTGATGGTTTCTTTTGGGTTGAACGATACTCACATGTATGAATTGAGAATTTGTTTGTTTTGTTAATGTAAGAGTGGCATTGGGTGTATAAAGGTTTTGAGATTGTGAGTCTCGTTTATGATGTAATGGGATTTGGGAGAGTTTTTGTTTCTGACATTTGTGTGTGACGCTTGTGAGAGTGTGCTAATTTGATTGAGGTTTTGTTGAATGTGGTTGTAATCCATATTATTGATAGTGGATTTTGATTGGTGTTGTTGCTAGTGGACTGCATGGAGTTGACTGAACCATGCTTAATATTGTTATCTTGTAATGATTTTTTTTTTTTAAATTGTTAATGTGAATGTGCTCTCACTAGCTCCAAATCAAAAAAAGTTTTATTGAAACCTATTATATATCAAATGGCTTTGTAGGACAAACTCCTCTATGTCATTGTTAGTTACAACATTTCTGATATATATTTACATTCTGTTATTTGAATCTTTGTGGTAATTCAATTTGTAGTATATATAAGGCAAGGATGATATGTTCGTCCAATTCACTTGGGTGCTTAACATTATGCAGAAGCCCTTTGTACTTTGTCGTTTATTCAATAATGAAGAAAAGAGTAACAAAGGTGGACCTGCAAAGTCTAAGCCAGCACTGTCTCCTGTATCTCCAGTATTGGAAGTGCAAGCTGAAATTTCTGATCAAATGATGTCTGATGTTACAGAACATGTTCAGTGTAACAATGACAACAAACATCATAAGCCATATGTTGCGGATGATCAAGCAGAAGGGGTGAGACATATATATATATATATATATAGTTTTTTTTTTGGTTGGAATTGAGAAGTATAGTAAATTAATCAAGTACTTATCTTGTGCACTCATGTTTCTTTTGTCAGGTTGATTTAAGTGAGGAGGACATGGAACTTCTCATGGGTGCGTTCTATGTCCCTTCAGAGGACTCTCCATCCAGTTTACCCCTCACCACTACTGATGTTTCAACTCCAATCACTGTCAAATCTTCTCATAAAGAAACACAATCTGAACCAACATTGGCTCCAGCATCTCAAGAATTGCCTGAGCAAGCTGAATACCATCCAGTTACTTGCATAACAAGATTTGACAATGCAGCACCACTTGCATGTAACGATGATTATAATGCATATGCTGCAGAAAATCAAGTGGCTGAAGTAAATACTGCAGAAGTGAGAATGAATTTTACTTTCAGCTTGAAACAGTTGTCAATATTATTCTTTTGTGGGAATTAAAAGTGCAGATAACTAAAAATATATACTTATCTCTGTTATTCATTTGTCTTTCATCAGGTTGGCCTCGATCTGGATATGGACAAAGCCTTCGAAAGGTTCTTTATCCCTCCACCAGGGTCAGTAGATTGCAACCTTTTCTCCCCATCAACTTCAACCCCCGTTACTGCTGTTTCAATGTCTCCAGACTTTGGCAGTGAAGCTGACAATTATCGCCCAAGTTTTCGATGTCTTCCTGAAGAAAATTCTGATGGAATAACAACTGACACTAAAGTGCCCATTGAGTACAATGGTTATAACACTTATGTTGCAAATAATCAAGTTGCAGAAGTGACATCTGATGAGGTGAGGAAAGAATTAAATTCAAGCATAAAACAGTAACATCTCTCTTCCAAGGGTAGTTAACTAGTTAAGTACCTATCTTATTCATTTATGTTTCTAACATCAGGCTGATTTGCAGGTGGAGGCAGGCTCGAATATGTTCCCTGACACACCACAGCCACTAGGTTGTGACATGTTATCCCCTTTACACTCGCACATGCAAGCAGAGTTAGGTTCTTCTCGCATGTCTTACCCTTTTACCAATGACTTAAACAGTGGTTATTGGAGGGTGCATCACCAATCAGGCATGAATGTGCCAGCTCCCAATTTCTCCGAGTCCAGGGATTTAACTCTTATTAATCCATATGAGTTCTTTCGTAAAATGTCTAGCAGTCAAACGAATCTTGCTTTTGATGATGGGACCCTGAAAAACATGGTCTCTGATAAGGACAATGGGTCATGCAGTGGGTCAGATGCCAATGCACTGGTAAGTGAAAACTCTCAAGATATTGTTTAAATTGATCTTGCAAGTTTTTCGAAGAAAATTTAAGCTTTGTTAATTTGCAGCTCAAGACTTTTTATACTCCTTTGTGGGTAGTTTTTGAGTTATTCAATGTGGTTTATTTGTGTCTTTTATCTTCAGATAAATTGGTCTTCTAAAAGCTAACCTTGCAGTGTTATTATGTACAGCTGTTCGCGCTGGTGGATCCAGAATTGGTGTCACTTGATGAGATCTTGAATCCCGTGGTTTCATCAGGGTTGTTAAAATCAGGATCATACTTAGGAACTCTGGGAGGATCTTAGGGTTGGATCATAGGATCTGATTAATGATCCACTTACTAATATTAGTAAGAGTAAAAATTAAAAGAATTATTAGTCTCTCTTAGAAAGAATTTATCCAAGAAAAAAGAAAGAAAGAAAGTCGTTCTCAGAAAGAGCAAAAGAAAGTCGTTCTCATAAAGTATTCCTTTTCCCACTTACATACATTTGCAAACATTCCCCAAAGTCTCCTCAAACTGATTCACTCTTTTCATTTCAAAAGAGAATTTTAGTATATTCCAACCATCTTTCCCTCTACTCTCCTCTCCTTCCCTTCCATTTCCCTTTGTTCCAAATATAGTGTTATTGTCTTTTACGAACCACAGACCCATGGTATTTTACATTCAAAAGCCCATGGCCTCCTTCAACAACTCAAATTGACTACCACCCCATTTCCCTCTACTCTCCTCTGCCCCACCCCACTCCCCAAAAAACTCTAAAAAAGACTACCAGATTGGGCTTATTTCAGCTCCAAGTTGAATTTAAAGGTTTCTCTTGGAAAACCCAATCTAGGTCAGGATTTTAATTAATCCTGTTCTCAATAGACTTCTAGTTCTGGTTGAAGTCATTGATGTTTAAGATTTGTAGAATTGTTAGATCGAAGATCCTTGATTGAGATTTTAACAACCCCTTGGACTCTGTTACAGAGTGAAACAAGTACAATCGATTACAGTACCGTCACTTCTCGTGTATAATGTTGAGGTGCACTGGACAGCCTTGGTGTTCTTATGAGAGGACCTTACAAGTACAATGCGTCCTCATTTGCTGGTGCTGTGAACAAATTATATATGTATATAATGAATTAAGCTATCGTTTGGAATTAGTATGAGGATTTGGCAACTACGAAAATGGAAGCAAGGCTTCATTGTTGTTAAATCTGTATGTAGTGTGATTTATGTTTAAGCTGTACTGATAATTGTCTACTTCTGTAAACATGTAATGATATGTACTCTTAAGTCAACCGATGATTTTCGTTAGTGTTATCATCTTTAAAGTTTGTGATGGTTAAAATTTGTATGCTGGAATGTGGTTGTTTTTAGTTGCTTGTGTGCGTTTAGACAAGAAGAATGCATGAAAACTGAAATAAAGTTGAGCTTGATTTGAAGCATGTATAATGGAAAAGGCTAATGCAGGATTGGAATGAGTGACATGGTCCGGGACCTCCAAATTGAAGGTGCCATAGTCAGGCTATAATCCAGTAGTTAAATACAGGAATGTCTTCAGGTAAAGCTTTAATGGTTGTTGAATTTCAATGTTTTATTATTAGAGTCTATTTGAGATCTACTTATTTTGCTGAAATTGAAAAATTTTTGCCGAAAGTACTGTAAATAAAGGTAAATGTTAACTGAAATAGTACAATGAGACTCATAAATAGTACCAAAAAGTATAGTGGAACTCATGAATAGTAGTAAAAATAAGCTGAATAGTAAAATAAGTTGACAAAAAATAAGCTAGCTAAACAGACATTTAATGTTGCTATTATTCTAAGTGTATATATTCAAGCTTGAAGGATGGGTTGCTTGCAATGGTGGTAGTTTTACAATTGAAACTCACACTATATTGTTTCAGAATATTCGATAAATCTTCTTACATAAGTTTAAGGTGTACTAAAGTTTGGCTAATGCATATTCAGAATTTGTTAGTTATGCTAGACATTTTTATGTACTTTGGATGATCTCTTTTGTCTTTCAAAACCTATTATTCTTGCTTTTCTGTTTTTATAATTTTGTAGGTAAGACTTAGAAGCAACTTTTTTGTTGATTAAAAGGTAATCTTTTTGAAATGAAACGAAATATTTACCAAGTACTATTATTAGAGTTCAACTAGTGGCGACTCTAGGATTTTTTTCTAGGAGAGTCAGCAATGGTAGAGTTAGGAATTTGTCATTTGTTAAAAAATTAAATGATTAATCTTTTTTTCTATAGATACAACTTCCATATTATATACAATAATCTAAAACAATATTTTAAATACAATTTAGTATACAATACAATTATATTGTACAATAGTCTAAAACCGTTATAAAATAGGTATGACAACAACTATTGAATGCATAAACTAATATAACTAAATTACTAATCATACATTTTTGTCAAATTAATAATAACTTATTATATTTATATGTAATATCAATTATATAAAAATATATGATAAAGAAGGAGAAGACTAGTAACACACTTAGGAGTAGGACTAGGAGTAAATGTGAAACTAAGAACAAAAATAGTAATTGATATAAGTTTTTGCTTTTGAAGTGGATGCCTTCATAACCGTACACATAGACATAGTCACTCTCTTGGAATTGGAGATAGAAAGAAAAAATAAGAAAAAAATAGAAGGAAGAAAGCGAGATAGAGAGAATGGGGAAAAAATTATAGATATAGATATATATTTGTATAGATTTGTTGGTTGTAACAATGGTGTAGTTTTTTTTGTTAATGAAGAAGAAAAGTGCAAGGAAAAACAACTTCATTTCGTTGTTAACTGCACAGTAAGCCAAAATCCTAGAAAGAATATTCATATATTTTTTTTAATTAATGAGCAAAATTTTTGGAACTGACACAATACTTTCAAAAAAAATCCACAACAAAATCTAGGTGACCGATTGTTAAATGTAGATAAAAAAAAAATTGTTAGTTGTGGGTCCAGATAAAAAGCCGTTACAACTTGCCTCATATTATTGTAAAAATATTGTAAAATTAAAATTAACTAGTAAGTTGCTCGTGCGATGCACGGATAATGTTGTAATGTTTTATGTAAAATGGTTATGAAGAATTTTTTACATATATTATAACATAATTGTTAAATAAGTTTGATAGTATTGAGTTCATCATAAAAAACAATAATTATAAATTGCATACACATTAATCATAATTATTTAGTTTAAATAATGAACAATAAAAACACAAATTTGGAAGAATATTGTAAAATAAAAGTTAATATAGAATGTATCTTTCTCTTTCTTCTTAATTCTAAAACAAAATACACTTATGGATTTCCCACATCAGTATCCCAAATACCCATAGTCAATCACGGCCTTTAAAAAACCCTCAAGTCCACAACGTTTGACCTTAAAATCAAAATCGTAATTGCAATTGTTACTCAATATAAAATGCAAACCCCTTCCCTGGTTGTAGCCAACTCATACAGGTTAATATTAGATAGGACAACAATGTTGAAGTTAGGTAAATGTCATTGAAAGATTGAAAGTAAATAATATCGTTTTGGTCTGTTGGTATTTGACATGGGTTGACATAAAGGGCTATGTATAAATGTATATAAAGGAGTTTGGTAGTTGTATTTTCAAGAAAATTTTCTGAGGTGCTACTTTCTATGTAAATATTTGGGTAAATGAATGTTTGGAATTCATATCTTCTTATATAAATTTTACAGGTTTCTCGTTATTCTAAATGAAAAATATAGGGGAATGTGAAAGCAAATATAAATTTAAAACCTAATAATTTTCAATTGTTACAATTATATGTCCAATTTGATTGATCAATTTCCTAAAGAACAAACAATAGAAAAAGGTAAAAAGCTTCAATTTGTATTCCTCAAACTTCCTCATCAGCCAAGCAAAGGAATTTTTTTTTTCCTATAGTGAAATCATAATTTCCATCACAATTGAAGGTACAAAAAAACACATACTTTAACCTTACGATCAAATGATAAAATTACAAACAAATATACGTCTAAAAAATCAAAGAATTTAAATATATGAGTAACAAAACTTAGCTAGCAATGAAAAAACAAAACTTCAAACAAATATCTCTCTCTCTCTCTCTCTGTGTATGTGTCTAGGAAATCAAAGAATTTGAATTATATGAACAAAAAAAGATAACCTAGCGTGAATGATTTTGAAGCTGGTATTCATCTCCTATTCCACTAAGCCATAGACACCCTTTTTTTTCTCAAGTTACTAAGAAAGTAGTTGAAGGAAAAAATTGGGGCTTCTAATCTGTAAAGAAGTTTGTCCTCATGTCAAACATTTGAAATTATTGATTTTTTTTTTTTTTTGGTTTTTTAGTAGACATCCAAAAAAATATAAGAAGCAAAAATGAACCCTTTAGAATAGAGACAATAAGAATTGAGAGACGGGCACTATTGCA
The DNA here is from genome assembly GCA_032727855.1 of Quercus ilex subsp. ballota. Classification (NCBI taxonomy): domain Eukaryota; kingdom Viridiplantae; phylum Streptophyta; class Magnoliopsida; order Fagales; family Fagaceae; genus Quercus; species Quercus ilex. The sequence continues at coordinate 5,391,479 of CM064916.1, forward strand.
CAAATGAAACCAAAGACATACGCTTCAACAACAATAATATAATATTTATGTAATTCTAGATTCCATCTATGCTTTTCACAATTTGGCATACCATTAGATTAAATACATTAAAATATTTAAAGCGAAAATAGGCACGATTTAAGCACTTACAGCATCCAAAGAAAGAAGAAATTATCGAAGCGAGACCAAAAGGGTTGACACATATTTAGCATGGTAGGAATGATCCACAACATTGTACTTGTACTTGTGAAGAGCCACTATTAAAGCTAAACATGAACAATGGATTTCGGATTAATTGATGTACTTAGTAGGAGCATTTGGATGAGGATGATACCAAATATGATAAAGCAAATCCAAACATAAGAAACAAAGGTCCAAATCATGCATGGAACGTATATAAAGAAACATGAGGAGATAACAGTAGATTCGAGAACTTTGGAAAAGGTGGCAAAAATGGAAAAATAAAGTAACCTGACCTTTTGGAAATTGGAATCACAGACACACAAAGAGATCAAGCAAGGCTTAGCTTGAGTGTGAAAGATATATAAATATTTGAGGGCTATTCAGCTTCTGCACTCATTCCTTAAAGCTTGAAACAAAACCTCTTGCATGACCAAACGGAAGGAAAAGAGAAGAGACATAAGTACCAGAATAGCAAGAGGTGAAAGCGTAATGTTGGGATTAGTGATAAACTTTGGGAATACTATGATTTATTGAGTAGTAGTAAAAAGAATTTACTATGAACGATTGGGTAGGAGTTAAAAAACTTTAATGAAAAGAGAGTAAAAATGTTAAACCCAAAGTTAGAGCACCACATGGCAGGAGCTCATGCACTCCCGCATGAGATCTCTGCTTATATATATATATATATATATATATATATATTGATATGATCGTATTCAAGCTTCAAGCTTATTTCAATTGGGTTCAAACAAAATTTAGGATTAGGGTATTCAAAATTTTATTTTAGAGGGTCAAAATGAAAAAAAAAAAATGAAAAATTTTATATATAAAAATTTTGTTTGGGCTAGGTCAGGGGGTTCATTTGAAACCCCTGGCCTTAATGTAACGCCACCCATGAGTTCACCTCATGCTCTCTCCCTGTGTTTTTTGTTTCTAAAAAAAAAAAAAAAAATCCAACTATGTAGTATATTTTGCCCAGTTCTTTTTAAAAGTTTTAAGTTTTCGATCATGACTCGTGAGTGGAACTTATAATCGTGGTGGCTCAAGACTTAAGACCCCTTTAAAAAAGGTTTCTAACCTCTTTATAAAAAGAAAAAAACTAAAAATTGTAGAGTGATGTTAGGAATATTACAAAATTTACAATATATCAAAATGACTTCTTAGTATATTTTTTTGTCTTGTTTATAACATGCAAATCAAAACTAAACATTAATAAATCATCCATATAGAGGCTATTGGGCTAACAATAACATTTGAGTTATGCTTGTTTCGTTCCTACATACCTCTACGAATGAGATCTTAGAATGAGTATCATTTCTGCTTACTTTTTGGCGTTGTCTCACCAAGAAAAATACTCAAATTTTCCAAGGTGAAGTCCTTGTGCATATTCAACCTACTACAATAACATTTGATTCTTTTTAGTACAATAGTAACTCCTCAGTTAAGATTTATTAACCTCGTGAAAATCCAACTTGTATCAAAAAAAGTTTACCAACTCGTTATTTAATAACTAGCTTGTAACTTCATGCATATATATGAATGCACTTAAAAATATACAATAAGATATACAATATAATTTATATATATATATATATATATATAATTTAAATATTGTTGATAGTCATTTTTATATTTTGTTAATTCTTTAAAAAATTTTGTAAGGATATTATTAGATATAAAATGTAAATTGTCCATTTTTTTTTAATTATTGTGAACCATTTTTTTTTTTAACAATTCATTTATTCTAAACTCTTTGGTTTTTGTATTTAATAACTCACTTTGATAAATATTTATGATGTGGTCCCATATTTGATTATAAAATTAAGAAATAAAATTCTTTAAAAATAAATAATTTAGGACAAATGGCGCAAAGTTGGAACTCTAATTTGAGTTTTTCTCAGCTTCACCTATTATTATATACTAGCATTATGCCCATGTGATGCACGGTTTAATCAAAATTCATATGTAAATAATTTTTTTTATTAATTTACTTAAAAGTAGATAATAAAAATAAATTAATATTTTACTTTTAAGTTATATAATCTATATATATATATATATATATATAAAATAAGTAAAGTAGAGAGAGAATCCAATTAAATTTCAAATTGAAATTCAATTAGAGTTTAATTTTGTGCCACGTGTCTCATCTAATCTAAATTTTAGAAGTTTGTGCTAAGTGAATTAATTTATTATAAAAATTGAATTTCAATTAGAGCTTAATTTTGCGCCGTGTGTCTCGTCTAATCTAAAATTTTAAATTTTTGTGCCAAATTAGTTAATTTAGTGTAGAAAATGAGGAGTCCAATATAATAAACCATAAAAAAATAATCATATAACTAAAAAAAATTCAAATTTATAAGTCATCTATAGATATATATATATATATATATATATATATATATATATATTAATAGGTCAAACTTAGAGAGAAAGTTGAATTAGAATTTGAAATTATAATCCAATTCTGCACGTATCTAAATTTATGTGGGGACTACACCATGGGTCTGTTTGGATTTAACTTATTGTTGCTGAAACTGAAAACACTGTAGCAAAATAATTTTTAAATGTGTAAATAGTACCGTGGGACTCATTTTTAATATTTTTTATTACATGAACAGTGTATGAACAGTGCATGAACAATGCATGCACTGTTCATGCACAGATTTTTTATCTCCCAAAGTCAAACAATGCGGCCAAAAAAAAAAAAAAAAAGAAAGAAAGAAAGAGGAAAACGCAGACCCTTAGACGCAGACGTTGAAACCAAACACTCACCATAATTATCTACTTAAGTATGTGCCATGTGTTTACTTAAGTTTTTTAATTTTTGTGTCAAGTGAGTTAATGAATACAAAATACTGTGGATGACTAAATTTCTCAGTTCGAAATAAGTCAAACAAGTAAAATAGTGTCACAAGTGCGAATTTGTGTTGATGATATGTGTGGTACAATTCTTTGTGATTACAAAAGAGTGATTCTCTGATTCGATCTCCTTGAAAGATTTGTTGATTGGAATTGTGGTAATGTGATTTTGATTTGAACACAAGATATCCTTCAATTTGGCTGAAGAATGGATCAAAGATCTTTGAAATGGAATTACAATGAATTTATGGCTATGAGCTTGTTAGAAATCTTTTGTTCTTCACGTTCTTCGTGTTCTTCGTGTTCTTGGTGCGTTCTTTGTCTTCGAAGGTTTGTGGTGGAAGTTCTTCGGTGCTTTAGAGGGTTGAATCCGTTGAACTTCACTGATTTGTGGTTTGTTGAGGTTTCTGGAGGCTTTTGAGCTTGATTCCAGTGAACTTTGAAATTTAGGAATATGATTTGAATGATTCCTCTTCGAATGTTCTTTGTATTCGAAGGTTTGTGGTGGAAGTTTTTTGGGGCTTTAGAGGCTTGAATCCATAGAGCTTCACTGATTTGTGATTTGTTGATGTTTCTAGAGGCTTTTGAGCTTGATTCCAGCAAACTTTAGGATCTAAGCAAATCGTTTGGATGATTCTGCTTCGAATGTTCTTCGTATTTGAAGGTTGAAGTTCTTGAAGTTGCTGGAGGCTTCAGGGCTTGATTCCAGCAGAGCTTCTGGACTTCTGAACTCAAGATGTCTTCAAGGTCCTTCCTGAGATGTCTTGGTGCCCTCTCTCCAGATCTCCCTGAAATGCCTTAGGAAGGCTTCTATTTATAGGAGTTTGGAGGTGGGTGACTGACACGTGGCAGAGTCTGATTGGTGACACATGTCACAGCTTGATTGGTCTGCTTATGTCATCGTTTACACGTGCGCTGATGCATGATTGGTTTTTACATGACACTTGGCAAATTTCTATTGGTTTCTGAGTAGTGATAGCAAAACCTAGCAGCAATACGTGGCGCTTTGTAATTGGCTGTATTTTGTAGACTTAGTAGTGTGACGTGTCAGCTTGTGATAGGTCGGGAATTTTCCCTGTCTACAAATACTAAGAACCTAATATTAAAGAACTATTAAAAAAAAAAACAAAACAATTACATATACTCAATAAAAATCACCACATGTTTCCCAAAAAATAAATAAAATAAAAATCACTATATGTTCTATCTTATTAAAAATTAGAAAAAAAAATGATCATAAGTAGCATTAAATTTAGATAAGAATTTTAATATGTGACTTGTAAGGATGGTAGGCCCAGATGGGTATATTGGGCCATGGGCCCTGTCCGAGGACGTTCAATAGTTCGAGGACAAGTAGACGTAAGTATAGGAGTGTGAGGTAGTGGATTGGCAAAGGGGTCTAGTCTTAAGGTTCCAGGAATTATGTCCGAGGACAAATTTCGCTTTAGTGTAACGGGGCAAAGGTCAAAAGGGTTGGCCTACCGTCAGGGGCAACGTTCTGGGCAATTCTGCTAGTGGGGATAAGCATCAGGAAGGGATAAGGTAAGAGGAAAATGAGAAATATTTAATGGAAAACTGCTACCACCGCATTAAATGCTTTGTAGTTAATTTTATGGCCACATTTATATGGACATGATACCTGAACAGTGGGATTCAGTCTTACAGCTATCTCTAAGGACTTCATGAAGGTGTTGATGAGACAAGGAAAGGAGTCAGCCATCTGATCTACACGTGGAGGATTGAGATGGAGCAAAGGAGAGTAATATAAAGAAGAAAAACCCCATTACAAAGAGGACATCTGAGAATTGAAAAAAAAAAAAAAAAAACACAGTAGCACGAAGAACTGTAATTGTAACTAAGTCTAAGAGAAATATAGATATCCAAGAACTATTCTCCTCGGAGTTGCCGAGGATGAATTTCTTTACACAAACTTGTTTTTTCATTGTTTTTCTTGCTTTCTCACTATCTTTGGTCCATTGTGAGCGTTGTACGATTCATTGAAGCCTAGTTTTTTAGTCCACTCTTTACAAATTCATTATATTGGGCTCTTTGGGTTTGAATCCATCTATCCTTTGGGCTCAGGATACAAAACCCGCCCTTACATGACTAATTATATTTATTTTAAAAAAATAATTTAACTAATTATCTATATTTTATGAGAAAAATTGTGTTTAATTTTAAATGTATCTATACGTATGCATGAATGCATGTGTTACATATTTTTTTTAACAAAATAATAATTTGACTAATTATTTATATTTTTATAATAAAAATTTTGTTTAATTTTAAATGCATTTATGCATTTGCATGGAGTTATATGCTAATGAATATATATTGTGTGAGACTTAAGGTATCATAAAATATATATATATATATATATAATTGAATGGAAGATGGTAGAAATACCTAAACAAACATATAAAATGATTTTCAATAATATATTGAACTTTAAGGCTCAATTAATCACATGTATTTAAATGGATAAATCTTGAATTTAATAATTAGAAACTATCGAAAGCAACAATTGAAAGTATATTTAAGTGGAAACTTCAATTCAATAATTAAGAACAATTTAAATGACTAAATATATAAATTTTTGAAGTAGAGAGACTAACACGAGAATTTCATTTTTGTCATTGAAAGCATGAGAGAAGACATAATATTATTAAAAAAAATAATAACTAAATGTTTTTTTTTTTTTTATAATACACGTTGCTAATTTTTTTTTTTTTTTTTAAATATCATGATTAGATGAAGAATTTGAGAAGGATTAGATTACACTATGTTGTTGCTTTTTTTTTTTTTTTTTTTTTTTTTTTTTTTTTTTTTTTTATAATACACGTTGCTGTTTTTTTTTTTTTAATACACGTTGCTACTTTTTTTTAATATATATAAATGTTTTCTCTAGTAATTAAATAAGGATTAGATGGATCAGATGAAGAATTTGAATTGTAATTAAATTAAGATATTTATCTACTTAGAAATTATAGGAGAAAAAAAATTATATATATACTTTTTAAAAATTATAAATGTTTTCTTTTACGTGTAGTGTAGTAATTAAATAAGGATTAGATAGATCAGATGAAGAATTTGAATTGTAATTAAATTAAGATGATTATCAATTTAGAAATTATAGAAGAAGAAAAATTATATATATATTTTTTTATAATACACATTGCTGTTTTTTATTTATTTATTTATTTAATAATACACATTGCTATCATTTTCTTATATATAAATATTTTCTTTTGCATGTAGTATAGTAATAAAATAAGGATTAGATGGATCAGATGAAGAATTTTAATTTTAATTAAATTAAGATATTTATCAACTTAGATATTATAGGAAAGAAAAATTATATATTTTTTTAAAAAATCTAAAAAAAATTCTGCAATATGGTGCAGTCACTTGGTGTAACTATGACTTTTAAACCCAACTTTTAATTTCATTGTTGTCCTTGAAAGCATCAGAGAAGACATAATTTTATTAAAAAAATAATGGCTAAATGTTTTTTTTTTTTAATTTTTTTATAATACACGTTGCTAATTTTTTTTTAATATCATGATTAGATGGATTAGATGAAGAATTTGAGAATGATTAGATTACACTATGTTGCTGTATATTTTTTTTTTATACTACACGTTGCTTTTTTTTTTAATAGATGTTGCTACTTTTTTTAAATATATATAAATGTTTTCTCTTACATGTAGTATAGTAATTAAATAAGGATTAGATGGATTAGATGAAGAATTTGAATTGTAATTAAATTAAGATATTTATCTACTTAGAAATTATAGAAGAAGAAAAATTATATATATACTTTTTAAAAATTATAAATGTTTTCTTTTAAGTGTAGTATAGTAACTAAATAAGTATTAGAATTTTTTTTTGAGGGGAAAATAAGTATTAGATAGATCAGATGAAGAATTTGAATTGTAATTAAATTAAGATATTTATCAACTTAGAAATTATAGAAGAAGAAAAATTATATTTTTTTTATAATACACGTTGTTTTTTTTTTTTTAATAATACACGTTGCTATCTTTTTTATTTTTTATTTTTTTATATATAAATATTTTTTTTTACGTGTAGTATAGAAATAAAATAAGGATTAGATGGATTAGATGAAGAATTTGAATTGTAATTAAATTAAGATATTTTTCAACTTAGAAATTATAGGAAAGAAAAATTATATATTTTAAAAAAAATCTAAAAATCTAAAAAACTTTCTGCAATATGGTGTAGCCACTTGGCGCAATTATGGCTTCTAAACCCAACTTTTATTATATAGTATATGATAAAGATTTATTAAAATAATATTTTAATATTAAAATGTTACAATACTCTGTCAACATCATAATAATAATAATAATAATAATAATAATAATAATAATGGAAACGTACTATTTTCTTGCTAGACTTTGGCAAATCTTTTTTTTTTTTTTTTTTTTTTTTTTGAGAAACGACTTTGGCAAATCAATTTCAAACATTCTGTGGACCGTAGTTGAGGTGGAGTCTCCCTTTATTAACAAATAATTAATCTTCAATTTTTCAATCCTAACCTTTTAATCTAAACAAGTTATCCTTTTTTCTATATTATAAAATAGCCCCGAATTGATAAGAGCAGTAAATATTTAAGGAAGAGGATTTTTACTTATTTTATTAAAAATAAAATTCCTTAGAGTTTTTAAGATATCCCTACTATGAAAATTTTAAGATTCTATTTGTAATTAGTAGGCCTTATTTTTTAATGTCATTAATATTTCAATTTTTTTTTGAATATCATCATTTATTTATTTATTAATGATGTGGTCAATTTAATTAACTTGTTTTAAAACAGATACAAAGGATTTTATTAAGTCAATGTCACAATTTTCTTAGAATTCCAAAAGCTTCTCATTAAATTTTACTCCACTAGTGTTTGGGTCCAATTAATAAGTTAAAGAATTCCAACAGACTCTCATCAATAAGTCATTCATTGCACTAGTCTACAACTCAATTCTCCAAGAATTACTGAACCTTCTCATCAAGTTTCCATCTTCTATTACACTAGTGTGTATGGAATATGTATGGTGCAATCATGTTATGAATTCCAGAACATTCTCATTAATATAATATAATCCATTCCACTACTCTATTGATCAATTATCCAAGAATTCCAAAGCTTCTCATCAATTTCTCATATATTACACTAGTGTGTATGTAATATGTATGGTGCAATTATGTTATGAATTCCAGAACATTCTCACTAATATAATAATCCATTCCACTACATTATTTAATTATCCAAGAATTCCGAAGCTTCTCATCAATTTCTCATCTTTTCCATTAGTGTATGGTGCAAAATCCCAAAAAAAAAAAAAAAATGGTGCAAAGTAAAAAAAATTCTAAGATCACGCACTTTTGTGTTGTAATTTTATCAAGACTCTAACGTGGCACACTATAGATAAGTAGAAAGAAAATAATGAGTTAATATGTATGTAATAAACAACCTGTTATAATTTGCCACATAAAATAATTATAAAAAAATTATGCGATAAAAAGTATGGTTTTAGAATTAGTAGTACACTGTGCAATTATGTCATGAATTCCTAAAAGTGTTTAGAAGTCTAAAGAGGGAAAATATTCGAGCTATAAACTGCGAGATTAGAATATATTGTAACTGTCTAAAAAAGAATTGTCAAGAATTTGGTTCTCAATCATCAATATCTCAGACAGCAGCAAAGATCGCACTTCCTTTTCGTCCGTACAGGTATATGTTGTTCAATAGCAAATTTATTTATGAGTTATGAGTTATGACCTAGATTCTTATCTTATATTATGTATTCTTTATTATAAAGTTTTATTTATATAGTACAAAGATTCGGCAGATCACTCAAAACGCTACGCTACGCACAAATTTTGGTCCCACACTAACCCTAGTGCTTTGAATGCAAGGCAAGAAGAAGAAAAATGGTGTTTTTTTGGAAAAAAAAATTGTCACCAATGGGGGAACAGAGTTTAGTCAATACTGCTGACAAATTTTTTGGGAGTAAAATTAGAGATTACTAATTATGGTTTTAAAGTACATTTTGAAACATGAAGTAGGAGAATTATCCTCAAATTATGAAAATGTCCTATTAATTATTAACAGTAAGTTAAAAAGTGGTATCAGTAGTACGTGTAAATAACTAGTAACAAAATGTAACTTGAGTTTTTCATAATAAAACTTTTTTTTTTCCTAAAAAAAGTTTTGCTGTAAAAATATTGTGAACATAATATTATTCTTAAAAAAAAAAACTACATATTCTCATTTAAATGAGCTTATTTCTTTATTAAAATAGAATATACTATTTTATTTATAAAGCTTTAAAATTTTTTAATGTACAATTATATTTCCATACAATAAATAAAAGGGGGGGGAAAAAAAAAAAAGCTTACACCAAAAGTAGAAGTTAGTTTTTTTTTTTTTTTTTTTAATGAAAAAAGTAGAACTTGGTTTGATTTCTTTTTAAATAGTACCAAAGTGAAGCATAGACTACATAGTGGTTCCACTTTAAGAATGAGAAATAAAAGGTTTGCGTAAAAGCGCGCAGAACTTGAGTGAGCGTGTTTGCATGTGGAGGCTTGCAAGTTGCAACTTAAAAAAAAAAAAAAAATACATAGCTCCATATATAAATACAATTATAATAAATAAATACTTATTAATAATTTTAGACAAATTAATAATTACTATTATTATCAAATTTTATATTTAAAAAATATTAAAAAAAATCATAATACGTTAAACTTTACCTTACTTACAAGTTACCATAATATTGACTAAATATCAATAATCATATTTTTACCACACTAATTTATAAGCTTTTTCTAATAAAATGTGTTTGAGCTTTGCGGAAGTTTTATTTATTTATTTATTTTTAAATATTAAAAAAGATAACAAATATAATATTGAGTGTTATTGCTCTAACATTACAAAGACGTGTATAAAAAGAGAAATTATATGGTAACAAAACATTTTTATATCACTTTTGTTTTTATTACAGTAAGGTTGTGACGATTTGTTGTGTCCTTATTAATACAATAAAAAATGTTTACAACTATCAATTGACTAATTGTACTTTGTGTAGTGATTAAAAAGACATTAATAAGATTATTATTATTATTATTGTTTAAATTAAAACAATGAATAGATGAACAGAAGAATCTAGAACTAGAATCTCATGCATAAATAAATAAATAAAGTCCAAACTTATATTTAGACTTGGTTACTGTATAGACTTGCCAGTGAAGATAGTTGACAATGACTTGACTTATCATGTGTAGTATAAAGACAAGAAGAGCAAGGCAAACTGCTTTCTCACAACTGCTCTTGTTTTCTGTAATGGATTTCAAGAGCTCATCCAATTACTAATATCTTTCTTTCTTAGATAGTTTTTCAGTAAAACATTTTCCGGGTTTCTCAGTAAAACTTTTTCAGCTCATCTCAATAAAAAAGCTTCCTGTGACTGAGAGATGGTAGTGTTGAGTTTTGATTTGCCACCTGGGTTCAGATTTAGTCCTAGGGACAAGGAGCTCATCGAATTGTACCTGAAGCCAAAGATCACCGGCAATGATAAGGACATTTGGTTTATACCCGAAATTGAGTTCTATGAAGATGAGCCGTGGGATTTACCAAGTAATCTTCTTGTTTTCTATTATCACACACCCACCTTCATTTCAAGGAAAATTTAATGCTTTTTTTGTGAAAAGGTAGGAAAATGTTTCACATTGTATTAGTTTGTTGATTGTTGCTTGTTCTCTGTTCTTGTTATAGAATTTTGCTGGACTAGTGTGTTACATTACTTGATCACAAGAAATAGTTACAGACATCATGACAGCTACTTCAATCTATATTCGAGTCCTAAGTTCTAACCATGCGTGTGTGTGTGTGTGTGTGTGTTTTGTTGTTGTTGTTGTTGTTGTATCTGTTTTCTGGTCTTGTTGTTGTCTGGTTCATGTTGTATCTAGTTAGCGTTTTCTTTTGTATAAAGAATGAAACTTTCTCTGTAGTCAGTTTGTTGTGGTGAATTTGAAGTACTATTGTTTTCTCTTTTTGCTTACTTTGATAACAAAATTCTGAATCAGCCTTTGTAAGAATTTTTGAACTTTCAATGTTATGTGACTTCTTTGTTAGTATTATACTTACTAGATTACATAAGATTTGCATAATGTGCCCTTATGATTATCTCATAGTTGAGCAATTATATAATATATACATGCTCATGTGATTTTTCCCATTTTGGGTGTCAAAATTTTGTGCTTAAGTCTGGTTTCTTGTACTGTAGTTAAAACTGGGATTGCTTCTGAGGACCAAGAGTGGTTCTTCTTCACTGTACTGAGCCTGAAGCATCAGAACGATAATCCAAAAAAGAGAAAAAGGGGTCAGAAACAGGAACTGGTGAACAGGCAAACCAAGGCTGGGTTCTGGAAATCAACCGGTAAAGATCGGGAAATCGAGTCTGGAGGGATCGTGGTTGGAACGAAGAAATCTCTGGTCTTCCATAAAGGGAGTACTAAGGGAAAAGGGAAGGGAATAGGGACTAATTGGGTAATGCATGAGTACAGCACAACCCAGAAGGAGTTTGATGGAAGACACCCCGGCCAGGTTGGCTTTTGCTACAGTTTGTTTGATTGATGTTATATTGACCTCAGATTTTTTATTGATTACTCAACTGAGTGTGTGTGTTGATTTGAGATTGTTTTGCCTCCAAAATCATTGGAGGTAACTCTAAAAGAGGATTGATTCAATTAGCTAGGATTGTGGAAGCTGTTAATTTTTTGTTAATTCTTAGTGAGGGTTAACATTCTTGCTGGATTAATTAACTCTCTCTTTTTATTATTTTATTTTCATTAAAGAAGGTATTCTTAATCCATCAAGTGATAGATATTGAAATTTGACATGTAGACAGTGTTGCAAGGGATTAGTGATTTTAGCTCAATAGTTCCCCTATTGAGGAGAGGAGACTCTTAAGAACAGGGCGTTAGATTTTTTTTAATTTTTTTTAAAGTAGTTTGATGGTTTCTTTTGGGTTGAGCGATACTCACATGTATGAATTGAGAATTTGTTTGTTTTTGTTAATATAAAAGTGGCATTGGGTGTATAAAGGTTTTGAGATTGTGAGTCTCGTTTATGATGTAATGGGATTTGGGAGAGTTTTCATTTCTGACAGTTGTGTGTGATGCTTGTGAGAGTGTGCTAATTTGTTTGAGGTTTTGTTGAATGTGGTTGTAAGCCATATTATTGATAGTGGATTTTGATTGGTGTTGTTGCTAGTGGACTGCATGGAGTTGACTGAACCATGCTTAATATTGTTATCTTGTAATGAATATATATATATATATATTTTAATTGTTAATGTGAATGTGCTCTCACTAGCTCAAAATCAAAAAAAGTTTTACTGAAACGTATTATATATCAAATGGCTTTGTAGGACAAACTCCTCTATGTCATTGTTAGTTACAACATTTCTGATATATATTTACATTCTGTTATTTGCATCTTTGTGGTAATTCAATTTGTAGTATATATAAGGCAAGGATGATATGTTCGTCCAATTCACTTGGGTGCTTAACATTATGCAGAAGCCCTTTGTACTTTGTCGTTTATTCAATAATGAAGAAAAGAGTAACAAAGGTGGACCTGCAAAGTCTAAGCCAGCACTGTCTCCTGTATCTCCAGTATTGGAAGTGCAAGCTGAAATTTCTGATCAAATGATGTCTGATGTTACAGAACATGTTCAGTGTAACAATGACAACAAACATCATAAAGCATATGTTGCGGATGATCAAGCAGAAGGGGTGAGACATATATATATAGTTTTTTTTTTTGGGTTGGAATTGAGAAGTATAGTAAATTAATCAAGTACTTATCTTGTGCACTCATGTTTCTTTCGTCAGGTTGATTTAAGTGAGGAGGACATGGAACTTCTCATGGGTGCGTTCTATGTCCCTTCAGAGGACTCTCCATCCAGTTTACCCCTCACCACTACTGATGTTTCAACTCCAATCACTGTCAAATCTTCTCATAAAGAAACACAATCTGAACAAACATTGGCTCCAGCATCTCAAGAATTGCCTGAGCAAGCTGAATACCATCCAATTAATTGCATAACAAGATTTGACAATGCAGCACCACTTGCATGTAACGATGATTATAATGCATATGCTGCAGAAAATCAAGTGGCAGAAGTAAATACTGCAGAAGTGAGATTGAATTTTACTTTCAGCTTGAAACAGTTGTCAATATTATTATTTTGTGGGAATTAAAAGTGCAGATAACTAAAAATATATACTTATCTCAGTTATTCATTTGTCTTCCATCAGGTTGACCTCGATCTGGATATGGACAAAGCCTTCGAAAGGTTCTTTATCCCTCCACCAGGGTCAGTAGATTGCAACCTTTTCTCCCCATCGACTTCAACCCCCGTTACTGCTGTTTCATATCCTACCACAGCTGAAGCTTCTCTTGAAGCACAGTCTATGCTAGCCCCGGCTTCAATGTCTCCAGACTTTGGCAGTGAAGCTGACAATTATCGCAAAAGTTTTCGACGTCTTCCTGAAGAAAATTCTGATGGAATAACTACTGGCACTATAGTGCCCATTGAATACAATGGTTATAACACTTATGTTGCAAATAATCAAGTGGCAGAAGTGACATCTGATGAGGTGAGGAAAGAATTAAATTCAAGCATAAAACAATAACATCTCTTTTCCAAGGGTAGTTAACTAGTTAAGTACCTATCTTATTAATTTATGTTTCTAATATCAGGCTGATTTGCAGGTGGAGGCAGGCTCGAATATGTTCCCTGACACACCACAGCCACTAGGTTGCGACATGATACCCCCATTACACTCGCACATGCAAGCAAAGTTAGGTTCTTCTTGCATTCCTTACCCTTTTACCAATGACTTAAACAGTGGTTATTGGAGGGTGCATCACCAATCTGGCATGAATGTGCCAGCTCCCAATTTCTCCGAGTCCGGGGATTTAACTCTTATTAATCCAGATGAGTTCTTTCGTAAAATGTCTAGCAGTCAAGCTAATCTTGCTTGTGATGATGGGACCCTGAAAAACATGGTCTCTGATAAGGACAATGGGTCATGCAGTGGGTCAGATGCCAATCTGGTAAGTGAAAACTCTCAAGATATTGTTTATTAATTGATCTTGCAAGTTTTTCGAAGAAAATTTAAGCTGTGTTAATTTGCAGCTCAAGACTTTTTATACTCCTTTGTGGGCAGTTTTTGAGTTATTCAATGTGGTTTATTTGTGTCTTTTATCTTCAGATAAATTGGTCTTCTAAAAGCTAACCTTGCAGTGTTATTATGTACAGCTGTTCGCGCTTGAGGATCCAGAATTGGTGTCGCTTGATGAGATCTTGAATCCAGAGGTTTCATCAGGGTTGTTAAATCAGGATCATACTTAGGATCCCTGGGAGGGTCTGCGGATCAGATCATAGGATCTGATTGAAGATACCCTTACTAATATTAGTAAGGGTAAAAATTAAAAGAATTATTAGCCCCTCTTACATACATATGCAAACATTCCCCAAAGTCTCCTCAAACCGATTCACTCTTTTTTGCCTCAAAAGAGAATTTTAGTATATTCCAACCATCTTTCACTCTACTTTCCTCTCCTCCCTTTCCATTTCCCTCTATTCCAAATATAGTGTTATTGTCTTTTACAAAGCACAGACCCATGGTATTTTACATTCAAAAGCCTGTGGCCTCCTTCAACAACTCAAATTGACTACCACCCCCAATTCCCTCTACCCACCCCCCACCCCCAAAAAAAACTCTAAAAAAGCTACCAGCTTAGGCTTATTTCAGCTCCAAGTTGAATTTAAAGGTTTCTCTTGGAAGACCCAATCTAGGTCTGGATTTTAATTAATCCTGTTCTCAATAGACTTCTAGTTCTGGTTGAAGTCATTGATGTTTAAGATTTGTAGAATTGTGAGATCGAAGATCCTTGATCGAGATTTTAACAATCCTTGGACTCTGTTACTGAGTGAAACAAGTACAATTGATTACTGTACCGTCACTTCTCGTGTATAATGTTGAGGTGCACTGGACAGCCTTGGTGTTCTTATGAGAGGACCTTACAAGTACAATGCGTCCTCATTTGCTGGTGCTGTGAACAAATTATATATGTATATAATGAATTAAGCTATCGTTTGGAATTTGTATGAGGATTTGGCAACTACGAAAATGGAAGCAAGGCTTCATTGTTGTTAAATCTGTATGCAGTGTGATTTATGTTTAAGCTGTACTGATTATTGTCTACTTCTGTAAACATGTAATGATATGTACTCTTAAGTCAACCGATGAATTTCGTTAGTGTTATCGTCTTTAAAGTTTGTGATGGTTAAAATTTGTGTGCTGGAATGTGGTTGTTTTTAGTTGCTTGTGTGTGTTTAGACAAGAAGAATGCATGAAAACTGAAATCAAGTTGGGCTAGAATTGAAGCATGTACAATGAAAAAGGCTGATGTACACAGGATTGGAATGAGTGACATGGTCCGGGACCTCCAGATTGAAGGTGCCATAATCCAGTAGTTAAATACAGGAATGTCTTCAAGTAAAGCTTTAATGGTTGTTGAATTTCAATGTTTTATTATTAATGTTGCTATTATTCTACGTGCATATATTCAAGCTTGAAGGATGGGTTGCTTGCAATGGTGGTAGTTTTACGATTGAAACTCACACTATATTGTTTCAGAATATTCGATAAATCTTCTTACATAAGTTTAAGGTGTCCTAAAGTTTGGCTAATGCATATTCAGAATTTGTTAGTTATGATAGACATTTCTATGTACGGATGTTCTCTTTTGACTTTCAAAACCTATTATTCTTGCTTTTCTGTTTTCATAATTTTGTTTTGGAGTGGATCTTTTCCGTGGCTTGCTTCGAAAGGTAAGACTTAGAAGCAACTTTTTTGTTGATTAAAATGTACATTTTTTGAAAAGAAACGAAATATTTACCAAGTACTATTATTAGAGTTCACCTCATGCTCTCTCCCTGTGCTTTTTGTTTCTAAAAAGAAAAAAAAAGAAAAAATCCAACTGTGTAGTATAATTTGCCTAGTTCTTTTCAAACGTTTTAAGTTTTCGATCATGACACTTGAGTGGAACTTATAAACGTGGTGGCTCAAGGCTTATGACCCCATTATAAAAGGTTTCAAACCTCCTTATTAAAAAAACTAAAAATGGTAAAGTGTTGTTAGGAATATTACAAAATTTACAATATATTAAAATGACTTCTTAGTATATTTTTTTATCTCATTTATAGCATGCAAATCAAAACCAAATATTAGTAAATCATTCATATAGAGGCTATGGTTCTAACAATAACATTTGACTTTTCCCAATATTTTAAGCTAAATGCATTTGTCGCATTCATTTGGCTTCTATCCATTGAATTTTCATGCCATTGTTTTGGTGGCCTTTTTTAAGCCATATACTTCTCTAATTACATTACATACCTTTTTTTTCTTGGCCAAGTTCTATAAAGCCTTTAGTTTGGTCTAATAAATTTCTTCTTCTAAGTCTCCATATTTAAAAAAAAAAAAAAAAATCATATTTATATCCTTTTGATGAATTTTCAAATCACATATTATAGCATCAGTAATTAGCATTATAATGCATGTAATCCTAGAAACTAGAGAAAATATGTAAAGAAAAAAAAAATCAATGATAGGCCAAGAATGTATTGACTTCTTGTGATGAATTAACCAATTAATTAGCCAAGTTAATTAATTAATTCAATTAGCATGCAATATGCATGGTAGCACAAACAAATCACTAACTAAGTTAATATGCAGCGAAAAATAAAGTTGACACGGTGATTTGTTTACGAATGGGGAAAATCTCCAAGGCAAAAACTCCATCGGGTGATTTTAAGGTCACCGGCCACTTCTGAGAATCCACTATTATCACAACAAACGGTTACAAGTAAAGGAATTCCAGTATCTTATACCAACCTACAGTTGAACCCTTACCCAAATACCTAATTGGACTTGTTTCGTAGTGACAATCTCTCCTTTTCAATGCATGGCTCCCAGTACGTGACTAACCAATCGATGTATGGATCCAAGTACGTGACTAACTACCAACTTGAGAAGGATGTTGGCTGCAAAGTTCTTCAGTTCATCAACACGATGAAGATCACGATTGGTTACAAAAACTTACGATGTACAAATACAACAGTTTTTTCGAGAGAAAGATGAACTAGGGCAAATTTGCCACCGGTCACAATTTGCTTGAACAAAACCTTTGCATTAAGTTTCATCAACTGAGACGACCCTTAAAATAATCCTTATATATGTTTAGGGTTATGAGAAAAGAAAGCTTAAACAAGTATACACGGATATGTGTGAAATCAGATCTGAAAAATTGATTTTCAAAAATCTCGATAGATATGTTATTTATCGAGCAGCTGTCGAGCATCGGGCAAAAGTTGCCTTTTAAACCTCGATAGATACCATCCGTCGAGATAGTTGTCGGGCTCTAAAATCCAGCATTTCTTCACTTGATTCTTGGACAGATTTGCACGGCTTTAACACTTGGACTTGAACTTTTGTTCCTTGAAGTATTAAACACATCCTAGATCTACCCAATAACAAGTAAAGTGCGTTTTGTCATAGGATTAACCAATTCTAAATGACATATGTTCCTAACATGATTCACATATGTCCTAACAATCAAGATCATCATTTTGTTTAAAGCTTTTTGCAACAATTTTAGCTTTTAAACTTATCTATAAATCCATTTGAATTACGTTTCTTTGTGAGGACATTTATAATCAGATGATAAGTCTACTGATTTCCAAGTTTTATTGAAATTTAATGAATATGTCTCATTGTATACAACTTTTTCCCAAAATACAAGGTTAAATGATGCTAAACTTCTTTTTGATTTGGAGGGTTTTGCTTAATATTGAAACATTATAATATGATCTAGAATCTCTCTACTTTAGTTCTTTTACTTCTTATAAGTTTAATTCAAAATTTTCTTGTGTTTGTAAAGGAAAAGTAGAAGATTGACAATGTGATAAAAGATTTTATTGAACTTCTTTACCCCCACTAATTTTCAATTTAAATGGAATTTTGTGGTCATGAAAAATCGCATCACTTGATTCTAAAATTATATTATTTTAATGTAAAAAAATCTATAGGTTGTACTCTAAATTGTATAACTAAGAAAAGTAGAGGTAACAACTCTTAAGTCCTATTTTAGGTATTTTAGGGTTTGTAAGTTTTACATAAGCAAGAAAACCGCACACTATTAAATATCTTAAATTTAACTTTTGCTCTTTCCACAACTCGAAAGGTGTGATGTTATTTTTCTTATGTGGAACTTTATTTAAAACATGACAAGAAGTTAATATTTCTTATACCAAAAGATTTACGAGAGCGCCTAATTCTATTAATATAGCATATGTTAACTCAATTAGAGGTATTTTTTCTCTCATGCACTCCATTAGAAGTATGTGAGTATGGTTGAGTAGCTTTATCAATAATTCCTAAGATTTAACAAATTAGTTAAATCTAATAGATTCATACTCTTGGCATCTATCCGTTCTATATCTTCTAATTTTTCTATTGAATTGATTTTCGATTTCTTTAAGAAATTCTTAGAACTTTTTCAAAACTATCACACTTTTATTTTTCAACAAATAAGCAATTGTTTACCTAAACAAAATCAAAAATCAAAGTGATAAATTGTCTATTTGCTCTAGAAGTTAAAATTCCTTAAAATTCACATAAATAAATGTGAATTAATTCAAGATTTCTTTCAACATTTTAAAATTAATTCAGGATTTCTTTCGACACTATACAAGTTCAAAATTTTTAGCGGCATTTACACGTTGAACCTTGCAAGTTGGTGTGTTGTAATATGTATATATATGGTGTATTTAGAACAAAATTAAAAATAACAACAATAATGAAATTCTATTTCATCTACATCAACAACCCCTTCATCCATATTCTTCCTTCTTGGGCATCCTCGGCCCATTCTAATTATGCATTCCCATGGGCTTTTGCTAAGTCTTTTGGGCTTTCCCAACCCAATTACCATATCCTTCACTTTTGGGGTTTATGTGTTTTCCATCAACCCCTTACTTACTTAATTCATTACTTCGGGCCTCTTTGGCCCATTCTTGCTTGCTTTCTATCTTATATAATGCCCATGGGTTTATTACTTCCTTCTCTGGGCTCCTCTAGGCCCGCTTGGTTCCTTTGAGGCCCATTTATTATTTTCTAGGCCTATGATCCATTATTCCTGCCATTTCGGGCTTAATGGCTTTTTCTCCCAATTTACTAACTCTTTTGTTCCCATATTGTTGGGCTTCTTCTGCTATTTGGCTTTTCTGCCAAAATAAGCATCAACATTCAGCCCCTTAAGCATATGAAGTGCTCTTACGATTCATATATGAATAAAAGACTCTTCTTCTTCTCTTTGTCTTTTCTTCTTCTTTTCTTTTTCTTCGCAGGTTTTTTTGAATAGTGGGCCCCACCTTATTATTAATATTTTTTTTCTTCCTTGCCATGAACAGTGTTGTCTTTTCGAATTTCCTAGTTTAGTAGTTATTCTGAACATAGCTTTCGCTTCATTAATTCCATGCCTTATCCGATGGGTGACCCATCGTATCTTTTCTTGTCAGCGTTAATGACGTTGGTACTTAAAGAGATTCCCTTCATATCGCTTGACACAAAACACTTTCTCCCTTTCCTTTTCTTCACCGCATCTTCTCCCTCAAACACTCTCACCCATTTACTCCGATCAACCATTCCATCATTAGCCGGCGAAAGGGCAAGGTTCTCTCTGTCGCAAGGGGAAAGAGATCGCCTCCGATGATCCTGCTACAAAAGATGTAGGCGAAGAGGCTCCTCACTCCGAATCAAAGTGTTCTAATGAAGAGGAAGGACGCCGCGACCCAGATAGCAAGTGCGCCCCTCTCATCAATCCTTGGTATGATACCTACACCCATTTCCCAAAAGTGTCTGGCAAGTACGTGCCTCTACCATTGGGCTGTTGGCTTCTTTGATTCCCGATCTTGTTATCCACCAAGGTACTTCACTTACCGTGCCCATTCTCTTCGAATTTGGGTCGGGTACCGCTTTAGGTTGGAAGGAATGGGTAGAAAACAAGTTGTTCGATAAGGGTTTCATGGCGGCATTACAGCGGGTCGGTGTGTTAAAGGCCATTGTTTCATTGCGTTGCTTGTCCAACTATAGGGACTTGTTTAATCTCCGCCATTTGGTCCGCCGATGGTGCATTGCTATTCACACTGTCTTTCTTTCCTGCGGTGAGATCACCGTGACCTTGGAAGATGTGGCAAACCAATTGCTTTTGCTAATTCTTGGTGATGTTGACCTTGGTGCCTTGGAGCTTTCTTTGGAGGAAGAGATCGTGGAGGCCAAGTTGAGGAAAGGGATGAGTGGCAATGCAAAATTGTCACATTAGGTCGGGTCTTTCTCCAAGGCTTCTATCGTTGCTTGCCGTGCGGCCTTCGTCACATTTTGGCTTTGTAAGTTCATCTTAGCTTCCACCCTCATTATGCTGTGAAGCCTTTGTATTTTCGATTAGCCATTAAGGTATCTGCTGGGGTGAGTCTACTATTGGCACCCTTGTTTCTAGGACATCTATATGTATAGTTAGATATCTTACAGAGTGATGAGGAGCAGGTGGGTTCCAGCCATATAGTTATTTCTTCTGCCCATAGTACCATCTTGCAGCATCTGTTGTATGAGCGTTGTGCTAGGCACTTGGTAAAGTGTAGCCCTGTTCGCTTTGCCAATGAGAGATACCAGTCATGTCCGAGAGTTATCACTGATTTCTGTGGCCGTTTTGCATCTGATTTTTCGTTATCTTTTCGTTGGGTTGGTTTGAAACCGATTGGGCATCCTGCCGTTGAGTTCTTTGATAAAGGAGTTGGTTTCTGTTGGAGAGCATATAGGAATTTGAATACGTGTGCTGATTCTGCCATGAGTCCTTTTGTTGATATTGCTGGGACCACCACCCTTTGACTGGTTTTGATAAGAGGTTATTACTTACTTGGCAGCCACCGATGCTGGGTAGTTGCCTTATTTGGCCGATGAGGGGATTCGGTTTGTACATTATTCTGCTGATAGAGGGAGGAGGCAGTTTAGGTTGGATCAGGATATTCTTGATGATTTTTCTGCCATTATGGAGTCTCCCACTTCTGTTTGGCCATTCCTGTGACATAGTGCCTTTGAGTTTTGGAGCAGACATTTTATGACAGTCACTATTCCAGGTTCATAGAGGGAGGGTATTTGTACTGCTGCCATGCATGGGTATTGGTAAGCTGTGATGATCTTATTTGAGCAGGAGTTGTTAGGTAGCCGTGGGTTTTCTCTCATTCCTCCTGATGGCCTTAGTGCAGTCATTTCTGCTAATCCTCGATTGCTTCTTCCCACCAAGTTTGTGGTGGCATATGTTAGGAAGTAGAGTCGGTCTACTATATTTGAATGGGATGCAGAGGAGAAGGGGTGGTTCTGGTATGCTGGTGACTTCCCCACGGGTTGGGAGAAGAGAGTGAAGGTGACGAACCTCCCTGTACCCGCGAAGAAGTGCTCAGCGTCTTGGTCCGCCAAGCCTAAGTCTGCCAAGAAGGGTGATGACTCCTCCGAGACTTGTTCAAACATTGTCCCTTTTTAGGGTGGCCTTCCTCCTTGTAAGGTTGAAATTTATCAACCATCTTGTTGGCTTTATTCCGTGCAAATTTGCTTGTAATTTAGCACTTAGTAACCTTGTATTTAGGTGGGATTCATGTAAGGGTAGTGTGTGAAGAAAGTGTGAAGAAAAGTTCAAGTTTGTGCAAAGAAGTAGAGTTTCGCGGCTGACTCGCGAATGGCAAGCCACCAACTGCAGGCACATGAGAAGCACACAGGGGAGCTGAAGGGTCGCGCCAGCTGTCGCACTACAGGACAAAAGTCCCAGGCTGGCTAGGCCGTTACGTCGCGACTTGAACTCGCGACTTGGACAAGCCGCGAGGTCAAGCCGCCAACTTACCCTGTTTGGCAAAAACTGACTATTCGTATTCCAAACACACACCACTATATATAGACCCTTATACCTACTAAATTAAGAGAGCTTCCAGAGAGAATTTTGTGAGAGAAACCCTAAAGAAATATAAGATTGATTCATCCACAATCTTTACTTTAGAGACTCTACAAATTCCTCTACTCTCTTCCTCTCCATTGTCATACCCTTGAGAGATGATTGACTAAATCCTTTTTTCACCACACCCACGTCTGTGAGAAGGTTTATTTGGTGCTAAGGGAAGTAGTTTGGGAAGGAACTAATGGTGATTGGTTGATGCTATGGGCTATAGCGGAATCCGGTAAGCTAGAAAAGAAAAAGGTTTGGCGTAACCTCGTTGGAGCAAGAAGCTTGAAGGGCGGCAGAGAGGTTTTACGCCGAGGGCTTCGGTTTCCTCTTCGATAACACATCGCGTGTTGTCTTTGTGTTTGCATCTCTCTTCCCTTTATCTTTACCATTTAATTGCTGCTGTGATTGTGATTATTTATGGTTTAGATTGTTAATCAATTTTGTCATAAGCTTGTTATCATTTTTCGCACATACATTGTTTGATTTAAAGCTTGAATTGGTAATTTTGTAATTGGGGGTCTAAACGTTCATAGGTGTTTTATACACATATTGAACTTTCGCTCCTATAGGTAGTATAGCCTTAGAGAGTTCTCCTCCTCCTTTTGCTTGTACCTGTTCCAGCAGACCCCCTACTACAGGCAAGTCTAGGCCTTCTGCTTTGCGGCCATCTGCTGATGCTCTTCTTTCTAGCAGGACCCGAAGCAGTAAGAGGAAGACATCTCCCCCTCCTACGTCTGCCACTGCCGAGAATAGAGTATGTTATCTCTAATTTTACTTCTTCTTTATTATTTTTTTATAGAGCTTTTCTGCGACTAACCCCATATACTTGTTGACTTGTTCCTTTCCTTTTGTCTTTTATTTTTTGAAGTCTAAGGACACATCTGCCACCCGCCCTATATTGCTTGATGAGCCCGAGTTGGAGGTATGTCTCTCTCTCTTCCTTTCTTGCATATGTTCCCATTGCCACATTTCATTGTGTGCCCCGTTTTCTCTCTCACCTCTTCTTTTCATATATATATGCATCATCGTTTATTACGTGTTCCTCTCCCTCTTATATATATATATATATATATATTGTTTCATGTTCTTCAGGCGGAGCACGAGCCCATCTTCATCTATCACCCCACAACTGAGGAGGTTTCTGTTGCCATGGGCACACACATGGAAGGTTTCTTTGATAGGGCCAATGTGGTGGCTGAGGCCATGAATTTTGCTACTTCTGTTGCTGCATAAGGAGTTCCTACCAAGACTCCTACCCCTTCCACAGAGCCAGTGCCTATAGATGAGGGCGTCCA
The DNA here is from genome assembly GCA_032727855.1 of Quercus ilex subsp. ballota. Lineage (NCBI taxonomy): Eukaryota > Viridiplantae > Streptophyta > Magnoliopsida > Fagales > Fagaceae > Quercus > Quercus ilex. The sequence continues at coordinate 5,414,969 of CM064916.1, forward strand.
GACTAAAGGGGTTAGTGAGCCTGCTCCCATTCCTACTGAGACTCCTACTCCTTAGAAAGGAGTTACACTTCCGCCTACTTCCTAGCCTGAGATTGCTTCTCATGCTACACCTCTTGTCATTTCGATGAATGATCCTTTTGCGGCTTTGTCTCAGGCGATGAAGGATGGCTCATCCCTAGTGGTTACTCCTTCGTCCATCCTTAACTTTGCCACTCATAGGCCTGATGCAGACTTGTCTTCTGAGAGATCTAAGGAGGTTCTTAAGGATTTCGATGATGAACCTACCATGAAGAAGAGGATCTCTGATTCTGATGAGGAGAAGGGTGATGAGCACGAGGCCGAGATTATGGGTACGTATCTCTTATATTTGTTAAGTTTTCTCTTCCCCCTTTATCGTTGCCATCTTCTTCCTTTTTCTTTTTATATGTATTTGCGTGACTTCCTGAAGCAATCTTCATTTTATTCTGCATGTTCATTCTTCTGATTACAGAGATTCTTGAAGAGCATGAGATTGCAGCAAACACAGCAATGCCTATAGCCCCTTCTCCTGCCACACCTTCAGCACCTGCTTCTGTCGTACCTACAGTACCTACTTCTGCTGTACCTACAGTACCTGCTTCTGCTATTCCCACAGTACCCATTTATGCTATTCCCACAGCCTCTATTCCCATGGGTCTTGGTATGTTTTCTTTCTCCCATCCTCTTCCTTATCCTCATTATGAATTCATTCTCTTCACTTCATGGGTTCCTCATATCGCATTTCATATCCTTTTTTAGGTTCGATTCTTACTGTCCCTTCTCAGTTTGAGGTGGGCAGCAATTCTGCCTTAATTCCAAACCCAATGAGCGAGGCTGCGGCTTTCTTTATTTGCTTCGACTAGCCCAAGGTTAATGACCTCGATCCTGCAGACTTCTGGGCTGCTGGGCCTCCCTATGTTGACTTCCATGGCTTCACAGTTCCTGGTGATTGTGCTTCTCACTTGGAGAAGGTTTATAGGAGCCGTGGGGATTTCATGTAGGGATTTCTTCTTGGCCATTCCACGAGGGAGCATTTCCTGAATTTGTTGGGGAGTGTGATGAATGACATTGAGCACAACTTCATCGATACTATTTCTGTTGAGAGGATCTTAAAGTGGAGGGTTGCAGTACAGGAGCTAATTAAAGTGGGCTTTACTGTAGAGTTCATATTGGACCATTTGCATGAGATTGCCCGAGCCTTCTTCATAAAGAAGGTTCAGCCTGCTGTGGATGCCATTGATACACTTATTGAGGCTCTGAGGAAGGAGGTGGCGGACTTGGAGGGACGTCGTAAGTGCCTTCTTTCTAGCGTTGATGGATCCAGTCACTTTGAAGATCAGACTCGTATTTCCGGACTTCGTTGATTATGTAGTTTCCCTTTTGTTTCCTTTCCCTTATTCCCCTATCTAGTACACTTTATATTTTCTACAGGACTTATTTGGCAAGTCTTACATGACTGCTATAGTTTGGGTATGTAAACTATGATACTACACTTGCTACTGCTTTTGCTATTAGTATGACTATGATACCATATGCTTTCTAATACTTCATAGTTTTTCATTACATTCTGATAAAAGCATGTTACAATATTGCCTTGTGACATAGCCACTTGAAGGAAAGAAAACATAGAACTAATTAAACAAAAGGGATAACTCCATGATTTTCTTTTAAGCATAATAACGTTTTAGCCACTTGCCATTGATGGGATTCATTAGATCTTTGCCATCCATCTGGGCTAAATGATAATACCCACTTACATGTGCTTCTCTTATCACAAGGGGTCCCTCCTATTTTGGTGAAAACTTAGATGATCCTGCCATACCTCCCCTGACGTGGTCCACTGCTTTTAGCACAAGTTGTCCTTCTGCAAACACTCTTTCTCTAGTCATCCTTCCATAGGCTTCAGTCATCTTTTGTTAATACCTGCGGCTGCGCTCTTAAGCCTCTTCCCTTTTTTCGTCAAGCTCTTCTAGGTCTTAGTACCTTTCTTCCGCAAAGACTTCCTTCTCCTTTTCCTTCTTCCACATCTGCATGACTCTTAAAGAGGGAGTCATTACTTCTTCTAGGCTCATCTCCTCTGTTCTGTAGACTAAGGAGAAGGGTGAAAACCCTGTGGCTGACTTTGGTGAATTTCTGTAAGCCCAAAGGGTGTCTGGCAGGTGCGTTGCCCATCCTCCTGTATACTCCTAGCTCATTTTGTTGATGATCTTTATGAGGGTCTTGTTTGTCGCCTCTGCCTGCCCATTCCCTTGAGGGTAATAGCGTGACGATCGATGGTGCTTGATCTGGTAGAACTCTAGCATTTTTCTTACATCGCTGTTGACAAAGCGCGTGCCATTGTCACTGATGATCCTATGGGGCACTCCAAACCTAACAATTATGTTCTCCTTGATAAAGTTTACAACTGCTCCTCTCGTGGCTTTATGGAGTGGTATTGGTTTTACCCACTTGGTGAAATACTTCGTGGCCACTAGGATCCATACGTGCCCACGTAATGGTGGATTAACTGGTCCTACCAAATCGAGCCCCCAAGTGTGGAAGGGCCATGGGGTGACCATGCTGTGTAAGCTCTGTAGGTGAGTGTGAATCAGGTTGGCCTGTACTTGGCAACTGTGACACTTCTTCACAAATTCTGCCGTGTCCCTCTTCATGGTGGGCCAAAAATAACCTATCTGTAGCAGGCATTTGTATAACTTTTTTTTTTTTTTTTATCCTTGGTGCTCCCCACACTCTCCTGCGTGTACTTCCTTTATCATCTCACTTGCTTCCTCAGGACCCAAACATCGTAATGGGTCCCCATCATACCCTTTTTTGAAAAGGACTTTGTCATACAAAAAGTAACGTGTTGCCAATCTCTTAAACTTGTATCTTTCATTGTGCTTCTGTGGCAAGATACATTTTGTCAGGTACTTCACAAATGGCCTTCTCCAGTCTTCGCTGATGAATACGGCATAGCTTTCCTCTCTGTCTGCCGACCTCGCCTTGGGGCTGGACTTGGTTCTCGTCTTTGCCCATTCTTGGGCAATAGAAACCCACCTTTTGGAGTCTACGGTAGAGGTTGACTTCCCCGCAGAACCTGCAGGTCTTGTCATGCACTTCCTTCAACTTTCTTTGGGCTTTCTCTTGCCCCATGCTTCTCGACAGGACTCCACCTGGCATCCTACGATACAATTCTCCTTTTACCAAAGCGTAGTCTTTGAACGCCTTCAATTCTACCATATCTCTCATTAAAGCTTCTCTTATGGGAATCCTCCAATCTTCTTCACATCTTTCTTCTTGTAATCTCTCCTTTAGGACTTCAATAATGGACTCATTCCGTTTGTTTTCCTCTATCCTGGTGTTGCTTCCTTAAAAAACTATTTGCGACCTTAACGCGGCCAGCGCGTCTGCATACCGATTTTCGCTTCTTAGAGCATACTTTATCTCAAACGTTGAGAACTTTTCCTCCATCTTCTAAGCCATCGTTCTGTACGGGGCTAAGTTGGGCTCCTTCAAAGAGAACTTCCCCTTGGTTTGGCAGACCATTAGGTTCGAATCGCCCATCACTTTTAAATGCTTGACCCCTATTTCGAGGGCCGTAGCTAGCCCAGTGAGATAAGCCCCATATTCTGTGGTATTATTTGAGTAAGGGAATTCCAATTTGAATGAGAGCGCCACAGCCTCATCCTCCTTATGATACAGAACTATTCCCATGCCTCCTGAGTGGGCAGTCGAGGATCCATCAAACTTCATTACCTACTACTCTCTGACTTCTTTTGCCATGGCTACCTCCCCTGGGACCTCATCGTCCAGCGAGAATTCCTATTCTCCTGGAAATTGTGCCAATAGGTCTGCTATAGCCTAGCTCTTCACTGCTTTGGGCGTTCCCGCCTTCAAATCATATTGTGATAACTGTTGTAACCACTGGGATATCCTTCTAGAAAGGATTGGATGCAGCAAAAAAGTTTTGATTGCATGAGACTTAGTCATTAGCCATACCTCGTAGGCCAAGAAATAATGGCGTAGCCTTTGTGAAGCATATACTACTGCCAAGCATGCTATTTTTGCTATTGGGTAGCAAGTCTCTGCATCTTTCAAGGCACGGTTGATATAGTAAACTGGTTGCTCAATACCGCTTTTATCTTCTTGGGCAATCAATGCGCTTATGGCATACAAGCTGGTGGCTAAATAGAGCAGTAGCGGTCTTTTGCGAATTGGGGCTTTCACAGTAGGAAGGTTCATCATAATTTGCTGTAACCTTTTAAAGGCTATCTGCTGTGCTTCTCCCCACTCAAAGCTTTGCCCCTTCTTGAGTAATATCACAAAGGTCGAAGTAATTGATGCTAAACCAGGGACAAATCTCTGAATGTATGAGACTTTCCCCAAGAAACTCTTCAATTCTTTCACTGTGGCAAGTGGCTTCATGGTTGCTATGGTCGTGGCCTTGGCTGGGTCTACATCTATTCCTTTGTTATGAACCAAGAAACCCAAAAATTTCCCAGAAGATACTCTGAATGCACACTTGAAGGGATTCATTCTCAACTTGAAAGCCTTACATTTTTCAAACATTTTCCTTAATATTCGGACATGATCTTCTTTCCTTTTTGACTTCACAACTATGTCATCTACAAAGTCCTCCAACTCACGGTGCATCATGTCGTGGAATATGGCCGTCATGGTACGTTGGTAAGTTGCGCCTGCATTTTTTTAAACCAAAAGGCATCACAGTATAGTAAAAATTGCCTATGTGTGTTCTGAAGGCAGTTTTCTCCGCATCCTTTGGCGTCATTTTGATCTGATTGTATCCGCTAAACCCGTCCACGAATGAAAACATGGCGTTCCCTACTACAGATTCTATCAACAAGTCCATATTTGGCAACGAGAATTCATCTTTTAGGTAGACTCTGTTGAGAGTTCTAAAATCTACACAACACTTTATCTGCCCATTCTTCTTCTTTACTGGCACAATGTTGGATAACCAACGTGAGTGCTAGATGGGTTTAATGAAACCCGCAGCCAGCAACTTCTACACCTCATTTACTATTTGCTCTTCTATTTCAATGTGGAATACCCTAGTAGGCTAAGCCACTAGCTTGGCCTCAAGGTCCACATTCAATGTGTGCACCACCAACCCGGGGTCCAATCCGGGCATCTTGCTGTAATCCCACACGAAAACATCTTTAAATTCTTTCAGCAACTATATCAATTCTGACTTTTCTTCCTCCGATAGTTTTGAACTAATCGAGATGAGTTTTGGTTCTTGTGGATTAGATCCCAGGTCAGTTTCTTCCAATCTTTCTTCTGCTATAACTTGTACATCTTTTTCTGTTGTAACTTCCTCCTCTTTCTTCATATCACTTTCGTCCTTCGAACCTTCTTTAGCCACGCAGCACACCAAACTTTTATGCTGCCATTCTTGCCTAGGGTCCGCTTGCACATTGCATGTGGGCTCTGCGCAGCTTCATAATTTGTAGATGATTCTGCCATCAGGGGCCTGAACCTTGGCACATTACGGTGCATCGTCTGATTCCAAAGTGGGCACTTCTTTCCTTTTCTTCTTTTGCATCAATAGCCTCCTTAGATTGAGCTCCGGGTCATTTTGGACATCCTCACACCTAGAAGGTGCCCTGCGGTTTTAATACTGAGCTTTCCTTGGATGGTGCCCACTTATCGTAGAACATAGTTTCTACTAGATGAGCCTCCACTTGTTTGAAGAGTGACGGATTTGTTGTTGCCATTCAACCTTCCCTTCGCACACTGATGACAAGTGGACGGGACAAAAACCGGTGCTTGTGCAACCACGGCCTTCCCAAAAGCACATGGTATGAGACTTCCATTTGCACCACATGGAAGTGGGCTAAAGAAGTTATTGACCTCACCTTCAACCACAGCTAAATATGGCCTACGGTGTACTCGCCTCTTCCCCCAAATCCTGTTACTTTCATTGGGCATCCCTGAATCTTTCTTTTTGAAATTCTTGCTGCTTGTAAAGTGCTTAGCGGGATGAGATTTACAGAAGCGCTCGTATCCACCAAGGCTCTCTTGATGGGGATTTGGTTTGTAGGTGCTGCCAAGTAAAGGGGCCTCCTATGGTCTAAGTACCCCACTTCCATATCCTCATCACTAAAAGTGATCTCACTTAACTCCTGCAAGAGGGCTCTGTCATCTGTGACTTCTGCTGTCAAGCATTCTATTCCTGTTACAGAGGCAATGCTTACCAGGGCTTCTTTGGCTATCCTTCGCTCTTTTAGTGTGAGCCCCAACTGATTGAACAAGTTCTTAAACTTGGAACTTTTCTAATAAAATTTGTGAAAAAAAAAAATACTAAAATTATGAAATTGATACTCCTGCCAAAACCATGAACGTGAGAAATCCAAATAATAAGGAACAAAAACAGAAGGAAAAAAGAAGAAGAGTAAAACCTAATAGCAATATCAATCAATAATTAGACATTCTCCTACATTCTTTACCAACAATAGAAATATAAGTAAAACAAAACAAAACACATAATCCCAAATGCTATGATTTTGTAAAACCCAACCTAAAAACAAACAAACAACGTTTTAGGAGCAGATAAACATAGACAAACCCACATGAAAAAATCACACAATAAGAAAAACAACCGAAGTTGGTGCAAAGAAAATGTACTTCAAAAGTGGGTTTAGGAGAAGAAAAAGCACACCTGAGAAAACTGGAGAAGGTTGGGAGAGTGGAGGTGCGTGAGAGTGGAGACTGAGTGAGAGTGGAGAGGGTGAGTGAGAGAGGCGTGAGAGTGGAGAGGGTGTCTGTGTGAGAGTGGAGAGTTTAACTGTTTAATTTTGAAAAAGCCCTTTATGAAATTGAGTCTTAGAGACTTGGTTTCTAGGTGACTTCCACGTGGATCAACCATGTCATTCTCAGAAAACACAAATCGATGCTCAAAGGGTCGAGATATAACTCGAGTCTCTAATACTCGAGTTCTAGGTGGATGCCACGTGGAAAAACGCCGATTCAGAACATAGAAACTGAGTCTTTGAGGCTCGATTTATAAGCCCTAAATCTAGTTTTAGAAACTCGAGATGTTAGTTAAAAATATAGTTTTAAAACGTTGCCTACTAACTATTTAGTTTGGCAAATGGGGTTAATTGCCAATTTTGGCCTGCAAAGAATTGATTTCCTCCTTTTGTATGATTTACCGCCTATGGTGGAAAGTGTGCTACCTTTCGCTAAAGCTGAGTGTTTTTGTAATAGAATGGTTATTTCTAGTTCATATTATGTGAGTGTCTAACAGAAACAAAAACAAAAAGAAGAAGACCAAGACTTCTCACAACTGTGCTAATTTTCCCTGCTCTTGAAATCTATTACGGAAAACATGAGCCTTTCCCAGTGTCTAATTCTCTAATTCCTAATATTTTTCTTTCTATTTTATGCATCATCAATATTCTTGCAATATTAATTTGTAAGTTTTTCTTGTTAGAATTATGGTTAAGTGATTAAACTCACCATTTCCTAACAGCTTAAACTTAAGTTTTTGGGACAATCGGTAATTTAGCATGGTATCAGAGTAGGAGATCCTGAGTTCGATCCCTGTCTTCACTCTACCTCCCATTTAAAATGATAAATTCCCACTTGTTGGGCCTCCACTTACTAAGGGGAAGTTTAGGCCCACAAGTGAGGGGGAGTGTTAGAATTATAGTTAAGTGATTAAACTCACCATTTCCTAACAGCTTAAGCTTAAGTTTTTAGTACAATCGGTAATTTAGCATTTCTAATAAAATTTGTTGGTACTAGAATTAGTATTTCTTTATTTATTTCAATTTTTAAAAGCTACACATGGGTGGGCTAACGTTTTGTTCCTCCCGTATTTACAAGGACGGTTTTTTTTTTTTCCTTCTTTTTGGGTGCCATTATTATGGTTTCACAAACTTATTTGTTATATGACCTCAAAAAAAAAAAAGATATTATAACCTTATTTGGAAATCGAGTATCTAAGAGTTGAGTTCCAACGTGAAGAACTCGACTCTTTAAAACTTGAGTTCTATTGAAAACTTAAAAAAAATAAAAAAATTCTCAACTCAAGTTTTTTTTTTTTTTTTTAGAACTTGAGTCTCTAAGACTCAAGTTACCCTTTGAAACTCAACTCTCAGGGACTTAAATTCCAAATGAAGCTACATAACTAATATGTTATGTTTAAAGCCATGTAATTAATGAATAAGTTTGTGAAAATAGAATAATGGGCAAAAAAAAGTCCTACAAAGACGTGTATAGAAAACCTGAGATTGCAGGTGGGGGAGGGCTCCTTCAAGATTATTAATGGACAATGAATCAAAGGTTGCTTAATTCTTCTACAAATGCTCTTATAGAACCTCTTTTGACTAATTGCAGTAACCTGTCCATGTTATACCCAACAAGCAAATTAGACATGCCTTTCGAGAAGCTAACAAGTGTACTGATATGCACCTGCTAATATAAGAACTACTTTGTTATCTAATCATGTAACAGACATATTAATAGCTAATTTATTATATATTAGGAGGTACAGATATTTTATTTAAGGTATTGTACCTGTGTCATACCGGCCGCTTCATGTTATAATTTTTTTAAAATTGCTCGTGTCACCGTATCGTACCTTTACTCGTGTCTGTGCTTCCTAGATTATATATCCTTTGTTTACCCAAAAAAAAAAAAATGTTTACCACGGCCAACTAACTAATTATACTTTGTATAGTGATTAGAGGATATATTCTTCTTATTATTATAAAAAAATTCATAGATGAAGAATCCAGAATCACATTCACAAATCAAGTCGAAAATTATATTTTAACTTGGTTACTGTATACTTTCTCAAAAAAGAAAAAAAAAAGAAAGAAAAAGAACTTGGTTACTGTATAGACTTGCTATTGAAGTTTGGTGGGAATAACTTCACTGATAAGTGACGGGGACTATAAAGACAAGAAGACCAAGGAGTTCCTTCCAACCATGAAAAAAAGAAGACCAACACCAACAGCATTAAATTTTCTCAGTTTTCATTTTCTTTCTTATCATTGAAGTCTCTAAGAGAGAGCTTCACACGCATATACACTTAGATTAAGTTAGAGTAGAAATTTTATTTTGTATAAAAAAAAATGAAAAAGTTGAGTTTGAAATTGCCACCTGGGTACAGATTTTCTCCGACAGACCAGGAGATCATCGAACTCTTCCTGAAGCCGAAGATCACTGGGAATGATGAAGATATTAACCATGTTCACGAAACTGAGTTTTATAACCGTGAGCCCTGGGATTTACAGCGTAAAATCTTCTTATTTATATTATCACACACCCCACCTCTATTTCTTGGATATTTTATACTTTGTTGTCAAACGTAGGAAAATGTTGTCTTTTTTTTTTCTTTCCCTTTATTAGTTTGTCAATTGTTAACGTTGGAATTCTGTTATAGATTGTTGCATGTTATAGATTTTTTTTCTGGTTAAGTGTATTATATGGTATGGCAGCTAACTGAATCTATAGTGGAGTCCTAACCGTGTGTGTATTTTGTTTTTGAATAATTCTAGGACATACCCAATTTCACAAGAGGTTTGTGTGTGCGTGAGTTTTGGACATTTTCTGCTCACTCATATCTACGTGGACCTGTCACTTTTGTTCTATTACTCACACCAGCACAACTCAACAAGTTGTGAAATTGAGAGTGAAAATGGAATTATTGTATTGTTTATTGTTTTCTGATCTTGGTGTAGTCTGGTTGGGTTCATGTAGTTAGCGTTTTCTTATGTTTAGTCGTTGTATAAAGACTGATGCCTTCTTGGGCTGTGTTCCTCTGCTTTTGTATGGTTGTTTTTTCCTTCTTTAATGCACTTACAGATTTACTTACCCAGAAAAAAAAATGATTGAATTTTGCTTGGTAGTTTTTCTTTTTCATAATTGTGACAAGAAAATTGAATTTTTTTTTTATCGTTTTAGTACTAAGTATGATTTAGAACTTACTCAATATGAACATTTGATTTTTTTTTAAAAATTTATTTTAAACCTTGCATTGGTAACTTCATTGTTAGTTTTTCAGTATATTTACTTGCTATGTTGAGTTTGGTAGTACTATTATTTTGGTAACTGTTTTGGTAGTGCCATTATTTTTCCTTTTTGTTAACTTTGATGACAAAGTTATGAATCACTCTTTGTAAAACTTTTATTTGTCTTTCATTGTTTTGTGACTTTTTGGTCTCGCAACAAAAATTTTGAAAGTAGTACATTTGTTTTGTATGCCCTTACGATTATCTCATTGTTGAGCAAATAATAATATTTATAAATGCTTATGTGAGTTTCTCATTTTGAGTGTCAAAATTTCGTGTTGAGTCTGGCTTCCTGGAATGTAGATATAAGCGGGATAGATTCAAAGGACCAAGAGTGGTTCTTCTTCAACGCACAGAGCCCGAAGCATCAGAATGGGAATCGGAAGAACAGGACAACCATGGAAGGGTTCTGGAAAGCAACTGGTGAAGATAGGGAAATCTGGTTAAGAGGGAGTTTGATTGGAATGAAAAAGACTCTAGTCTACCATAGAGGGCGTACTCCTAACGGAGAAGGGACCAAGTGGGTGATGCATGAACACCGCATAACCCAGGAAGAGTTTGATGGAACACACCCTGGTCAGGTTGGCTTTTGCTTTTCAGTTTATTTAATTGATGTGATATTGACCTGAAAGCTTTTTCTTTATTGCTCAAGAGAAATTTTCTTATGTTTATTTTGCCTTTCATTTTTTGTGTTGATTTAAGATCGTTTTGCCTTCAAAATCATTGGAGGTTACTTTAAAGTGGGTTGATTCAATTAATAAGGGTTGTGGAAGCTGTTAAATTTGTTAATTTTAAGTGAGAGTTAACATTCTTGCTGAATTAATGATCTCTTGATATGTTTAATTGGTGAATTAAGTGAGTTATCCTTACTTTAAAAAGGTAGGTTGTTGGCTTTTATGATTCTCTATAACTTCAGAATACATATTTACTATTATAACTTGCCAAACCTCTACTAATGGGATTAAATCTAAGGGCCATTTCCTCTCAACCCTGAAAGTCAGTTTTTTGAGCTTATTTTGGTCAGTTTCACACCAAAAAAAAGAAAGCTTTTCCTCTTCTTTTTCTTTTTAAAAAATATTTTTAAAGCAATTAGCAAAGTGCATCTAAACTCCACTTTGTTGTGTGTTATGATTCTAAGGAGAAGTAAGAGGATGAGATAGTTTGAGAATCATAACACAATGCTTTGCCAAGCGAATTAATGGCTAGAACACCTTGATGTATTAAGGATTTGGGTTTTTTATGTTTCCTTTTAAATTTATAATACCTTTTAAATTTAAATTTAAGTTTCCTTTTAACCAAAAAAAAAAAAAGACACTTTCTATGTTTTTATTTTTGGAATTGAGAAGTATTATAAATTAATCAAGTACTTATATTGTGCATTTATGTTTCTTCCATCAGGATTATTTTAATGTGGCAGAATTTTTGAATATGTCCAATGTCCCGTCTCTCGGGGACACTCCATCAAGTTTATCCCCCATCGCTCCTGACGTTTTGACTCCCAATATCTCTGAGGATTCAACTCTTATCAGTCCTCTTAATAATCAAAATAAGTGCTTTCATAACACATCATGCAGTCAAAATAATCTTGCTGTTGACAATGAGACCCTGAAAAACTATGGGTCATGCGGTGGGTCAGATGCCAATGGACAGGTAAGTGAAAACTCTCAAGATGTTGTTTATTATTTGATCTTGCAAATTTTTCCAGAATATTTTAAGTCGTGTTAATTTGCACCTCAATAATTGTCATTGTTATTATTATTTGGGGTATTAGAAGTGCAGATAACTAATCATAACTTGGTTATTCATTTTTCTTCCATCAGGTTGAAACAGGCTATATCTGTTCACCAGGGCAATCAGAGTGCAACTCTTTTTTCTCTCCATCAAATTCAACCCCCGTTACACCTGTTGTTTCTTCTCGTACCATAGCCGAAGCTCCTCTTAAAGAAGCAGAGTCTATGCTAGCACCAGCTTCAGTGCCTCCAGAATTAGGCCGTGAAGCTGAGAATTATCCCACAAGTTTTCGATTTTCCCCTGTGAAAAATTATGATGGAATAACATCAAACACTAAAACACCCATTGAGTACAAGAACGATGGTTACAACACTTACGTTGATAGAAATCAAGTGGAAGTAGTCACATCTTATAAGGTGGGAAAGGTTAGTTAACTGGTTTTGTACCTATCTTATTTATTTATGTTTCTAACATCAGGTTGATTTGCAGGTGGAGGCACGCTCGAATATGTTCTCCGTCACTCCAGAGCCACAACTTGGCAACATGTTATCCCCATTTCACTCACAAGTGCAAGGAGAGTTATATTCTTCTGCCAATGATTGTCATTGGGGGGTGTATACCCAATATGGCACGAATGAGCCAGATGAGTACTTTCGTAACGCATCTTTGAGGAAAATAATCTTGCTGTTGATGATGAGACCCTGAAAAACATGGCCTCTTTTTTGGACAATGGGTCATGGGGTGGGTCAGGTGCCAATGCACAGGTACGTCAAAACTCTCAAGATGTTTTATTGTTGCTAGTTTTATTGTGGCAAGTTTTCCAGGATATTTTATTTTGTGTTAATTTGCACCTCAAGACTTGTTATATACTCCTTTGTGGGTACATTTTAACTTGTTCAAAGTGGTTTATTTGTGTCTTTCAAAAACTAACCTTGCATTGTTTTTATGTACAACAGTCCGAGCAAAGGTATCAAGGTTTGGTGAGGTTTGAAGTGATCATCAAGCCAAAGGTTTCATCATCTGTGTGAGGGTCTTTGGATCTGATCATAGGATTGAAGATCATAAAATTCTACAACTAAAAAAACGTCAATGATTTAGATAGATAAATAATTAGTAATATTAAAGACAAGGCTAAAATCAGAAGAATTATTAATCTTTCTAGGAAATAACTTACAAGAAAAAAAAGTTTTTCCTCAGAAAGAAAAAAAGAATTTTTAATACTCTTTGAAAACAAGGCTGTAGAATTCAAAAGAATACTCTCTGTTTTTTGAAGCAAAAAGAATACTGTTTCTTTTACATTCGAAGGCCTATGGCTTCCTGACTTACAGTTATTGGAATCTGGATTGTTACTCTCCCCCCACAATCTGGGTTGGGATTTTTTAAAATCCTCTATTCTTAGAAGAATCTAATTGCGGTTTAAGTCATTGACGTTTTAGAATAGTAGAATTATGAGATTCAAGATCATGATCCAGATTTTAACAACCTCCGGACAGACTCCATTACAGAGACAAACAACTATGGTAGATTACTGTACCGTCACTTGTGTGTATAATGTTGATGAGCACTGGTAATGCGTCCTCAGTTGCTGGTGATGTGAACGAATTCTATATGTATGTAATGAATTAAGCTATCGTTCGGAATTAGTATGAGGATTTGGCAACTACGAAATTGGAAGCAAGGCTTCATTGTTGTTAAATCTGTATGCAGTGTGAATTACGTTCAGCTTTACTAATAATTGTCTACTTTCTGTAAACATGTAATGTAATGTACTCTTTTAAGTCAACCGATGATTTTCGTTAGTGTTATCATCTTTAATGTTTGGGATGGTTAAAATTTGTTTGCTGGAATGTGGTTGTTTTTAAGATGCTTCTGTGTGTTTTGACAAGAATGTTGGGTTAAAATAAATTGACTCCGGTTAATTAATTCAATTACCCAAGTTAAATACAAGAATTTCGGTTGGTAAAGCTTTAATGGTTGCTGAATTTCAATGTTCTATTATTAATGTTGCTATTATTCTAAGTGCATATTCGAGCTTCGAAGATGGGTTGCGTGCAGTGATGGTAGTTCTACATTTGAAACACACAATATTGTTTCATAATATTTGATAAATCTTCTTACATAAGTTTAAGGTGTCCTATAGTTTGCCTAATGCATATTCAGAATTTGTTAGTTATGCTAGACATTTTTATCTACTTAGGATGTTCTCTTTTGACTTTCAAAACCTATTATTCTTGCTTTTCTGTTTTCATAATATTGTTTTGGAGTGGATCTTTTCCGTGGCTTGCTTCGAAAGGTTGGACTTAGAAGCAACTTTCTTTTCTTTTTCTTTTCCTTTTTTTTGAATAAAAGGTAATTTTTTTTTTGTTGAAAAGAAACGAAATATTTACCAAGTACTATTATAAGAGTTCACCTCATGCTCTCTCCCTTGATTGTTTTTTGTTTCTCAGGAAAAAAAAAAAAAAATCCAATTGTGTAGTATAATTTGTCCCACTTTTTTTAAAAGTTTTCGTGACTCTTGAATGGAGCTTATGATCGTGGTGGCTCAAGGCTTAAAACCCCTTTAAAAAAGGTTTCTAACCTCCGCATAAAAAAGACCAAAAATTATAAAGTGATGTTAAGAATATTACAAAATTTTATGTTACATCAAAATGACTTCTTAGTATATTTTTTGTCTCATTTATAACATGAAAATCAAAACTACACATAATAAATGTCGTAAATGCACTTTTAGTCCTTACATTTTGCATCTTTTCCATTTTAGTCCCTACATTTTCATTTCACCACTTTTAGTCTCTAAATCAATTAACGTGTTCTATTTTGGTCCCTACCGTTACTCACTTAATAGAAGTTACCTATGTGGCAAACGGAATACACAGTCAGCACTCACAATGCTTACATGGCTATTAAAATAATAATAAAAAATTTCAATTTTGCATTTTAATATTTAAAAAACCACATCATTAAAAAAAATTAATTTACTAATTTTAACTAAATAAAAAAATTTAAAAACAAATTATTTAAAAAGGAAATAAATTAATTAAATTAAACATCTGATCTAAACATGAACAAAACATACAGATCTTCTCATCAAAAAAAAAAAAAAAAATCAAGATCTTTCTCTCTCGGTTTCTCAGAAAAACCGAATACTTTCACCATTCATCCTCGCTTTCTCTCGCTGAGTTTGCTACCATAGTTGATTACGAATCCGAAGCCTCATCTTCTTCTTCGCCGAAAGCTGATGAAGATTTGGAGGTCGCTAAGCTTGGAATCTCTCAGGAGATTATCTCTGCTTTGTCTAAGAAGGGTATCACCAAGCTCTTCCCTATTCAGGTCTCTTTGGCTCTTACCCTTTATTAATTTTCAATAACAAGTAATAAAAATCATTTCTTTGTAATTTCAAAAAAATTATGTCCTTGTTTGTGCGGCTAGTGATAATGGTTACCCTTTTCATAACTATAAACAAGAATTATGATCTTGTTTTAGAATCTGCGTGTCTTGCCTTTGATAATGGGGTCTTTAAATTAATGGGTTTTTGTATTGGTGAATTTTAGTGAAGTTTGGCCTTCAATAGCCTAGATTTAATGAGGGTTTTTTTTTTTTTTTTTTTTTTTTTTTTTTTTGGTTTTGTTTGACTCTGAAGCATAAGCCCTCTATTTCTTTTGTATAGTGTGTTTGTGCAATAAAATTTTTGGTTTATGACTCAAAAATGTGGTTTATGGCTAGAGATTTGGCTTGAAAATGTGATTTATTCTGTGTTGAGGGCGGTGTTGGAACCAGCAATGCAAGGGCGTGACATGAACCAATAAATTGCTTCTGGAGATGTGTATGGTACTTTGGTTGCTTACAGATTGTTACAGATTTCTCCGTAAACATTGTTGATGTGTTTGGTTCGTAGAAAAGTAAAGAAATTATGATCTTGATATTAAAATTTTTCCTTTCAAAATTCATATTTCAGATTTTATCTGGGTTTTTTTGAGAATCCTAGAGAGAGAGATTTGGATTTTTTTTTTTTTTAATGAGAAGATCTGGATGTTTTGTTCATGTTTAAATCAGAGTTTTAGTTTAATTAATTTAATTTCTTTTTAAATAATCTATTTTTAAAATTTTTTTATTTAGTTAAAATTAATAAATTAATTTTTTTAATGATTTGGCTTTTTTAAATATTAAAATGCTGATGTGGAATTATTTGAATGCAAAATTAAAATTTATTATTATTTTAATAGCCATGTAAGCATTATGAGTGCAGACTGTGTATTCTGTTTGCCACATAGGCAATTTCTGTTAAGTGAGTAACGGTAGGGACCAAAATAGAACGCGTTAATTGATTTAGGGACTAAAAGTAGTGAAATGAAAATGTAGGGACCAAAATAGAAAAGTTGCAAAATAGAGGGACTAAAAGTGCATTTATGCCCATAATAAATCATCCTTGTAGAGGCTATCAGGCTAACAATAAAATTTAAGTTTTCCCAATATTTTAAACTAGATGCACTTGTCACATTCATTTGACTTCTAGCTATTGAATTTTCATACCATTATTTTGGGGGCCTTTTTCAAGCCATATACTTATTTAGTTATGTTACATACCTTGTTTTCTTGTCCAAGTTATATAAAGCCTTTAGTTTGATCTAAAAAATTTCTTCTTCTAAATCCCCATTAAAAAAAAAAAAAAATCATATTTACATCCATTTGATGAATTTTCAAATCACATATTACAACATCAGTAATTAGCAATATAATAATGCATGTACCTAAGTTTTGTCCTAAAAAAAATTGAACATCATCTTTTTGTTTAAAGCTTTTTGCAGCAATTTTAGATTTTAAACTTATCTATAATTCCATTTGAATTAAGTTTCTTTGTAAGGACTTTTACAAACAGATGGTAAGTAAGTTTTGTTGAAATTTAACGAATCTGTCTCATTGTTTACAACTTTTTCCCAAAATATAGAATTAAGTGATGCTAAACTTTTTATTGATTTAGAGGATTTTCCTCAAGATAGAAACATTATAATATGATCTAGAATCTTTTTCTACTTTAGTTCTTTTACTTCTTACACGTTTTAATTCAAAATTTCCTTGTATTTGTAAAGGAGACGCAGAAGAATGACAATGATAAAAGATTTTCTAGAACTTCTTTACCCCCACTATTTTTCAATTGAATGTAAATAATCTATACTCTAAATTATATAACTAAGAAAAGCAGAGGTAACAACCCTAAGTCCTATTTTAGGTATGCTTAGGGTCTGTAAGCCATACATGACAAGCAATTAATATTGCTTGTACTAAAAGGTTTACAAGTGCACATAATTCTATTAATATAGCATCTGTTAACTAAATTAGAGCTATTTTTTTTTTATGAACTCCATTAGAAGTATGTGAGTATGGTTGAGTAGCTTTATTGATAATTCCTAAGATTTAACAAATAAGTTAAATCTAATAGTTTCATGTGGCGTTTGGTACGGGGTAATGTTTTAGGATTCCTAGGAATGTTTCAAGATTCTCATATTTGGTTGCAAATCACACTAGAGAATTAGATGTCAAGGGAATCTGGATTCCCACTTTAACCCCCCTTCAATAGGAATGTGAATTCCCTTTAAAACATGTGAGTATTCAGATTTTTAAGCTTAAAGGAAATTATATTTTTCATAAATTGACAATTTTAACCCTTTTTCCTTAGCATTTAAGTAATTGAGATAAAATATAAAACAAATCATCAATATCATTTCCTTTGTCTTTATCTCTTCCTACCAAAACAACATTATTTCTTCCCGCCAAACAACATAAACAGGATAGACAACTCTGTTGATATATTTATCTTTTCTTTTTTTAGACTATACCTTTAATGAATTTGTCATAATATATAGTTTATATTTAGTTTTTCATTATTTATTTAGAGGAAGATAAATTAAAAAAAAAAAAGACTTATATTGGATTTACAAATCTAAGGATGGAATAGGAAAATAAATAATTCAGTTAAGATTCTTAAGAATAAACCAAACACTATAATCTCACATTCCTAGGAATCTTATTAGATTTCCAATTAAACCAAACATTGAAATAGTTACATTCCTAGGCATCCAAATTGCAAGACATCACATTCCTAGAAATCTGGATGTCAGGAGTATTGTGGATTCCCTTGTACCAAATGCCACCTCATTCTCTTTGCATCTATCACTTCTATATCTTAGAATTTTTCCAAAACCATCACACTTTTATTTTCAATAAATAAGCAATTGTTTACCTAAAAAAAAAAAAATCAAAGTGATAAAATATCTATTTGCTCCATAAGTTAAAATTCCTTAAAATTCACATAAATAAATTTGAATTAATTCCAGATTTCTTTCAACGTTTTAATATTAATGCAGGATTTCTTTATGGCATTTGGTACGGGGGAATCCACATTACTCTTGGAATCCAGATTCCTAGGAATGTGATTCCTTGCAATCTAGATGCCTAGGAATGTAGGTATTCCTATGTTTGGTTTCATTGAGAATCTCTTAAGATTCTTAGGAATGTGAGAGATGATGATGTTTGATTTATTCCCAGGAATCTTAAATGAATTATTTATTTTTTCTATTCTATCCTTAGATTTGAATGTGAATTACCAAGTATTTTTAAAAAAATCTTCATCTAAATAAATAATGAAAAACAAAATATAAACTATTAATAATTTGTTAAGCAACACACATACAACAGCAAAAGTGAATACCTGGCAATAATGGAGGGTCCATTTCAAACTTTTTTTTTCCCACACATAGAACCTAAATAGAACTTTTTTAAAGAATATATCAACAAAGTTGTCTATCTTGTTTATGTTATTTTGGCGAAAAAATATAAAGACAAGAGAAAAGATATTGATAATTTGTATTATATTTTTATCTTAATTGCTTAATTGATAAGGAAAAAAAGGTTAAAATTGTTGATTTATAAAAAGTACAATTTCCTTTAAGCTTGGGAATTTGGATATTCATCTGTTTTAAAGAGAATCCACATTCCTACTGAGAGGGGTTTAAAGGGGGAATCCAAATTCCTCTGGCATTTGATTCCCTGATATGATTTGCAACAAAACATAGGAATCTTTAAACATTCTTGTGAATCCTAAAACATTACCCCGTACCACTTGGTTACTATTTTAAGCTCTGGCATTTGATTCCCTGACATGATTTGCAACAAAATATAGGAATCTTTAAACATTCTTGTGAATTCTAAAACATTACCCTATACCACTTGGTTACTGTTTTAAGCCTGGGCTTTTCATAAAAATAACAAAAATAATGAAATTAGAATACAGTAAGTTTTATTATATAAACCTTATAGATTGAGATATCTTCTATCATCTTCTCATTAAAAAAAAAAAAAACCTTAAAAAATAGTCTAACATAAAAATTAATGTAAATATTTATTTATTGCATTAAATAAGCGATACCACTTATATTTTCGTTATCATATCAGTTGGTAAAATTTTTGTAATAAATTTTTTTGAAATTGTTTTAGTATTTAAAAAAAAAAAATCAATGCAAATGCATATGGTGTTGACAGTTTACTATTACTCCAATATTAGAAAACCGGAAACGTCTACCACCTGAATTGCTCTTTTATAGCGAGAGTAGTAAGAAAAAATTGATAGATAAAGAATCTAGAATCTCATGAAAAAATCAAGTCCAAAATTATAAATTTCACTTGGTTATTGTATTAACCAGACAAGTTATAGGTGGGAATAAGTTTAATTAGGAAGCACGGACACTTCATTTAGAGTGTTGTACCCGTGTTGTATCCATGTTATACTCGTGTCATATAGGTGTCGTTTCGGCCGTTTTATGTTATAAATCAAAAAAGAAAGTAAATTCTATGCTATTGTTCCTGATGAATCCACCAAACCAAATAGAACCTAGGTGCAGGTGAAATGGACTAAACCCCCTCCCAAGTTGGGTGAAGTTAATATTGATGGGTTAGTGTGTGGGAATTCTAAGATTACGTTTGCTACTATTCAGCTTATTTTTGTTACTATTCATGAGTCCTGTTGCATTTTTTTGTACTATTCATAGGTCTCACTGTACTATTTCAATTAGTTTTTAGCTTTATTTACAGTACTTTCAGCAAAAAGTTTTCAGTTTTAGCTAAATAAACTGTTCTCAAATGGACTATAAGTTGGCTGATGGTGGTGGGGTCCTTCTAGGGATAACTTATGATATTACAGCTGAGCTATGGGCCCTTGAAGATGGCCTATCCTGTTTATATGCTTTCTAACTTGTCCTTTAAAAATCTTATGTTAATTGCAAGAACCTGGAGAGAATCTTCACTAATTGCACAATGTCGCATGTTTATAGAGAAACTAATAGATGTGTTGACTGTTGACAGCTTAGCTAAAATGGGGCTACATAATTAATATTGTTACGTTTAAAGCCATATAACGAATAAGTTTGTGAAAATAGAATAATGGGCAAAAAAAGCCCTACAAAGACGTGTATAGAAAACCTAGTATTGTAGGTGGGGGAGGGCTCATTAAAGATTATAATGGGCAATGTATTAATAGTCCGTTTGGATTGAGGGGGAGGGAGGAGGAGTAGAGTATAGTAGAGTATGCCCAAAATTAGTCAATTTTTAGCCAACTCTACTCTACTCCCTTCACTCTCCCTCCTTCCCCCCTCCATCCAAACGGGCCCTAAAGGTTTTGGCAAGACACATGGTTAATACCAATATCATCACCATTGAAATCTTGACTCTAGTGTGTGGTTCAGTTGATACTTTATTCTTCTATAAATGCTCTTACGGAACCTTTCTTTGACTAATTGCAGGAACTTGTTCCATTGCTTCTATACTATACCCAACAAACAAATTAAGCATGCCTTTCAGGAAGCTAACGAGTGTATTAATGCACTTGCTAATATAAGAACTACTTTGTTATCTAATTATGTATCTTCTGTTGAGCATGCATGTATAAGACTTATTAATAGCTAAACTATTATATATTCTTTTTTTACCCCCCCCCCCCCCCCCCCGACTAATTATACTCTCTACAGTGATTAAAAACTAGGTTTGTTTGAGATCCGCTTTTTTTGCTGAAACTAAAAACTTTTTGTTAAAAGTATTGTATATAAAGGTAAAAGTTAGCTGAAATAGTACAGTGAGACCCATGAATAATATCAAAAAGTACAGTGGAGCCCATAAATAGTAGTAAAAATAAGTTGAATAGTAAAATAAGCTGACAAAAAATAAGCTATCCAAACGGACATGAAGGCTGGGTTTGGATTGCGATGAAAAGGAAAAAAATGACCGTTTGCATTTTTTTTGTGGGTCCCGTGCACTGTTCACAGGACCTGCAAGTATGAATTTTAGCAAAAATTTTCTTTAAAACTGGGTCTCACGGTACTATTCATACATTTAAAAATTATTTTGCTACCGTATTTTTTAGTTTTCAGTTTTTTACGAACTGACTAATTATACTTTGTATAGTGATTAGAGGATATAGTCTTATTGTTAAAAAAGAATTGATAGATGAAGAATCTAGAATCACATTCACAAATCAAGTCCAAAATTATATTTTAACTTGGTTACTGTATACTTTCTCAAAAAAGAAAAAAAGAAAAAAAAGAAAAAAAAAAGAGGAACTTGGTTACTGTATAGACTTGCTATTGAAGTTTGGTGGGAATAACTTCACTGGTAAGTGACGAGGATTATAAAGACGAGAAGACCAAGGAGTTCCTTCCTACCACGAAAAAAAGAAGACCAACACCAACAGCATTAAATTTTCTCAGTTTTCGTTTTCTTTCTTTTTCTTAGATAGTTATGAAAAAGTTGAGTTTGAAATTGCCATCTGGGTACAGATTTTCTCCGACAGACCAGGAGATCATCGAACTCTTCCTGAAGCCGAAGATCACTGGGAATGATAAAGAAATTAACCATGTTCCCGAAATTGAATTTTATGATCATGAGCCTTGGGATTTACAGCGTAATCTTCTTATTTATATTATCACACACCCACCTCTATTTCTTGGATATTTTATACTTTGTTGTCAAACGTAAGAAAATGTTTTTTTTTTTCCTTCCTTGTATTAGTTTGTTAATTGTTAACGTCGGAATTCTGTTATAGATTGTTGCATGTTATAGATTTTTTTTTTTTTCTGGTTAAGTGTATTATATGGTATGGCAGCTAACTGAATCTATATTGGAGTCCTAACCGTGTGTGTATTTTGTTTTTGAATAATTCTAGGACATACCCAATTTCAGAAGAGGTTGGTGTGTGCGTGAGTTTTGGACATTTTCTGCTCACTCATATCTACATGGACCTGTCACTTTTGTTCTATTACTCACACTAGCACAACTCAACAAGTTATGGAATCGAGAGTGAAAATGGAATTATTGTATTGTTTATTGTTTTCTGATCTTGGTGTAGTCTGGTTGGGTTCATGTAGTTAGCGTTTTCTTATGTTTAGTCTTTGTATAAAGACCGATGCCTTCTTGGGCTGTGTTCCTCTGCTCTTGTATGGTTGTTTTTTCCTTCTTTAATGCACTTACAGATTTACTTACCCAGAAAAAAAAAATGATTGAATTTTGGTTGGTAGTTTTTCTTTTTCATAATTGTGACAAGAAAATTAATTAATTTTTTTTCGTTTGAGTACAAAGTATGATTTAGAACTTACTCAATATGAACATTTGATTTTTTTTTTTTAAATTTATTTTAAACCTTGCATTGGTAACTTTATTGTTAGTTTTTCAGTATATTTACTTGCTATGTTGAGTTTGGTAGTACTACTATTTTGGTAACTGTTTTGGTAGTGCCATCATTTTTCCTTTTTGTTAACTTTGATGACAAAATTATGAATCCCTCTTTGTAAGAACTTTTATTTGTCTTTCATTGTTTTGTGTCTTTCTTGGTCTCGCAACATAAATTTTGAAAGTAGTACATTTGTTTAGTATGCCCTTACGATTATCTCATTGTTGAGCAAATAATAATATTTATAAATGCTTATGTGAGTTTCTCATTTTGAGTGTCAAAATTTTGTGTTGAGTCTGGCTTCCTGGAATGTAGATATAAGTGGGATAGATTCAAAGGACCAAGAGTGGTTCTTCTTCAACGCACAGAGCCTGAAGCATCAGAATCGGAAGAACAGGACAACCATGGAAGGGTTCTGGAAAGCAACCGGTAAAGATAGGGAAATCTGGTTCAGAGGGAGTTTGATTGGAATGAAAAAGACTCTAGTCTACCATAGAGGGCGTACTCCTAACGGAGAAGGGACCAAGTGGGTGATGCATGAATACCGCATAACCCAGGAAGAGTTTGATGGAACACACCCTGGTCAGGTTGGCTTTTGCTTTTCAGTTTATTTAATTGATGTGATATTGACCTGAAAGTTTTTTCTTGATTGCTCAAGAGAAATTTTCTTATGTTTATTTTGCCTTTCATTTTTTGTGTTGATTTAAGATCGTTTTGCCTTCAAAATCATTGGAGGTTACTTTAAAGTGGGTTGATTCAATTAAAAAGGGTTGTGGAAGCTGTTAAATTTGTTAATTTTAAGTGAGAGTTAACATTCTTGCTGAATTAATGATCTCTTGATATGTTTAATTGGTAAATTAAGCGAGTTATCCTTACTTTAGAAAGGTAGGCTGTTGGCTTTTATGATTCTCTATAACTTCAGAATACACAATTACTATTATAACTTGCCAAACCTCTACTAATGGGATTAAATCTAAGGGCCATTTCCCCTCAACCCTGAAAGTCAGTTTTTTGAGCTTATTTTTGTCAGTTTCACCCCAAAAAAAAGAAAGCTTTTCCTCTTCTTTTTCTTTTTAAAAAATATTTTTAAAGTAATTAGCAAAGTGCATCTAAACTCCACTTTGTTGTGTGTTATGATTCTAAGGAGAAGTAAGAGGATGAGATAGTCTTATAAATAGTGTTAGTGTAGCATTTGTGTTGTGTGTGAGAATCATAACACAATGCTTTGCCAAGTGGATTAATGGCTAGAACACCTTGATGTATTAAGGATTTGGGTTTTTTATGTTTATGTTAGTGTTTGTGGTTATAATTCATATAATTAATAGTAGATTTTGGTTGGGTACATTACTACTAGGGGTGGCAAAATTGGACACGATCTGTGAACCTGACACGACATGACACAAAATTAGTAGGTTATAGATTGAGGCTTAATGGGTTCGTGTCATATTCGGGTTAGCACGATTGACCCGTTTGATAAACGGGTTGGATTAGTGTCTATCATATAGAACCCGTTTGACTTGTCTGACTCGTTTAGTTAAATGACAGTTTACCAATATATCTTTTAAAACCCTAGATATATAAACTTATTAGTTGTTGTGGTTTATTTTTTTTTTACATATTATGATTGATTATTTGTGATATTGAGATATGTTTTAATTTTGAATAATTATTTACGATGCAATTACTCGTTAGTTCTGAATTTTATATCAAAAATATTTATTTGTTTGGTTTTTCATAATTCATATTACTTTGGTTAATAGTTAATACTAAATTTTTTTTTTTCCTTTTCATTTTGATAAAATCTAATAAATAGGTCAACATGACTGACCTGTTTAATAAATGAGTTGTGTTAGGGTTGAAGAATCTTAACCCATTTAATAAACATGTCGGGTTAGGATTGATACATATAGTTGAATATTTATGAGTCGACATGACACGAACCTGACATGCGAACATGAATTGCCACCCCTAATTACTACTCTATATTCATTATTGGCAAGAACTCCCAAATTTTGAGACTAGGGCTTTGTTTGTTTGTATGTTTTGTGAATGAGCTTCTATTAGCCCCAAATCACAATTTTTTTTTTTATCACTGTGGGATTCCCCTCACTGGACTCAAAACAAAATTTATGTAAATTCCTTTATCGTTAGTTAACTGACACCTATTATATAACAAATGTCTTTGTAGGACAACCTCCTCTATTTCATTATTGTTAGTTATAACGTTTCTGACACATATTTGCATACTGTTATTTGCATTTTTGTGGAAACTCAATTTGTTGTATATATCAGGCAACGGTGTTACGTTCACCCAATTCACTTGGGTGCTTTACTTTATGCAGAAACCCTTTGTCGTATGCCGCTTATTCAATAATGAAGAAAAGAGTAAAAAAGGTGGATCTGCGAAGTCCAAGCCAGCACTGGCTTCTTTATCTCCAGCATCAGAAGTGCAAGTTGAAACTCTTCAAACAAGTATTCAATCTTATTATTCTGAAATTTCTGATGAAATGATGCCGAATGTTACATTACCTGTTCAGAGTAACAACAACAACAACTACTATCATAATGCAGATATTGCAAAATATCAAGCTGCAGAACTGACATATACCGAGGTGATAGGAACTTAGTTCGTCATAAGACACTTTCTATGATTTTATTTTTGGAATTGAGAAGTATTATAAATTAATCAAGTGCTTATCTTGTGCACTTATGTTTCTTCCATCAGGATTATTTTAATGTGGCAGAATTTTTGAATATGTCCAATGTCCCGTCTCTAGGGGACACTCCATCAAGTTTATCCCCCATCGCTCCTGACGTTTTGACTCCCAATATCTCTGAGGATTCAACTCTTATCAGTCCTCTTAATAATCAAGATGAGTGCTTTCATAACACATCATGCAGTCAAAATAATCTTGCTGTTGACAATGAGACCCTGAAAAACTATGGGTCATGCGGTGGGTCAGATGCCAATGGACAGGTAAGTGAAAACTCTCAAGATGTTGTTTATCATTTGATCTTGCAAATTTTTCCAGAATATTTTAAGTCGTGTTAATTTGCACCTCAAGACTTGTCATTGTTATTATTATTTGGGGAATTAGAAGTACTGATTACTAATCGTTACTTGGTTATTCATTTTTCTTCCATCAGGTTGAAACAGGCTATATCTGTCCACCAGGGCAATCAGAGTGCAACTCTTTTTTCTCTCCATCAAATTCAACCCTCGTTACACCTGTTGTTTCTTCTCGTACCATAGCCGAAGCTCCTCTTAAAGAAGCAGAGTCTATGGTAGCACCAGCTTCAGTGCCTCCGGAATTAGGCTGTGAAGCTGAGAATTATCCCACTAGTTTTCGATTTTCTCCTGCGAAAAATTATGACGGAATAACATCAAACACTAAAACACCCATTGAGTACAAGAACGATGGTTACAACCCTTATGTTGATAGAAATCAAGTGGAAGTAGTCACATCTGATAAGGTGAGAAAGGGTAGTTAACTGGTTTAGTACCTATCTTATTTATTTATGTTTCTAACATCAGGTTGATTTGCAGGTGGAGGCACGCTTGAATATGTTCTCCGTCTCTCCAGAGCCACTACTTGGCAACATGTTATCCCCATTTCACTCACAAGTGCAAGGAGAGTTATATTCTTCTGCCAATGATTGTCATTGGGGGGTGTATAACCAATATGGCACGAATGAGCCAGATGAGTACTTTCGTAACGCATCTTTGAGTCAAAATAATCTTGCTGTTGATGGTGAGACCCTGAAAAACATGGCCTCTTTTATGGACAATGGGTCATGCGGTGGGTCAGGTGCCAATGCACAGGTACGTCAAAACTCTCAAGATGTTTTATTGTGGCAAGTTTTTCCAGTATATTTTAATTTGTGTTAATTTGCACCTCAAGACTTGTTATACTCCTTTGTGGGTACATTTTAACTTGTTCAAAGTGGTTTATTTGTGTCTTTCAAAAACTAACCTCGCATTGTTTTTATGTACAACAGTCCGAGAAAGAGTATCAAGGTTTGGTGAGGTTTGAAGAGATGCCTAAGGTTTCATCATCTGTTTGAGGGTCTTCGGATCTGATCATAGGATTGAAGATCATAAAATTCTACAACTAAAAAAACGTCAATGATTTAGATAGATAAGTAATTAGTAATATTAAAGACAAGGCTAAAATCAGAAGAATTATTAATCTTTCTAGGAAATAACTTACAAGAAAAAAAAGTTTTTCCTCCGAAAGAAAAAAAGAAATTTTAATACTCTTTGAAAACAAAGCTGTAGAATTCAAAAGAATACTCTGCGTTTTTTGAAGCCAAAAGAATATTGTTTCTTAAAAGGTTCAAAACAAAGTTCAAATATTCTTTGAAGACAAAGCTAAAACTCAGATTTATTAATATTCTCTGAAGTCTAGTATGTATTGGTACGTTCCACCAAAATTCTGGGGATTTTGCTGAAAATGGGAGCTCTTCCTCTTCCCAGTTACATTCGCAAACATTCCCCAAAGTCTCTTTTTGAAGAGGTTCACTCTTTTTCAACTCAAACAGACTTGGACTTATAGCCTTTCCCAAGTCAAACAGAGTTAATAGTCTTCTACTCTTTTTCAAACCACAGAACTATGGTCTTTTTCAGTCATTGGAACCTGGATTGTTACTCTCCCCCCACAATCTGGGTTGGGATTTTTTAAAATCCTCTATTCTTAGAAGACTCTAATTGCGGTTTAAGTCATTGACGTTTTAGAATAGTAGAATTATGAGATTCAAGATCATGATCGAGATTTTAACAACCTCCGGACAGACTCCATTACAGAGACAAACAACTATGGTAGATTACTGTACCGGCACTTGTGTGTATAATGTTGATGAGCACTGGTAATGCGTCCTCAGTTGCTGGTGATGTGAACGAATTTTATATGTATGTAATGAATTAAGCTATCGTTTGGAATTAGTATGAGGATTTGGCAACTACGAAATTGGAAGCAAGGCTTCATTGTTGTTAAATCCGTATGCAGTGTGAATTATGTTCAGCTGTACTGATAATTGTCTACTTTCTGTAAACGTGTAATGTTATGTACTCTTTAAGTCAACCGATGATTTTCGTTAGTGTTATCATCTTTAATGTTTGGGATGGCTAAAATTTGTTTGCTGGAACGTGGTTGTTTTTTAAGATGCTGCTGTGTGTTTTGACAAGAATGTTGGGTTAAAATAAATTGACTCCGGTTAATTAATTCAATTATCCAAGTTAAATATAGGAATTTTTGCAGGTAAAGCTTTAATGGTTGCTGAATTTCAATGTTCTATTATTAATGTTGCTATTATTCTAAGGGCATATATTCAAGCTTCAAAGATGGGTTGCTTGCAGTGATGGTAGTTTTACTTTTGAAACACACAATATTGTTTCAGAATATTTGATAAATCTTCTTACATAAGTTTAAGGTGTCCTAAAGTTTGGCTAATGCATATTCAGAATTTGTTAGTTATGCTAGACATTTTTATGTACTTAGGATGTTCTCTTTTGACTTTTAAAACCTATTATTCTTGCTTTTCTGTTTTCATAATATTGTTTTGGAGTGGATCTTTTCCGTGGCTTGCTTCGAAAGGTTGGACTTTTAGAAGCAACTTTTTTTTTTTTTTTTGTTGAAAAGAAACGAAATATTTACCAAGTACTATTATTAGAGTTCACCTCATACTCTCTCCCCTGATTGTTTTTTGCTTCTCACAAAAAAAAAAAAAAAAAAAAAAAAAAAAACAAACAAACAAAACAAAACAACACAAAACAATTGTGTAGTATAATTTGTCCCACTCTTTTTAAAAGTTTTCATGACTCTTGAGTAGAGCTTATGATAGTGGTGGCTCAAGGCTTAATACCCCTTTAAAAAAGGTTTCTAACCTCCTCATAAAAAAGACCAAAAATTATAAAGTGATGTTAAGAATATTACAAAATTTTACGTTACATCAAAATGACTTCTTAGCATATTTTTTGTCTCATTTATAACACGAAAATCAAAACTACATGTAAGGACCAGTTTGAGCTTGTAGCCCACTATGTGGAATGGCTTCCACCCAAAAAGCCAAAAAACAATGAATTTATAGAGAATGGGTTGGAGAACTGGGTTGTAGTTAATCAAATAAACATTGAAATAAGCCTCGCCATAAGAGAATGAAACGACATAGGATTTTATTGAAGAAAAATTATCCTCGGCAAGGTCCGAGGTACACTGTTCTTTTATATTATCTTTAAATTGGGTTACAAGTCTGGTTCCTGAATACTATAGTGTTTTTCCTTCTGATTTCTGATCCCCTTTCATGAAGGGTCTCCTTTCTTATATAGTTCCTTCCACAGCATCTTCATCCTACATTTGTTAAGCATCTGAGTCATCACTTGAGTGTTTGTCCCATCAAACACCCTCTCTGATCTTATACGTCTTGGGGTAACCAATTTCACACTGTTTAGGGGTCTTCTCCACATTAATGCAGCCAGGAAATTAGTTGCAGAACATTAAATGCGATGGTGACAGCTTTGTTCCTAAGATATCTTAGGACTTCCTTCGGTTCAATGTCCCTTCAGTGGCTATTCATACCAACAGAACCTCCTGGGAGGTTCTCCTGCATTAGTAAGCCATTTCTTCTGACCTCGGCTCCAATCTGCCGAGGAGATATTATCCTCGGCCAATACCTCCTTGAGCCTCTGTAACCAAAACTAAACATTTTTCTCACTAACACGGTCTTCTTTGATGAAAATTACTCTTAGAATAATCCTTACCTTCGACTCAGGCTATGGGCCTACTATAATAAATTTATATTAAACTTCTGGGCCTAGACCCTAACATCCCTACACTACACATAATAAATCATTCTTATAGAGGCTATCAGGCTAACAATAACATTTGAGTTTTCCCAATATTTTAAACTAGATGCACTTGTCACATTCATTTGACTTCTAGCTATTGAATTTTCATACCATTATTTTGGGGGCCTTTTTCAAGCCATATACTTATTTAGTTATGTTACATACCTTGTTTTCTTGTCCAAGTTATATAAAGCCTTTAGTTTGGTCTAATAAATTTCTTCTTCTAAATCCCCATTAAAAAAAAAAAAAAAAAAATCATATTTACATCCATTTGATGAATTTTCAAATCACATATTACAACATCAGTAATTAGCAATATAATAATGCATGTACCTAAGTTTTGTACTAAAAAAAAATTGAACATCATCTTTTTGTTTAAAGCTTTTTGCAACAATTTTAGCTTTTAAACTTATCTATAATTCCATTTGAATTAAGTTTCTTTATAAGGACTTTTACAAACATATGGTAAGTAAGTTTTGTTGAAATTTAATGAATTTGTCACATTGTTTACAACTTTTTCCCAAAATATAGAATTAAGTGATGCTAAACTTCTTATTGATTTAGAGGATTTTCCTCAAGATAGAAACATTATAATATGATCTAGAATCTTTCTCTACTTTAGTTCTCTTACTTCTTACAGGTTTTAATTCAAAATTTTCTTGTGTTTGTAAAGGAAAAGCAGAAGAGTGACAATGATAAAAGATTTTCTTGAACTTCTTTACCCCCACTATTTTTCAATTGAACGTAAATAATCCATACTCTAAATTATATAACTAAGAAAAGTAGAGGTAACATACCAAAGTCCTATTTTAGGTATGCTTAGGGTCTGTAAGCCATACATGCCAAACAGTTAATATTGCTTATACTGAAAGGTTTATGAGTGCGCATAATTCTATTAATATAGCATTTGTTAACTAAATTAGAGCTATTTTTTCTTTTATGCACTCCATTAGAAGTATGTGAGTATGGTTGAGTAGCTTTATTGATAATTCCTAAGATTTAACTTATCAAAAAAAAAAAAAAAAACAAATAAGTTAAATCTAATAGATTCATGTGGCGTTTGGTACAGGGTAATGTTTCAGTATTCCTAGGAATGTTTAAAGATTCTCATGTTTGGTTGCAAATCACACTAGGGAATCAGATGTCAGGGGAATCTGGATTCCCCCTTTAACCCCCTTTCAATTGGAATGTGGATTTCCTTTAAAACAGGTGGGTATTCAAATTCCCAAGCTTAAAGGAAATTATATTTTTTATAAATTGACAATTTTAACCCTTTTTCCTTATCATTTAAGCAATTGGGATAAAATATAAAAGAAATCATCAATATAATTTCCTTTGTTTTTATCTCTTTCTTCCAAAACAACATAAACAGGATAGACAACTCTGTTGATATATTCATCTTTTCTTCTTTTAGACTAGAGTTTTAATGAATTTTTCCTAATTTATAGTTTATATTTTGTTTTTCATTATTTATTTAGAGGAAGATAATTTTTTTTAAAAAAAAGACTTATATTGGATTTACAAATCTAAGGATGGAATGGGAAAAATAAATAATTCAGTTAAGATTCTTAGGAATAAACTAAACACTATAATCTCACATTCTTAGGAATCTTATTAGATTCCCAATTAAACCAAACATAGAAATAGTTATATTCCTAGGCATCCCGATTGCAATGCATCACATTCCCAGAAATCTGGAAGTCAAGAGTAATGTGGATTCCCCTGTACCAAACGCCACCTCATTCTCTTGGCATCTATCACTTTTATATCTTCAAATTTTTCTATTGAATTGATTTTCAATTTTTTAAAGAAATTCTTAGAATTTTTCCAAAACCATCACAATTTTATTTTCAATAAATAAGCAATTGTTTACCTAAAAAAATCAAAGTGATAAAATGTCTATTTGCTCCATAAGTTAAAATTGCTTAAAATTCACATAAATAAATTAGAATTAATTCAAGATTTCTTTCAACATTTTAAAATTAATTCAGGATTTCTTTATGGTGTTTGGTACGGGAGAATCCATATTACTCCTGGCATCTAGATTTCTAGGAATGTGATTCCTTGCAATCTAGATGCCTAGGAATGTAGCTATACCTATGTTTGGTTACATTGGGAATCTCTTAAGATTTCCAGGAATGTGAGATGATGATGTTTGATTTATTCACAGGAATCTTAAATGAATTATTTATTTTTCCTATTCTATCCTTAAATTTGAATGTGAACTACCAAGTCCTTTAAAAAAAAAATCCTCATCTAAATAAATAATGAAAAACAAAATATAAACTATTAATAATTTGTTGAGCAACACACATACAACAGCAAAAGTGAATACCTGGCAATAATGGAGT
The DNA here is from genome assembly GCA_032727855.1 of Quercus ilex subsp. ballota. Classification (NCBI taxonomy): domain Eukaryota; kingdom Viridiplantae; phylum Streptophyta; class Magnoliopsida; order Fagales; family Fagaceae; genus Quercus; species Quercus ilex. Next base: position 5,446,646 of record CM064916.1, read on the forward strand.
GTCCCTTTCAAACTTTTTTTTTTCCACACTTGAAACCTATATAGAACTTTGTTAAAGAATATATCAACAGAGTTTGTCTATCCTGTTTATGTTATTTTGGCGAGAAAAGATAAAGACAAGGGAAAAGATATTGATAATTTGTTTTATATTTTATCTTAATTGCTTAAATGATAAGGAAAAAATGTTAAAGTTGTTAGTTTATAAAAAATACAATTTCCTTTAAGCTTAGGAATCTGGATATCTACTTGTTTTAAAGGAAATCCACATTCCTACTAAGAGGGGTTTAAAAGAGGAATCCAGCTTCCCCTGGTATCTAATTCACTGGCGTGATTTGCAACCAAAAATGAGAATCTTTAAACATTCCTGTGAATCCTAAAATATTACCTCGTACCACTTGGTTACTTTTTTAAGCCGTGGCTTCTTCACAAAAATAATGAAATTAAAAAAAAATAATGAAATTAGAATACAATAAGTTTTATTATATAAACCTTATAAATTGAGATATCTTCTGTCATCTTCTCATTTTAAAAAAAAAAAAAAAAAGAGATATCTTCTATCATAACCAAAAAAAAAAAAAAAAAAACACATAAAAAATAATCTAATTTAAATATTAATTTATTACATTAATTAAGTGATACCACTTATATTTTTGTGATCATATCAGTTGGTAAATTTTTGTAATAAATTTTTTTTGAAATTGTTTTAGTATTTAAAAAAAAAATTTAATGCAAACGCATATGGTGTTGACGGTTTATTATTACTCTAATATTAGAAAGTCACTAGTCGCAAACCTATATGATGCGTGGGAATTGATAATTATTTTGTAGTTATAGTATAATATATAATTTTTTCTTTAAATTATGTGGAAAATCATTTTTTTCTCTCAAAAAATTAAATAATTTCTAAAATTATTCTTCATTTATCTATCCCAAAAAATTTATCATCGTTTTATTATTTGGATTTTTTTGATTGATATTATTCATTTTTTAGGCAATCTATATTTTGTTAAATTATGTTATTGTGCATTATATTTTCTTAATTTTTTTCCTGTACAACTAAACTGTTTAAATTTCAAATATATTATTCAAAATTTTCATTCTCTTAAAAGAGATTATCGTATTTATAATTTTTTGTGTCGTAGGAGTAACTTCGAACTATTGATTGGGTTTTGTTTACTAATATAGATACATGAGATGGAACTGCATATTTCTCAAAAATTCCTCGGAGATTATACCATATTATAAATTTAATATTTAAAATAATATGTAGAAAAAAAGTAGACTTTATTTCTAAAATTGAATACTTCACCTATTGAAATGAAAGAAAATAATTTGTATAACAACATAAAGATAATTTCCTCAAAAAAAAAAAAAAAAGTAAAGAGAACACGATCTAACCAAAAAAAAAAAAAAAAAATTGACTACATACACTGTAAGGTCACAATTTGATTCCCAAGGCCAAAGGATTGATGAACTTAGGCCCAAAGAGTCCAATACAATGAATTTGTAGAGAGTGGGTTGAAAAACTGGACTTTAATGAATCAAGCAACAAGTAAAGTGGATCCAGATGACAAGAAAATGAAGATAGACTGATTTAATCTAAAGAAAATCATCCTCAGTACAATCCGAGGAGATCAGTTCTTATATATTTATATTCAAGTTTGATTACAAGTTCAACTCTTGATTGCTACAGTGTTTTTCTCTCAATTTCTCAATCTCCTGTCCTCAAGATCCTATTTCTGTTTTATACTATCTTCCTTCTTTCCTCTTTACCCTCCACGTGTAGGGTAGATTGCTGGTATTGATCTTTGTCCCATCAGCACCTTCCTGAAGTCTCTGGTAATAGCTGTAAGACTGAAAATTACTGTTCAAGTATCACATCATAAATGTGGCCAGTTGGTTAGGTGCAGAGCATTCAATGTGGTGGTAGCAGCTTTCTCTTTAGATATTTCATAGCCCCCTTCTATCTTGTTCCTTCTTGATACTTATCCTCATCAGTGGAATTGTCCGGAACGTTGCTCTTGATATCAGACCGCACCTTCTGACCTCGGCTTTGCTTAACCGAGGAAGCATTCTTCCTTGGATCACCTCCCTGGAACATAACACCTAAATCTCTTCCTTTATTTATTAGTACTAACCTCTGTCACATGTTTATCCATCCTCGGACTTATGAGGTGTCCTCGGATTGGGCCCCCAGCCCAATACATTCTATTGGGCCTAACATCCCTACAATAGCCCCTCGAAATTCCCATTTTTTGCTCATCGAGCAAAAAAGAGGATTTCGATATTGCCACAACCATTTTGCCCTTATCATACATCACTCATGATTGCGCAAATGCCTTTTTAACTGCCCAAGGCACACTCTTGACGCTTCGGCATACGAGACACGCCTTCATTAAATTTTTACGGCTCCATGTTCGCCACGTTTTACGACACGATGCGGATCCAATGGCTGAGGATTTTGCTGGAACCTGGGCGAGAATTTTCCCGCTTGTAACTCTCTTTTTGATATAAATACTACCCGAATCAATCATTCATCTCACTTTAGCATTCATACGTTGAACCTTTGCACCCATAAAATGAACCTTCGCTCTCATAAATACCAAGAGCTAGTCCGAGGAGAGTTTCCTATTTCACGTAAGTCTTCATAAATCTTTTCATTTATTTTTCCCTCTACTTTTCTTTTCTCTGTCATTTTCCCCTCAGCTCTTCTTTCTTCTCTTTATCTTCTTAGTATCTCCAAATCTCTCTTAGGAATGGGGATTCACTTGTTTGATAGACTTCGTAGAGAATATAGAGAATTTTAGAGCTTAGTATAGGATTCCGCTAGGAGTGTCAATTAGGTATTGTAAAGAAGGGGAGTGGCATGAGAGAAGGCAAGAGGGAGAAGTGGTCGTCCCAATGATTTCCTTTATAGAGAGAGGGATGAGGTTCCTTATGGGTATCGTCACTAGGGATTACCTTAGGGCTTATAGATTAGCTCCCACCCAATAAGCTCCAAACATGTTTAGGATTCTAGGTAGCGTCGATGCCCTCAATGAGAAGATGGGTTTAGGCCTTACCCATCACGATGTCAACTAGGTCTATTGAAAGCTCGGAAATGTGTCGAAAACACACGAGCTATTTAGACCCCCAAATTAAAGTTACGGCTTAGTTGATTTTACACTAACTTAATACTAAGTGTGGAATAGTGTAAACACAAGCGTATAAGCAAGGCAACTATTTTAATCCATATTTAAAGCAACGCAGCAGTAAAAATGAAATGAACAAGAGTAGGGAAGAAAGATGCAAACACAGATAACACCAAGACGTGTTATCGAAGAGGAAACTGAAGAACTAGGTGAAAAACCTCTCTGCTGCCCTCCAAGCGGAAATCGATCCACTAGACAATCAGTTGGGATACATGGGTGAGCAAGAGACCCTCCAAGCCTAATCTACCCTCTGTACCTAAGCCCTCCAAGCTCCTACTCCAACAAGGCTTCTCGGAACCGTGTCTTGTCTTAGTTCTCTGGATCCCGCAACAAACTCCATGTTGCATCTACCATCATCGGCTTCTTCCAATGCTTCCCAGTAGCACCAAAACTTCACTTGACACTCTCAAAGGGTGTGGTAAGTGTTTGGGCTATCAACCTCTCAATGGTATGGAAATGGAGAGGTAGGAGTTGAGGAATTTCCACTAGCAAAAAGTGTAGAGGATTGTGGGATGACAATCTCTAATTCTCTAGGTGTTTGGCTAGGGTTTTCTCTCAGAAGCACTCCTCAACATTTGTGGGTAATGTGGGTATATATAGTGTGGGTACAGAAAGTGTGTATCAGACTGGACAGGCTGGCAAAACAGAATGCCTTGCGGGTGTCTCGCGGGAAGGCCTTACCCGCGAGATACTCGCGAGACACAACTATCTCCATCTGGCCTGACTCTTCTCATTCCAGCACGTGCAGGGCACATGAGTCATTTCGCGGGTAGCTAAGTCGCGAGACACCCGCGAGAAATCTTCATTCTTCAAATGCTTGAGTCTTCACACTCTCTTTTTCTAACACACAACCCTTACAATGAAATCCCACAATAAATACAGGGTACAACAGATTGAATAAAATTACAATCAAATTTGACACGGAATATAAGCCAACAAAACATATAGTTGTAAATAACAACTTTACATCTATAACCTCCACCACCTAAAGGGGCAGGGGTATTACCTAAAATCTAGGTACCCCGAGGTTAGGCTCATCCAATGCCTCCCCGATTCCAACAAAGGTCTAAACAAGGACTTCTTGATCGTTTCAGGGGAGTGGCACGATGGCCTTCCCGACTCAACGAGAGAGGGGACACCAGGTGGGGCTTGAGGTCTAGGTTGATGATTTTAAAGTCATCCCCCTCCCCTTTTCTTGTGTTTGTGTTTGTATATGAGTTTTCCTTTGATTCGCACTATTTTTTGTTGACGATGTTTTTTTATTTTTCCTAATGGTTTTGCAGATAAGAACGTTGTTGTTCCCAACTTCAGTCTTGTCAACCAGCCGAGTTTAGACAAGATATTGAAGGCCGAGGTGTTCGTCCATAGTGACGGTCAGCTCAGAGCGACACATCTAATTCTCAGCTACACCCTCATATCCAAAAGCTTTCAAGCGCCGAAGTGCTTAATCAAAGCAAAGGACCCTCGCCTACATTGGATAAATGTTGCCACTTCGGGTTTTCTCACCACCAGTCCTATCCTAAAAGGCATTCTCACCACCGATCCTATACCAGAAGGCATACCAAAGGTAGCCTTGCCACTGCAGTATACAACCAGAGAGGCCACCTCTTCTCATCCTGCAGCCAAAGAAGAGAATGAAGAAGAGAGAAAAGAAGAAGAAGAAAAAGAAAAAGAGGTAGCTGAAGTGTCTGACTTTGAGGACGAGTTTGTCGTCTTCAACCTGCTCCCATCCCAAAGCCTCAAATCGGCGATTCTAGCCACCTTCCTTTGGTCCAAGTAAGCAGCACCTAAGAAGACACCACCGTTCCCGAAGAAATGAGGATTTAGTGCAAGTTGAGATCAACTCTCCAAGAGCTGCTAGAGTCCCAACCTGAGGGGAACGTGCTTGGGAAGGCAGTCCAGATCAGGCTTCCCACCCCACCACCCACCCAACCTCTTCGGTCTGATTCCATCGACCATAAAAGGAAGAGAGAGAAGAAGGACAAAGAGGTGGTGGAGATAGGAAAAAGACACCCCTCTCAGGAAGTCGAGCCCTAGAGAAGGCCCAAACAAGCCAGAGTGGGGCAAATAGGGGCCGATAAGAGAAGTGATTCTCAAGTCGGACCTCTGTCCTAGGCCCTCACTCCAATGCTTGATGGAGTTCCTCTGCCCGCCAATGCCTTTATCAGGGCCTTTCAACAAGGGAAGGTTGGCTACGTGGCCGACGCAGTAGAGCAGGCACTGTTGCTCCTTGAGGACATGGCCGACCTAAGGTCCACGAGGAGGCACGAGGTCTTCCTCAGTCTGAAGAGGGACCTCGCAATGGTAAGTCTTTCAACTAGCCATTTTTTTAAAAAAAATGCTACGACTTTCCTCCTCCTTCTTCCCTTTATTGCTTTTTATTTTTATTTTTTACCATGTTTCTTTCCTTGGCAGGCCGTTCAAGCCATATTCCGGGCAGAAAAGTTAACAAACTTCTGCCACCGGCAGATGAAAGAATGCGGCCGTGAAGGCCTTCAATCTGGCTAAGAAAAGAATAAACGAGATGAAGAATAAACTGTCCGAGGTAGAGAGGGATAAAAAAAGTGCAGAGGCCACCTTAGACAACGCTAAGAGGCAGGCTGAAGGTCAGCAGGTGCTTTTTCATCAGGCCAAGGATCAGTTGGCCGTCTTTAAAGGACAGATCACCGCCCTAAAGAAGAAGCTGGAGAAGATCGAGAAGGCAAGGGACTAAGTCGAACAAGAAGGCTATGATGAGGGGATGGCAGAGACTGAGGAGGCCCTCAAGGCTGAGGTCTTGGGGGGTATGTAGAAACTACTACCTCCAGGTGTGGAATGAGGCCCCTAACCAGGTTGGGGTTGAGGCCTCTTCTGCACTTAGGAGAGTAGAAAGTGTATATTACCCTCCTACTATCCGCGCACTAGGCTCAGCTAGTTCCAAGGTTGACACCTCCTCCGAGGTGGTAGAACTTAAGAAGGGCAGCTTGGCCAAGGTCTCTCTTTCCTCTAACAGCCCGTCTGAGGAGGCTCAGCAGCATAGGGTTGCTTAAAAAGAAGCTGATGCTGACAAGGGAGTGGCCCTTGATGCCACCAAGCCCTCAGCTGTTCCTCAAGATCCACCTAAAGAGAAAGAGGTGCCTTCTACAATGTAAATAGTTCTAGCAACTCTCCCATTGCCTGCCAAAGGTGACCTCATAAGCAAAGACTCAGGATCTCCAGAGGCAGCACTCTCCCAATCTACCAAGGGTCCACCAAAAAAGAAAATTGTAATAAAGAAGAAGTAGTTTAGAGTAGTAGTTTTTAGTTAGTTATTTTATTTATTTATTTTTTTTGTTCTTATTTCCAGAACTTGTAATTCAGTTTGATCTTTTGTAAGCAATTTGCCTTTTCCTCAGGCTAAGATCAATGATAATTATGAGTTTTTCCTTCATGTTTGTGATATTGATTAAGAATGGCAACAGGTCGGGTTCGAGCCGGGTTTCTTTATACCCGAACCCGACCCGCCGGCCTGTATCTGTTACCTGAACCGGACCCGGTTAATAAATGGATTTTTTTTTCAGACTCCAGACCCTGCCCGTCGGGCTCCACGGGCCCCACCCACTTTAGGGCCCAATCCTAAGTCCTAATGGCCTAAACCGTGGCCCAATTTTTTTTTTTTTAAATTTCCGTAATTAATTTTATAAATCTCAAATTTCTACACTAATTTAATTTACAATTTTTTTTTTAGATTTCTACAATAATTTTAGATTTCAAATGTCACATAAATCTACAATAATTTACTTTTAGATTTCTCATTTTCCCTTTCAAAAGACACCCAAATACAAAAATCACAAACTCAAATACAGAAATCACAAGAAATAATACATAAAAATCACAAACCCATACATAAATCCTATATACATAACCCAAATACATAAAAAAAAATTCTTCCTTACAACAAGATTTGCCACAAGTTCAAATATAAACAAAATAAATCCCCAAAATCCAAATCTGGGACCATTACATCAAGTTCAAAAATCTACAAAGTAAATCCCACAAATGAATATACACAATAATACCCCTTTCAGGCACCAAGTAATGAACCTAAAAAAAAAAGGAGAGATCTTGGCGGTGGCAGATCTTGGCTGAGCTACACTTGGAGAACACAGATCGGAGCTCAGAGAAGACAAAGAAAGAGAGAAACAAACCTGTGACGATCTTGAGACCGGCGGTGACAGAGCTTGAGATTGACGGTGACGGAGCTTGAGATTGACGGTGACAAAGCTTGAGGCCGGCGGTGAGATCGTGTGATGGCGGTGGTAAGTGACAGAGGTTAGAGCTTGAGTTTGAGTCCGTGAGTAAGAGTGAGTGAGAGAGGGAGAAGACGGTGAGTTTGTGAGTGAGAGATGGAGAGGAGAGTGAGGCTGTGAGGGAAATGGATGGGGCCTGAGTGTGGAATATGAGAGGAAGTAGGGTTTTTTTAGTTTATATATATATATATATATATATGAGGTTTTTGGTAATTTTATATTTAAACGGGTCGGGTCTGGGCCGGGTATGACAAAAACCTAGACCCGACCCAGACCCGCTTAGGGTTTTTTTTAAAGACCCATACTTGACCCTATTATTTATCGGGCAAGGTAAAATCCAACCCATTAGGGTCGGGCCGGACCGGGTATCTGCGGGTTGGACTTTTATTGCCATTTCTAATATTGATATTGATCCTAACATAGTTTTTGTTTTATTTAACAATTAATTGACATGGAAATAAGATATAGCTTCATTTAGTTATTTGCATAGGTGGCAGCACAGTTACTGCATCCCATATGATTGTCAATAAAACAAGTTAAATCTACTAAATCTATGATCTCAATAAAGTGTAATCTTAACCTCAAAAACATATATAATGGTAGAGCATACATCCATATCAAACTCCCCTTAGTTCTCCACTTACCAGTAAGTCTAAGGAACTGGGGATGATAATCAATTCTTAAACAAATCATAAATATTCTTTCAAATGCTTTAAATGATGCTCATGAGTGTCCATTTGATCATGTCACTACAACAAAGATCTTTGCCATTCAACATGGCTGGCTCTGTTTGATACTTAAATAAATAATAGGAAGTAGTAACTTATTCAAGACAGGTGGTCCTAGGAACCAGATATAACTCAAGTTCTGTTTGATACTTGGGAAAATTGTCATGAAGTATTAATTTACCTAAAGTAGGTGGTCCGAGGAACCAAGCATAACTTTGGTTCTGTTTAATACTTAGAAAAAGAGTCAAAAGATATCAATTTACCCAAGGTATATGGTCCGAGGAGCCAAGCATGACCAAGATTCTGTTTGATACTTAGATAGAGGTCAGGAAGTATTAATTTACTCAAAGTATGTGGTCCGAAGAGCTAGGCATGACTAAGGTTCTGTTTAATACTTAGATAGATAACTTAAAATATCAATTTACCTAAGGTATGTGGTCCGAGGAGCCAGACATGACCAAGGTTCTGTTTGATACTTAGAAAAATAATAGGAAGTATTAATTTACCCAAAGCATGTGGTCCGAGGAGCCAGGCATAGCTAAGGTTCTGTTTTACACTTAGATAGATGTCAAGAGGTATTAATTTACCCAAAGTATGTGGTCCGAAGAGCCAGGCATAGCTAAGGTTCTGTTTAATACTTAGATAGATAACTTAAAATATCAATTTACCCAAGATATGTGGTCCGAGGAGCCAGACATGACCAATGTTCTGTTTGATATTCAAACAAATAGTAGAACGCATGGCACATAACGTAACAAACCAAAATAGTGTAAGGAAAAATTTCATTAATAATAATACATTTTCAAGTTGTTTACATTCCAGGGTGTTGGGAAATATAGACCCCAGTTGATAGTATTAACAAGTTTTAAACCCAAGTTGTTAATTATATTAATTATGAATAAACCTTGTTAATAACAAACAAACATCAATATCATGTCAATATCATGCAGCGAAAAAATAAAATAAGATAAGATATGATGACCTAGGAAAACCAATGAAACCAACCAGTTTCACAGAAAAAAACCTGGGGGGAAACCTTCCCGAAAAGCAATCCACTATAGAAAAGAGAAGTTTCAGATCTAGTACAAAACCTTTGTCCCTAGACTCTACAATCCCCGTAGATGAACTTACAGCAGAAACCTTCTACCGCTTCAGAACCTCTGAACTCTTCAATATATGAACGCCACCCTTTTTGTTGCACGGATCCCAATACGTGACTAACTCCTTTGCACGAATCCTAGTACATGACTCACTCACCAACTTAAGGAAGAAGAATGTTGGCTGCAAAGTTCTTCACTTCATCAACAATGAAGATCAAGAAGCACTTGGTTACAAAACCCTAAGGCGCAAAGACGCAGTAGCTTCTTTCAGAGAGAATAAGGCATCGGTCACCTTTTGCATATGTTCTCCTTGTATTCTTTCTTATGTGACGGCCTCTAAAACAAGCCTTATATAGGTCTAGGGTTGTGAGAAAAGAAACCCTACACAAATACAAAAGCCTGACCCAAAAATCAAATCTGAAAATTTTGATTTCCCGTAACCTCGATCGATCGAGAGGTGTCGAGGAGGTGTCGAGATTTAATGAATCTCAACAGATAGCAGCTATCGAGGAGGTGTCGAGAAGGTGTCGAGGGGACAGAAACTTTCTCGATCGATCGACCAGCTATTGAGAAGCTATCGAGATTGCGATAAGCATCAGCTGAAGATCTCGACAGATAGCCAGGTGTCGAGGTAGCTATCGAGAAGGTGTCGAGCTTTAAAAACTTTGCACTTCAGCTTGCTTTTTCTTAGACAGACTTGATGACTTCAACACTTGACCTTGAAACATTGTTTCTTGAAGTATTAAAAACACCTAGAACTACCCAATTACAAGTAGAGTGCGTTTTGTCAAAGGATTAGCCAATCTACGTAAATAAATGACATATGTTCTTAATCAAGTTAAAACATATATGTCCTAACAATCTCCCCATTTGGCAATCCGTGACAAAACCACAACAAACAAATGAGCATATGAGAGAAGTCATAAGACACTCAACTCATATTCACTTGTTGAATACAATAAAATCTATCCTAACACAAACTCTTGAAAAACTTTGCAAGAAGAGAGTTTATGGCAAGTAGACTTTGACAACCTGTATTTCTGAAACACTTTTAAACAAAACTCATCAAGGCATCTTGTGTGAAACAGAAATAATAGATCGCATACAAGTATAAGAAACATGTGTATGAAGAAAGAAAAGAAACAACACATGTAAGGTAGGTGAAAGAAACATACATCAGCATATAAAGAAGATAAACACAATGTATGTAAACATGGTCACAAGACCCAAGGTACAAGAGCAAGGAAGTAAGCACTCCCCCTAACAAGATGAAACACATCTCCCTCTTACAAAGGAATGTATTTCTCCCCCTCTTACAAAGGAATGTATTGACAACCACGGCATGTCCATTTCCCTGTGGATATGCCAGGGTGGAATATCTATTTGTTATGCCTAGGTCACAGCAATACCTCCTGAAGGTTTTGCTATCAAACTGAAGACCATTGTCCGAGATAAGTGTATGAGGGATTCCAAACAGAGTGACAATATTCTTCCAGATAAATCTCTTGGCATCCATATCCCTGATATTTGCTAGTGGTTCAACTTCAACTCATTTAGTGAAGTTGTGTGGGACGCAAATGGGACTGATGGACCAAGCCCCACTTGGGCTCACAACTTATTTATATGTTGGGCTAGAATTTCCTACTTTGGGTCGTTCTCCAACTAGAGGCCCAATGAGATCACTTTTCTCCTCTTTAGCGATGCCTTACCTCCTCCTCCCTCCAGATGTTTTCTACTTGACCTTTCTATTCTTTGTTCGCTCCTGCTCCCCTTCCAACCCCTTCTATCTTATCCTTCTCTTCTATTTATAGTTCGAAGTTCAGGGATAAGTTTTCAATGCTCTCACAGTTAGTGCGGTGGGGGGTCCAATAGGGTCGTTTGTAAGTGGGAGATCAGGTTTGGGTGGCTTTAGGACTTGATGTCCATTTCCGTGGATAGCTCGGCAGAGACGGTGCATATTTAATGCTATGGGAGGTCCAGTAAGGGTGATGATAAGTGGGAAATTAAGTTTGGATGGCTTTGGAACTTGGTGCCCACTCCAGTGGATAGCTCGGCGGCGATGTTAAAGGAATTCAGCTGGGCAAATGAGGATGATGTGCTGTTCATCAATCTTTCCTCGTATGCTCGGTAAAGTTCTGCCGAACATGTCTTTCGCAGTGAGGCTTGGTCCCCCGGCCTGCGTAAATAAATATTGGGCTTTTGGGCGAGTGGGGGCCGAGCCCATACGTTGTGCTCTTGTAGCGGAGATCCGGGATTAGGTGGGCCTAAGCATTGGATGTCGCACATTAGCCCCTACTTGATTCATGCTCGGCGCCCGGCGTGAATCAAGGAATTCAAGGGGCGCACGTTATGAGTTTAGTGAAGCAACGTCTGGGGCGTTTCAGAGCCCCATTAATACGCCCTTAAAAGGCGCGCTGAGTCTGGCTATCCGTTTCAATTCTCATCATTGCCTGACGCTTCGTGAACCAAAGAGGCACAGTTTTCAGTGGGTGTTGGAATCATCAAGGCTTGCTAATTAATTTACATAATGGCTGATTAACCGCTACCCATCTGTCTTGGGTTCACTATAAAAGGTCCGCTCCGGACTGTCCCTTTACTTTACATTCTCTGCATTCTGCGATTTTTTCTCTGCCGCGCATTCATCTGCGTCTTCATACTCCAGCCCGGAATTTCCTCTCTCCTTAGAACCCAAAGTAAGTTCTCTACACTCCACTCTTCCATATCTCCATTTCGACTTAAATTCTAGGGTCTTAGGATGGGGTATTCATATCTCCTAGATACGGCCGCGGCCTTAGCCACCTTTAGGCAGGCCTTCAACATCCCTAGCGATGTGGAGATCGCGTATTGTTATGAGAGCGAGATTACACTTCATAGGGGGGGCAACACTGCCTTCTTTCCCTTAATGGCTATTTTGGAGGGTGGGGTGAGGTTTCCTGTAGACCCTCTTATAATAGACACCCTTAGGTACTACGGATTGTGCCTAGACCAACTTCCTCCCAATTTTTATCGGTTAGTGAGTTGTGTGAGTAGGTTGAACCAGATATTCGGTTTACAGCTAAATCAGCACGATATAAACCATATGTACAGTTTATATGGAAATAAGAAAACAAATTACTACCTGAAAGTTAGAGACATGAGGGTACGGCTGATATCTTGCCTGCCCGATTCAAATAGAAATTCTGCCAGGGAGTTTGTTATGGTGCGCGGCAATTGGTTTGTCGGCAAATTCCCGTGTCCGCTTACTAGGCGAAAAGTGGGTTCGTCCCGATCATTAATCTTTTATTTCTTATTTAGTTTTATACTCGGACATACATACACCGTCACAAACATTTTGCTTATTCTGACGCTTATCCATGTTGGTTATTGCAGACGGTAGAGTGTTCGTCCCGGACGTCAAGGCAATGCACGTACGGGACCTTAATTTCATACTTAGGTCCGAGATTTTCATTCACACAGACGGACAACTTCGAGCCTCACATCTCATACTCGGGGTTGACCCCGTGTACTCCACCTGGCAGAATTTCAGTCAAGCCCTGCTAGTCGACAGCCCCCTCTTATCTTATATAGACGTTCGGCACGCGAACTTTCTCCCCCCCAAGTTTACAGCAGGTGAAGCCCAGGACCAAGGTCCGCAGTACATTTGTTCCGACGAGCGCTAACCTGTGAGGGACGAATCAGCCGAGCGCGTGTCCCAGGCTCGTAAGGAACGTGCTCATGAACAAATTCAGCAAGAAGCCTCGGTCCAACAAGAAGCTCACGTTGATCAAGAACCTCCAACCCCGGATACCGAAGTAGTTGGTGAATCTCTAGGATTTCCTGAAATCGAATACAGCCTAGGCGAAGATATGGTGACTCGGAAGATGATGTCGATCAGTCGCTTTATTCCCGGAGCCCGGCCTGCCGGGCATCAGCAGTAGCAAGAACAACCCCAAGGCCGCGTCCAAACCACTCCTCCACCGTAGACCGCTCCTGTTCGGCAGAGAAAGAGGCCGCGCACAACCGATCAAACTCAAGTCGGCCCGAGTGATGTGCGGTCAAAGACTTCCCCTCGGCCATCCAGCGGCATTGTGATTCGTGAACCCACGACCCAGACCAGGCTGAATGTGGCGTCCTCTTCTCGTGCCGTACCTGCGTGGCAGCCCTCGTTTATGCTGGACGGCAAACCTCTTCCCTCGGATGCATGTGTGCACGTCTGGGGAAAGGGGGCCGGTGGTCACATCGCCTAGACCTTGGCGCGCGACCTTCTGTTGCCCGAGGACGTACGTGCCTTCGAAGAAGGCACAGACGAATCGATGGGGAGACGGCTGCAATGGCACACTGTTGCGGTAAGTTTTTTTTTTTTTTAATGCCCGTCCATATGCTTTATCAGGCAGCACAACTGGCATATATACTCGATAGGCGCGTCACAGATCTGGCAGAGGATGCTGGCCGAGAGAAAGCCCTAAAGGACGTGGCCGAGGTGAATGCGAAGGAAAGAGCTATGGTCGCTGCAACATCCGAGAAGAAAGCTGCCGCAGCAGAGAAGGCAAGGGTGACCACGGAGAAGAAATACAAGGAACTGCAGGTCCAGCTAGGGGAGACCAAGCTCAGGTTGGGGGAAGCTGAGAGCAAACTCAATGCGCAGTCCGAGGAGCTGGTTGATATGAGAGCGGCTTTGGAGGAGAGCGAGAACAAGTGGTACTAGGAAGGATTCGCAGATGCGAAAAATTCGGTAGAACCAGTCATACAATACGCTCAGCGACTCGGCTTTGAGGAGGGTTGGTTGGCCGCTCTGCAGGCCATGGGGGTCCCTGAGGACTCTCATTTGAGGAATCCCGGCCAGATTCCATTTCTGGTCCCATCACCAGGTCCGCCGAACACCAGTGGAATTGCTGATGAGGAAGAAACGACCAGTCTGAGGGAATTGGTGGAGCAGATTGATTCCCATGTGGAGATGAAGGAACCGGAAATGGTTAGCCATCCTCGCTCTGGAGATCAGCTCGGCCAGGTCCCTCTTCAAAATCCGGTTCAGCAGCAACCCACCGAGTCCGAAACCCGAGAACAACCTGCAGATTCTGCCTCTTGATTATCGGACTTTGGCCATTTGTTTTAAGAGTTTCTTTACCGTTCTTTTTATTTGTTGTTTGGTTGGTTTGCCCATGTCACCGGGTTGTGGTGATTAAACAATTTAATTTTCTGCCGGTCTTGGTACTTAAATGGCCGCCTTGTTTTGCGGCCGAGACAGTGATTTCATAGTTTTTATAATGGTTTAGCTTTGAATTAATTTTCATTATTTCTCCTTTTTTTGTTCTATGCTTGTGCGACAATTGCCGGTAAGTCGAGTCCTGTTTCGTCATAAGACGGGGATTTGGCTTGCTCACCGGCTTCTTGCTTTGGAAGGGTCAAGCCTCTGTCCTTAGGTTAAATATTATAGGGTTTACACCTGCTCGGCGATGTAGATCGAGCCAAGAGCCAGACTTCTGTCCTTAGGTTAAATATTATAGGGTTTACACCTGCTCGGCGATGTAGATCGAGCCGAGAGCCAGGCTTCTGTCCTTAGGATAAATATTGTAAGGTTTACACCTGCTCGACGATATAGATCGAGCCGAGAGTCAGGCTCCTGTCCTTATGATAAATATTCTAAGGTTTACACCTGATCGGCGATGTAGATCGAGCCGAGAGTCAGGCTTCTGTCCTTAGGATAAGTATTATAAGGTTTACACCTGCTCGGCGATGTAGATCGAGCCAAGAGTCAGGCTTCTGTCCTTAGGATAAGTATTATAAGGTTTACACCTGCTCGGCGATGTAAATCGAGCCGAGAGTCAGGCTTCTGTCCTTAGGGTAAATATTATAAGGTTTATACCTTCTCGGTAAATGGAATAACAGTAATCAGTATGAATAAATATCGCCATTTTCATTAGCTTGATATAATTGCGGTACTTCAAACATCTTTTTACTCGTTACACGGTCGATCAGTTATAGAACTTTCTCAAATTATGAACGTTCCACGGCTGCGGCAGAGGTCTTTCGTCTAGGTCTTCCAAGTAATATGCCCCTGCACCGGCGATGGCGGTAACCCTGTAAGGCCCTTCCCATGTTTGGGCCAGCTTCCCGGCATTGGTATCTCGCATACTCCCTACTGCCTTTCTTAGGACTAAGTTTCCCGCGCTGAACTCCCTGTTTCTTATACATTGGTTGTATCTCCTGGCGAGCTTTTGCTGATACTCCGCGAGTCACACGGTGGCTGCCTCATGGCATTCCTCCAATCTGTCTAAGAGTCCGACCATCATCTCCTCGTTTTGGGCGGGGTTGAACCCTGCGACCCGTGCACTACATAAGTTTACCTCGGTTGGTATAACGGCCTCCAATCCGACGGTTAAGGAGAACGGGCTTTCCCCTGTGGATCTCCTAGGGGTAGTTCGGTAAGCCTAAAGGACATTCGATAGCTCCTCGGCCCATATCCCCTTGGCGCCGTCTAGTGTTTTCTTCAATCCGTTCAAGATTACTTTGTTTGTAGCTTCTGCTAAACCATTGCTCTGAGGGTACGCCGGGGTAGAGTACCTGTTCTTGATGCCGAGATCCTCGCAAAAGGTGCAGAAAGCTCTACTGTCGAACTGCAACCCATTATCGGATATTAACGACTCCGGCACCCCAAACCTCGTCACTATATTCTTCCACACGAACTTCTTTACATTTGTATCCCAGATATTCGCTAGAGCCTTAGACTCCGCCCATTTGGTGAAGTAATCGATGGCAACAACCACGAACCGGCGGTTACCTGTAGCCTATGGAAATGGACCAAGAATATCCAGCCCCTATTATGTAAATGGCCACGGGCAGCTAATCGGATTGAGTTGACCAGTAGGCTAGTGAATTAAGGGGGCATGTTTTTGGCACCGTTCACATTTGCGAGCATATTCGGCGGTGTTCCTTTGCATCTTTGGCCACCAAAATCCCTGGGTCATTGCCCGATGTGCCAGTGAACGCCCCCCCACGTGACTCCTGCATACCTCATCGTGCAGCTCAGCCAGAATCTGAGGCACTTTCTCGGGGTGCAAACACAAAAGGTACGGTCCACCGAAAGACCTTCGGTACAACTTGCCGTCTGCTGACAACCAATATCGAGCTGCCGTCCTACGTATCTTACCGGCCTCCTTTTGATCCTCTGGGACTTTATTCTCGGCTAGGAAAGCAATGATGGGATCTAACCAACACGGTGCAGTCGATGAAACTGTGGCGACATTATCCACCCTAACGGCAATGCTGTTGGAAATTTGAATGCTTGGTTCGGCTATAAGCTCTACCCTGATCAGCCGAGGCACATCCTCGACGCTTGACGACGCTAGCGTGGCTAAGGAATCGGCGTGCCTGTTTTGCGCCCGTTCCACTTGAGATACTTTCACCGCGACAAACATGCTTATAATCAGTTTTGCCGCGCACAAGTATGCTTTCATCCGAGGATCTCTTGCTTCAAAATTTCCCTGGACTTGGTTGACAACCAACCGAGAATCTGAATATACTTCCACGTTCTGAGCACCTAACTCCAGTACTGATCTTAGTCCGGCGAGCAAGGCCTCATTCTCGGCCTCGTTGTTGGAGGTCTTGAATCCCAATCTAAATGAGTGCTCCAGACGAATCCCTTCAGGAGAAAAAACAACAATCTCGGCACCAGCTCCCAAGGCACTTGAGGCCCCATCCATAAATACCGTATATCGAAAGAGAATCTCTACACGGCAGATCCTTTCATGGGCGAACCTCTACACGGCAGATCATCTCTCCGCCGTTCTTGGACGAGAATTCAGCGACAAAATCTACGAGGACCTGGCCCTTCACCGAATGTCGAGGTCGGTACCGTATGTCGAAAGAGCCAAGCCGAGTCCCCCATTTCGCTATTCGTCCCGTGAAGTCAGATCTTCTCAAAAGTGACTGTAAATGGTACTCGGTTAACACATAAACAGTGTGGGCCTGGAAATAATGCGGCAGTTTCCTCGTGGCATGGATTAGGGCCAACACAAGTTTTTCCAGAGGCAAATACCTCTTCTCGGCATCGACCAAGGTTTTGCTGATATAATACACGGGTTGTTGGATCCCCCTGTCCTTCAGCAGCACGGCACTCACGGCGTGGTCAGATGCTGCCAGATACATAAATAAATCCTCACCAGGCTCCGGCGCGGCTAGCATGGGTGCCCTTGCCAAGTAATCCTTCAAATCCCGAAAAGCTTTGTCGCACTCTTCGTTCCACAAAAATCCTGTCCATTTCTTCAAAAGCTGATAAAATGGGCGGCAACGATTCTCAAATTTAGAGATGAATCGGTTAAGAGCTGCCAACATCCCAGTCAAAACCTATACCTCCTTCAGATTGCTCGGTGGATTCAGCCTCTTTATTGCTTTGATTTGATCAGGATTGACCTCTATTCCTCAGCTTGTGATCAGATATCCCAAGAATTTTCCAGCCCCCACGCCAAACGCGCACTTCTCGACATTAAGGCGCAGCTTTTGTCGCCTAAGTGTTTCGAATACTTCCCGGAGATCGTCCGTGTGTTGCACCTCCTGCTTGCTCTTTACCACCATATCATCAATGTACACCTCTTTGGGCTAAAGAATGCCGGAACATCCTTGTCATCATTCGTTGGTAAGTGGCCCCGGCATTCTTTAGCCCAAAGGGCATCACTGTATAATGATAATTAGCTTCCGGGGAGATGAATGCTGTTTTTTCCTGATCCTCGGGTGCCAGGGCGATCTGGTGGTACCCCTGAAAAGCATCTAAAAAACTCATCCTAGGGTGACCGTATGTGGCGTCGACCAATTGATCAATCTTAGGCACTGGGAATGGGTCTTTTGGACATGCTCGGTTCAGATCTGTGAAATCCACGCAAACCCTCCACTTGCCATTCTTCTTTTTTACTATGACGGTGTTTACCAACCACTCTGGGAAATAAGTTTCCTTTATTGCCCCAGACTCCTTCAGCTTTTGGGCCTCTTCCTTTACTGCCTCGGCATGCTCCTTGGATGATCTCCTCGGCCTCTGTTTCTTGGGCGGATACGGGGAGTCAACATTGAGTCTATGAACAATGAATTCGGGATCCACCCCGGGCACCTCATAAGGGTTCCAAGCGAATACGTCCACGTTTTGCATTAAGAGTAACAACATTTTTACCTTATCCTCATCATCCATACCTTTCCCTATATGAAAACACCTGTCGGAGTCCGGGAGTATCCATACTTTCATCATCTCTTTGGCACGTCTGTCCCCTTTCTCACCTCGGGGACTCTGTAGTTGCTATAACGGGTCATTTCGCTGCGCTTCCTCTTTCTCGGTATTCTTCCCCCGTTTGATCACTTCTTTCCTCCAGTCAACTAATGCAACCAAACACTGTCTTGCCGTCTGCTGGCTTCCCCTTACCACAGTAACACCTTGCTCGATGGGAAACTTCACCTTCACGTGCAAAGTGGACGGGACAGCCCCCATTTCGTGAATCCATGGTCTTCCCAATATTGCAGTGTACGGGGAGAAGGATGTTACCACTATAAAGGTCACCACCACCTCCTTACCTTCCATATTCACGGGCAAAGAGATCTGCCCTTCAGGGATCACGACCTTGCCGTCAAAACCGACCAAGGGGGTACCATACTCGGAGAGGTCTCCATTCCTCAATCCAAGTCCTCGGAACAAGTCCGGATACATTATGTCAGCCCCGCTTCCCTGGTCTATCATCACCCTTTTTACCAAGAAACCGCCTATCCGGGCATTGACTACTAGCGCGTCGTCGTGTGGTTGGACCGTTCCCTCTAAATCGCTATCATCGAAGGCGATTGGTTCCTTGGTGAGCTTCATCCTCTTCCCTGACGACAGCCCGTCCTGACTTTCCTCTGCTGGTGCTAAAGTCCACACCCCTTTCCTTCTTGCCATGGAACATTTCTTAGGAGGTGCGTGGATGACTTCAATTATCCCGAAAGGGGGCGGGAGTAAGTTGCCCCTATGCGGAGCGCCTTGCCCCGTCCCTTGGTCCTCCGCGTCCGTCACAACCTCCTTTAAATACGCAGCTCTAGCCAGTTGCCGAAGGTGGTCTTTCAGTACTCGGCATTGCTCGGTGGTATGTCCTTTATCTTTATGGTAAATGTAGTACAAGTTCTGGTTCCTTCTCGTGGGGTCGCCACTCATCCTGTTCGGCCATCTAAAGTAGGGTTGATGCTTAATCTTGTCCAAAATCTTACGCACCGGCTCTTTGAATGCCACATTTACCTCCCTTGCCGGCGTCTCTGGTTCCTGAATCCTTATGTTCCCTCGTATCCTTGGTGGGAAACTATTCTGCCGGGGATGATTTATTACTGGCGCTTTACCTTTGCTTTACAGCCGGTCATTCTCTAGCCGTTTATATTCTTCGATGCGCCTCATTAGCTGTCTCATGTCCTCGGGAGGTTTCTTAGTCAATGACTCCCTCAGACCTGAATACTCGGGCAATCCCATCTTAAAAGTACTCGCAACAATTTTTTCATCCCCTCCACCGATCTCGTTGTAAAGCTCTCAATATCGGCTGGCGTAACTACGAAGGGTTTCCCCCACCCTCATTTTCATGGACAGTAGTGCATCTACCGGTACACGACTGCAAGTAACAAATCTGACTCCGAACTCCTGTATTAACTCGGCGAAACTGTGGATGGAACCCTTCTATAAACCATTGAACCATCTGAGAGCGGTAGGGCCTAGGCTCGAGGGAAATACCTTGCACATCAGCGCATCATTCCGGGTATGCAACAACATCATTTGGATGTAGTGGCTGACATGCTCCACCGGGTCCGTCTTCCCATCATAAGAGTTGAACGGGGGGCACGTGAATCTGTCCGGCATTGGGGCGTGCTCGATGTCAGTTGAGAACGGCAACCGAGCAGCTTGGCATAATGCGCGGCTCATTGCGTCCATAGCCGCGTTGTGGGGCCGTTTTTCTTCCGGAGAATTCGAGCCTCGGTCAGCGTACTCCCGCGAACGTGAGAGATCTCGACGCTAACCCCTGCGTAAGTGGGATTCTTGCGAATGTGAGCGTTCTCAACGCTGGCCCCTGCGTAAGAGGGATTCTTGCGAATGTGAGGGCTCTCGGCGACGGCGGTATCCAGATTGATCAGACCCGGCTCCCTGTCGTTCTTCCCTGGCACCTGGTCTTCTTTCTCGGTTGTCCTGGCCCAGTCTCTGATGCCTGTCTTCTGCCTCCAACTCTAAATCTCTCACCAACCTACGCAACCGTTCATGCTCTTCGTCTCTTTCGTCAAACCGCCTATGCCCCGAAGCACCGGATACCGTCCGTTGCGTTTGGTACGAGCCCTCTCCGAGTCCGAGACTTTCTTCTGCACGCTCATGATGCCTGTCTTAGAGCCCCTTCTGCCTTCGTTCTCGCCAGGACGACCCCCGAGAGGATCCTACTGAGCCACTTTCAGTGTCACTCCCCGAATGTCTTCTGGACATCTATTCGTGTGCGAGCCTCAGCTGAACCACAACAACGTAGGAGATTCCCACAGACGGCGCCAATTGTGCGGGACGCAAATGGGACTGATGGACCAAGCCCCACTTGGGCTCACAACTTATTTATATGTTGGGCTAGAATTTCCTACTTTGGGTCATTCTCCAACTAGAGGCCCAATGTGATCACTTTTCTCCTCTTTAGCGATGCCTTACCTCCTCCTCCCTCCAGATGTTTTCTACTTGACCTTTCTATTCTTTGTTCGCTCCTGCTCCCCTTCCAACCCCTTCTATCTTATCCTTCTCTTCTATTTATAGTTCAAAGTTTAGGGATAAGTTTTCAATGCTCTCACAGTTAGTGCGACGGGGGGTCCAGTAGGGTCGTCTGTAAGTGGGAGATCAGGTTTGGGTGGCTTTGGGACTTGATGTCCATTTCCGTGGATAGCTCGGCAGAAACGGTGCGTATTTAGTGCTATGGGAGGTTCAGTAAGGGTGATGATAAGTGGGAAATTAAGTTTGGATGGCTTTGGAACTTGGTTCCCACTCCCGTGGATAGCTTGGCGGCGATGTTAGAGGAATTCAGCGGGGCAAATGAGGATGATGTGTTGTTCATCGATCTTTCCTCGTATGCTCGGTAAAGTTCTGCCGACCATGTCTTTCGCAGTGAGGCTTGGGCCCCCGGCCTGCGTAAATAAATATTGGGCTTTTGGGCGAGTGGGGGCCGGGCCCATGCGTTGTGCTCTTGTAGCGGAGATCCGGGATTAGGTGGGCCTAAGCATTGGATGCCGCACAGAAGTAATTTGTGCTGACCAGTAACCATCTCTTTTTCTCTGCTGCCTTAGGGAAGGGTCCTACGATATCCAAGCCCCATTGAGCAAAAGGCTAAGGGCTGGACAGAGGATTAAGGACACCTCCTGGTTGATGAATATTTGGGGCAAATCTTTGGCATTGGTCACATTTCCTCACATACTCTTGTACTTCTCTTTGCATATTTAGCCACTAATATCCCTGAGTGAGAGCCCTGTAAGACAAAGATCTGCGGCAAGTCTTTGGCATTGGTCACATTTCCTCACATACTTTTGTACTTCCCTTTGCATATTTAGCTACCAATATCCCTGAGTGAGAGCCCTGTGAGACAAAGATCTGCCTCCTGTGTGGCTTCCACAAATCCCTTCATGTAACTCTTCTAGGAGTAGTTCAACTGCTTCAAGGTGTATGTATAGCAGATATGTTTAGAAAAAGAGCGCTTGTACAGTTTTTGGTCCTTGGACAGCTAAAACCGAGGAGCCTTTCTCCGTACCTTGTCGGCCTCGGACTTACCCTCGGGCAAGATGTCTTACTTAAGGAATAGCACAATAAAGTCTACCCAGCTAGGACCCACCCTAATTTGATGGATGTGAACCACATTTCTCCCTATTTTAGTAGGTTTACACAAGTCTTCCACAATGATCACCCGAGGTAAACTTTGTGCCGAGGAAGTTGCAAGTGTGGTCAGTATGTGTATTTCTATTTCTAGGGATTTGCGATAAATTAAAAGACTTAAATCCTGACTGTAAGTGTCTAACCTAGTTCAAATATTCCTGCATTCTAAGATCTTTGGCTTCCAACTTTCCCCTTACCTGGCCTACAACAAATCTCGAATTTGAAAACATCTCCACTGTCTTTCCTCCCATTCTCTGAACCATAGTCATCCCTACTAATAGGGCCTCATATTTGGCCTCATTATTGGTGGCCGAGAAGCCCAACCTTAGGGATTTTTCAATAATGATCTTCTCATGAGAAATTATGACTAGCCTCACTCCGGATCCTCTTTGATTCATTGCACCATCAACGTGTACTCTCTAGGGTAAAGGCTCCTGCAGGGAGACCATGCCAACTGATTTTTCATCCATGTTTTGTTTCTCAACTTTTTCTTCAAATGGGGTTTCAGCAAACTGCCACCAGATCAGCGAGGACCTGACCCTTGACAAAGGTGTAAGGCATGTACTTGATATCAAAAGCTCCTAGGATCGTACCCCACTTAGCAATCCTTCTAGTGTAATTAGCACTCTGAAGTAGAGATCTAAGCGACATTGGGTTAGGATAACAACTGTTTGTAATTGGAAGTAGTGGGGGGAGCTTACGCGTAGTATGCACCACTGCCAAAATGGTCTTCTCCAATGATAGATAACGGACCTTGGCCTCATGCAATGACTTGCTAACATGATAAACTAGCCTCTGCACACTACTATCAACCCGTACAAGCACCAAACTCATCGCATAGGAAGCTACAGCAATGTAAGTAAACAAAACCTCATTCACCTCGGGTCTGGACATAATGGGTGGCCGAGATAGGTATTCCTTCAACTGTTGGAAGGCTAAGACATACTTTTCGGTCCATTCAAATCTCTTCCACTTGTTCAACAACTGGAAGAAAGGTCTACACCTGTCTGTTGACTGAGAAATTAATCGGTTTAAAGCAGTAGTCATCCCTGTCAACTTCTAGACCTCTTTGAGATTTCGAGGTGGCTGTAAATTGTTAATTGCTTTAATTTGGTCAGGGTTGACTTCAATTCCGCGGTGTGTTACCATGGACCCTAAGAACTTCCCTGATCCGACACCAAAAGAGCACTTAGAAGCATTAAGTCGCAGTTTGTGTCTCATCAAGATCTCAAAGATATTCCTGAGATTGCTAATATGCTCGGATTCCAACTTACTCTTAACCACCATGTCGTCTATATAAATCTCAATGTTCTTTCCTAGCTATGGCTCAAACATCCTGGTCATCATCCGCTGATAAGTAGACCTTGCATTCTTAAGACCAAATGGTATCACCTTGTATGGTAATTCCTAGTAGGGGTGACAAAAGTTGTCTTCTCTTGATCATCCAGAGCTAAAGGTATCTGATGGTACTCTTGAAAGGCATCCAGGAAGCTCATTCATGGATGGCCTACAGTGGCATCCACCAACTGGTCTATTCAAGGCATGGGAAAAGGGTCCTTGAGGCAAGCTTTATTCAGATCTGTGAAGTCTATACACACTCGCCACTTCCCACGCTTCTTCTTCACTACCACTGTATTGGCCAACCATTCAGGGTAGAAAACTTCCTTAATAGCCCTAGCCTGTTTAAGTTTGTTCACCTCCTCCTTGACAGCGTCATAATGTTTTTTAGACGAGCGCCGAGGTGGTTGCTTCCTAGGGAGGATAGCTGGGTTGACATTCAGATGATGGAAAATGAAGTCTGGATCCACCCTATGAGCTTCATAAGCATTCCATACCAACACATCAATATTCCTCCTTAGAAATGCTAACAGTTCTCCTTTCTCGTGAGGAGGTAGCTGAGTTCCAACCTGAAAAAAGTTCTCCGGATCACCATCTATAACAATTTCCTCCAATCTCTCATACTTTGCCTCTTCCGACATCACTTCCGTAGATAGGACCGAAATTCTTGATTGCTATGAGCCTCCTTCAGCAAAGGCCGAGGACTCAGCTTTAGGCTCATGCATAATTGCAACTACCAGGCACTACCTAGCCATGGATTGACTCCCAACAAGCTTTTCAATCTGATCCCCTGACAGATACTTCACCTTCAAATGCAGAGTTGAAGAAACGACCCTTAGGGCATAAAGCTAGGGTCTAGCTACAATGGCCGTGTAGAGAGAATATGCATCCACCACAATGAAGTCCACCTCTACCACTTTTGAACTTGCTTGCACGGGCAGTCTAATCTGACCCCTTGGAATGACAATTTTCCCATCAAAGCTTATCAAACGTGAATCATAGGCTGTCAAATCCTCGGGCTTTAAGTTCAGCCCCTTGTGTAAGTCAGGGTACATAATCTCTGCACCACTGCCCTAGTTTACTAACACCCTCTTCACATCGTACCCCCCTATCCGAAGCGTGACCACTAAAGCATCATTGTGTGGCTGTATGGTTCCTATCTTGTCCTCGTCCGAAAAACTCAACGCTGGTCGAATCTCCACTCTAGCCTTCTTCGGCTCAGAATTAGAGTCCTTGGCGGGTGGCCGAGCCATAGACATTACCCTGGGGGGATGAGAACCAGTTCTCCCAAGAGCAGTAAAGATGACATTAATTGTGCCCAAAGGGGGCCTTGAAGAAGCGTTCCTTTAAGTCCCTGACCTTGCTCGGTCTCCTTGCCCACTGGGCCGATACAAAAACTGTTGTAACCTCCCATCCCTGACCAATTGCTTTAGATGATTCCATAAAATTCTACAGTCCTCGGTGGTATGCCCTCATTCCTGGTGGTACTGGCAATGAAGACTTTGGTTGTGCCTCATGGGGTCTCCTCCCATCTTGTTTGACCATTTGAAGTATGGCTCATTTTTAATCTTCTCCAAGACTTGATGTATTGGCTCTTGGAACACCGTGTTAACCACCTAAGGAGCCGTAGACCCAGATTGCCTAGCAAAATCCATTCGGGGCCTATTATTATTGTATCTATTTGACCTGAAATCCCTTTTGTCTTGAGGGATAACCTTAGCCTTTCCCTTCCCCTGCTGCTAGTCTTCCTCAACCCGCTTGTATTCGTCAATATGATCCATAAGCCAACGCACACTCCTTACCAGCTTCTTGGTTAAGGACTTTCTCAAATCATGCTTAGCAGGTAAGCCGACCTTAAAAGTCCTTATAGCCACGTCATTAAAGTCCCCATCGATCTCATTGAACATCTCCCGTATCTGTCCGAGTATATTTTCAAGGTCTCCCCTTCTCTCATGGATATAGACAACGGGGAATCTAAGGGCCGAGGAACCCTACTGCACGTAATAAAATGAGATCCAAACGCTCGGGTGAGCTCCTTAAAGGAATCAATGGAACCTGCACCTAGGCCATCAAACCACCTCATTGCCACAGGCCCTAAGCTAGATAGGAATATCTTACACATCAAGGCCTCATTCTTGGAGTGCATAGTCATTCTCTGGTTGAACTGGCTTACATGCTCCACAGGGTCTGTTTGACCATTATACATGGTGAATATGGGCTAAATGAACTGCCGAGGAAGTCTCCCTCCCTTAGTCCTACGTGTGAAAGGTGATCTGAAAATTTGGTTGAGCACTTTGCTCATTGCATCATTTCCTAAGCCTTTGGAAGATGAGTTCCTGCTTCTGCGCTCATGGTGGTAGTCTTTGTCACATGAGAAAGACTCACTAAGAGGAGTTCTTGATCTGGGTCTACAACTACCATCCTCTTCATTGTCAGAAGAGAAGTCAGAGATGGAGGGAGTTCACCTTTGCCGTTCGTGGTGCAACTTCCTCTTTAGATGATCAATCTCCAGTTGCATGTTCCTAGTGTTTTCCTCATGAGAGGTGTGACTCCCAATTCAAGATTGACTTCTGCTAGTATGGGTGGCATGCACACTTCCCTCCTGGTCCCTTTTTCGTTCAAGATGAAGGAAATGATCTTGACGTTGAGACCCCATAGATTCTTCCTGGTGTGGACTTAAACCCACCATATTTGAACGTTAAACTCACAACAACACCAGAATTCCCCATAGACGGTGCACAGACGGTGCCAATTGCAAGGTCACAATTTGATTCCAAAGCCCAAAGGATGCATGAACTTGGGCCCAAAGAGTCCAATACAATGAATTTGTAGGGAGTGGGTTGGAAAACTGGGTTTTAATGAATCAAGCAACAAGTAAAGTGGATCCAGATGATAAGAAAATGAAGATAGACTGATTTAATCTAAAGAAAATCGTCATCGGCACAATTTGAGGAGATCAGTTCTTATATATTTATACTCAAGTTTGATTACAAGTTCAACTTTTGATTACTATAGTGTTTTTCTCTCAATTTCTCGATCTCTTGTCCTCAGGGTCCTTTTTTTGTTTTATACTATCTTCCTTCTTTCCTCTTTACCTTCCACGTGAAGGGTAGATTGCTGGTGTTGATCTTTGTCCCATCAGCACATTCCTGAAGTCTCTGGTAGTAGCTGTAAGGCTGAAAATTATTGTTCAGGTTTCACCTTGACATAAATGCAGCCAGTTGGTTAGGTGCAGAGCATTCAATGTGGTGGTAGTAGCTTTCTCTTTAGATATTTCATAGTCCCCCTCTGTCCTGTTCCTTCTTGATACTTATCCTCATCAGTAGAATTGTCTAGAACGTTACTCTTGATGTCAGACCGCACCTTCTGACCTCGGCTTTGCTTAATCGAGGAAGCATTCATCCTCGGATCACCTCCCTGGAACATAATGCCTAAATCCCTTTCTTTATTTATTAGTACTAACCTTTGTCACATGTTTATCCATCCTCGGACTTATGAGGTGTCCTCGGATTGGGCCCCCAGCCCAATACATTCTACTGAGCCTAACATCCCTATATACACTTTCACTTATTAAGATTTAATTGTCTTTAACTGTACCTTCATATCACATTTATTATTACTACTTGCTACGCTCTTGTTCAGCATCCTCATTTACCACATCATTGGCCATATCATTATTCTTTTTATTATTTATTATTTATTTTTATTTTTTGACAATATTAAATATATAAATATATTGGCTTTACAAATTCATTTTAGACAGTTTTAACTTAACATATATTCATCTATTTTAATTTGATGTTATAACTAAATAATAAATCTATGAAAAATTAAATCAAAAATATTGTCTATACGTATTCATCTTGGGCTGTTTTAATAGTTGATAGACACGTTCAAATACATAGCCAAGATTGTATTTTGATATAAATTCAAAATCTCACTTACAAAATAACTAAGTATTATGTCAAAAAAAAATCAAACAAAAGTTATAAGAGGAAGAGAGTAGACTTGTGATGGAAAACTAAAAATTAAAAACACACACACACACACACTACCAAATCATATTGAACCAAAATAGCATTACAAAAAAAATACAATGATTCATCAACAAAAAGTAAAGTTGCAAAAAAGAATAAATTATATATATATATATATATATATAGAGAGAGAGAGAGAGAGAGAGAGAGAGAGAGAGAGAGAGAGAGAGAGAGAGAGAGAATAATTACCTTTTTTGGGAGATAAATAGAAAATAAAATGAGAAGAAGAAGTGTCAAAATAAAAAATATAGTTATGAGTCAAACACCAAATTATCCAAGTCATGCTATATAATAGAATAATATTATATTCTTGTAAACTATCTTTATATGCAATAGGATAACATTTAACAATCATAGAAAAGAAAAAAAAGATAATAACTTAAAAACTCAAAACACAAAACCAAATTGTATCAACTCAAAGTAGAATTCTAAAGAACACATAAATTCATCAATCTAAAGTAGACATACAAAAAATAAAAATTCACACAAAAATAAAACATGAGAGAGAGAGAGAGAGAGAAAGTAATAACATTTTTCACGTGGGAAAATATGTATAGAATGGGAGAAAGAATCACATATTTATAGTAATAGAATGGGGATAAGAAGAGTCAAAATAAAAGGAAGAGGAAGGGATAGATGAAAAGTGACATTAAGGTTGAAAGTAGTAGAGAGATGAAAAGGTAAAAGGGACATTATGGTTTGAAATAGTGGAGAGAAATGATTGGAAATAGGTAGATGATGTGGTCGCTGATGTGGCTCAACAGGAGCGTAGCAACAATAAATGCTACGCTTTAACTTTTATATATATATAGATGTGTATAGAAAACCGGAAATGTCTACCACCTGAATTGTTCTTTTATAGAGATAGTAGTAAGAAAAAATTGATAGATAAAGAATCTAGAATCTCATGAAATAATCAAGTCCAAAATTATAAATTTCACTTGGTTATTGTATCAACCAGACAAGTTATAGGTGGGAATAGGTTTAATTAGGAAGCACAAACACTTCATTTAGGGTGTTGTACTCGTATCGTATCCGTGTTATACTCGTGTCATACCAGTATCGTTTTGGCCGTTTTATGTTATAAGTCAAAGAAGAAATTGAATTCTATGCTATTGTTCCTGATGAATCCACCAAACCAAATAGAACCCAGGTGCAGGTGAAATGGACTAAACCCCCTCCCAAGTTGGGTGAAGTTAATATTAATGGGTCATTGTGTGGGAATTCTAAGATTACGTTTGGCATTGGTTGAAAAATGCAGTTTTTTTTTATTTAGCTTATTTTTGCTACTATTTAGCTTATTTTTGCTATTATTCATGAGTCATGTTGCACTTTTTGATACTATTTATAGGTCTCACTGTACTATTTCAATTAGCTTTTAGTTTTATTTACAGTACGTACTTTTACCAAAAAGTTTTCAGTTTCAACTAAATAAGCTGTTCTCAAACAGATTCTAAGTTAGCTGGTGGTGGTGGGGTCCTAGGGATAACTTATGATATTATGGCTGAGCTATGGGCCTTGAAGATGGCCTATCTTGTTTATATGCTTTCTAACTTGTCCTTTAAAAATCTTATGTTGATTGCAGGAACCTAGCGAGAATCTTCACTAATTGCACAATGTCGCATGTTTATAGAGAAACTAATAGATGTGTTGACTGTTGACAACTTAGCTAAAATGGGGCTACATAATTAATATTGTTTCGTTTAAAGCCTTAGAGCAAAGGTTGCAAAAATTTGTAAAATACAAAAAGTGCTCAATTTTGCACATTTTAACCCAAAGAAATATTATTATTTAAATAAAATAGATGATAAAATAGATAAATAGATGTGGGTGTTTTGTAAAAGTGGATGTGTAAAATAGAAAAAGTATATTTTTTCTTGCAAAATTGACAAAAATTTTGCACAAACTATGTAGTTGCTCTAAATAAGTTTGTGAAAATAGAATAATGGACAAAAAAAGCCCTACAAAGACGTGTATAGAAAACCTGGGATTGTAGGTGAAGAGGGCTCATTAAAGATTATAATGGGCAATGTATTAAAGGATTTGGCAAGATACATGGGTAATACCAATATCATCACAACTGAAATCTTGACTCGTGTGGTTCAGTTGATACTTTATTCTTCTATAAATGCTCTTATGGAACCTTTCTTTGACTAATTGCAGGAACCTGTTCCATTACTGCTATACTATACCCAACAAACAAATTAAGCATGCCTTTCAGGAAGCTAACGAGTGTATTAATGCACTTGCTAATATAAGAACTACTTTGTTATCTAATGATGTATCTTCGGTTGAGCATGCATGTATCAGACTTATTAATAGCTAAACTATCATATATTCTTTGTTTACCCCCCCCCCCCCCCCCCCCCCCCCCCCCCCAAAAAAAAAAAAAAGTTTACCACTGCCACTGACTAATTATACTCTCTGCAGTGATTAAAAACTAAAAATACATTTAAAGAATAGAGGATATGTTCTTATTATTATAAAACAAAATTGATAGATGAAGAATCTAGAATCACATGCAGTCCAAATTATATTTTAATCTTATCCAAAAAAAAAAAAAAAAAAAAAATTAACTTGGTTACTGTATCAGACTTAATTGAGAAGTTGAGATTCTCCAAAAAAAAAAAAAAAAAAAAAAAAAGACTTGTTTGAGAAGTTTGGTGGGAATAGCTTCACTAATGAGTGGTGAGTGGAGAGTACTATAAAGACAAGTAGACCAAGACTTTCCTACCAAAAAAACAAAGAAAGACCAAGACCAACGGCATTCATTCTCTCTGTTCCTGATTTCTTTCTTAGATAGTTTTTGAGTAAAGCTTTTACTGGGTTTCTAAGTAAAGCTTCCTGTGTGTGAGTGTGGTTCTGAGTAAAGCTTTTACTGGGTTTCTCGGTAAAGCTTCCTCTGTGTGTGTGTGTGTGTGTGTGTGTGTGTGTGAGATGGGAAAGTTGATTTTGGATTTGCCACCTGGGTTCAGATTTAGTCCAACGGACAAGGAGCTCATCGAACGTTTCCTGAAGCGAAAGATCACAGGGAATGATAAAGATATTTACTTTGTTCCCGAAATTGACTTTTACAAACTGGAGCCCTGGGATATACAGCGTAATCTTCTTATTTTTATTATCACACATCCACCTTTATTTTGGATATTGTGTACTTTGTTGTCAAAGGTAGGAATTTTTTTTTTTTCCTTGTCGTAGTTTGTTACTTGATAATGTTGGAATTCTGTTGTAGATTGTTGCTTGTTATAGAATTTTTTATTTTATTTTATTTATATGGTTAATTGTATTAGATTAATTAATCAAAACAGATGGATACGGAGATCATATGGCAACTACTTGAATCTACATGGACCCACCACTTTTGTTCTATTATTCACGCTCAACAAGTTGTGAAATTGAGAGTGAAAATGAAAGTATTGTATTGTTTTTTTGTTTTCTGATCTTGGTGTAGTCTGGTTGGGTTCATGTAGTGTTAGCAATGAAAGGTTTTTTTTTTTTTGGGACTGGCCTATTGGGCATAGGCATCTAGTTAGCGTTTTCTTATTTTATTTTATTTTATTTTTTTGATAAGGCGTTTTCTTATGTAAAGACTGATGCTTTCTTGGGCTGTGTTCCTCTGCTCTTGTGTAGTTGTTTTTCTTACAGATTTACATACCCGGAAAAAAAATTGATTGAATTTTGGTTAGTAGTATTTCTTTTGTATAATTGTGACAACAAGATTGATTTTTTATTTGTTTGACTACAAAGTATGATTTAGCACTTACTCAATATGATCATTTGATTTTGTTATTTTAAATCTTGCATTTGTAACTCCTTTTTATTAATTTTTCAGTATATTTATTTGCTATGTTGAGTTTGGTAGTACTATTATTTTGGTGGTACTATTATTTTCCCAATTGTTAACTTTGATAACAAAAGTATGAATCACTCTTTGTAAGAACTTTTATTTGACTTTCATTGTTTTGTGAATTTTTGGTCTTGCAACATAAATTTTGTAAGTAGTAGTACATTTGCTTAGCATGCCCATATGATTATCTCATTGTTGAGCAAATAATAATATTTATAAATGCTTATATGAGTTTCTCATTTTGGTTGTCAAATTTTTGTGCTGAGTCTGGC
Source organism: Quercus ilex subsp. ballota (assembly GCA_032727855.1). Classification (NCBI taxonomy): domain Eukaryota; kingdom Viridiplantae; phylum Streptophyta; class Magnoliopsida; order Fagales; family Fagaceae; genus Quercus; species Quercus ilex. The sequence continues at coordinate 5,478,279 of CM064916.1, forward strand.
TTCTTGGAATGTAGATATATGTGGGATAGATACAAAGGACCAAGAGTGGTTCTGCTTCAATCCACAGAGCCTGAATCAGAATGGGAATCAGAAGAACAGGACAACCATGGAAGGGTTCTATAAAGCAACTGGTAAAGATAGGGAAATCAAGTCCAGAGGGAGTTTAATTGGAATGAAAAAGACTCTAGTCTACCATAGAGGGCGTACTCCTAATGGAGAAGGGACCAAGTGGGTGATGCATGAATACCGCACAACCCAGGATGAGTTTGATGGAACACACCCTGGTCAGGTTGGCTTTTGCTTTTCAGTTTGTTTAATTGATGTGATATTGACCTGAAAGTTTTTCTTGATTGTTCAAGAGAATTTTTGTTTTATTTTTTTATTTTGCCTTTTATTTTTTGTGTTGATTTAAGATCGTTTTGCCTCCAACATCATTGGAGGTGACTTTAAAGAGGGTTGATTCAGTTAAAAACGGTTGTGGAAGATGTTAAATTTGCTAATTTTAAGTGAGAATTATCATTTTTGCTGAATTAATGATCTCTTGATATGTTTTATTGGTGAATTAAGTGAGTTATCCTTACTTTAAAAAGGTAGGCTGTTGGCTTTTATGATTCTCTTATAACTTAAGAATTCACAATTACTTGTATAACTTGCCAAACCTCTACTAATGGGATTAGATCTAAGGGCCCTTTCCCCTCAACCCTGAAAGTCAGTTTTTTGAGCTTATTTTGGTCAGTTTCACACCAAAAAAAAGAAAGCTTTTCCTTTTATCCTTTTGCTTTTTTTAAAAATATTTTTATAGAAATTAGCAAAGTGAATCTAAACTCCACTTTGTTGTGTGTTATGATTCTAAGGAGAAGTAAGAAGATGAGATAGTCTTATAAATAGAGTGTTAGTGTAGCTTCTGTGTTGTGTGTGAAAATCATAACACAATGCTTTGCCAAGTGCATTATTGGCAAGAACACCTTGTGTATTAGGGATTCTGGTTTTTTAAGTTTGTGGTTGTGGTTGTGGTTATAATTCATATAATTAATAGTAAATTTTGGTTGGGTACATTACTACTCTATATATAGGACTATCACATCTCCTTACTTTTACTAATGTGGTATTTATCGCTTATAATAGGAACTGATATGCCTCATTAAATTTGTTAGAATATGGCTCAAATTCGTATTCTGACTTGGTTTGGTTAAAATGGTGTGGAATAAAAGTTTATTCCTTGTTAAAGAAGGATTTTGATATTTCTTATCCATTAAAGAAGGTACTCTTAATCCATAAAGAGTTAGATATTGCAATCTTATATAAAGACAGTGTTGCAAGAGATTGGTGGCTTTAGCTCAAGAGATTGAGGAGAGGAGGAGACTCTTAGAAGAACATGGAGTGGTTTTTCTGATCGTAAGTAGTCTAATGGTTTCTTTTGGATTGAACGATACCCTTACATATGAATAGAGAATTTGTATGTTTTCTTAAGGTAAGAGCAACATTGGGTGTATTAAGTTTTGAGATTCTAAGTTTCTCCTTGTCAATTGGTATTAAGAGTTTGTTTTGTGTGTTATGGGATTTGTGATAGTCTGTTTGTGACATTTGTGTGTGATTCTTGTGAGGGTATGCTAATTTGTTTGAGGTTTTGTTGAAGGTGGTTGTAATTCATATTGTTGATACATGATAGTGGGTTTTGATTGGTGTTGTTGCTTGTGGATGTAGGCATGGAGTTAGCTGAACCATGTTAAATATGTTATCTTGTATGGGAATTATTTTTTTCTTTTCTCGTATGAATGCACTTAATATACTAGTATGAGGGAGAGTTGTTTAAGATGGTTTGGTTATGTTCAAAGGAGAGCGTCTAATGTACTATTAAGAAAGAGTGAGTTGATTCTAGTTGAGGGAACAAAAAAAGGTAGAAGAAGACCAAAATCACACTAGTAGAAGTAATAAACAATGACATATCAATTAAGAGAGTAACAGAGAGTATGAATGGAGGAAAAGAATACATATGGCCATCCCTAACTAATCTGTCGAGGATCTATAGTTGACCCCCAAATTTTGGGACTAAGACTTTGTTTGTTTGTTTGTATGTTTTGTGAATGTGCTTCTATTAGCCCCAAATCACAATTTTTTTTTAATCACTGTGGGATTTGAAAATTAATAAGGAAAATTTTAAATTATCCCCTCACTGGACTCAAAACAAAATTTATGTAGATTCCTTTATCATTAGTTTGCTTTTGCTTTACTGAAGGCACTTCCTTAAATTGACACCTATTATGTAGCAAATGTCTTTGTAGGACAACTTCCTCTATTTCATTATTATTAGTTATAACATTTCTGACACATATTTGCATACTGTTTTTTGCATTTTTGTGGAAACTCAATTTGTTGTGTATATCAGGCAATGATGTTACGTTCATCCAATTCACTTGGGTGCTTTACTTTATGCAGAAAGCCTTTGTCCTCTGCCGCTTATTCAATAATGAAGAAAAGAGTAACAAAGGTGGATCTGCAAAGTCCAAGCCAGCACTGGCTCCTCTATCTCCAGCATTAGAAGTGCAAGTTGAATCTTATCAAACAAGTATTCAATCTTGTTATTCTGAAATTTCTGATGAAATGATGTCTGATGTTGCAAAAAATCAAGCAGCAGAAGTGACATCTACTGAGGTGATAGGAACTTAGTTCATCACAAGATACTTTCTATGTTTTTATTTTTGGAATTGAGAAGTATTATATTTTAATCAGGTACTTATCTTGTGCATTCATGTATCTTCCATCAGGTTGGTTTTAATCTGGAGCAATCTTCGAATATGTTCAATGTCCTGTCCCCTGGGGACTCTCCACCAAGTTTATCCCCCATCGCACCTGTTTTTTTGACTCCCAATGTCTCTGAGGATTCAACTCTTATTAATCCTCTTAATGATCCAGATGAGTTCTTTCATAACACATCTCGCAGTCAAAATAATCTTGCTGTTGACAATGAGACCCTGAAAAGCATGGCCTCTTTTAAGGACAATGGGTCATGCAGTGGGTCAGATGCCAATGCACAGGTAAGTGAAAACTCTCAAGTTATTGTTTATTATTTGTTCTTGCAAGTTTTTTCAGGATACTTTAAGGGTGTGTTTGGATACCGCTTATTTTGCTGAAATTAAAAAATTATTGCTGAAAGTACTGTAGATAAATATAAAAGTTAGTTGAAATAGTATAGTAGAGCTCATAAATAGTGTCAAAAAGTGCAGTGAGGCCCATGAATAGTAGCAAAAATAAGCTGAATAGTAAAATAATTTTTATTTATAATTCCAATCCAAATGTACGCTAAGTTGCGTTAATTTGCACCCTAATACTTGTTATACTCCTTTGTGGGTACAATTGTCATTATCATTATTATTTGGGGAATTAGAAGTGCAGATAACTAATTATATGCTTATCTTGGTTATTCATTTTTCTTCCATCAGGTTGACCAGATAACTTCCGTTACACCTGCTGTTTCTTCTCCTACCATAGCTGAAGCTTCTCTTAAAGAAGCAGAGTCTATGCTAGCACCAGCTTCAGTGCCTCAAGAATTAGGCAGTGGAGCTGACAATTATCCCCCAAGTTTTCGATTTTCTACTGCAAAAAATTCTGATGGAATAATATCAAACACTAAAACACCCATTGAGTACAAGAATGATGGTTATAATACTTCTGTTGATAGAAATCAAGTGGAAGTAGTCACATCTGATGAGGTGAGAAAGGATTTAAATTCAAGCATAAAAGAAATTTATCTGCCAGGGTAGTTAACTGGTTTAGTACCTATCTTATTCATTTATGTTTCTAACATCGTTGATTTGCAGGTGGAGGCATGCTCGAATATGTTCTCCGTCTCACCAGAACCACTAGTTAGCAACATGTATTCCCCATTTCACTCTCAAGTGCAAGCAGAGTTATATTCTTCTTGCACCTATCACCCTTCTGCCAATGATTGTCATTGGGGGGTGTCTGACCAATATGGCACAAATGAGCCAGATCCCATTATCTCTGAGTTCTGGGATTCAATTTATAAACCAGATGTGTACTTTCGTAACGCATCTTTGAGTCAAAATAATCTTGCTGTTGATGATGAGACCCTGAAAAACATGGCCTCTTTTTTGGACAATGGGTCATGCGGTGGGTCAGGTGCCAATGCACAGGTACGTCAAAACTGTCAAGATGTTTATTATTTTATCTTTCAAGTTTTTCCAGGATATTTTAATTTGTGTTAATTTGCACCTCAAGACTTGTTATACTCCTTTGTGGGTACATTTTTACTTGTTCAAAGTGGTTTATTTGTGTCTTTTATCTTTGGATAAATTTGTCTTCAAAAAACTAACCTTGCATTGTTTTTATGTACAACAGTCTGTGCAAGAGTATCAAGGTTTGGTGAGGTTTGAAGAGGTCATCAAGCCAAAGGTTTCATCATCTCTGTGATGTGAGGGTCTCCGGATCTGATCATAGGATCTGATTGAAGATCATAAAATTCTACAACTAAAAAAACATCAATGATTTAGGTAGATAAGTAACTGTTAATATTACTTAAAAGACAAGGCTAAAATCAGAAGAATTATTAATCTTTCTAGGAAAGAACTTACAAGAAAAAAATGTTTTTCCTTAGAAAGAGTAAAAGAATTTTTAATACTCTTTGAAAACAAAGCTGTAAAACTCAAAAGAATACTCTCTGTTTTTTGGAGCCACAAGAATACTGTTTCTTAAAAAGCTCTAAATAAAGTTTAAATATTCTTTGAAGACAAAGCTAAAACTCAAAGATTTATTAATATTCTCTGAAGTCCAGTATGTATCGGTACGTTCCACCAAAATTCTGGGGATTTTGCTGAAAATGGGAGCTCTGCCTCTTCCCACTTACATTTGCAAACATTCTCCAAAGACTCTTTTGAAGAGATTCACTCTTTTTCAACTCAAACAGACTTGGAGTCTCTTTGAGAGACTTATAGCCTTCTCCAAGTCAGACAGAGTTAATAGTCTTCTACTCTTTTTCGAACCACAGACCCATGGATTGTTACTCTCCCCCACAATTAGGGTTGGGATTTTTAAAAGTCCTAAGGCCCATTTGGTAAGAGATTTCTAGTAACGTTTAAGTTTTGTGGGTTTACGTGTGGGTGAAAAAGTGTGTGGAAATACGTGTTATAGGGTTTAAATAACAGTTTTCGATGTTTAAACATCGTTTATTTAAACAACTGTTTTTATTGTTTAAACACCGTTTATTTAAACAACAGTTTTCGTTGTTTAAACACCGTTTAAATCGTTGACGTTGTAAAATAGTAGAATTATGAGATTCAAGATCCTGATCAAGATTTTAGAAACCTCCGGACAGACTCCGTTACAGAGACAAACAACTATGGTAGATTACTGTACCGTCACTTCTGTGTATAATATTGATGAGCACTGGTAATGCGTCCTTAGTTGCTGGTGATGTCAACGAATTCTATATGTATATAATGAATTAAGCTATCATTTGGAATTAGTATGAGGATTTGGCAACTACGAAATTGGAAGCAAGGCTTCATTGTTGTTAAATCTGTATGCAGTATGAATTATGTTCAACAGTACTGATAATCGTCTACTTTCTGTATGTATATAATGATATTACTCTTTCTGTATGTGTATAATGATATTACTCTTAAGTCAACCGATGATTTTCATTAGTGTTATCATCTCTAATGTTTGGGATGGTTAAAATTTGTTTGCTGGAATGTGGTTGTTTTTGAGATGCTTCTGTGTGTTTAGACAAGAAGAATGCATGAAAACAGAATTCAAGTTGAGCTAGAATTGAAGCATGCACAATGAAAAAGGCTAATATACACAGGATTGGAATGAGTGACATGGTACAGGACCTCCAGATTGAAGGTGCTATAATCAGGTGCGTTCGGCTTATAATTCTGTAGTTAATACAGGAATGTCTTCAGGTAAAGCTTTAATGGTTGTTGAATTTCAATGTTTTATTATTAATGTTGGTATTATTTTAAGTGCATATATTGTTTCAGAATATTCAATAAACCTTACATAGATTTAAGGTGTCCTGAAAATTGATGTGGTTTGGCTAATGGTTATTCAGAATTTTCACATCAATTTGATGAATTTTCAAATGACATATTACAGTAAGCAACAGTAATTAGTAATCTTTCTTTGTAAGGGGCCCATTTGCAACCTATGTTTTACAACTTCTTTCTAAAATAGAGTGATATGATTACTTAATTTCTAAATTTTCTTGAAATTTAATGAATCCATCTCTTCGTTTACTTCTTTCTAAAATAGCGTTAAAGACTAAGTGATGCTAAAACTTCCTTTTTGATTTAGAGGATTTTCCTCAATATGGAAAACCTTATAATCTGTTCTAGAATCTCTCTACTTTAGTTCTCTTACTTCTTATTGGTTCTAATTCAAAATTTTCTTGTGTCTGTAAAGGAGAAGTAGAAGAATTACGTTGTGATAAAATATTTTATTGAACTATTGTACTCCTACTTTTTTTCATTAAGAAAAATAGCACCACCTGATTCTAAAATTATATTAATTTCAATGTCCAAAAATCTATAGGTTGTACAATAAATTGTATAACTAAGAAAAACAAAGGTAATAGCTCTAATTCCTATTTCGAATGTTTTAGGGTCTGTAAGACTTATATCAACAAGACAACCACACACTCTTAGTGTGTGTATCGCAAAAATTATTTTTGCCAACTTTTATTGTACTATTTAGCTTATTTTTTTTACTATTTATGGGTCTTATTATATTTTTTTATACTATTCATGAGTCCTATTGTACTATTTCAGCTAACTTTTACTTTTATTTACAGTTACTTTCAGCAAAAAGTTTTCAGTTTCAGTAAAATAAGCGAATGTTTCAGTAAAATAAGCGAGTTTCAGTTACAGGACTTTCAACAAAAAAATTTTAGGCTCTTAAATGATCTAAAATTTGGTTTATGTTCCTTCCACAACCCAAAAGGTGTGATTTTAGTTTAGTTTTCTTAGGTGGAACCCTATCTAAAACAAGACAATTGACAAGTAATTGATATTGCACCTACCCAAAGGTTTAAGAGAGTGTTTGATTCTATTAGTGTAGCATTTGTTAACTCAATTAGAGCAATTTTTTCTTTCAAGCAAGCCATTAGAAGTAGGTGAGTATGGCTGAGTAATTTTATCGATAATTCCTAAGACTTATCAAATGAATTAAATCCAATAGATTCATACTCTTGGCCTCTATTACTTCTATATCTTCTAAATTGATTTTCAACTTGTTTAAGAAATTATTGGAATTTTATTCAAAACCATCACTTTTATTTTTTCAATAAATAAACAATTGTTTACCTAAAAAATAATCATAAATCGAAGTGATAAAGTGTCTATCTGCTTTAGTGTGAATGAATTTAAGAGTAAGACTATAAGCGTGTGGAGCTTTTTAGTGAGCGTCATGTGAAGCCTTGAAATACATATAGATTGGATATGGACCAAATGGTGGGTATAGCCAAAAAAAAAAAAAAAATTATATTAGGATATAATAAGTTTTATTTATATAAACCTTATACATTGAGATATCTTCTATATTAAAAAAAAAAAAAAAACTTTTTAAATAGATCTATCCTAAAAAAAAAATCTAAATATTCATTTATTACATTGATTTAGTGATACCAATTATATTTTTTGAACTTATCGGTTTGTAAATTTGTTCTAATACATTTATCAATTGTTTTATATAAATGGAGAGGATATTAAAATGTCTTTTTTTAATATACTATAATTGATTGACTAATTTGAACATATCCAAATATATATATATATATATATATATTATTTTTTGAGGAACAATTTTTTTTTTAAAGGCATACTTACATTTTATGAAACACATATAATATGTTATATTAAGTTTAAACTATTATATAATTATAATGTCTACATTATTGAAGCTTGAATTTTAAGGTACTGTTTAGAATATTTATCATTTTTATTGCTTTTTAAGGGGCCATGTCTCTAATTTTTAATGCATATTTTGTTTGTAATTTTTAGCTCAAAACTAAAGAGTTTGGTCTAAGTAGAATTAAATTTTATACTTTTCTAGCCAAAGATTAAGAAAAAAAAAATTTGAGCCAAAAACAAAAAAGACAACCTACCCAAAATAAATAAATAAATAAACGCATAATTTTCCAAAATGGATTGAATGCACCAAAGTGAACTTATAAGACCGAATAGACTGAAACATATTGAACTGGAATAGACCGAATTGAACCGAAATGCCAACTGACATGGCTTAAAAGGAGCTTAACAACAAATGATATACTTCAGGTAAAAAATGATAACAACTTACTATATTAATTTTTTGTAAAAAAAATTGTAAAATAGTTTAACATTTGTCCTTAAATATAATATTGACAGATGTATATAGAAAACTTCTACCACCAGGTGCACCACGACCTATACTAGTGATAATAACAAACAATTGATAGATGAGGAATCTAGAATCTCAAGAAAAAATTAAGTCCAAAATTATGATTTAACTTGGTCACTGTATGAAACTTGTTAGACAAGTATTCAAAAAAAAATTTTAAAAATTCAAATATTTCATTTTTAGGGACACACACCTTAAGTTTTAAGTTGTGTGAATTATGTCCGTCAGTCTCAACGTCGCAAACAAGTCGTGGAAAAATGCGCGCAAAAGTCACAACTTGTTGGACAAGTTGTGCTGACGAGATTAAGGACTATGTGTGGACTTACCTTTTAGCTTAAAAGTAGAAAGGACTACGTGTGTGCAAAAGTCCAACTTGTTGGGCAAGTTATACTGATGATATGATAAGCCCAAGACCTCCCCACAGCTGAGCTCATTTTCTTCTGTGCACTTGTTTTCTGTTATGGATTTCAAGAGCAGAGCCTGTCTAGTGTTTGATTCCTAATATCTTTCTTTCTTCTAAGTTTCTCAGTGAGGCTTTTACTGGGTTTCTTAGTAAAGCTTCCTGTGTGTGTGTGTGAGGGAAGTGTTGAGTTTGGAATAGTTTTCTTTCTTAGATAGTTTCTCAGTAAATCTCTTTCTGGGTTTCTCGGTAAAGCTTCCTGCGTGTGTGTGTGGTGGAAGTGTTAGTTTGGAATAGCTTTCTTTATTAGATAGTTTCTGAGTAAAGCTTTCTCTGGCTTTCTCAGTAAAGCTTCTTTGAGAGTTTCTCAGTAAGCTTTTTTCTGTTTTTCTCACTAAAACTTTTTCTGGGTTTCTAGGTAAAGCTTCCTGTGTGTATGTATGTCAGTGTCTTTCTTTCTTAGATAGTTTCTGAGTAAAGCTTTTTCTGGCTTTATCTGTAAAGCTTATTCTCTGTGTGTGTGTGTGTGTGTGTGATGGAAAAGCTGAGTTTAGATTTGCCACATGGGTTCAGATTTAGTCCGACGGACAAGGAGCTCATCGAACTCTTCCCGAAGCCGAAGATCGCTGGGAATGATGAAGATATTTACTTTGTTCCTGAAGTTGAGTTTTATAAACTGGAGCCCTGGGATTTACAATGTAATCTTCTTATTTTTATTATCACACACCCACCTGCATTTCTTGGAAATTTGTTACTTTGTTTTGAAAGATAAGAAAGTGCTTTTTTCCTTGTATTAGTTTGTTAATTGTTGTTGGAATCATGTTGTAGATTGTTGCTTGTTTTGTGTGCTTTTTATAGATTTTTTTTTCTTGGACAAGTGTATTAGATTAATTGATCAAAACAAATGGCTACAGAGATCATGGCAGCTACCTGATTCCATATTCCAGTCCTAACAGTGTGTGTGTGTGAGTATTTGTTTTCTGGTTTGTTGTGTTAGCTATGCAAGGTGTTTTTCTTTTGTTTATTCTTGTATAACTGATGCTTTCTTGGGGCATCTTCCTCTGCTTTTGTATAGTTTTTTTTTCTTCTTTAATACATTTACTTCCTCAGAAAGAAAAAAGTTGATATAATTTTTGTTGGTGGTTTCTCTTTTGCATAATTGTGACAAGAAAGTTGATTTTCTTAAATTTGTTTTTGTTTGAATTCAAAGTAATGATTTTGCATTTACTCAATTTGAACATTTGATTTTCTTATTTTAGACCTTGAATTTTTATTTTTTTGATGGTACTATTAGTTTCCCATTTTGTTAACTTTGATAACAAAATTTAAAAATCACTCCTTGTAAGAATTTTTGTTTGACTTTCATTTTGATCTTGCAACTTAAATTTTGTAAGTAGTACGTTTGCTTCGTATGCCCATATAATTGTTGATAAAATAATAGTATATATGCTTTACTTTCTTGTTTATCTCATTGTTGATTAAATAACAGTATATATACTTATGTGATGTGAATTTCTCATTTTGTTTGTCAAAATTTTATGCTGAGTCTGGTTTTTTTGACTGTAGATAAATCTGGGATAGATATAAAGGACCAAGAGTGGTTCTTCTTTGCTGCACAGGGCCTGCAGCATCAGAAAGGGAAGGGGAGGAGTAGGAAAACTGAGAAAGGGTACTGGAAAGTAACTGGTAATGATAGGGAAATCAAGTCTGCAGGAAAAGTGATTGGAATGAAAAAAACTCTGGTCTTCCATATAGGTCGTTCTCGTAATGGGACTAAGTGGGTAATGCATGAGTACCGCACAACCCTGAAGGACCTTGATGGAACACACCCCGGTCAGGTTGGCCTTTTCTATTCAGTTTGTTTGATTGATGTGATATGGACCTGAGATTTTTTATTGATTACTCAACTGAGTGTGTGTGCGCACGTTTTGATTTAAGATCGTTTTGCCTAAATCATTGGAGGTATATTTAAAAGAGGATTGATTCAATTAAAAAGGATTGTGAAAGCTGTTAAATTTGTTAAATATAATTGAGTTAACATTCTTGATGAGTTAGTGTGGTTTGGTTTCAAATTAAAAAGCTAACTTATTTTACTATTTAGCTTATATTTGCTACTATTCATGGCTCCACTGCACTTTTTCAACTAATTTTTACCTTTGTCTATAATATTCTCAGTAAAAAGTTTTCAGTTTCAGCAAAATAAGCGGATCCCAAACAGACTTTTATTGATCTCCTGATATGTTTAATTGGTGAATTAAGAGAGTTATCCCTACTTTAAAAAGGTAAGTCTGTTGGCTTATGTGTTTGTCCTATAAATTCAGAATACACCATTACTTGTGTAACTTTAATAAGTTGCCAAACTTCTGCTAATGGGATTAATAAATATATGGGCCAATTCTCCTCAACTCTGGAAGTTAGTTTTTTGTGCTTAATTTACCAGTTTCCATACCAGAAAAAGCCCCCAAACACCCACCAACCCCCCCCCCCCCCCCCCCCACAGGGGGTTTTTGTGAAATAAAATAATTTTAATTTTCTTTATAGCAATTAGCCAAGTGCATGTAAATGCACGCTTAGCATGTCTGGCCAAAACAGAAACTCTCTAAGCGTGCATCTAGAATGAGGTTTTATTGAGGAGTGGAGGAGACTCTTGGAAAAATAGGGAGTGAGTTTTTTCAAAAAGTAGTTTGATGGTTTCTTTTGGGTTGAACAAGACTCCCATGTATGAATTGAGAATTTGTTTGTTTTGTTAATGTAAGAGCAACATTGGGGTTGTAGCTTGCATGGAATTTACCGAACCATGCATAATATTGTTATCTTGTACTTTTTTTTTTAAATTGTTCGCATGAATGTGCTTCTGCTAGCTGCAAATCACAACTACTTTTTAATCACTGAGGGATTCTAAAGCCAATAATGAAAATTTTAAACTATCCTCTCACTGGACTCAAAAAAAAAAAAAAAAAAAAAAAAATTATGTACATGCCTTCATCATGGGTTTGCCTTACCAAAAGTGCTTCCCTAAATGGACACCTATTATATATCTAATGGCTTTGTATGACAACCTCCTCTATTTCATTATTATTAGTTATAACATTTCTGATACATATTCACATACTGTTATTTGCATCTTTGTGGTACTTCAATTTGTAGTATATATCAGGCAATGATGTTACGTTCATCCGATTCATTTGGGTGCTTAAAATTATGCAGAAGGCCTTTGTGCTTTGTCGTTTATTCAATAATGAAGAAAAGAGTAACAAAGGTGGACCTGCAAAGTCTAAGCCAGCACTGGCTCCTGTATCTCCTGCATTGGAAGTGCAGGCTGAAACTTATCAAACGAGTAATCAATCTTGTTATGCTGAAATTTCTGATCAAATGATGCCTGATGCTACAGAACCTGTTCAGTGTAACAATCACGAAGACTATCATAATGAAGATGTTGCAGAAAATCAAGTGGCAGAAGTGACATCTTCGGAGGTGATAGGACACTTTCTATGTTATTTATTTATTTTGGAATTGAGGAGTATAGTAAATTAATCAAGTACTTATGCACTCATGTTTCTTTCATCAGGTTGATTTTAATAAGGATATGGAGCATCTCTTGCATATGTTCTATGTCCCGTCTGCAGAGGACTCCCCATCAAGTTTATGTCCCAACACTTCAGGTGTTTCAACTCCTATCACTGTCAAATCTTCTTGTGAAGCAATGCAATCTGAACCAACATTGGCTCCAGCGTCTCAAGCATTTCCGGAGCAAGTTGAAAAGCATCTTATTAATTGTGGAACAAGATTTGACATTGTAGCACCCTTTGCATGTAGCAATAGTTATAGTGAGTACGCTACAGAAAATCAGGTGGCAGAAGTCAAGGCTACAGAAGTGAGAAAATATTATACTTTCATCTTAAAAAAGTTTTTATTGTTATTAAATTGTGGGAATTAATAGTGCAGAAAACTAATTTTACTCTTATCTTGGTTATCCATGTTTCTTCCATCAGTTCGAGCTGGAAATGGAGGAAGCACACAAAATGTTCTATTCCCGTCCACCAGAGCCATTAGATTGCAACTTTTTCTCCCCATCAACTTTAACCCCCGTTGCACCTGCTGTTTCATTTCCTACCACAGTTAAAGCTTCTCTTGAAGAAGCACAGTCTGTGCCAGCACTAGCTTCAGTGTCTACAGAATTAGGCAGTGAAGTTGACAATTATCCCACGAGTTTTCGACGTATTCCTGCAGAAAAGTCTGATGGAATTATATTGAACACTATAGCACCCATTCAGTACAATGGTTATAACACTTATGTTGGAAAGGATAGAGTGGCAGAAGTAGCATCTGATGAGGTGAGAAAGGAATTAAATTCAAGCATAAAATAATTTCTATCGTCCAAGTGTAGTTTAACTAGTTAAGTACCTATCCTATTCATTTTTCTAACTACAGGTTGATTTGCAGTTGGGTGTCTCATCAGAGCCACTAGGTTGCAACATGTTATACCCATCACGCTCGCAGATGCAAGAAGAGTTAGGTTCTTCTTGCAGCTCTTACCCTTTTCCCAATTACTTAAACAGTGGTCATTGGGGGGTACATCACCAATACGGCATGAATGAGCCAGTTCCCAATATCTCTGAGTCCTGGGTTCTGACTCTTGGTAACCGTGGTGACTGCTTGCATAACAAGTCATCTAGCAGTCAAAATAATCTTGTGTTTGATAATGAAACCCTGATAAACATGATCTCCGCTAAGGACAATCTTGCAGATGCCAATGCAAGGGTAAGTGAAAACTCTCAAGATAGTGTTTATTAATTAATCTTGCAAGTTTTTCCAAGAAATTTTAAGTTGTGTTAATTTGCTGCTCAAGACTTGTTCAGATAAATTGGTCTTCTAAAATCTAACCTTGCATTGATATTATGTACAACAGATTGAGCTAGAGCATCAAGATTTGGTGTGGCTTGACTAGATCATCAATCCAGAGGTTTCTTTGGGGTTGTTAAAATCAGCATCATATATAGAATCTGTTGGAAGGTCTTCGGATCAGATCATAGGTTCAGATTGAAGATCATAAAATTTTACAATTAAAAAGTGTCAATGATTTTGGTACAGAAAATATTGTTAGTATTACTTTTAAACAAAACTAAAAATCAGAAGAACTATTTATCTTTCTGAGAAAGAACTTATCAAAAGAATGAATCTTTTTCAGAGAGTAAAAAAAATTCAATACTCTTTGAAGACAAAACTGTAATTCAAAAGAAGGTGGTCTTTTTTAGGGTAAGGCTTGGGCGGAGTGTATGCACTGGATCCAAAATGGTGTGGGCACGTTACTGCATCGTATTGGGTGACCCAAGCCACTTAAAGTTTGCAAACATTCTTCAAACTGTTCTCAAAACAATTCAATGTTTTTCAACTCAAACAGACCTAAAGTCTTTTTCAAGTCAAACAAACTTATGGTCTCTTACAGACCACAAACCCATGATCTTTTACATTCAAAAGCCTAAGCCTCCTTTTACAACTCAAACAGACCTAGAATCATTGCTACCTTGGGTTGTTGCTATCTCACAGATTTAGATCCGTGGCTGTTGTACGATGCAATTACCATTTGCAGTGACATGCAAAAGTTAAGATGGTAAAAGTTTCAAAAATTAAAATTATAAAAGGTTATTTTCTTTACCATCTTAATTTTTACATCTCACAACCAAGTGGTAATTGCATGGTGATCCAAATCCCTCCCTTGCCTTGCCTCTAAAAAAGGTCCTTATTTCAGCTCCATGTTGAATTTGATGGTTTCTTTAAAAGTTCCCAATCTGGGTTGGGATTTTAATAAATCCTGTGCTTAGAAAAACTTCTAATTGAGATTTAAATCATTGATGTTTTATATTTGTAGAATTGTGAGATTTAAGATCCTGGTCGAGATTTTTACAACCCCTAAACTCTGTTACAGAGTGAAACAAGTACAATTGATTACTGTGCTGTCACTTCTGTGTATAACGCAATTTCTATTTTATATTAGTGGGATGTATTAATATAAAATAGTGGTTCGATTCACTCCCATGTGAGAGTGGTGTGATAAATCCCGGTGATAAAAAATACCTTCTTGTGTATAATATTGAGGGGCACTGGACAACTTTGGTGTTCTTACAGAGAGAACCTTACAAGTGCAATACAAGTGCAATACGTCCTCATCTGCTGGTGTTTTGAACCAATTCTATGTATATATACTGAACTGAACCATTGTTTGGAATTAGCTTAAGGATTTGGAAACTTCAAAATTGGACTAAGACTCTGTTATCGATAAATTTGTGTACAGTGTGATTTATGTCCAACTGTACTGATAATTGTTTACTTTCTGCAGACATGTCATGAAATGTACTCATTAATGCTTGGGATGGTTAGTGTTATCATCTTAGTAGTGTTACTGGCATAACATTTTTACAACAATTTTGCAAGTTTTTTGTCGCCTAAACTTTGTTGTAAAAATGTTATGTCCTTAGCAGCTTAGCTTTATTGTTTCATCTTGAATGTTTAGGATGATTAAAATTTTTTTGCTAGAATGCGGGTGTTTTGAGATGCTTGTGTGTTTAGACAAGAAGAATGCATGAAAACAGAAATCAGAGATATAATTGAACCATGTACAATGAAAAAGGCTAATGTACACAGGATAGGGAAAATAACAATGTCCAGGACCTCCAGGACCAGGTTGAGGGTGCTATACTCAGGGTTAAGGGCTTTTGACTAAAAATCCAGTAGTAGTTAAATAAAGGCATGTCATTCAGGTAAAGCTCTATTGATTGTCCAAGTTCATTGTTTTGTTATTAATGTTGCTATTATTCTAAGGGTGCGTTTGTGTAAGGCTTATTGCGTTTGCGTTTGTATAAATTTCGTTTTTTGGCTGGTCAGTGGCACTGTTCATAGACCAGCCAAGTGCTAAAAACAGGTGGACAGTAATTTGTAGCAATAAAAAATATTTTGCTATAGTGTTTTCAACAATAAGTTTTTAGTTTTCAACAAAATAAGCGATATTTAAACGCACGCTAAGTGCATTCAGGCTTCAAAGATGGGTGCTTTAAAATGATGATAGTTTTACAATTGAAACTTACACAGTATTGTTTGTAGAATATTGTATTAATCTTCTTACATGGATATGAGGTGTCCTAAACCTTGATATAGTTTGGCTATTAAGAATTTTGTTCATTATATACGTAGGATGTTCTCTTTCTAGTTTCAATTAAAAACTCTAATTTCTGCTTTTTCTGTTTTCATAATTTCGAGTGTCTTGCCTCAAAAGGTTGCAATTTTCAGGTCTCAGGATATATATATATATATATATAAAGGTGCAAAGCCATTTCCTGATTGCCTACTAGGGGGTAAAAAAAGCAAAGAAAAACAAAGTCTTTTTGGTCTTATCTTTCTTGCTACAAATTTAAAAATGTTTGGTCTTTATTTAGTGTTTCACAACAAAAAAAAAAAAAAAAAAAAAAAAGGTTTTTTTGGGGTGAGAGAGGCTCGAACTCTCGACCTCAGGATAACTCTTTAAGCTATGAGACCTACGCGCTAGCCAACTGCGCCACCACCCCTTGATGTTGAGATTCTCGAAAACCTTCTTATGTGATCCAATTGTGTGCATGAAAATCCGTTTCCATTTTCCAAACCTACTATTCAATTCCCTCTTTGTTTTCCCTGCAAATGGTATAATTGTAAGAGTCACATTCAAGGTTTTCAAATATTCCAAGACAGATCCTATGATAATCATTCATCTTAAAGACAATAATTTTATTCATCAATGTCGATGGTCTTACTAGGGACTAGTACAATCATAACATAATCCCGAGCAATGTTAGTACCACAATACATTACACAATTTTTGCTATAATTCATCACGTGGCGAGTTGTAAGTAATAAAGAAAAATGATGGGTCTAGTCTACTATGAGTCTACATCTCTACCATTCACAACTCATTACATGATGAGTTGTGACAAAAATTATGTAAAATATTGTTATACACAATTCCTATAATACAAGTACATGTTTCTTATAAACCCTGATCTTTTATACAATTGAATAGTATATTTATTTTTTGGGTCATGTTAACAGTGCCCTTCAGGCAATTTTTTATAAATCAATTTAGGAAATTTTTATAGTACTTTTATAGGTAATTGAAAAAACTATCAAAATATTAATTAATTTTTTTCTTTTTCTATAAAAACTTTTCTAAAATGATTTATTAACAAATGCTCTTAGGACATTTATTAACTTTTTATATACATTTTAAAAATTTTTTTTTTTTGTTGAGTCCCAGACATATTAAATTTCCAACCTTGTAAAGTGGTCATTCGTTCGCGTGTCAGATTCGTGTTGTGTCGATTTATGAGTAGCCAACTATATGGGTCAACACTAACTTGACATGTTTATTAAATGGGTCAAGATTCCTCAACCTTAACACGACCCATTTATTAAACGAGTCAGTCGTGTCGACTTGTTTATCAGATTTTATAAAAAAGAAAAAAAAAATAGTATTAACCAAATTGATATGAATTATGAAATATAAAAAATATATATATAAAATTTAAAACTAATGAGTAACTATACCACAAATAATAATTCAAAATTAAAGCATATCTCAATATCACAAATAATCAATCATAATATGTTAAAGAAAATAAACCACAACAATTAATAAGTTTATATACCTAGGGTTTGAAGAGTATATTGATAAAATGTCATTTAATTAAACGGGTCAAACGCGTTCCGTAGATTGGACACTAATCCAACCGGTTTATTAAACAGATCAGTCATGTCAATCCGAATATAACACTAACCCATTAAGTCTCAACCCATAACTTACTAATTTCGTATTGTATCGTATCGTGTCCAAATTTGCCAACTAATAAGGAAGAAGCTATGGCTGGGCCAAATTCGTATTTCTCCTCCTAGAATTCAGATTAGATGCAGTACTATCTACCCTAAGTAGTATTGCACTGTGTGCAGTAGTTGTTGACGACTGAGATTGAAAGTTTAAAAGTCAACTTTCAATCTCCACTCTTGAATACAAAAAAAAAAAAAAAAAAAAATTTGAAGTCAAAAGTTTGAAAAGCAAAGAATAGAAAGTTTTTGTTAGAGGAATGTGAGAAACCTGATCCTCTCTTCCATCTTGTCCAAGATTCAGTTGATGTCGTTTTACGTTGTTGATTTTCAGTACCATTCAGGTTGTAAAAGCTAAGATGGACACACCCTTTTTGATCTTCCATTGTCTTCATCTTATATTGTTTCTCTCACTCACTTCCCTTTCTTCAATCCAGAGTTCTCAGCATCCAACTTATTCGCAACAGCTTCTAAGCTCAGCTCAGCAAGACAAAGATTGGTTAGTCTCAATAAGAAGGCAAATCCATGAATACCCAGAACTCAAATTCGAAGAGCACAACACCAGTGCTCTTATACGCAGAGAACTTGACAAGCTTGGCATCCCTTATTCATACCCACTTGCCAAAACCGGAATTGTTGCCGAAATTGGCTCTGGTTCTCCTCCTGTTGTTGCTCTTCGAGCTGACATGGATGCTCTTCCCTTGCAAGTAATCCATAATCCTTTTTGTTTTCAGGTTTTGTTTGTGTTTGTATAGGTGTGTGTTTGTTTTTCAAATTGTAGTTTTTGATATGTGTAGGAGCTTGTTGAGTGGGAGCATAAGAGTAAGATTGATGGGAAAATGCACGGGTGTGGACATGATGCTCACACAACTATGCTCCTTGGTGCTGCTAAGTTGCTTAATCAACGCAAAGATAAGCTCAAGGTTTGTTTTTTAAAATTGCAATGAAATGAATGAAAGTGATTTCATTTCTATATGGGTTTAGTACTTTTGTTTTTAATGTGGGTTCTCAAAGGTATGTGACAAGGACCATAGAGGAACTCACTTTGTCATCAAAATTAAGTATAGAATATTTCTTCCTTACCAATCATTTACATCTTGATTACACATTAGGATTAGCATAAGATTCAACTACAGAATCGATGCATGTACAATATGACCTCTCATTGTTTGGGAGAGAATTATCATTGGTGTACATATTGGGACACCACTCTATCGCATTAGTGTTTGAACCCAGTTGTAAATATAAAGATACTCACTTTCTTAATTGTTCCTTGATGTGCAATTCAGTTCTCACATGTACACTCACAACATGTTTCCTGTTATTACTCAATAGAAGGGTTTATTAATGTTTTTAAGCTGGCTTGGCTGTCTACCTGGTGCAAGTGTGTTCATTTCTTCATGTTTTTAAGAATTAAGTTCAACATTTCTTGAGCAATAATTAATAGATAACAGGTTTAGAATTTACTTTTCATGTGCTTTGCAGACACCACTTCTTGGCTAGAATTCTGACTTGCCCTTAGAAAGTTGGCACTTGTTTCTATATGGATGTTCATAAAAGATTTTTGTCTCTCTGTTCTCAAAGTTTTCTAAATTTTTCTTCAACATATGTTATTCTAAAACCGCTTTTAATTTGGGACTGAAGGGAACTGTGAGACTTATTTTCCAACCTGCTGAGGAGGCAGGTACTGGTGCACATCATATGATAAAAGATGGTGCTCTTCGTGATGCTGAAGCTATATTTGGAATGCATATTAGTCCTAACCTACCCACGGGAAGTATAGACTCCATTTCAGGGCCTGCCCTAGCTGCCGTATGCTTCTTTGAAGCAAAAATAGTAGGAAAAGATGGGCATGCTGCAGATCCCCAGAAAAATGTGGATCCAATTCTTGCTGCATCGTTTGTAATTTTGGCATTGCAACAGCTCATCTCGAGAGAAACTGATCCCCTTCATAGTCAGGTATGTCTCTATCCTCAATCTTTTAATGTAATCTATTTGAAAAGTTCCATACTGGGTGGGTGCTTGGTCATGGGTTTATGTACTCGTTGGCCTCTCCACATGATCTAATTTAAGCTTTTGGGTTGGATGCTTATTGTAGCTTCCATTTTGCCCCATTGTGAAAAACTCTCTGTAGAACCTCAGGCTATAAAGCCTTCATCTACATGAGTTTGACAACACCCCCCCCCCCCCCCCCCCCCCCCCCCCCATCCCAAACAAAATAAATTGCTCCCCTCTCTTCCCTGCTAACTTACCTCTTTTCAGTCCAAATTGTTGTCCCCTTTAGTAACTCTAATAGGAGGTTCTCAAAAAAAAAAAAAAAAAAAAATTGGGGGGCTATTTTCAAAATATTTCAGCCATATGGATTTGCAAGAATGAAGTGAATGGGCAACATCATTTTTGTTGTTGTTGTTTTGGGGGCAGGGGGGTATATGTGACTGAAAGCATATAAAACATCCAATGTGACGTAGAGCTAACACTTAGCTTTTTCGTTGAAGGTGCTATCCGTTACTTATGTCAGAGGTGGTACTACATTGGACACAATTCCAACATATGTTGAAATTGGGGGTACTTTAAGGAGTCTCACAACTGAAGGCATGCACCTACTCAGGCAACGGTTGAAAGAGGTATATACCATACCTTAACCTTTTCACTTTTTGCTTTATTAGAAAATAGTTTTGCTGCTTCATTGGTCTACAACACAAGGTAGGACGTGAATTGTCTTTGAAATATAAAGCAACATATCCTTTGTAAATTCAATTTCTGCATAATTGTTATATTTCAACTGTTCAATACTCTTTGTTTGCATTTGCTGGCATTGGAAATCCTCCTGGAAAAGGGTGAACTGTAGTGGCAGAATCAAGCAGTTGGCTTTGGTGTCATGCAGATAACATTGCAATTTTTCCACCCTAACACCGTTATTTGTTTTTGATAGTGGTTCAAGATGCACCCTTAGCTGACACTAATTGTCAGCTTTATGAAGTTATTTTAAGCTTCCTTTTACATTCTTTTCCCCATAAATTCTCTACTTTCATTTTATGACTTTGTTGTGTTGGGCTTTAATGTCTTGAATTTAGTAGTTCATCAGCTCTGTGGCAAGCTCTCAACTGATTTGTTTCCAAAGATGAACATTTTATTTAGAGCAATCACTAGTTTCAAAGTTGGTGAGGTATATAACTGTGGCTGGTTGTAGGTTATTGCGGGACAAGCTGCTGTACACAGATGTAATGCATATATTGATATGAAAGAAGAAGACTACCCGCTATTGCCTGCTGTCATGAATGATGAGAAACTGCATCTGCATGTGCAGAAGGTGGGCAAACTTTTGCTTGGTCCTCAGAATGTCAAGGTGGGCGTGAAAATGATGGCAGGTGAAGACTTTGCCAACTATCAAGAACTGATTCCAGGAGTTATGCTTGGAATTGGAATTGGAAATGAGGACTTGGGTTCAGTTCACTCCCCGCATTCCCCTTACTTCTTTCTTGATGAGGATGTCCTTCCAATTGGTGCAGCATTACACACTTCTCTTGCTGAGATATATTTAAGCGAGCACCAACACTCACCTGTGCCATAAAATTTTCAGAATATGGTGTTAATAACATCAACATTTTTTTTTTGATAACATCAACATTAATCTAAGTTTATCTCAAATGATAGTCTCTTGTTGTCAAACAATGGACCTGGATTCAAATTCCACCTATACGAAAAAGAAAGTTATTAGTGTATTAGCCTGATTGTAAAGAACAATAAGCATGGAATGAATATTGTAGGTTTCAAATTAGGGGGGAAAAACATTAATATCAATTCCATGGTGTTGCATGTGTTTGAAACCGTCTGTATATACAAGAAAAATGTAATAAAGTTGGTGTTCTAACCAATAACTTCACATTTTCTTATGTGGATATCTGGCTTTTGCCCAGGCAATTATTATTGATTGGATACTTTGTCTGTGGTATGCAACAAAGTGGTTCAAGGGGAAATTTCACCTACAAATCTACCCATATTCCATTTAAAAATCCTCACTCTTTTCAATTTCCTTTCGTTTTGTCCCTGGCCTAAAGAGAGATGCATGCAATTGTTTTGCAAAATGGAAGTGTGTTTTAATAAAAATATATATTAATTAAGTTAATAATGTTGTTACAAAATTTATTATGAAATATATCAAAATTCATTAAGGCAAATAGTATTTACAAAAATTTTATACCACACTAATCCTAATATCTTGTTATTTATTCTTTACTGTTTTGTAATTAGTTATTTTTCCAACTTATAATAATTTTTTAGCTTTAGAGGGAGTATTGTTTATTTTTTGGAAAGAACATATCGAATGTCTCTTTCGAAAAAAAAAAAAAAAAAAAAACTTATAATCTCAACCTTTGAATTTGAAAAATAAAATATGAAAAGTTAATGTAAAAATGTTTTTGTGAGAGGAATGTGAGAGGAATTTGACCTTCTCTTCCTTTCTTGTCCAAGATTCTGTTGGTGTCGTTTTCCTTGTGTTGATTTTCATTGAGTTGTAAGCTAAGAGCATAAGATGGACTCACCCTTGATCTTCCATTTTTTTCATCTTATTTTGCTTCTCTCATTCACTTCCCTTTCTCCAATCTAGAATAGGACCAAAGTGGACAAAATAGGACCAAAGTGAACCAAATAGGACCGAATAAGACCAAAGTAGACATAATGGATGAAATAAGACCAAATAGGACGAAAGGACGGAATGGGACCAAAATGGACCGAAGTGGGCCTAATAAGGAACAAAGTGGACAAAATGGACTGAATAGGACCAAATAAGACCAATATGGACTGAATTGAATTGAAGTGGACCAAATAGGACCTAAGTGGACCGAAAAGGACTGAATATGACCAAGGTGGACAGAATAGGACCAAATTGGACTGAATTGGACTTGACAGGAACAATGTGGATAGATTGGACCGAATAAGACCAAATAATACCAATGTGGATTGAATAGAACTGAAGTGGACCAAAGAGGACCTAAGTGGACCGAATAGGACTATATAAGACCAAAGTGGACCGAACAGAACCTAAATGAACCAAATAGGAGTATAGGACCGAATAAGACCAAGTGGACATAATAGACAGACTAAGACCAAAGTGGACCGCTGGGGACCAATTAGGACCAAATTGGACCGAATAGAACCAATGTGGATGAAATGGACCGAATAGAACCAAATAAGACCAATGTGGACCTAATAAGACTGAATAAGATTAAAGTGGACAGAATGGACTGAATAGGAATAAATTGGATAGCATATGACCAAAGTGGATTCAATAGACCAAATAAGATAGAAGTGGACCGACTAGGAACGAAGTGGACGCGGTAAGAACAAAGTAGATGAAATAGAGCCAAAGTGGACTAAATAAGACTGAATGGACAGAAGTTGATTGAATAGGACCAAATAAGACCGAAGTGGATTGAATGGACCATTATGTAGATTGATGCGGCTCAACATGAGTTTAACAATAATAAATACTATACTTAAACTTTTAAATATACTAGTTTTTGCCCTGTGTGTTGCATGTAATTTTTTTATAAAAAATTTATAAATATTATTCTTTAGACACCTAAAGTATTTTTTATATATGTTTTTCCTAAGAAATATAAAAAGTATTATAAAAGGGTTTGAAATATTTTTTTTTGATAAACCTGACTTTCATTAACTTAAACAGAACAAACAAAGGAATCTCCCATACAAGCAGCCTTAAGAGAAGGGGGAAGATTTCTTTTATGGAAACAAAAATCACAGGAGGAGTTCAAGGTAAATTTAGCTGCTTCATGAGCTACAGTATTGCCTGTTCTCCGGACCCAACAAAACTTAACAGACACAAAACTAGAAGATAAACTAAGGATATTACTAACAGTGGTGCATGAGTGCCAATCCGGGATATCATTTGTGTTAAGT
This sequence comes from Quercus ilex subsp. ballota, assembly GCA_032727855.1. NCBI lineage: Eukaryota > Viridiplantae > Streptophyta > Magnoliopsida > Fagales > Fagaceae > Quercus > Quercus ilex. The sequence continues at coordinate 5,501,839 of CM064916.1, forward strand.
AGTGCATCAATGCAATTCTTAGCATCTCCTTCGAAGATAACAGACTTCCATTTCTCTTTGATCGCTAATTGCACGGCCCACAAAAGGGCTTGGGCTTTAGCTTGCGTCGGGGCACATAAATGAAATCTTTTTCCCCATAGGAAAAGAATTTCACCTTACTGGTCCCTTGCAACAGTTGCTAAGGCTGATCTGGTGCTATTTAGAGCTACATCAACATTGAGTTTGACCCATCCTTGAAGGGGTGGGTTCCAACTAGCGGTGGCAAGCTCCTGAGGAGAGTGAGCTTCTAGAGAGTAGACTTTCACTAACTCTTGAAATCTTGACTAAACATTTTGTTTAGCACTAAGGACGTTGGCATTGGTTCCAATGAAATGATTGCTGTTTCTGGCCCTCCAGATCTCATCTAAGACCAATGCCATGTTGAGAGATACAATCCATTGTTCTTGTGCTGGAACAGAGGAAGATGGCGGCTCCATGATGAGCTTGCTAAAGTCTTTCGGTGAGTTGAATGTAGTTGCATCAAATCTGAAGCCCCAGCAGGTCGACACCTAGAAAGCTCTGGAAAAAAGGCATTCTAAGAAAATATGAGTGCTAGTTTCTTCTACTGCGTTCCACAAGGTGCACATTGGGTCAATATTGGGATGCCTTACTCGCAAGTTGTCTTTAGTAGGTATAGTATTAGCACAAATTCTGCAAACCAGCATCTTAAGTCTCTTTGGGAATTTAGCTTTCTAAAGCTTTATCCAGGGAGTATGGGTTGAGTATTACTCTATAAATGATTGAAGGAGACCTTGTGGATAGATTTATCTAAGAACCTTCCTTTTGAATCAGGGAGCCAAATTAGCCTGTCTTGCTTGGGGGTAAAGGGGATAGGAATGGTAAGAATTGCATTTGCATCATCCGGGTGAAAATCTCATTAACTAGGCTTCTGATCCATGTTCTAGTGGGTTGGTCAATGAGATCAAAGGCCTTATCACAATTTTCTTGTACTCTTTGACCCTCGGATGGGGCTTAAAATTGTCAATCTAGGGCACCTACGGGTCTGTCCACACATCTATGGACATCCCATCTCCCAACATAATACAAGCCCCTTTTACAACCAATTTCTTAGCAGCTTCTATAGCTCTCCAAGTTGGGGAACTTGCCTTCTTGGGCTCTGCACTGAGCCAACTGTTACTAACTTTGTATATAGTTTGAAGAACCTCCATGCATATGCTTTGCTTACCAGAAATAACCATCCAAGCTAGTTTAGCTAGTAAGGCTAAGTTCACCTTATTTGCCTTTTTAAATCCAAGGCCACCTTGACTTTTGGGATGACATAACTTATCCCATGCAGTCCAAGCAATATATTTCCTATCCCTTTCCTTTGGTTTCCACCAAAATCTCCTAGAGATAGCATCAAATTTGTTGTAGATTTTTTCTAGAACCTTGAAAGACGAGAGCATATAGTTGGGGACGACTTGGGTTATTGAATTTATGAGAGTACATCTCCCAGCCCATGAGAGGCATCGGCTTTTCCAACTTGTCAATTTAGCTTCCAGTTTTTCTTCAAGAAATTTGAAGTATTTAGAAGGAGATCTAGTCAGGAAGAGAGAAGCACCCAAGTATATGGCGTCTTTTTTGAGCTTTTTCATTTAGAGGTTCTATTTTATGGCTTTTTTGATGCTAGTTGCAAAGTGTTTAGAGAAAAAAAATACTTGACTTATTCCTATTAATACATTGACTCGACCAGGCACAATACATGTCTAGGCAATAGGATAGAATCCTTGAATCGTGCCTTGTAGCTTTTGAGAAGAGAACAATATCGTCGGTGTACATGACGTGAGTCAAGACAGGACTTCTAACACTCGCTTTAGCACCACTGATGTTACCTACAGCAAGTTCTCTATCCAGCATCCTTGAAAGAACCACTTGCCCTAAGATGAATAGGTATGGAGAAAGAGGGTTGCCTTGCCTCAACCCTCTACTTGGCTTAAACTGATCCAACTTGCCACTATTAACTAGCACCTCAAAGGCAACAGAAGACATGCAAGACACAATCCACTTGGTGAAAGTATTATTAAACCCCAGATTGAAGAGGATTGCTTGGATAAACTTCCAATTTATTCTATCATATGCTTTTTGGAGGTCCAACTTGATTGCCATGAAGCCATTTTTGACTTTTCTAGTCTTAAAGCTATGAAGGAGTTCATGAACCACGACTTGATTTTCTGCAATCCATCTTCCCGGGATGAATATCGATTGGCATGGGGAAATGATCTTATGTAAGAATGGTTTGAGCTTTGCCACCAACAATTTAGATATAATCTTATACACTACATTGCAGAGACTTATGGGCCGGAAATTAGTCACCGAAGAAGGATTGGGGGTTTTTGGTATCAACACAATTAGAGAGCCATTTGCCTCACTAGGCACGCTGCCATTTTCGAAGAACTTGGTAACAACTTGGATAACTGCATTGCCAACGGTGGGCCAAAATTCTTTATAGAATAGGGCAAGGAATCCATTTGGACCAGGAGCTTTTAGATCTTGCATGTGAAACAAAGCCTCTTTTATTTCTTCCGGCGTGGGGATTTTGTTCAGCACCATGTTTTCTTCCTCAGATATACAGCAAGGCATGAGATTACCCAGGTTCTTTGGGAAGTCAACATCCTCTTCCGTAAACATGTTCTTGAAGGAGGTGTAAAATAATTTCCTGATTTGATTAGAGCTCGTAACCCATTGACCTTCTTCAGATTTAATCGCATCAATATTGTTGTACCTTCTTCTTATGATGGTGGAGAGGTGGAAGAATTTTGTATTTTTGTCACATTCCTTCAGCTACAATTCCCTTGATTTTTGCTTCCAAAGGATCTAGCTTTTCACTAGCCATTCTGAGAGCTCTAACTTAAGCACTTTTTCCAATTCTTCCATTCTTCTCCAACTGATGATTCTGTTGGACTTTGTTGATTTTGCCATAATGCGATTGATTCTGTCATGACAGATCCCAAACACTTGCTTATTCCATTTTCGGAGTGCCTCTCTAGTTGCTGCTTGTTTTTTATACAGCTTGGTGAAAGTTATCCCACCTGCTTCCACATTCCAGGCTTTTTCAACAATTGAGCTGCACCCATTGTCTCTAATCCAAGCCGCTTCAAACCGAAAAGGTTTATGGGTAAAGCTCTCCTCTGGTTTTGTGTCTAGGAGGATTGGTGCATGGTCTGAGTTAATAGCTCCTAGATGAGCTACAACTGCTTTGGGGAAAGCCAACCTCTATGAGATACTAGCAATGGCCCTATCTAGTCTTCTTTTAATAGCTGAACTACCCCATCTTCCTCTAGCTCATGTGAAAGTATTGCCCGAGAAACCCATGTCAATTGCTCCGAACTCAAAAATAAGTTCCTTCAAATAATTAGTTGTTGATGTGCTAGCTCCCCCCTGCTTCCACTGAGAATTTTGTTGTCATTTGTGGTGAAATTGAAGTCAGCAATACAGACCCAAGGGCAGTGACAGGACTCGAGCAGGGCCATAAGATTTTCTCACACCTTTTTTTTTTTTAGCTGGATATGGGGGACCATAAAATCCTACCAAGAGCTAGCTACATAGAACATCAGAGACCTTAACCGCGATAAGGTTATTGCTATATTCCACATGGTGGATCATAAGACCTACTTTTCGCATAACACAAATACCACCTGCAATACCCTTTGCTTCTACCACTCACATATCTGCAAATTTTATTGAATTCATGAATCCTAGAGGCAAAAGCTTTGGTTTCACATAGAAAAATAACATCTGGGCTAGCCCCTTTTATTTGAGCCTGTTAGGTTTTTAGACCCCTTAAAACACAACAATTGGATTAACCTCGTTTATTAGCCAAGTGATTAACTTAGTCAAATTATGTAAATCTAGGTTAACACAATGAAATAATCATATTAAGATATAAAGCAGCGGAAATATAAAGAACACAAAGATATGATCACCCAGGAAAATCAAACCGGTAAAAAACCTAGGGAGGATTTAACCTAGCTATCCTCAAGGTAAAAAGCAAATCCACTAGAAAGAATCGAAGTTCATACAAAAGGACTTACAAGCACCCATGCTCGACTTCCTAATGCTACCCACCAGTAGAACTTACTGACACGACCACGTGCAAGCTCCGAATCCATGGACTCCTTCTTTCTTGGACTTTGCAAAACACAAACACCCATGTTTGTGACTTTGAGATTCCACTTAAAGGTTTAGCAACACAAACTCTCTTGTTTGTGACTCCAAGACCACCCTTGAAGGTTTAGATCATCAGCACCTTTGATGACTAGAGAAGGCAGCAACTTCTACAACACCGGTAAAAGACATAAGAGAGCTTTTGGGTACAAAACCCCAAGATCTGAAAAAGAGGCACAAGATACACTCTAATCTCTCTAAAAAACTCTCAAAACCCCATCTAGGGTTAGCTTATAATGTCATTTAAATACTGGAAAAAACGGCTCGCGATTTGGGCTTTAAACGGATAAGTTATGGCCTTTTTACGTTTTGCTGATTTTGCTGATATGCAATTTTCGATCAATCAAAAATCCCTAGCATCAATCGAGTATCAATCGAACCAACCAACTTGTAACTCATTTGTTTTTATCCCGAACTTGAGTTTTTTGTCTTGGGCTTCAATGTAGACCATTCTAAACTAATGAGACTTAGTTTTTGTCATGGTTTGCCAACATTACAAACTCAAAACCTAACAATCTCCCCCTTTGGCAATCCGTGACAAAACACACATACAACATAATGCCCATATACAATAAAATGCCCAAATACATCACAAATCCCAATCTAAGACTCCTAACCTAGAAGTTGCAAGAAGAGGTAGAAGGTCTTGATCAGAATGTACCTGTCTTTCTTGAAAGAAAGACATATAAACAATAATATGAAACATAATATAAGAAACAAAAGTAAATTCTAACTCTCCCCCTAAGTTAGATACAACAAATTTTTTTTATATTCTTCCCCTAAACAAAACAAACAGGTTATATATGTCTCCCCCTTTTTGTCACGTATTGACAAAGACTACCTAATCAAAAGGTAGACAGAAAACATACGCATCAGAGTAAGAGAAAATAGAGAATTAAGGGAACACAAAACAAACTCTATAGAAAATAGAGACAACTCCCCCTATGAATAACAAAGATTAAAAACAAGCTTCTCCCCTTATAAAAATAGGAAAAACACAACAACTTTTGGGAAAAACAGTTTTGGGGAAAAATAAATGGGGTGAAGCTTGTTTTTAACCTTTGTTGTTCATAGGGGGAGTTGTCTCTATTTTCTATAGAGCTTGTTTTGTGTTCCCTTAATTCTCTATTTTCTCTTACTCTGTTGCGTATGTTTTTTGTCTACCTTTTGATTAGGTAGTCTTTGTCAATACGTGACAAAAAGGGAGAGACATAGATAACCTATTTGTTTTGTTTAGGGGGAGAATATAAAAACTTATTGTTGTATCTAACTTAGGGGGAGAGTTAGAATTTACTTTTGGTTTTTATATTCTGTTTCATATTATTGTTTATATGTCTTTCTTTAAGCTCCAATGGCAGCAATCGAGTTGATCATCAAGATGTTGAAATAATCTCTACCTTGAAAACCCTAAGTTTATGTGAAGGAAAGCTCCTCAATGATCTCACAAGAGATTCACACAAATAGCAAAGTATGAGCAACAATACACTCAGAGCAACTCGCAAAAATGTGGCTAGGGTTTTGCCTTATATACCTAGGGCAAAAACATAAAACCCTAAACGTTTAATGAGGTAGGGCTGAGTTGGAAAAATCTGCAAAAAAACATTTTGCCCGAAATTCGATCGATCGAGTCTTTCTTTCGATCGATCGAGCCAGGCCGAAATGCACCAATGCATCTGCAGCCTCTCGATTCCAACTTTACATGAAAGACACAATTTTGAGCAAGCCTAAACAAGACTAAACAACCTGTTTTGACCATGGTTTGCCAACAATACAAATTAGAGTTCTAAATACATAAATTCCTAAATTTTTAGAACCTAACAAACTCTCCTTTTGGCAATCTGTGACAACACACAAATACAAAACTCAAAGTTTACAAGTAAAAGCTCTTTACATAAATAATGCTCATAAACATTAAAATTCAATCCTAAACTACTATCCATCAGTTGCAAGTGTAGATAGCAGCTCAATTGAATCAACCTGTATATGAGAGTTTTTTAGAGAGATTAGAGTGTATCTTGTGCCTCTTTTTCAGATCTAGGGGTTTTGTACCCAAAAGCTCTTTTATGTCTTTTACTGGTGTTGTAGAAGTTGTTGCCTTCTCTAGTCATCAAAGGTGCTGATGATCTAAACCTTCAAGGGTGGTATTGGAGTCACAAACAAGAGAGTTTGTGTTGCTAAACCTTTAAGTGGAATCTCAAAGTCACAAACGTGGGTGTTTGTGTTTTGCAAAGTCCAAGATAGAAGGAGTCCGTGGAATCGGAGCTTGCACGTGGTCATGTTAGTAAGTTCTACTGGTGGGTAGCATTAGGAAGTCGAGCGTGGGTGCTTGTAAGTCCTTTTGTATGAACTTCGATTCTTTCTAGTGGATTTGCTTTTTACCTTGAGGATAGCTAGGTTAAATCCTCCTCAGTTTTTTTACCGGTTTGGTTTTCCTAGGTGATCATATCTTTGTGTTCTTTATATTTCCGCTGCTTTATATCTTGATATGATTATTTGATTGTGTTAACCTAGATTTGCATAATTTGACTAAGTTAATCACTTGACTAATAAACTAGATTAATCCAATTGTTGTGTTTTAAGGGGTCTAAAAACCTAACAGAGCCTTAGCTCTTACTGTTGTTACAAATGCCGTGACAGTTCCAACCAAGGACCTTCATGGGGAGGTTGAGGGCATGATAAGGCCCGCCTTCTTGGCCACAGAAGTAGGAACATATAGAGAATAACCATCGTTAGGATCAACTGGGGAGCTGTGAGCATTAAGGTTTAATGTTTTGAAAGACTCACCTTGGATTTTATTGCATCCCTTACCTGATGTGTTTTGTCTTTCCCCTAGGATGAAGCGCTCAGCCCTTGTGCTAGGGATGTCGGATACAGTCTCAGAATCACAGAAGATAGCAGCTGGATCGTCCACCACAATTTTGACTTTCTTCGAGGAAAGCTCTAGTTCTTGCCACCTGACTCTCCTTTTTAGTGAGGGGTTGATGTTGGTTTGGGCATTTTGACTATGTAGATGTGTTGTGATTTGGGAAGAAGGAGAGGAAGTTAGGTTTTGTTGAAGGTGTCGGCGATTGGGTGAGATCTCTGTTGGAGATGAAAGGTGTAACGCCCTAAAATCATAAGCAATAAAAGTCTATTCAATCTAAATAATCCATAAAAAAATATTAAATAAAAGCAATTAGCAACCTAAAATTTCATCACAAGCGTCAGAGCTCTAATCCACCAAAGGTAAAACATCTTCAAAATAATTCTCCAATACAATGTTTAATGCCATAAAAATAATAATAGAATCCTTAGTTCCACAAAATAATTCGTAATTGTTGTCTTCCAAGAATCTCTACTCCAATAATCCCTCTAATGTAGCTGTAAGGGGAAATAAATGGGGGTGTTAATAAGTAGAATTCACTAACATTGGGGTGTGGGAACAAACCTTTCAAATAAATAATTCTTACAACAAATTCATAAGTTATAACTCATCAATATTTTATCATCAAATACTTCACATATATATAAAAAATATCTTTATATTGTGAGCTATCATAATACATATATCAATACAATCATATAAACAATTTCCTAAACTTTTCTTGTGGTCAACGTTTACGCCCCGTTGACAAGGTTATACTGTCCCCTTTTAGGACTTGAACCTTGTTTTCATCCCTTTTCTTAAGGATGGCTCCTTTGGAACCTAAAGGTGCACTCCCTTGCTAAGGAGCTTCCTTTTTGGATCCTCAATAGTATACTCTTTTGCTAAGGAGCTATCAAATATGCACTGTCCCCTTTCCTGGGGCCGTCCCTTGCTAAGGACTAAATACAATACAGAGCTTTTAATCACGACTTACCATAGGTTTTCAAAACATATTCAATATGCTCACAAAAATAATCCATTTATAATTCTCAAAAATATAAAGATATATTCACACATACAAGTTTAAATAAATTCAGGTTGTCCCACAAGTTTTTCATAAAACGAATAGTCAATGTGCACATCAAACATTTATAAAATATCAATTTATATATAGAATATCAACATATTTCTTTGATATAAAATAGTTTAATAATCAACACTATTTTGGGAAAACCCCCAAAATTAGTAAATACCACTTACCTCTTATTTGCAAAAATATGAAATCAACCTCCATTGAATCACAACAAATTAGTAGAATTAGAACCTAGCAACACCAAAGATAGGTCCATCAATACACAATTTCCTACTTAAAAATCTGTTTTCATGCTTAAACAATTTTATCCTAGACAATACTAATATATCCAAAAATTTTCATTTATTCACTCAACTATCCAACTCACTTTTAGTCTTTGATTAGCTTGTTCTATTTCACATATTCTCATTATCTATTAATTGGCATGTTTGTACTACAACTCTATGGAACTCTAGGATTTTATTACGTGTATAGCCATCATATCGACTACTACAATTCTTAGAATACACATAATATAATCTTGATTAATCAATCCAATATATTCATATCTGATCATTCTCCCTTCTTTTTTTTTTTTTTCTTTTTTTTAATAATAATAATAATTATTATTATTATTATTATATATATATATATATATATATAAGCAGGAAATTAATATATTTCAATAACTGTATCAACCTTGTCACCGAGAAAAAAACAATAAAATCCTAAGAAGAGGACACCCGAACCTAATGGCAGAGTCACAAGTATGGAATAGATTCAAGTAAAATAAAACTCCAATATAGGCCGAATGATGGATATCTGATCCATCTAATAATAGGAGCCATACATTATATCTTAGTTCATCAACCCAATGACCCACAATTCTCTTGATGCCGCTAAACATAAGGACATTGCTGGACACGTATATGGACAATGACAATGGCGGTGAATTAGTGAGACTATAAACAATTATATATAAACCATAAAGCACCCTTGTTCTAATATAATAATCCTAGTTTTAGATCCATAACAGCAGCCCCTATTTTTTTCTATTAGGTATGCCAATAACAAATGCTATAAGAGTGGGAACAAAAGCTAGCCATTTAGTATTTCAACCTTCCTAAGTTTAGAGCAGAAGAGAGCTGTACCTATAGTCTCCACTCACAGCCACAGTGAAGCAAAGCAAGGTTCAACAGTGTGTTGCCACTAAAGCAAAAGGAAGCCCCATAAGCAAATACACGTGTAGCCTTAGAAGTAAAAGACTAAAGGGTTTTTTTTTTTTTTTTTTTTTTTTTTTTTTTAAATTTTTTTTATATTATAAAAAAAAGCTTATCAAAGCCTATATATACTTATGCCACCTCACTTGGGCTTCATATTTCATAGTATTTATTTTATTTTTAATATCTTAGGCTCAAATCAATTAAATCCATTTAATTGTGGGCCTTCTTGTTAATTTACGTATAAAAATTAAATTGGTATCAAAATTATGGGGTGTTAGAAAGGGGCTTTAGGTGTTAGTTTTAAATTTGATTCAGGTTGCTTTGTAGGATATAGGGAGCTGTTTAAGTTTGGGCTTAAGTTGGGTGGGCTTAAAAAGGGTGGCCAAAGCCAAGTGGGATGGGAGGGCTTAAATCATATGGCTCATCATCTTTTCCTGTGCTGGTGGGATCATCACTGCTGTTGTGTATGGGTAAGTTTGCCAGCTGTTAATTGTTGGTACCTCCTACCGTACCAGTCCCTTGTGTTGCTGCACAAATTGCGTTAGTACGATGGTACGTTTGTCTTGGCTTGTTGACGTGGCTTCGCCTGGTTTTGCCATCTGGATAGAATCAGGTGTGGGTGAGTCTGCTCCGGCAAGAGAGCTTAAAGGCAAGAAGTGGTTGGGGACCAGGAATAAATCATGCGGCGTGGAGCTCTTCTTTGACTTTATCCATGGCCTCGCTGCGATGAGCTCATGACCAAATGGATTACGGATAAGGAAGGCCTTGCCTTGGCAAGCATGGGTTTCATGGTCGATAATACTGCAACAATAGCACACTTCTGCCAATTTCTCATATTTGAAACTAATCCATAGGTGAGGTAGTTTACCCCTTGGAAGGAAAATACTAGGCATAAGAGGTTGGAGGAGCTCAACTCCAACTTGGATACGGGTAAACCTTTTCCATACTCCACTGCCCTCCCGGGTAAGATTGATCTCAATAACAGTGCCAACTTTTTCTCCCAGGTTTCTGAGATTACTAGGGGACTTCCAAAGCTTGGGGAGCCTGTGAATTTGAACCCAGATCGTAGATGTTGAGAATGGAATCTCCTGCCATGCCAATGAAGGATTCCATTGCTTTAGAACCAAGCGCTCGCCTCTAATGGACCAAAGTCTTCTTCAGAAGGCATTGTTCAAGTCTGCTTCATGGTTGAAGTGGAATATGAAAATGTTTTTATCCAAACGGATGACATGGATCTGAAAGGATGGTTTCCATGCTCTGTTGACAACATTGGAGATCGTAGCTGTGCCAACGTTCTTGTATGTTATGAGTTTTCTTATTAGTATTAAGCTGGATTTATTTGGGTCTTGTTGGTTTGGAGGGAGCTCTAGACATGTGTCGATCCAAGAGCTATTTTCAGTTCGAGTAATAAGATCTGAGACCTCTATGAAAGGAGGTTAGGACGGGCAACCGATATCTATGCAGACTAGTGAGAGCACATAAAGGAATATGTGAGGAAAAGGGAAAGGGTAGGAGGTGCTACAGAGAGCACGGATACCTATACTAGGGTTTGAAATATAATCTACTTATTCAATTCCCTCTTTGTTTTCCCTAAAATGGTATAATTGTAAGAGTCACATTCAAGGTTTTCAAATATTCCAAAACAGATCCTATAATATATATATATATATATATATATATTGTGGGGATAAATGGCTCGGATAAGGGAATTGGGCCATGGGTCGCGCTCGAGGACACTAAAGAGCCCAAGGACAAACAAGTTAGTAAAGGCAAGTAGGTTATCGGGCCGAGGATGAGAGCTGGTCACGACAAGTAGGTGATGTTGTCCGAGGAGACAAACCTCCTCAGGGAACAGAGTGGAAGCCTGAAGTCTGACCACCCAACAAGTACTAGGAAGTGGATAACCATGCTTGGAAGGAGGATAAGCTTCGAAGAGAGGAGAGTTAACAGAGAATTGAGAAATATCTGGAAAAAAAGCTGCTACCACCACATTGAATGCTCTGCACTTAACCAACTGGCCACATTAATGTGGAGGTGATGCATGAACAGTGACCTCTAGCCTTACAGCTGCCCATAAAGACTTCAAGAAGGTTCTGATGGAACAAGTATCAAGAAGATGAGTTATTTGATCAACAAGTGGAAGACTAAGATAAGAGGAGGTGAAGGAATATAAAAGGGAAAGGATTCCATTACAGGGGATCATCAGAGAGAAAGAAAAAGAACTACTTTGTAATGAAGAACTTGAATATTTGTATAAGTCTAAGAGCTAAATACAAGAACATATCATCCTCGGACTTGACTGATGAGTGTTTTTCTTTTTAACTTGTTATTCTCGTTGATTCTAATACTAAATTAACCCGTAGTGATTCATATTTGACTCGTTAAACGTTCAGCATTAAACCCACTCTCTAACAAATTTATTGTTGTGGGCTTGTTGGGCGATTGTCCAAATCTTTTGGGCTGTGGATCAATTTGAGTCCTTACACACACACACACACACACACACACATATAAAAGCTGAAGTATAGCATTTACTATTACTACGCTCCTGTTGAGCCACATCAGCAGCCAAATCACTATTTTATTTTATTTTTTTGGTTTTCCATCTTTATTGATTGTCTATTGCAAAATTAATTCTTTGTGGCCAAATATAATGCACTACATGCCATCATAAATTCTAATTGTTTATTATCTACATTGAAAGCTCCTTTCAACATTGAGTGTCATTTTCTTTCCATCCTAATCCATATATATATATATATATACACACACACACACACACACACAACACATTTTGCTACTCAATTATTGAGCCACATCATCCACTTACTTTCTATCTCTTCTTTTCTTTTTTAAACTTTTCTTCTCACTACTCTCTATAAAAAATAAAAAACAAAAACCTCTTCTTTTCCCTATTAGTCCACACCTATGGTTACACTTCCTCCAACCTTTTCCTTCCCTTTTTACCTCTTTACCTCCTCCACTACTCTCTAATTCATCGTTACACTTCCTTCATAATTTTTCATAACTAGACTCTTCTTCTTCCCATTTTAATTGTACACGCTTACAGTTACACTTCCCCCAACATTTCTCTTCCCTCTTTGCCTCTTTACCTTCCTCTATCTAAAAGTTAAACGTAGTATTTACTGTTACTACGCTCCTATTGAGCCACATCATTATTTTATTTTATTTTTTTGGTTTTCCATCTTTATTGATTGTCTATTGCAAAATTAATTCTTTGTGGCCAAATGTAATGCACTACACACCATCATAAATTCTAATTGTTTATTGTCTATATTGAAAGCTCCTTTGAACATTGAGTGTCATTTTCTTTCCATTATAATCCATATATATATATATATACACACACACAAACACAATACATTTTGCTACTCAATCATTGAGCTACATCATCGACTTATTTTTTATCTCTTCTTTTCTTTTTAAAACTTTTCTTCTCATTACTCTCTACAAAAACCAAAAACAAAGACCTCTTCTTTTCCCTATTAGTCTACACCTACACTTCCTCTAACCTTTCCCTTCCCTCTTTGCTTTTTTACTTCCCCCACTACTCTATAATTTGAATATGCCTACCAATTGTTTGAACAATAAATTATGATAAAGTCTATCTTTTATTTCTTTGATTTCATTTTAATTTTGTTTAAGATAAATTTGTAATTTTGTGATGAGTTTTGATTACTTGATATCTCCTTATTCCTTAAAAGAGTTGAAACTTATAAAGTTTAGTTGTATATTAGGTTAATATAACACATTACAACAAAAGTTAGAAAGATATGGTTCACTTAAAAAAAATATTAATCAAACATACAAAAAATAATATAATGATATATTTGTAGAGGTAAAAAGATAAAAAATACTTGTAGAAATATTTTTTAAAAAACTGACAATACTTGAAGTAGGTGTTACTTTTTATATATTCCATCCTATTATAATATATATATATATATATATATATATATATATTTCCATGCATTGCTTGTGTTTGCGGCTAGTTCATCTTAAAGACAATAATTTTATTCTCCAATACTAGTATCACAATATTTTACATAACTTTGTTACAACTTGCCACACGTCAAGTTGTAAGTAGTGGAAAAAAATGATGGGTCTATATAAGTCCATATCTTAACCACTTATAACTCATCAATCATTATGTGGTGAGTTATGGCAAAAATTATATAAAATGTTGTGATAGTATCATTGCTCCACATTCACCTTAATGCAAGTGCAACATGTCCCTTGTAAACTTTGATCTTTCATAGTATTGAAAGGTATATTTAATTTACCATTTTTATGCCCTACACTTGTAAAGCGGTCCTTTTCCTTAGGAGTTCCAATTAAGGTCAGTACAAGGAAGGACCCAATGGTTTGTGTCTTCTGAATTCTGATCTTATTATCTGACATCAGGAATAAGCCATGGTTGGGCCAAATTTGTATCTCCTCCTAGGATTCAGATTAGGTACTATACTGTCTACCCAAAGTAGTATTATTGCACTGTGTTGCAATAGCTATTAACGACTGAGATAGTTTAAAAGTCTACTTTCAATCTCAACCCCTTGGATATAATATATTTTTTTTTGAAAGAGAGTAAAAAGTAAAAGGTTTTTGTGAGAGGAATGTGAGAAACCCGGTCCTGTCTTCCATCTTGTCCAAGATTCTGTTGATGTCGTTTTATGTTATTGATTTCCAGTACCATTCAGGTTGTAAAAGCTAAGATGGACACACCCTTTTTGACCTTCCACTGTCTTCATCTTATGTTGTTTCTCTCACTCACTTCCCTTTCTTCAATCCAGAGTTCTCAGCATCCAACTTATGTGCAACAGCTTCTAAGCTCAGCTCAGCAAGACAAAGATTGGTTAGTCTCAATAAGAAGGCAAATCCATGAATACCCAGAACTCAAATTCGAAGAGCACAACACCAGTGCTCTTATACGCAGAGAGCTTGACAAGCTTGGCATCCCTTATTCATACCCGTTTGCCAAAACCGGAATTGTTGCCGAAATTGGCTCTGGTTCTCCTCCTGTTGTTGCTCTTCGAGCTGACATGGATGCTCTTCCCTTGCAAGTAATCCATAATCATTTTTGTTTCCAAGTTTTGTCTGTGCTTGTGTTTTTGTTTTCAAATTATAGTGTTTGATATGTGTAGGAGCTTGTTGAGTGGGAGCATAAGAGTAACATTGATGGTAAAATGCACGGGTGTGGACATGATGCTCACACAACTATGCTCCTTGGTGCTGCTAAGTTGCTTAATCAACGCAAAGATAAGCTCAAGGTTTGTTTTTTAATATTGCAATGAAATGATGAAAGTAATTTCATTCTATATGGGTTTAGTTTTTAATGTGGGTTCTCAAAGGTGGGTGTCGAAGCTAAGGTAGAATGGAACAATTAGAGGGGGTATGTGACAAGTGAACAGTAACATATGTTTGTGTGATAAATCTATCCATTAGTTAGGGAAAACTACTAAGGACCATGGAGAAACTCACTTTGTCAACAAAATTAAGTATAGAATGTTTCTTCCTTACCAATCATTTGCATCTTGAATACACATTAAGATTAGCATTAGATTCAACTACGGAAACAATGCATGTACAATATGACCTCTCATCGTTAGAGAGAGAATTACCATTGGTGGGACACTGCTCTATTGCACCCAGTTGTGAATATAAGCTACTCACTTTCTTTATTGTTTCTTGATGTGCAATTCAGCTCTCACACGTGCACTCACAACATGTTTGATGTTTCCCGTTATTACTCAATAAATTTATGAGAAACTAATGAAGGACATGGCTATGATTTTACATATACTATTTCAGTAGCAGCAAGATTTCTTATTAACGCAATAGACCCTAATAATGCAATAAGATTCTTGTGTTGTTCTCCTTGTAATAAACCTCTCCTGTTTCATGGACAATTCTCTCATAAAAAGTTTCATATCTTTTGTTTTCTTTGAAGCCTAAATATGAGTCCTATGCCTGTGCCTTAGTCAAATGTGTATCACAGAGAAGAAAATTGTGAATATAGCAGATAATTGACTTGGTTGGCTTACAAAAGGCAGCTGTTGACAGAGTACAAAACTAATTAAATTTAACTTTCTTAGCAATCTAATTTTTTATTTGTCCAAAATTTCATCTTTCTCAATGTTGTCTGTGATTACCCCGATTTCTTTTCAGTGGTGTTTTTACATCTGGGTAAACTACTACTTTGACAGATATTTGTGGTTATTCTATCTTTATGTTTGGAATTTTTTTCTCATGATTGCTTTCCAAGGATCTAGTATATAGGATCAGAAGGTAGCAAGACGTTTCTAATCAATAAGCTATTCCAGTCCTTTTCCACCATTCCTTTTTTCTTTGAGGATTATGTGTATGAAGGGCTTATTAATTTTTTTAAGCTGGCTTAGCTGTCTACCTGGTGCAAGTGTGTTCATTTCTACCAGCTCTGTAAAAGAATGGAGGTCCAATTGTGAGTTAACCGAGAATGGAAAAATCAGAGAATAAGCTTGTATAAACTGAGAATAAGCTTGAATTGTTCAAATGCAAGGCTTAAGATTAAATGACATTGGAAATTTGAATCTCCTTTATGCTAGAGACTTTGTTTCTTTGATAGAAAATGATAGTAACAAATGGAAGATTTAGTGGGCCTAT
The DNA here is from genome assembly GCA_032727855.1 of Quercus ilex subsp. ballota. Taxonomy (NCBI): domain Eukaryota; kingdom Viridiplantae; phylum Streptophyta; class Magnoliopsida; order Fagales; family Fagaceae; genus Quercus; species Quercus ilex. Next base: position 5,517,842 of record CM064916.1, read on the forward strand.
TGTCCTAGAAATAACATACATTGTAACGAAAACAAAGAAATAAATTTTATCTTTGATGTGTATTCTCTAACTTTCTATAACACATTATACTGGACTCAACACAAGAACATTTAACGTGATAAGGATAAGAGATTTCTAAAGGGAAAAACTTACAAAATATATTCAATTAATATTCAATGATTTGTAATTTAAAAATTAAGTTCAACCATGATCCACTCTTTTGCTGTCATGTGTATTCAGTATTTCCAGAAAATATGTCATTGAGCAATAATTAATAGATAACTGATTTAGAATTTACTTTTCATGTTCTTTATCGACACCACTTCTTGGTGTTTGCTAGAATTCTGACTTGCCCTTGGAAAGTTGGCACTTGTTTCTAATTAGATTTTTATAAAATATTTTTGTCTCTCTATTCTCAAAGTTGCCTAAATTAATCTTCAACGTGTTTTATTCTAAAAACCCTTTTAATTTGGGACTGAAGGGAACTGTGAGACTTATTTTCCAACCTGCTGAGGAGGCAGGTGCTGGTGCATATCACATGATAAAAGATGGTGCCCTTCGTGATGCTGAAGCTATATTCGGAATGCACATTAGTCCTGTACTACCCACGGGAAGTATAAATTCCATTTCAGGGCCTGCCTTAGCTGCAGTATGCTTCTTTGAAGCAAAAATAGTAGGAAAAGGTGGGCATGCTGAAGATCCCCATAGAAATGTGGATCCAATTCTTGCTGCATCATTTGTAATTTTGGCATTGCAACAGATCATCTCAAGAGAAACTGATCCCCTTCATAGTCAGGTATGTCTCTATGTACTTGTTGGCCTCTCCACATGATAATTTAAGCTTTTGGGTTGGATGCTTATTGTAGCTTCCATTTAGCTCTATTGTTATAAAGCCTTCATCTAATTGAGTTTGACAACCAACCACCCCCATCCCCACCCACCGCGCCGCCCCCCACCCCCCCCCCCCCCGGCGGTACCCAACAAAATAAATTGCCCCCCTTATTCTCTGCAAACTTACCTCTTTGAGATCCAAATTGTTGTTCCCTTTAGTAACTTTTATAGGAAGTCTTCAAAAAAAAATAAAAATTGGGGGGTTATTTTTAAAATCTTTCAGCTAGAAGGCTATGCAAGAATGAAGTGAATCGGCAACTTCTTTTTGGTTGTTGTTATTTGGGGGGTGGGGGGTATAGGTGACTGAAAGCATATAAAATATCCAATGTGACAGAGCTAACACTTAGTTTTTCATTGAAGGTGCTATCTGTTACTTATATCGGAGGTGGTACTACATTGGACACAATTCCAACATTTGTTAAATTTGGGGGCACTATGAGGAGTCTCACAACTGAAGGCTTGCACCAACTCAGGCAACGGTTGAAAGAGGTATATACTATACCTTAACCTTTTTGCCTTTTGCTTTATTAGAAAATAGTTTTGCTGCTTCATTGGTCTACAACTACAACACCAGGTAAGACGTGAATTCTCTTTGAAATATAAAGCAACATATCTTTTGTACATTCAATTTATTTATATTTTAATTGTTCAATACTCTTTGTTTGCATTCGCTGGCATTGGCAATCCTCCTGGAAAAAGGGTGAACTGTAGTGGCAGAATCAAGCAGTCAGCTTTGGTGTCATGGAGATAACATTGCAATTTTTCCACCTTGACACTGTCATTTGTTCTTGATAGTGTTTCAAGATGCACCCTTAGCTGACACTAATTGTCTGCTTTATGGAGTTATTTTAAGCTTCCCATTACATTCTTTTCCCCATAAATTCTTTTCTTTCTTTTTATAACTTTGTTGCGTTGGGCTTTAATGTCTTGAATTTAGTAGTTCATCAGTTCTGTGGCAAACTTTCAACTGATTTGTTTCCAAAGGCAAACATTTTAATTAGTGTAATCACTGGTTTCAAAGTTGGTGAAGTATATTACTGCGGCTGGTTGTAGGTTATTGCAGGAAAAGCTGCTGTACACAGATGTAATGCATATATTGATATGAAAGAAGAAGATTACCCGCTAATGCCTGCTGTTGTGAATGATGAGAAACTGCATCTGCATTAGGTGGGCAAACTTTTGCTTGGTCCTCAGAATGTCAAGGCGAGTAAGAAAATGATGGTAAGTGAAGACTTTTCCTACTATCAAGAACTGATTCCAGGAGTTATGTTTGGCATTGGAATTGTAAATGAGGACTTGGGCTCAGTTCACTCCCTGCATTCCCCTTACTTCTTTCTTGATGAGGATGTCCTTCCAATTGGTTCAGCATTACATACTTCTCTTGCTGAGGTATATTTGAGTGAGCACCAACGCTCACTTGTGCAATAAATGTTGAATATGGTGTTAATAACATTAACATTAATATAAGTTGATCTCAATTGATAAAGTCTCTTGTTGTCAAACGCTGGACTTGGATTTGAATTCCACCTATACCAAAAAGAAAGTTATTAGCATATTAGCCTGATTGTAAAGAGTAATAAGCATGGAACAAATATTGTAGGTTTCAGATTAGGGGGGAAAAACATTAATATCAATTCCATGGTGCTGCAGTTGTTTGAAACTGTCTGTATATACAAGAAAAATGTAATGAAGTTGGAGTTCTAACCGATAAGTAACTTTACATTTCTTATGTGGATATCTGGCTTTTGCCCAGGCAATTATTATTGATTGGCAACTTTGTCTATAGTTTGCAACAAAGTGGTTCAGGGGAAAATTTCACCTACAAATCTACCCATATTCCATTTAAAAATCCTCACTCTTTTCAATTTCCTCTCATTTTGTCCCTGGCCTAAAGAGAGATGCATGCAATTGATTTGTAAAATGGAAGTGTGTTTTAATTAATATATATATATATATATATATATATTAAGTTAATAATGTTGTTACGAAATTTATTATAGTTCATTAGGTCGTCAAATAGTTTTTACAAAATATTTATACCACACTAATCCTATTATCTTGTTATTTATTCTCAACTGTTTTGTAATTCAATATTATTCCAACTTATAATAATTTTTTAGCTTTAGAGGTTGTATCAGTTATTTTTTGGAAAGAACATATAGAATGTCTTTTTCAAAAAAAAAAAAAAAAATCTCAACCCTTGAATTTGAACAATAAAATGTGAAAAGTTAATGTAAAAATGTTTTTTTGATAGGAATGTGAGAGGAACGTGGTCTTCTCTTCCTTTTTTGTCCAAGATTCTGTTAATGTCGTTTTCCTGGTGTTGATTTTCAGTGAGTTGTAAGCTAAGATGGACACACCCTTGTTGATCTTCCATTTTCTTAATCTTATTTTGGTTCTCATTCACTTCCCTTTCTCCAATCTAGAATAGGACCAATGTGGACTGAATATAACTGAATAGGACCAAAGTGGACATAATGGACCGAATAAGATGAAAGTAGACCGAAGTAGACCTAATAGGAACTATGTGGACAGAATGGACCTAATAGGACCGAATAAGACCAATGTGAACCGAATAGAATTGAAGTGGACCGAATAAGACCTAAGTGGACTTTAGAGGATTGAAAAAGGCCAAAATGGACCGAATAGGACTGAAGTGGACAAAATGGACTGAATAGGACCCAAGTGGACAAAATGGACTGAATAGAACCCAGTAGAATCAATGTGGACCGAATAAGACTAAAGTGGACCGATGTGGACCAATTAGGACCAAAGTGGGCTGAATTAGACCGAATAAAATCAATGTGGATAGAATGGACCAAATAAGACTAAATAAGACCAATGTCGACCGAATAGAACTAAATAAGACGAAAGTGGACAAAATGGGCTAAACAGGAACAAATTGGACCGAATAAGGAACGAAGTGGATGCAATAGGACCGAATGGGACCAAAGTATACGAAATAGGACCAAAGTGGATGGGTTAGGGCCAAAGTGGATTGAATAGTACCAAATAAGACCAAAGTGGATTGAGTGGACCAAAATGCTAAGCTGATGTTGCTCAACAAGAGTTTAACAACAAATAATTGTTACACTTAAGTTTTTTAGATATACTAGTTTTTACCCCGTGCGTTGCATGTAGTTTTTTATTTTTTATTTTTTTTATAAATATTAGTCTTTAGACATTTTGAAGTATTTTTTAAATGAATTTCCTAAGAAATATAAAAAGTATTATCAAAGATTTTGAAATATAGTCTACTTATTCAATATAAATTTTGTAATTTTATTATTTTTTTACGTATTTTGAGGATAAAGGAAGATAGTGAGTGTTGGTTATTGTGTCTAAAGAACGAGAAATAATTAAAAAATAATGAAAAATTTGATATTTTAATGAAATGTAGTATAAAATAGATAATCTGATGTAGGGTGTTTTAAAAAGCGAGAATGTAAAAAGAAGAAGAAGTAGGTCTTGCTAATATAGAGAGAAAATTTTGCTTGAGCTAATGTGAATGCTCACGTAAGCTTGTCATGCCTGTATAGTTCGTCCAATAAAATGATGTCAAGTCAATTATTATTTAAAGTCTTTTTGGGCTAACAAAAATGACGTCATAATAAAATGATGCGGCATCATTTTATTGAACGAACTAAACACATGTATCAAGCTTATATGACACTTAATGGGAAATATAAATGGTTACAAAAAAAATATAGATGGAGTGACTTTAAAGAATAAAATCTAAAATTTAAAATGGAAGGGTGTAAAATTTAAGGACCCCAAATCTTAGGAGGTGTAGTATACCTTTAGAGCATTCCAATAAAAAATGTGAAAAATGCTAAATCCTAATTTTAGCTCTCATCCTCTTAAAATATCATCCACATCGAACATGCTATTCTTAAAATTTTTGACATCTTTGCTAAAGTGGAGTGTCATATTTGACACCCTACTGTAGCAAGTTGCTAGAGTTTTTTATTATTTTTTTTCTTTTTCTATCTCTCGCTCTCTCTCGTGCTGTGCCTCTCTCCACTACTTTCTCTCTCTCACTTGATTAAAATAAATAATATTTTAATGAAGTGGTAAAAAAAAAATAAAACATTTGATGTTAGGTGTATTATAAAGTGTAGTGTTAAAATAAATAAAGTAGTATTTTGAGATGCTAAATGTTATATTTTTTGACATGTTTGATGAGAATGCTCTTAACATTAAAAAAAAAAAATTAATAGAGTAAAAAAAAAAAAAAAAGAAAGTAAAGAATTAAATTTTTTTTTTGTGGGAGGAGGAGTGTGAGGGATATGGGCTCTTCTCCCGTTCTCTTTAGTTTTTAAATGAATGCATGACATCTGGCAAGACTGAATCTGAGGATAATTATCAAGCCACGTCATATTTCACAATGACTCTATTTGTTCATTGGCACTTAATTACCCACCAAAAATACCAAAAACACATTTGCTGCTCTCCTAAACTCATTCCATCATCTCCTTCCCACTAAAATCCTTTAACATTGCTCCCCATCTCTCTCAGATTTTTGATACAACTTCAAAATCACTCTTGCGCGGTATTTCCTATTTTTTCCTTTCCTTAATTTTTGAAATGGGAAGATCTAAGATAGGCCTCCAATCTATTGGAGAGACCGTTCATTTTGCATTACTATGTAGCAGAGCAATTGTATTGAAAGCTTCATTTCTCTGATTGAAATGCACTACCCTTGAGGACTAAGTTGAGCAACTTGTGAAGGGAAGCAATGGTAACCCTTGAAATGCTGCGAAGGTGTTTGTGAAAATGCTTAGGCTGGCGGTAGCTTGTTTTTTTTTGTAAAAGTACCTCACCAGCAAGGGTGAATGCAAGGCTATAGGGTCATTTTTTTTGTTGGGCTGTACGGTCATTTTTTTTTTTTTTTTTTTATGTTGGGTAAATGCAAGGCTTGTTTCTGTATTTTTTGCTCATGTAACTGTTGTACGTCATCTTGATTAATGAAATTTTTTTGTTGGAGTTTAGTACAAGTGGGGTCTCTCTATATTTGTTTCTTCTTTGTATCCTTGTGTGAGATATTATAGAATAGGTATAAAAATATTAATTGCAGGAAATTTTCATGGAGTAATTTGACAAAACTTGTTTGCTTCTAGAATTGCAAATGCATTAGACTCTGTGTTTGAATCTTGCAATTTCTTCATAGTGCCTCTCTAGAGTCATCACTATGACAGTGATGTTGTATTTGCTTTCCTTTTTGAGTGCAAGCCTTGGGAAATACTTTGCTGCATGAGCTACAAGATAAACACATCATAGCAATTGGAATATTGCACTTTTCTATACAATTGCTTATCTCATATTGGCTTAAAGATGAGTTAAGCAATTGATTACGAAATTACTTAAAGATATAGCTAATACTCCATTAATTTTCAAGAGAGCATAAGAAAAAGAACATTTTTTCGAGAAACTTTAAAGAAATTTCTCTCAAGACACAAGAAATGGAACAATGGGTCATTTGATCTCTTCAACTTGGATGTTACAAAAATTTCTCCAAAAGCTATATTATAAACAATGCCAAATATAGATTACTCTTCATGCTTAAAACTTAGCACCACCGGTTGTAAAATTATCAAACAATGCATATATGTGATGTCCTACTTCTACCAAAAATAATAAAACAATGAAGGGCAATCTGAGGTAGCCAGAGGATGCAAGCAGTTTAGCTGCAACATCAACTTCTATTGAATTACTAGTATTGAACAAATCCCTTTTATATGTATATTGATGAGAGCACTTTACCCCATGTCATGTCTGTGGAAATTTGAAGCTTGAAGAATTATCAACAATGGCGGATAACAGAGATGAAAGAAAGGAGAGATAGAGAAAGTAAGAGCAGAGAGAGAAATGAGAGAAAGTAATTTCTATTTCCTCAAGCTTAACTAAAATACATAGCACCTACTCTATTTATAGATTAAGCTCATTACAGATTGAATCGTTCCAGAGAGAGTGAGAGAGCTCAACTGCTCTTAACTAACTAAGAACTAACTCCAGATTGTACGCCGTAATTTCCGGAGAGAATGACCTGGCTTGAGTGACGGTTAGAACTGAAATCATGACTTGTAAACCATTGACACAGAGCTTCTTCGAACCAGAGCTATTTGGGAGAGATGACATCAGAAACGACACCGTTTGGGTATCAACACTTGGTTGATCCAAAACTACATCGTTCCAATAAGTTGAACGACACCGTTTCACTTAATTCATTAACATACTTAAACTCAGATACAAAACGGCAGCGTTTAGTCTAAGAGCCGTTAGACATAAACTAGCCGTTATAACTTGTCTTCTTCCAATTTCAATTTCTGAGTTTCAGTTGCTGTTTCAGTCCTTCCTTTCACATCCCCCCTCAAAACCATGGGGTCAACAGACACCATGATTTTGGAACGAAGAAAGGCAAATGTGGAAGTAGGGAGACTTTTAGTAAAAACATCAGCGAGTTGGTCTCCCGTGGCGATATATTTTACTTGAAGATCCTTTCTCAATACCTTCTCCCTAACAAAATGGTAGTCAACTTCGATATGCTTGGTGCCGGCATGGAAGACCGGATTGGAGGCAATAGCAAGAGCAGACACGTTGTCACACCACAGCTTAGGAGGGACAGGAAGAAAGACCCCAAGATCTCGCAGCACCTGACGAAGCCAATAGAGCTCAGCAGCAGTGGTAGCTAATGCACGATACTCAGCCTCAGTGGAGGATCTTGAGACAGTGTCCTGCTTCTTGGCACTCCAAGTGATGGGATTGAAGCCCAGATAGACAATGTAACCAGTGATGGAATGTCTGTCATAAGGATCCCCTGCCCAATCGGAGTCAGAGAAGGCAGACAAAGAGAGAGGCCCAGGCTGAAGGAAGACACCATGATGCAAGGTACCATGTACATATCTCAAAATTCTTTTCGCAGCAATGAAGTGTAGATCTGTAGGATTAGACATAAACTGACATACTTGTTGAACTGCAAAACTGATATCAGGTCTAGTGAAAGTCAAATAGTGTAAAGAACCAACTAAACTCCTGAATTCATGAGGGTTAGGTAATAAGGCACCATCAGTGGGAGACAATCTAGTATTAGGAGCACATGGGGTACGAGCTGGTTTGGAGGTATGCATATTGACCCTGAGCAGTAAGTCCTGGGCATACTTGGTCTGGGTCACAAATAAACCTTTATCAGTTCTAGTAATTTGAAGTCCCAGAAAGTAATGTAGAGGTCCTAAGTCCTTAAGTTCAAAAACTGCACTGAGTTGAGCAATGAGGGAGTGTAGGAATTTAGGACTGTTGCCTGTAAGGACTATATCATTCACATAGACAAGCAAGAAAGCAACCAAGTTACCTTGTCTAAAAATGAACAAGGATGAATCCGAGAGAGAAGCCTGAAACCCCATATGAAGTAACTGGGTTGAAAACCTCTCAAACCAGGCTCTAGGTGCTTGTTTGAGACCATAGAGGGATTTGAGAAGCTTACAGACATAAGTAGGGTGGGCTGAGTCAACATAGCCAGGAGGTTGAACCATATGCACATCCTCTCTTAGAAAACCATGCAAGAAAGCATTGCTTACATCCAGCTGTCTTAGAGGCCAGTTGAACTGGACAGCAAGGGAGAGAATGATTCTCACAGTGGGAGGTTTGATTACTGGGCTGAAGGTCTCCTCAAAGTCAACCCCAAATTGTTGATGAAACCCCTTGGCCACCAATCGAGCCTTGTATCTGCTTATAGACCCATCACTGTTATGTTTGAGTTTATAAACCCATTTGCAACCCACCAAATTCTGTGAAGGAGAGGGTGGCACCAAAATCCAAGTACCTTGCCTCTAAAGAGCCTTAAACTCATCATCCATAGCAGAGCACCATTGAGGATGCTGAGCTGCAATTTTATAGGTAGGAGGTTCAGTAGTAGTGTAATCAAGTTTGGGAGATGAACTTGGCCTGATGGACTTAGAATTCTGCCTTGATCTAGGCTGAGAAACCGTAGAGGCAATATGTGAGGCAGTAGAGGTAGCAAGAAGAGCTTTAGGCCTATAGATGCCTGCCTTGGACCTTGTGACCATAGGATGAGAGTTAACAGTAGCAGGGACCTGTGAACCAGCTGGGGAAATAGTAACCTGAACCTGTGAACCAGTAATAGGAATGGAAGTAGGTCTAGGGTGAGGGGGTGAGTCAGATGATGTAGAGAGATGATCTGATTGGGATAAGTCAGGAGCATGAGGTAGAGAAGATTGGGAAGAAGAATCAGGTAAAGAAGGTGGAATAGAGAGGCTAGGATCAGATTGTGAGGAAGAAGACCCAGAATTATAGGGCTGAGAGACAAAAGGGACAATGACAGGACATTGAGTGGAAGACTGAACAGGTGAGACAGCAGGAGGACCAGGGGTTAAAGACTGAAGGTTAAAAAACTCAAATTCATTGAAATGAACATGTCTTGAGATGTAAATCCGAGAAGTGTGAGGGTTTAGACATATATAGCCCTTTGTATGTGCTGGATAACCAAGGAAAATGCAAGGTGTGGTGTGAGGTTGTAATTTGTGGGAGTTATAAGGCTTTAGAAGTGGAAAACAGATGCAGCCAAATGATCTGAGATGAGTGATGTCAGGTTTGGATTTGAACAAGAGTTCCCAAGGGGTTAGATTGTTGAGAAGTGGAGTAGGAAGCCTATTAATGACATGAATAGCTGTAGAAACAGCATAGGACCAGTAGGAAGGTGGCAATTGGGAATGAGAAAGCATGGTTAAGGCACATTCAACAATATGCCTATGCTTCCTCTCAGCCACTCCATTTTGCTGGGGTGTGTGAGGACAAGAAAATTGATGTATAAGGCCTTGTGAGGAACAAAAGTGCTTAAAAGCATTAGAGGTGTATTCCCCACCATTATCAGTCCTTAGGACTTTGATTTTAGAGTCAAGTTGAGTCTCAACAGTAGCTTTAAAGAATTTGAAAACATCAAGGACATCAGACTTGTGTTTAAGTAAATAAAGCCAACTGAATTTAGAGTACTCATCAACAAAAAGAAGGTAGTATTGAAAATCATTAACAGATGTAATAGGTGCTGGTCCCCAAACATCAGAGTGCACTAACTCAAGGGGTTTAGAAGCACGGAAAGTAGACACAGGAAAAGAAAACTGATGCATTTTTCCACTTAAGCAATGCTTACAATGAGTAAGAATATCATCACTGTGTGATGGACAAGAAATTTTCAAAGAAGATAAGGCAACATCAAGAACTTTATTACTTGGATGGCCCATTCTATGGTGCCATAACAACCTATTATTGGCTTTATTGACAGTAAAAGCAGTAGAAGCAGTAGGAAAAGAAAATTCAGTAGACATAGGAATCTGTTTTGAAGAGAACTCAGTGTGAGTATGTGAAGGAGAGCTGATGAAGTTCTTGGAGTAGATAGGGTAAACCCCATTCTCACTCAAGCCCTTGTAAAGGAGTTTCCCCGTAGGAATGTCCTGGATTTTAATTTGATTGGCATCAAAATAACAAGAACAGTTATTATGTAGGCAGAATTTATGAACTGAAAGTAAATTCTTTGCAATTCTTGGCACATGAAGGACATTGTTAAGGATGAAATTATGGTATTTAGTGTGTAAGGTAGTGTTACCTATATGGTTGATAGGCAAAGACTGACCATTTCCCACAGTGATTTGCTCAGGCCCCTTGTACTGAGACTGATTGGAGAGACTGTTGAGGTTGGCAGTGAGATGATCAGTGGTTCCAGAATCAGCAAGCCATGGATCTTGATTGTTAGTGATCACTGCATTAGATGAACTTGCCATAGCAGCAAGCTTGGTAGGAGGATTTTTGCCTGGATAAGCAAAATCCATTCTGTGGTAGCAATCTAATGCACCATGACCAGATTTTCCACAGATTTGACAGCTTAAACGTTCATGCTTGAAACCTTGATGAGAGTTTTGTGAAGAGAAATTCTGAGGAGTGAAGTGTGGAGATCCTTGTGGAGAAAAATGAGGTGCATGTGGTGACTGTGGTGATGAAAAATGCTGCTGTCCTCCACCAAAGTGTGGCTGTCCTCCTCCAAAATTATTGTATCTCCCACCTCCTCTTCCTCTATTTGACTGGTTTCTTCCTCTTCCTCTACCAGGATTATAGTTCTGTGACTGATTTTGTGAGCTACTACCAGCTTTACCATTAGAGGCAAACATAGCTAGTGAGTGGGAGACTGAATCAAGATGATCAGTCATAGCTTGTTCTTCACTTTGTAGCATAATAGCAAGTTGTTCATATGATATAGGATCACTCCTGGTTCGAATTGCAGAACTGAAATGTGCAAATTCTCTAGGAAGTCCTCTGAGCACAATACAAATTAGCTCTTCATTGTCAACAGCCACTCCTACAGCTAGGAGTTTATCACGGGCAATCTTTATCCTCTGAAGAAAAGAGTTCACTGACTCATTCCCTTTCTTGATACCTTGAAGTTCAAGCTTAAGGTTCAAGATATTTGCTCTTGAGGTAGAAGTGAACCTCTGTTCAAGAGTGTTCCAAACTTCTCTGGAGCTAGTCACACCAACAACAAGTGAAAACACTTGTGGAGTAAGGGTTGAATTTATCAAGGAAAGGAGTGCCTTATCCCTGATTCTCCAAGATTGAAAATCTGGATTTACAACCGTGGTTGTGTTTCCTGATGGATCAAGTACAAAAGGTGATGGCTCTGGTGCTGTGCCATCAATATGCTCAACCAAGGAATAGGCTTCAAGTATGGTGAGCAGTTGATGCTTCCATGGAATGTAGTTATTGTAATCAAGCTTAATTGACATGAGATTGGACATGTTTGAGAGTAATAGTAGTGGTGATTGAAAGGAGGTTGAAGACGTAGAAACTGTATGGATAGGGGCTGTGTGTGTGGATTGAGTAGTGTTTATTTCAGGTGTTGAAGCCCTTGGCTCTGATACCATGTGGAAATTTGAAGCTTGAAGAATTATCAACAATGGCGGATAACAGAGATGAAAGAAAGGAGAGATAGAGAAAGTAAGAGCAGAGAGAGAAATGAGAGAAAGTAATTTCTATTTCCTCAAGCTTAACTAAAATACATAGCACCTACTCTATTTATAGATTAAGCTCATTACAGATTGAATCGTTCTAGAGAGAGTGAGAGAGCTCAACTGCTCTTAACTAACTAAGAACTAACTCCAGATTGTACGCCGTAATTTCCGGAGAGAATGACCTGGCTTGAGTGACGGTTAGAACTGAAATCATGACTTGTAAACCATTGACACAGAGCTTCTTCAAACCAGAGCTATTTGGGAGAGATGACATCAGAAACGGCACCGTTTGAGTATCAACACTTGGTTGATCCAAAACTACATCGTTCCAATAAGTTGAACGACACCGTTTCACTTAATTCATTAACATACTTAAACTCAGATACAAAACGGCAGCGTTTAGTCTAAGAGCCGTTAGACATAAACTAGCCGTTATAACTTGTCTTCTTCCAATTTCAATTTCTGAGTTTCAGTTGCTGTTTCAGTCCTTCCTTTCACAATGTCCATGCTTACTAGATATAATCACTTGAGCATGGTTACAAGTAAAATAATTATGGACAAAAACTTGATAATACTAGATAAGGAAGTCAAATCAGATTTATGAATACTGATTGCAATTGTTTTGATTACTTAGGAAATAATTTTCAAGTCTAAAAGCTAAAATAGTAGTGAAGCAAAAAGAAAAAAAGAAAAAAGAAATCCAAATCAAACAGGGAATTCAATTATTTGTTAGGAGATCAGTTCAAGACTTAGCAAAAGAGTATAAAAACTACGGGGGAAAAAAAAAAAAAAGAAATAATGCAAAGAATGATTGAGCACCTATTGGAATTCAGAACTTTCAATTCCAGTCAAGTTGTTGAAATCAACAGCGGTTCTGCTTTGTGGTCTCACTAGAGTTGGAATGATGTAAAGATTTTTGTCATGGGTACACTCAGTAGAAAGCAAATCTTCTTTGCTGGGCTGGAATTTGAATGACTGGAAGATTTTGGTATTGTTAGATATTTTAACGGGTTGCTCAGAGGTTTTAGCGGAATGGTTTTTTGTGAAAATTTTGAGCGCGGGAAGCAGAGTTTTGTGCTAATCTCTGTTAAATGAGATAAAATTTTGCTCATGTGATGTGGCTTAACGATGGACACACACTTGTTAATCTTACAATGTCTTCGTCTTATTTTGTTTCTCTCACTCACTTCCCTTTCTCCAATCCAGAGTTCTCAGCATCCTACTTATGCGGAACAACTTTTAAGCTCAGCTCAGCAAGACAAAGACTGGTTGGTCTCAATAAGAAGGCAAATCCATGAATACCCAGAACTCAAATTCGAAGAGCACAACACCAGTGCTCTTATCCGCAGAGAACTTGACAAGCTTGGCATCCCTTACTCATACCCACTTGCCAAAACCGGCATTGTTGCCCAAATTGGCTCTGGTTCTCGTCCTGTTGTTGCTCTTCGAGCTGACATGGATGCTCTTCCCATGCAAATAATCCATTTTAGTTTTCAAGATTTATCTGTATTTGTATATGTGTGTGTGTGTGCCGCGCGTGTTCGTTCTCAAATTATAGTGTTTTATATGTGTAGGAGCTTGTTGAGTGGGAGCATAAGAGTAAGATTGATGGGAAATGCAAGGGTGTGGACATGATGCTCACACAACTATGCTCCTTGGTGCTGCTAAGTTGCTTAATCAACGCAAAGATAAGCTCAAGGTTTGTTTTTTAATATTGCAATGAAATGAATGAAAGATATTTCATTCTATATGGGTTTAGTACTTTTGTTATTGATGTGGGTTTTCAAAGGTGATGCCTTTCAGTTCATTTATGTAATAATTGTGGATACCAAAGCTGAAGTAGGAACAACTTGAGGGGTTAATGTGCAAGTCTGTGATAAACCTATACATTAGGGGAAACTACTGTTAAGTACCATGGAGAAACTCACTTTGTCAACAAAATTAAGTTTAGAATGATTCTTCCTTATCGATCATTTGCATATTGATGACACATTAGGATTAGCACAAAATTTAACAAGAGAAACAACATATATACAGTACGACCTCTCATTGAATAGCTTTTTGTTAGGGAGAGAAGCACCATTGGTGTACATATTGGGACACCACTCTAATGCAAAAGTGTTTGAACCCGGTTGTGTATATAAGCTATTCACTTTCTTTACTTTTTATTGATATGCGAATCAGCTGTGCACTCGCAACATGTTTCCCATTATTACTCACTACATTTATGAGAAACTAGTGTAGGACATGGCTATGATGCTACATATACCAATTCAGTAGCAGAAAGATTTCTTTTTAAAGCAATAGACCCTAATAATGAAATAACATTCTTGTGTTGCTCTCCTCATAACAAACCTCTCCAGTTTTATGGATGATTCTCTCATAGAAAGTCTCATATCTTTTGTTTTCTATGAAACCTAAATATGAGTCCTATACCTATGCCATGGTCAAATGTGTATCACAGAGAGGAAAATTGTGAATACAGCAGATAATGAACTTGGTTAGCTTAGAAAAGATAGCTCTTGTAAGCTAATAACCAGATTTGTCCAAACTTTCTTCCTTAGCAATCTAATTTTTTATTTGTCCAAACTTTCATCTTTTTTAATGTTGTCTGTGATGATCAGATTTCTTTCCAGTGGAGTTTTTATATCTGGTTAAATTACTACTTTGACATGGGTATTTGTGGGTATTCTCTCTGTATGTTTGGACTTTTTTCTCATGATTGCTTTCCACGGATCTAGTATAGGATCAAAAGGCAGAAAGACCTTTCTAATCAATAGCTATTCCAGTCCTTTTCCACCATTCCTTTTTTTCTTTGAGGATTATGTGTATGAAGCTTTTATTAATGTTTTCAAGCTGGCTTGGCTGTCTACCTGGTGCAAGTGTGTTCATTTCTACTCTGTAAAAGAATGGAGGTCCAATTGTGAATTAACAGAGAATGGCAAAATCAGAGAGTGGAAACTGAGAATGAGCTTGTATAAAATTTCAATCAGTGAAGAGCTCCTTGTAGGAATATAGCCAAGAGGCTCTTCTAGTTCGAAGAACATACTTCTTGGCTAAAATGATGAGTGTGTTCTTGTCTCACTGTAATGCTGTCTTTATTTCTTTTTCTTTTTATTTATTTTTTAAATAATTTTTTTATAGGTAAATAGGGGAGAAGGGCTGGTGGGGTTCGAATCCCAGTGCCCAAGCAGCACAAGAGGTTCTGGAACCACTGGGATAGCCCTCAAGCTTATTTGTAAAATAATTTTGATTGAATTGTTTAAATGTAAGGCTTAAGATTAATTGACATTGGAAATTTGAATCTCCTTTGTGCTAGAGACTTTGTTTCTTTGATAGAAAATGAGAGTAACAAATGGAAGATTTAGTGGGCCTATCGTCCTAGAAGTAACATTCATCATAACGATAACACAGAGAGAAATTATATCTTTGATCTGTATTCTCTAACTTTCTATAACACATTATACAGGACTCAACCCAAGTACATTAATGTGCCAAGGATAAGGGATCTCACAATGGAAAAACTTACAAGATAGACTTGATTAATATTTAATGATTTGTAATCTAAAAATAGAGTTCAACCATGATCCACTCTTTTGTTGTCATGCGTCTTCAGTATTTCCAGCAAATATGTCGTTGAGCAATAATTAATAGATAACAGATTTAGAATATACTTTTCATGTGCTTTGCGGACACCACTTCTTGGTGTTTGATAGAATTCTGACTTGCCCTTGGAAAGTTTGCTCTCGTTTCTAATTAGATGTTCATAAAGATTTTTTGTCTCTCTGTTCTCAAGACTCAAAGTTGCCTAAATTATCTTCAACATATGTTATTCTAAATCCCCTTTTAATTTGGGACTGAAGGGAACTGTGAGACTTCTTTTCCAACCTGCTGAGGAGGCAGGTGCTGGTGCATCTCACATAACTCTTCGTGATGCTGAAGCTATATTCGGAATGCACATTAGTTCTCTACTACCCACTGGAATTAGAGAGTCCAATTCAGGGCCTGCCTTAGCTGCAGTATGCATCTTTGAAGCATAAATAGTAGGAAAAGATGGGCATGCTGCAGATCCCCATACAAATGTGGATCCAATTCTTGCTGCATCATTTGCAATTTTGGCATTGCAACAGCTCATCTCGAGAGATACTGATCCACTTCATAGTCAGGTTTGTCTCTATCCTCAATCTTTTAATGTAATCTTTTTGAAAAGTTCCATACTTGTTGGGTACTTGGTCATGGGTTTAAGTACTTGTTGGTCTCTCCACATGATAATTTAAGCTTTTGGTTTGGATGCTTATTGTAGCTTCCATTTTCCATTGTTGTAAACTCTCTGTATAACCTCAGGTTATAAAGTCTTCTTCTACTTGAGTTTGACCACCGCTCCAAACAAAATAAATTGTCCCCCTCTATTATCTGAAAACTTAACTCTTTTAGTCCAAATTGTTTAGTAACTTTTATTGGAAATTTTTTTTTTTTGGGAATTATTTTCAAAATCTTTCAGCTATATGGCTATGCAACAATGAAGTGACTAGGCAACATCTTCTTTTTTTTTTTTTTTTGGGGGGGGGGGGGGGGGGGGTTGGGGTTGGTTTATGGGTGACTGAAAGCACATAAAGCATCCAATGTAACATAGGGCTAACACTTGACTTTTTGTTGAAGGTGCTATCTGTTACTTATGTCAGAGGTGGTACTACATTGGACACAACTCCAACATATGTTGAAATTAGGGGCACTTTGAGGGGTCTCACAACTAAAGGCTTGCACCAACTCAGGCTACGGTTGAAAGAGGTATATACTAAACCTTTTCACTTTTGGCTTTATTAGAAAATAGTTTTGCTGCTTCATTGATCTACAACATAAGGTAAGACGTGAATTCTCTTTGAAATATAAAGAAACAAATCTTTTGTACATTCCATTTCTGCATAATATACTTATTTCAATTGTTCAATACTATTTGTTTCCATTTGCTGGCTTTGGCAATCCTCCTGGAATAGGGTGAACTGTAATGGCTGAATCAAGCAGTTGGCTTTGGTCTCATGGAGACAACATTGCAATTTTTCCACCTTCACACCGTCATTTGTTTTATAAGTGTTTCAAGATGCACCCTTAGCTGACACTATGGTCAGCTTTATGGAGTTATTTTGAGCTTCCTATCACAATGTTTTCCCCATAACTTCTCTTCTTTTACTTTATAACTTTGTTGCGTTGGGCTTCAATGTCTTCAATTTTTTAGCTCATCTGGTCTGTGGCAAACTGCCAACTGATTTGTTTCCAAAGACAAACAGTTTAATTAATGTAATCACTGGTTTCAAAGCTTGTGTTGTATATAACTGCGGCTGGTTGTAGGTTATTGAAGGACAAGCTGCTGTACACAGATGTAATGCATATATTGACATGAAAGAAGAAGATCACCCACTATTGCCTGCTGTTGTGAATGATGAGAAACTGCATCTGCATGTGCAGAAGGCGGGCAAACTTTTGGTTCACTACAAAACGCGGGCCCATTAGGCAGCGTTTTTTTGGGCCGCGTTTATTAAAACGCGGCCCCAGACAGGCTATAGCCCCGTTTTAAAAACGGGGCCATAGAATGGGTCTAAAGCCGCGTTTTTAAACGCAGCCCAAGCCCTTCAGCTATGGCCCCGTTTAAAAGCGCGGCCTAAGGACCTGCGTTTTTTTTTTTTTTAAAGCTTCAGTACTAATAAAAGTTAAACACACTTGCAGCCGGCCCTAGCCAACACAGCTCCTAGCCAACACACAGCGCCATCACACACAGCTCCTAGCCATCGATCGCAACCCATCGATCACACACAGCTCCTATCGATCGCAACACACAGCCCCTCCATGAGTTGAAGCCCGATACATCGATCACAACCCATCACACTCAGCTGATCTTCCTTCGGTTCCATCGTCCCCGGAGATTACATCTACTTCAAGTCTCAGGTCCCTCTCCACAAGATCCCCGTACGTTTCTCTCTCTAAATTCTCGATTTTAATTTTCATTTTGAGTTTGTTTTTGTTTTTCTCATTTTCCATCTGGTTTCTGATCATGGGCTCGTCTCATTAGCCTCATTTTGGTTGTGGGTATGTCTTTGTTTTAGCCAGTGTCTCCTTTTTGTTAGTCATTTATGGAGATTAGTGGATGAGCTTAGGTTTGTAAATCTCTCTGACCATTCTATGAATTGGGTTTGAGCTTAAATACTGTAATTGAGAGGCCTTTTGATGTGGGTGTGGTTTAGTTTCTTTGTTTGTTTGTTTTTGGGTTTTGCTTGTTAGTCTACACTTAAAAATTTGACACCTACATTAATGGTTAAGCATGAGATTAGAGATGTCAAATGCTACTGATGCCTGCCAATAATGTATTCTATCTAGGCATATTTGGAATTTTTTTTCCCCGTGGGGCTGGGCGATTGTGGAATAGCTAGTCTATCTTGTTCCTGTGAACAATTTCTTTGGAATTACAAATGTTGTTCACTATGTACTCCTTTTCTCTACTTCTCAAATAAGATTTTTTTTTTTTTTTTTTTCCTTCTGATTTTTAGATATGTAAACAATATGTAAATAAGAAATAATTCCTGTGATGGCCATTCTGTATAATCACAAACTGTGAGAGGAAATGCATGTGGAAAGCTGGTTTAGTTTTATGTCACTTTCAATTCGTACGTTTTTATTTTTTGTGAAAAATATTTTTCTCATTTATAGAAAATAGAGAATTATGGCGAGTACAAATTAATAATAAGATTTGGTGTTAACCAGTTTTCTCAACTAAATACCTTAGCTGACTGGATTGCAAATTGCCAACCAGTGTAAGGGCAGTGGGTCTGTATGCCAATTCTTTTTCATTTTCTCTTTTCTTTTTTGTGAGAAAAAGAGAGAAAAACGGGGGGTGGGGGGGGGGTTTAAAAAGTTGATTTGGTTTATTCGTGGCTAAGTCATAAATTTGTAGCTAATACAAACTAACAAACACCCTCGCCATGTGAGAGGAGGGAGGGATCATCTCCAGGTGTCATTGTGCACAATCCTTTACTAATGTTGTTCTTGTTGAATATGCAAATGATTGAGTGGTCTAAGAATGAATGACTGTTTCCTCTGTTCAGTTAGTATCGAAATTGCACTAAAATAAATTTACTTGGCAATAATTGTTATATATTTTTTAAGAGATCATATATGGTGCATATCAAAGTACAATAGATATTAATGAATTAACTGGAGATATTGCTGCACGAATAAAAGATATCCAATTTGCAATGACTAGGATTATCATCTTATTACCGTGTCTGTAGTTGCAATGTTAATTTTTTGCTGTTTGTATTTTTTTTGGTGTTGATATGTTATATTATGGTTTTTGGCCTGCCAACAGTGTTCATGTCAAATATAAGATTTAGAAATGCATACACATTGATATGTAGAATATACATGATAGTATAAAATAGTACTCTCGGATTAGGGGGGTTATTAAAATTCAAAATGAATCTTTTCTTTTTATTTATAACTTCTTGTTGTTCTGGTATGGTTCTTATGTGCACATATTCATTTCAGGGTTGCTGAAAGACCTTCAGACAGCAGAACTTCAGCTCAAAGAGCCAATAGTCAAGTTGGTTCTTGACAAGGTAAGCTAGATCTGGTGCCTCTTGTATTGAGTCATCTATGTATGGTGGATTTGCATATGTACAC
Organism: Quercus ilex subsp. ballota; assembly: GCA_032727855.1. Lineage (NCBI taxonomy): Eukaryota > Viridiplantae > Streptophyta > Magnoliopsida > Fagales > Fagaceae > Quercus > Quercus ilex. The sequence goes on from CM064916.1 coordinate 5,537,416, forward strand.
CCCTATAACCATAAAAAACAGCGTGATTTTAGATATTAGCAAAAAATATGAATTCTATATTAATTTAATGGTCTCATTAAATTGGAATTGGACTTTATGTTAGATCAAAATGACATTTACTTGTATGAATCTAGTCATAGTATACTTTAAACCATCATAATCTATGTCTGATGTTGGCACTACTGCAGTCATACTAGTGGGAAACTTGGGATGTGATGTAAAAAACATTGTGTCATACACTACATTATCATGGATGGAAATTTCTTAAAATTTGTATATTGATTTAATACTATATCTAAATTTGATGATAACAGACAACTGTATTTTGTTACGAAGAATTAATGAGTACAAAAACCCATGTACTCTCCGATACACACAGATAGGAAAAGAAGTATTTAATTATATTAATGCAAAATTGTCTCACTAAGAGAGTTTTTTTTCTTATTTTGAAAGCCAATGTGCTAAGCTTGTGTAATGTCTCATACATGATGTTTGCAACCGTAATTTGATATTTCATTTTTAATAATTTTTTTGTTATTCTTGTATCTTTAGACGCCAATGTTTGCCCACTTATAGATTAATTTCGTTCTTTGTGTGCATGGCACTTGAATTTCGACATTGAGATTGGAAGGCACAAATTATGGCTACTTTATTTTCGAATTAGTAAATTGCTTGACAAGATTTTGGATAAAATGCTTTTCTTCCCCTCTCATATTCTTTCAGGTTGCAGATTATGAGTCAGTAGGGTCTGTTTTGCACATACGTGGGAAAAACATTCTAGAGAATGAGCATGTAAAGGTAAATGCAATGCTAAATTGAAATAACTAATTATAAATTGATAATTCTCACTCTTGCTTTGTACTTATCAGTATTTCTTGCTTTAATTCCTTATGGTTGACTAAACATGTGGCGAGTTAAGCCTTTTTATAGAGATTTTTTTTGTTTGTTTGTTGAGAATCAGGCCTTTTTATAAGATTTTACCTTATACTCAGTAAAACTTGAAAAACACAGTCATATGTATATGATATGGACCCTTTATAGACTTTCTTCAGTTATTGAGAATAACTAGTTAGCAATTCCAGTTCAATAAATATTATTTGAGTTAGTGTAACACATACAGCTGTAACAAATTTAATAATTTTTTCTTGTAGACATTTTCTCAACAACCAAGTTCTATACACGTTTTTGTTTGCAGTGTGTTACGTAGGAAACAAGTTTGCTCGCTTTCTTGGTTGCGGCTACGTAGTAAGTGTTTCATTTTGATCACATTTTTCATTTTTTGATTATATAATGATGGGTGAGAAACTGACCATTTCTAGTTTTAGAAATTGACAAATTGCTAGTTCTAATTATATATTTTATGCATAGGTTCAACGCCGAGGCTCCCGGGACACTATGGATGCTACTAGCTTTTTTGTTGATTTCACAGTGCTACTGTGGATGCTACTAGCTTTTTTGTTGATTTCACATGTGGTGTATTGAACTTGATGAGATAGTCAATGTTGGTGTTGTATTGAACTTGATGATGATAGTCATGTATTGAACTTGATGATGTTGTTGGTGTTGTATTGAAAATTACAATTGTGACAGGTTTGAGAAAATTTGGTTAATTGTGTGTGTGACAGGAGTAAATTTGACAATTGTGTGTGTGACAGGTTCTTTTGGTAGCGTTTGACAAAATTATGGCTGCGTTTTGTATTTGCATGAGTCAGCTGGCCTAAAAATAGGAAATTTAAAAAAAAAAAAAAACAAAACCTATAGCCGCGTTTAAAAACGCGGCTATAGAATTGTGTTGCCACTTCGGGCTGGGCCTTAGGCCGCGCTCGAAACGCGGCCTAAGGGTTGGACTTTGGGCCGCGTTTTAAGCGCGGCCTAAAGACTGGGCATTTGGCCGCGTTCTAAACGCGGCCTGAAGATGGCTCTTAGGCCGCGTTTTTACCGCGGCCATAGGACTAACCCTCAAGCCGCGTTTTAATCGCGGCCTTATGTGCCACTCTACAGCCGCGGTTAAAACGCAGCCATATGGCGAGGGCTAAAGCCGCGTATAAAACGCGGCCATAGCACCAGTGCTTAGGCCGCGGTCATAAAACGCGGCCATAGACCCTCTGTGGGCTATAGTCGCGCTTTTTAGGCTGCGGTGAAAACCGCGGCTAAAGAAAACGCGGCTATAGCCTATGGCCGCGTATTTTAGACCTGTAGCCGCGTTTTTTAGCCGCGGCCATAGGCCTATTTTTTTGTAGTGGTTGGTCCTCAGAATGTCATTGTGGGCGAGAAAATGATGGCAGGTGAAGACTTTGCCTACTATCAAGAACTGATTCCCGGAGTTATGCTTGGCATTGGAATTGGAAATAAGGAGTTGGGTGCAGTCCACTCCCCACATTCCCCTTACTTCTTTCTTGATGAGGATGTCCTTCCAATTGGTGCTGCATTATACACTGCTCTTGCTGAGATATATTTGAGTGAGCACCAACACTCACTTGGGCAATGAAAGTTTCAGAATATGGTGTTAATAACAGCTTCTCCAAACAAAATTGGGAGTAAAGCTGTCTATCATGATCTCTCTCAAATCCTACAAAAGTGAGAGATTTGTATACTGGGTATGACATTTTTTTGTTAATTTTAGTTAAACTCAATTGATAAAGTTTCTTGTTGTCAAACAAGAGACTTGAATTTGAATCCCACTTACCCAAAAAAAAGTCATTGGTGTATTTTTTTTGCCAAAAATGAGGGCTTTATTTTGGAATCGCAAAAATTCATATGATTTGTTGTGAATTTGTTACCTTATTGAAAGTTGTTGAATTATTTTGTGATTTTTTAAATAGTGGAAACTTGCAAATGGCTTAGAACGATGGGTGTGCTCTAGAAATATAGACCTCCAAATCAGTTCATAATTAGTATCCTGCCCCCAAAATCTAAAATGGGCTTTTCATAGTTTACTTAATCACTTGCTTCGTATCTTAATGCAAGTATTTAATTTATTCGGATGCCACAGGTATATAAGGCCGAAATTGGAGCCCGATGTCAGGCTATGTTTAAGACACTATAGTCCATCCATGTGTGTAGCTAAGAACATCCTCATAGAAAATCCATGGTTCTCTTCTTCTTTTTTCCTTTTTTTTTTTTTTTTTTTTTTTAAGCTGGATGAAAAAGTCATGATGTTACAAAATAAAATGAGGGGACAGTTTTATATTTCTAATCTCATAATGTGGACATCCTCTTATGAGTTTGAGTTTCTATATGAAACTTTCCATTTTACAAAATCTTTCGTGGGGGCCATGCGATTGGGATAATGCACCAAATAAAATTACAATTACAACCACAAACACAGTGGGCCATTGTGAAAAAGTCCCAAAATCTGATTGGTGGAGAACCACTTCCCATGTTCTCCCCTACTACTCTTTCTTGCGCACATTGCACCCAAACACCTGAAGCTCTTTTTGAGGTAGGCAAGGGGAGGAGAAGTTGGTGGTCAAAGTTCAAACTACAAACACACAAAAGATGTCGTTATCACTAAACTATCACTTGAACAGTTGAACCCCATCTGAAACTCTTTTCAAATTCTTAATTAACATAACACTCCCTAGATTGAAGCCTCTTGTTGTTACAATAATTTATTTACCCTAGAATTCCTTAGACCTCAAAATTTTTTTTTTTTTTTTTGACCTTTAGCTTTTCAAATAAAATGATATTGTCACAATAAAGGAGGGAAAAAGGAAAAGAAAAGGGGGGGGGGGGGGGTTGGGGTGGGTTTGTGTTAGGGGCCATAAAGAACTGTATAAGAAAATCGAGGCAGGTTTAAGACCACAAAGGACTGCCCTTAATATCAGAAAGCAACAGTGATTAATAAATAAAGGACTAACTTTACACAAAACATTGCATGTTGTCTCTCTTTCTTTCTCTAAATCTGCATAGATCATGGACCCCCTTGACAAGACATAGCATCTTCAATCTTTATGTTCATGCACACACACGCTCTCTCTCTCCCCCATTAGTTGTGACTTTCTAAAAGTATTCTGCTCCAATTCTGGTTGTTTGTAACCCTCTATCCATTTTCTTTTTATCCAATATGGTGATTAAAGGCTTGTAAATTGACCTCATAAAAGAAGTGACCATTTCCTCAAATTAATCACTATCCTAGCTTTCAAACCTGAATGGACACCATTTTCTCTACAGATTATGTTGCTTTCAGTTGTCAAAGCAGCACAACTCATAATTGCACTAGAAAAGTTGTGCAAAGTAACGATATTAACTCTTGCAATAACGTACCTCCAACACAATATCGGCTCTCAAATTCATTATCATTTAGGAATCTGCATGAATAAACTTGTTCAACGTTTGACAGGGGCATTCAATGATAACGTGCATCGTATTTATATTTTAATTTCCCCGTAAGGAATGCACCTTCTCAATGGATGAGTGTATAGGTTTTTATTTGATTTTAGAATATAATCTTTTGTATAACGCTTTGTTTGTTTTTAAGTAAAATATTTTTTAGAAAATATTTTTTTCATTTTCACGTGTTTGTTTATAGATAAAATGTAGTTAAATTTATAAAATATTTCCCGTTGACCGTAAAATCATTTATAAAAAGTTGTAAAATATATCGTGGCTTCTCCTCTCGTATTTGATGGCTAGGTCATTGGTTAGGTGGTCGGAGACACCGCTCCGATGACTAGTGCTAGCGGTTTGGTGACTGGAGACTCTGCTTTGGTGACTGGCGCCAGCAGTTTGGTGTCCAAAGACTCCGTTCAAGCAACTAGTGCTTGCAGTCTGATGGCCAAAGCAAGGGAGTCAATACCGTACCGGAGGTTGTACCGGTTTGCCCAGCGGTACGGTATATTTCGGATACCGGTCAATACCGGTGTACCATTTCGGGTTTACTGCTATTTTTTATATTTATAAATAAATATATATATGTATGTGTGTATATATATTATAATAAATATAAAATTTTACCATAAAACATTTTCTCAATTCAAAACTAATTATTCATAATTTTAGACTTTAGTATCAATTAAAAGAAAAAAAAAAAACACAATATAAAAAATAGAAAGCTTAAAAGTTACCATTGCATACTAAGAAAACAAATAATACTAATAAGTTAATGCAAATAAGTTACTATTCTACCCTAACAAAAATTCAAAAATTACAAAACTTAAAAAAAAAAAAAAAAAAAAAAAAAAAAAAAAACTTTTTTCTGTACCGGCCGGTACGCCCGGTACCGGCCGGTATTGCCTGAAATTGGCCAGTATGGCCGGTACATGGCCGGTACGGCCGGTATTTAAACCGGCACGAAACGTTAATATTTCGATACCGGTATGCAACCGGTACGGTACGTACCGGCCGGTACGGTATCGACTTCCCTGGGCCAAAGATGCTGCATTGACCAATGCAAGAGGCCCGATAACTGGAGATGCCGTTTTGTCGACGGGTCACCAGAGACACTGCTCCGATAGTGATCATCAACAGTTTGGTCACCGAAGCCATCATTTTGATTACTGATTCCAACATTCCAATCACCGAACCTCCGGCACTAGTGGCTTTTGTTAGGTTCTAAAGATTTAGGAATTTATGTATTTAGAACTCTAATGTGTAATATTGGCAAACTATGATCAAAACAATATGTTTAGTCTTGTTTAGGCTTGTTCAAAGTTGTGTAATTCATGTAAAATTGGAATCGAGAGGCTGCAGATGCATTGGTGCATTTCGGCCTGGCTCGATCGATTGAAAGTCGGCCATAATATTTTTTCTGCAGAATTTTCAACTCAGCCCTACCTCATTAAACATTTTAGGGTTTTATGTTTTTGCCCTAGGCATATAAGGCAAAACTCTAACCACGTTTTGAGAGTTGCTTTGGTTGTATTGTCTAGTCGTATTGTTTAGTCTTGTTTAGGCTTGCTCAAAGTTGTGTAATTCATGTAAAATTGGAATCGAGAGGCTGCAGATGCATTGGTGCATTTCGGCCTGGCTCGATCGATCGAAAGTCGGCCATAATGTTTTTTCTGCAGAATTTCCAACTCAGCCCTACCTCATTAAACATTTTAGGGTTTTATGTTTTTGCCCTAGGCATATAAGGCAAAACCCTAGCTACGTTTTGAGAGTTGCTTTGGTTGTATTGTTGCTCATATTTTGCTGTTTGTGTGAATCTCTTGTGAGATCCTTGAGGAGCTTTCCTTCACATAAACTTAGGGTTTTCAAGGTAGAGATTATATCTACATCTTGATGATCAACTCAGTTGCTGCTATTGGAGCTTAAAGAAAAACAAGCGTGGGTGCTTGTATCTTGTGGAGAATCCAAGAAAGAAGGAGTTCGTGGATTCGGAGTTTGCACGTGGTCGTGTCAGTAAGTTCTACTGGTGGGTAGCATTAGAAAGTCAAGCAGGGAGCTTGTAAGTCCTTTTGTATGAACTTTGATTCTTTGATATAGTGGATTCCATTTTACCTCGAGGATAGCTAGGTCAAATCCTCCCCAAATTTTTACCGTGTGGTTTCTTGGGTCATCATATTATTGTTATTTACTTTTATGCTGTTTTATATTCTTGATATGATTGTTTGATTGTGATAACCTAAATTGGCATAATTTGACTAAGTTAATCACTTGGCTAATTAACTAGGCTAATCTGGTTGGGTTAAGGGGTCTAAAAACCTTTCAAGTGGTATCAGAGCAGGTAGTTCTCTTATTTTAGATCTTTTGATCTTTAAGCTGATCCTTGACCTTTGTTGTCATGGAACACGGACACTCTCTGGTTATTCCTCCTCATTTCAATGAGAATAACTATGCTTATTGGAAAGTAAGGATGAAAGCATTCTTGAAATCTATTGATGAGAGGGTTTGGAATTTCGTTGAGTATGAATAGAAGAAGCCCACTACTCCTGTGAGTGAGTGGCAAACTTCTCAAAAAGAAGCAGCTGGGTTCAATAGCAAAGCTATGAATGCCATCTTTAACGCTGTTTCTATAGAGGAATTCAAGAGAATCTCTAATGTTGAGGTTGCTCATACTGCTTGGAAAATCCTCCAGACTGTGCATGAAAGCACAAAGGCAGTTAAGATTAATAAACTGCAGCAATTAACTTCTAGATTTGAAAGCATTAGGATGTCTGATGATGAATCTTTTGATGAATTCTATGCTAAACTGAATGATATTGTTAATTCTGCTTTTAATCTGGGTGAAATCTATGATCAACCTAAAATTGTTAGGAAGATTCTTAGATCCTTGATTGAGGACTTTAGGCTCAAAGTGACTGCCATTACTAAGAGCAAGGATGTCGACTCCATCCCTGTTGATGAGCTTATAGGATCTCTTCAGTCCTATGAGCTAGACCTACCCAAAGCTAGCAAATCCAAGTCAATGGCTCTTAAGTCAATTGATGATGTTGAGGTTGGTGGATTTGATGATGAGCTCTCTGCTACAGAGATTGCTTACTTTGCCAAGAACTTTAGAAACTTTCTTAGGAACAATAACAGAAAGGCAAGAAATACAAACACTGCTGAACCTAAAAATTTTAGGAAGAATGATCCCATTAAAGTTAGCAACACTGAAAAACCTAGAGAAAAAGTAGGTCAATCTTTCAATAATTCTTTGGGTTCACAATGTTTTGGATGTCAAGGGTATGGTCATGTTAAATCTAAATGTCCTACATTCTTGAGGTCTAAGGGTAAAGATATGGCTGTAACCCTTAGTGATAATGAGGTTTCTGGTGATGAGTCTGGATGTGACGAGGATGGAAACTTCATTGCTTTCATTGCTACTGTTGTAGTCAATGAAAGCGTGTATGTTGAAGAGAACCCTTCTGATGGGGAACTCTCTGAGGATACAGATCTTCAAGAGGCTTACAATAAACTTTGCAAAGTTGCTACAAAGGATGCTATGAATGTTGAACTTGGCCTGAAGAAAATTGAATCTCTTGAGCTTGATAAAAAGATTTGCTTGTTAAACTGTTTGATGCTAATGATCTTTTGAACAATGTGAAATTTGAGAATATGCTCTTGCTTGATAAAGTTAAAACTTTGGAACATGATTTATCTGTTGCTAGATCTGCTAGTTCAAAACTTGATCAAATGTTGAGTGTTCAAAAGTATCCTTCTGACAAATCTGGATTAGGTTTTGTTGAAAGCATCACTATGTCTGCACCAAATTCCACAAACTTTGTTCCTTCATCTTCTTCTAAACCTTTTGTGAGTGAGGTTGTGAGTGAAACTGTCAAACCCCCTGTAAGTGAGGTTGTCAAACTCATAGAAGTTTCACCATCTAGGAAGATTAGGGTTGATCTGGGAAAGTCTAAACCTAAATAGTCTACCCTTTCTAAGGACAAAATGCATGGTAAACCTGCTTGGGTTTTTCATTTTTGTGGAAAGTCTAGACACATTCGTCCTAATTGTTACAGGTTTCAAGCTGCTAAGAAAGCAAACAAACCAAAAATGTCTGTGCCTCAAGCACAAGATCCTATGACACTCATTGGTGAATTGGTAAAGGCTTTAAACCTTTATTCCAATCCTGGAGTTGGAAATCACTCGAACGTGAATAAGAACTCCAATGCTCGTGGTGCATCTAATAGGTTTTGGATGCAAAAGACTCGATCTAATTGAGTCTTTCTAACATGGTCCTTGTGCTTCATTGCTCTACTCTTTTGTGACCATTGTTCATTGGTTTATGTGTTGTTTTTGTTTCTAGGACTTGCATTGCATAACATTCATGCATTTCATTCTAGGATTTTTTTTTTTTGTTTTCTCTTTTAATAATAATAATTAAAAAAAAAAGGGAAAGCAAATTGTGTTTGACACTATTTTTCTTGGTTTTTGAAAACAAAGTTGGTCAATTTATTTACACAGAACATGTCCTTGTTCCTTGTTTAGGTTTGATGAGCTTATTTATTGCACTTGACTAGTTGAAGTTTTGTAGTGCATGTTGCGTGGGAAAGATGTTTATGGTGTTTATCATTTTGTCTTAATCTTGAAGTCACATGTTATTTGACTGTTGAACTTGATCCTTTTGAGAAAGGCATAAATAATAATCTCACCACTGTTCACTAGCTAATCATGAACACCTTAGTGCATATCTTAAGATTTTGTGCTCACGAAAGTGTAGCACATGCACAAAAAGAATATAAGGTGAAACCTCGGTTTAAATGCTTAATGCTTAAAATTGGTGTGTACTATTAGGCTTGATGCCAAATCACATAATTAAAATTGGTGTGTATTATTAGGCTTGATGCCAAATCACATATTTAAAATTTGTGTGTATATTATGAGGCAAAAATTCAAGAAACTTACAAGATTGCAAGCTTATATTCTAAGAGATGTGGGAGTTATATGATATAACTCTTTTGGTGATAGTCTCTTTCAAATTCTATGTGATGAATTTTGTAGACTTTGTGTTTGATTTCTATTCACATATCACCTCACATGTATCTCAAGTTTTTGGTAGTTGCACACACTACACAAGTTACTATTTGCTAAACACTGTACATGTTATTGTGTGTGTTTTTGGTCTGACCAACCAAGTTTGAAAATACCTAGAGTATTATGCAAAACATTTTTTTTTGCTTAAGAATTTAAAGGGAGAATGGCTGAAATTTTCTTTGAAAAATTGGGGTTAAAACTTGGGTTTTTGAAAAAGCATTTCATCTCATACTCATGCATTTTGTTTCATCAATTTTAATGTTTTGAGGAGTTGTGCTCAAAATGTGGTTGTTGGTTTTCAAAACTGTGTTTTTTCTCAAAAATTTTGTGAGTCTCTGCCTGTTTCGATCGATCCATTCTGTTTTTCGATCGATCAAAAATTACTTAAAATCCTTTTTGGAGTCTCGGGTTGATTCGATCAATTGAATGTAATTTTCGATCAATCGACTATTGTGAATCAGGTTTTTTAAAAACAATGTTCTTGACTTTTTCAAATCACTTTTTCAAAAAGTTTCAAAACCTTTTTCTCTCTCTCCGACTTGGCAAGCTCACTCAACAATTTTTTGTCGTTTTCCTCCGAATCTTTTGCAAAGATTTTGTCCTCTAAGGCCGGTAAGTCTATTTTACCCTTCCTTTTTCTTTTATTTTCAAGTTTCATGCATTTTTCATGCCTTTTTCTTTGAGATTTTCAGACCTATTCTTTTTGGGGTTTTTCTTGATTCAAGCCATATTATGTTCAATTGATCAATGGGTTTTTGTTGGGACATGATATAAACATGATATTGATGGTTTAATTTGATCAATTTTGGGTTTTTGAAAAAATTGAAAATTCTAGGGCTTGTAATTGAACCAATTTGGGGTTTGTGTTCAATTGGATAGAAATTGATGAAATTGGCCTGTTAAATTGATGTAATTGATCATTATATTGTGTTTTCTAGCTTGTGTGATGATCAATTTGTCAATTTTTTCCAAGATCTTAACAAGTGGTTTTCAATTTTGGGGGTTTTTTTTTAACCTCTGTGCTCAAGCCAATTTTGTACAATTGAACTTCAATTGAACTTATTTTAACTGCATTAGAACATGCATCATGTCATTAATTTTGTTCATGCATCATATACATTTTTGTTCTATATTTTTTTTGTGCTAACTTGCAGTCTGCCCTTGGTTTGTGCTTTGTTTTTGTTCTTTTGGTTCTTTTTGTGTCTCTGTCCTTTTCTTAGCATCATGCCTAGGAAAACTAGAGCTCGTAGGTCTGTTCCCTCACCTTCTCCTCCCCCACCATCTTTTGGCCGTGAGAAGTTTCCAAGTGAGAAAAACCAAGAGATTTTTGATAAGCTAAACCTTAAGAGAAAAATTTGGTCTGAGCGTGCTGTAGTTTTAAATGAGCTTGATCCTACCATTAGGGCAAATTTTTAGCGTCGGGGCTGGTTACCTTTGTTGGATATTTCTGATCCTCCTCCTTCAGCTACCCTGATTAGAGAGTTCTTTTCGAACATCTCTATCAGCGTCTATGATTCCAACACTTTGGTGAAGAGTTGGATACGAGGTGTAGAGTACACCATTACTCCTACTGTAGTGGTTGATGCTCTCGGGTTACCTTTGGTCCAGCACCCTGTCTACCTTTATGATGAGTTTCCTCTTTTGAGTGATGTCATGTCATACATCACTGGGTCTTCTATCCAGTGGGGTTCTGATCCTAGGATCACCACTGCTGAGCTATCTGAGTTACACTATCTCTTCTTTAGGATAACATGTCATTTTATATGGCCGATTTCTCATTTTCACACAATTCCTCTTGAGCGGTGTGTCTTTTTGTATGCTCTAGTCACTGATGCTCCTATTAGTTTTTCTCACTTGTTTCTTCGTTCTTTGAACGAAGTTTATAGGAATTCATCTTCTTCTCATGCTTTTGTCCATCCTATCTTTGTTCATAGGATTTTGCTTTATCTTGGTCTAGATGATTTCCCTTCTTCTGAGCCCGTACATGTTATTGCTCTCATAGGTGCGTCTTTTCTTAGATAGAGGGCTGCTCATCTTCGAGTTTGCTCTAAACACCCTTGGTTTGAGCCTTCTGGTACCGCACCTCCTCCTTCTTATTCTGCAGGTCTTGCTGGTGAGGATGTTGCTGATCTTGTTGGTGATGCTGCTGCTGCTGATGTTCCTCCACCTCCTTCGGATGACTTTGATGTTTGTCGTACCTTGGAGACTATTATAACCGTTTAGACGACTCATGGTCAGATTTTGGTGGACTTACTTAATGAGATTCGTGCTTTACGAGCTGACTTAGCGCATCTTCATTCACCTTCACCACCTCCTTTTGATGATAGCATGTGATTGTCCTTTGACATTCCGTCACAAAAAGGGGGAGTATAGTTTTGACTCTGTAAAGGAGTTTTTGTAGTTAGGGGGAGTTTTTCTTTTATTTTGCAGAGCTAGTGGAGATAATAGATTGTATCTAGGTGCTTCACTTTGTATATCATATTTAGGGCTATTCATGTTAGGGGGAGTTACATTGATTTTGTTATACATGATTCTTGTTCTTGTGTTCATTGTTTATTGATTTATATTTGAACAGTTTTAGACCCCTTAAAACAACCAGATTGGTTAACCTAGTTAATTAGTCAAGTTGTTACTTAATCAAATTATGCAATTCTAGGTTAAAGCAATCAAATAATCATATCAAAAGTATAAAGCAGCGGAATAATAAAAGACACAATGATATGATCACCCAATAAACCACACGGTAAAAACCTGGGGAGGATTTGACCCACCTATCCTCAAGGCAAACCTGAATCCACTATGAAAGAATCGAAGTTCATACAAAAGGACTACAAGCTCCCCACTTGACTTCCTAATACTACCCACCAGTAGAACTTACTGACACGACCACGTGCAAGCTCCGAATCCACAGACTCCTTCTTTCTTGAATTCTTCAATCAGCTACAAGCACCCACGCTTTATATTCTTTATGCTTCAATGGTAGCAACCGAGTTGATCATCAAGATATTGAAGTAATCTCTATCTCGAAAACCCTAAGTTTTGTGTAAAGGAAAGCTCCTCTAGATCTCACAAGAAATTTACACAAAACCGCAATGTATGAGCAACAATACAACTGGAGCAACTCTAAAAACGTGGCTAGGGTTTTTCTTTATATACCTAGGGTAAAAACAGAAAACCCAAAACGTTTAATGAGTTAGGGCTGAGCTGGAATATTCTACAAAAAAACATTCTGCCCGAGATTCGATCGATCGAGCCTTTCCTTCGATCGATCGAGCTAGGCCGAAATGCACCAATGCATCTGCAGCCACTCGATTCCAACTTTACATGAAAGACCCAACTTTGAGCAAGTCTAAACAAGGCTAAATAACCTGTTTTGATCATGGTTTGCCAACAATACAAATTAGAGTTCTAAATACATAAAATCCTAAATCTTTAGAACCTAACAATATTTATGAGTTATTTATTGATATGTCTTTATTATGTGTTGTGTGAAACATACAAGAATGTTTTATTTTTGTTGTATCTAACTTAAAGGGAGAGTTAGTTTGCATACCTGTTGCTTTACTGTTTTCTGTCACACATGTATTTATGTCTTTGTTGAGTGTTTCAGGAATGTACAGGTTGATTCAATTGAGCTGCTGTCTACATTTGCAACTGATGGATAGTAGTTAGGATTGAATTTGTGTTATGAGCTTTATTTTTGTAAAGGGCTTTTATTTGTAAACTTTGAGTTTTTAATTTGTATTTTGTCACGGATTGCTAAAGGGGGAGTTTGTTAGGTTTTAAAAATTTAGGAATTTATGTATTTAGAACTCTAATGTGTAATATTAGTAAACCATGATCAAAACAATATGTTTAGTCTTGTTTAGACTTGCTCAAAGTTGTGTAATTCATGTAAAGTTGGAATCGAGAGGCTGCAGATGCATTGGTGTATTTCGGCCTGGCTCGATCGATCGAAAGTTAGACTCGATCGATCGAAGGTCGGCCATAATGTTTTTTTTGCAGAATTTCCAACTCAGCCCTACCTCATTAAACGTTTTAGGGTTTTATGTTTTTGCCCTAGGTATATAAAGCAAAACCCTAGCCACGTTTTGAGAGTTGCTCTGGTTGTATTGTTGCTCATATTTTGCTATTTGTGTGAATCTCTTGTGAGATCCTTGAGGAGCTTTCCTTCACATAAACTTAGGGTTTTCAAGGTAGAGATTATATCAACATCTTGATGATCAACTCAGTTGCTGCTATTGGAGCTTAAAGAAAAACAAGCGTGGGTGCTTGTATCTTGGGGAGAATCCAAGAAAGAAGGAGTTCGTAGATTCGGAGCTTGCACGTGGTCGTGTCAGTAAGTTCTACTGGTGGGTAGCATTAGGAAGTCAAACAAGGAGCTTGTAAGTCCTTTTGTATGAACTTCGATTCTTTCATATAGTGGATTCTAGTTTACCTTGAGGATAGGTAGATCAAATCCTCCCCAGGTTTTTACCGTGTGGTTTCTTAGGTCATCATATCATTGTGTTATTTACTTTTTCGCTGTTTTATATTCTTGATTTGATTGTTTAATTGTGATAACCTAGATTGACATAATTTGACTAAGTTAATCACTTGACTAATTAACTAGGCTAATCTGGTTGGGTTAAGGGGTCTAAAAACCTTTCAGCTTTGATGGTTGAGCCATCAGTTTTGGTGGTTTGCTTGAAAAATTTTACTTGTCATACCAAACACCTAGAAATATTTTACTTGCCATACTAAATACCTGAAAATTTTTATTTATTATACCAAACACCTGAAAACATTTTACTTTAAAACAAACAGAAGATTAATGTTGTGGAAATAAAAATGGAACCCTAAATGAATTATTCATTTTCTTGTGGTGTACGTCCATGTTCCCTTTGCTTGTTCAATTATTTGATATATTTCAATTGAACCATGCATGCAATTCACAGAAACAATGTTTTTCAATAATTTATACTTTCGGCTAAAGTGTAGATCTAGGAAGATTTCGAATTCGCAATTATGCACGAATTATTAGTCATCCCTACATAAAAAGAGCACCTCAAAGTTTTTGTACTAAAAAATGTGAAAGAAATTCAATCACAAATAGGAATCAAGACACATGGCACATCTAATTGCAACCTCTTGGCCAATATTGTAATGCTCACTATTTGTGGGTTTGGATACACATTGCGTTTATTGCGTTTTCTCTTTTTTTTTTTTTTCTACGCATTTCAGGGGGACAACGGCTACTGTTCATGAACAGTAACCGTATATTTCTTACTTTCCATCACTTTTCATCAGTTTGTGGGTCCCGTGCACTGTTCACAAGACCCACAAAATTAACTTTTCCGCAACTTTTTCATTAAAAATAGGTCTCACGGTACTGTTCACATATTTAAAAATTATTTTGCTATAGTGTTTTCAGTTTTCAGTTTCAGCAAAATAAATTTTATCCAAACAGACCTTATATTCTTTAATTGTTCTTCATTATTTTATATCTAAAAACAAAAGTCGTTTTCCTATAATTTCAGTCACTCATATGATTTAATGATCTTGATCGTTTACTGTTAATTAAAACAGTTGTAAGTTGTGACAACTCATACTAGCATTATCATGGTCCATAGCATACATGCTCTAACACATTGATTCCCTTCCTTGAGTACATAGGAATGTTTGTAGACCATAGTTCTAATCTTACTCTTTCGTGTTTGAATTTTTCATGCACGAGCGTTTGAGTTTTGACTGCAACAAAGAATTTTGTGGTAAAATGTTGCCTACAATTTTACATTTCATAGCTGGATATGTTGGGCAAGGCACTTAAAAGCAATCCTCTATAGCCAATGACACAGAATATTCTTTGATTATGCAATCATGTAATGATAGGAAACTAAGAACTACCCTTTAGGAAAAAGGTTACTTCCAAAACGATTTGGAGGAGAATTTCTCTAACACAATATGTGTCAATTGATAAAATTATTTACATATACTTTAGTCACATGATCTATTTGATGAATTATGTGACTTGGTTAAATAAATATGTAGACGATTTTATGAATTATCACGTAATGGGTTGGTGGAGATTTCTCCAACTTATTGGTTTGTGTGATATGAAATATAATAGCCAAAGTAATGGGTGGTTGAGTAGAATTGCTTTATAAAGCTGAGCAATGCTCTAGATTCTATTCTAACAGACCATCCTAGCAAAGGAACAATGGAATGGCCAGCACCTGCCTTGATTAGAATCTCCTAATCAGCCTATACATCATAGATGATATTGTAAATCCATCTTACTAATGAAACAGGAGAAAGATAATCAAACAAAGTAAACCGAAATTCTAAACTTTTGCCTGCTTGTTGGCTGGTTTTTGTATGGGTTTTGCATCAGATAGAAAGATATGTTGGTTAGTGAAGTTTGTTTGCCTCGGAAAGGTGCAGTGGTTGAGAGCTTAGAAAAAAAAAGCTTTAAATGTTGAGGTTCTGTTAAGAGTCCCATGGTGGTCATTGCTGAGTCATATCCACGTGTTATGGCCTCAGTAAGTTGGGTCTTTTCTTTTTGTGTTTCTATAGAAGTTATATCAGTTTGATCCAAATTTGAAGGACAAAACAAAACAAGAGGGGCATGAATTTTCATATTTTCTTCAAAAGGGTTGGTTTGCTTTCAGATGGATCGAGAAATATTGTACCGAATTAATCCTCAAGTAGGTGCAGTTTGGTGAGGTTGTGAAATATCATGTTTAAGGAAATTCTTCCCCCCTCTTCTCTCCCTAATTAAGTAATTATCATAGAGAGAGAGATTGGTAAACCCAACAAGAAGTTTTTTGATAATTAACCCAAAAATATAAAAGAAACAAATTGGAAAAGAGAGAGAGATAGGTAAACCCAACAATAAGTTTTTTGATAATTAACCCAAAACTATAAAAGAAACAAATTGGAAAAGGGAGAGAGAGAGATTGGTAAACCCAACAAGAAGTTTTTTGATAACTAACCCAAAATATAAAAGAAACAAATTGGAAAAGAGAGAGAGAGAAAGAGAGAGAGAGAGAGAGAGGATTGGTAAACCCAACAAGAAGTTTTTTGATAATTAATCAACCAGAAAATAAAAAAAATAAAAAAAAAAGTACAAAATGGAAAGAAAGAAAGAAGATGATTAAGCATTGCCAATTGAGAAGCAGCAGCCCATGTGAGATATCAACTTTCTAGTATGTAGATCTTTACACGCAACACTTATTACACATTTTCAAGATCCCTACGTTTCATCCATCCCAAGTCAAAAAAGTCATGGAAATTAAATGTAAAGTGATTATTATTGCTTAACCACTAATTTTTGGGAGTAAGCATTTTCTTGAGTTGTTAACTTGTTATGGTAAATTAATTCTAGTAAGTAGTTTGTAAAATTTTACCAATCTATTTTGAAATGGGTTAGATTAGTTTTTTTTTGTTACATCAAGCATAGACTTTAATATGAGTCTATCTATATGTCAAAAGTTTTTTGATCCAGTAGTATGTCAAGTCGCTTTTCTATGGTAAACCTGCATTTAAAGTACCTTTTCTCTCATCACTTGTTGTAAAAAACAAAAAACAACAACATAATTAATGGCATTTTTGTTTGTACTAGATATTTAATGTTACTTAATAAATTTGACATCGGGATATATATTCTGAAATCAGTTAATTAAAAAAAAAATCCACTCTTCCCTTATGGTTAAAGCTAATCTTTCTTTAAACATTTTGTTAGATTGTAAGACTCTTCTTTACAGCGAAAAAAAAAGAAAAAAAGCACAAAATATGTTGTTTTATTATTAATTAACTAGATTGAGTTGCAATTCATATTAAATATTTATTTATTTTTCTTTACATAAAATGTTGTTTTATTTTAAAAACTTTATTTATTTAGTTATCTTTCTAGTCAATTTTACTTTTTTTTTAATTATTATTTTAAATGCAACAGTTACACCTAAAGAGGCTGATAACTTGATGTAGCTCACAAAAACTAGTATTTTTTTCCCCCTCCTTTTATGGTGATGATATCATTAGTGAACTTTAAATTGAGTAAACTTAAGAATTTATGTATTATTTAACTTTTATTTTTAAGTATTTTATTATTTTTTCTCTTATTCGTACGAATAGGAAGACAAAAACAATATTATTATTATTATTATTATTATTATTCATGTGAAAAAAATATGGTTCAACCCGTAACCTAATTGACCTTGTAACATGATCAGCCCAACCCGTTAGCAACCCATTTAGGACAATTCAAATCTGACTTGAATCTAGATGGGTCAAACTCGAACCAGATTGACTTGATTCATTTATTGGTCTAACACCAATTCACTCATGAGAAAGTCTAGGAGCACAACAAAATCTCATAACATTTTCACAACACCCTTATTTTAAATTGTGGTGGTTCTCGATATAATTTTATTTTGACTTCTGGTGAACTGACACCTCAACTTGTTATGAAAATGTAGTGACATTTGTTATGTTAGTAAAATAACCCATCAACCGATATCACAAAATCACAATTAAACTCTGTTTTTTTTTTTGTTTTTTGTTTTTTTTGGCTAAGTAGTTCACAACTTAACTTGATTGGCCACCTCAAGTTATGTGTTACTAGTATTAAATTGATTATAACCAATGTTTGGTGAAGAGATAAGCAATTGGATGGGCAGCATGTATGGTATGTCCCACACAAGATCCACACCTCAGGACATTGGAATCTAGGTTTGCCCACATAACATAGACTTACACGTTGGACAGTCTGAGTTATGACATGTAAAATCCACGCGTCGGTGGGTGATGAAAATGTGGTGTGTTCTTTTTCAATGGTTTCTTTCTCTTGGCCTCACCAATTTTCAGCTCTCTTTCTCAGTATAAATCTGCCAATTCTGCTCCACTGGTCTCTCCCTCTTCTCTCCCTCTTCAGCTTTGGAGTTTGAAAAAAATTCCAGAAAGAAATAATAAACTAAGAGTCTCTCTCTTTGTGCAATTAGTGGCACTGCATGTGCTCAGAGAATCACACTGAATTTTGCTTTATTTTGCTAATATACCCCACCGTCCATCCATTATACTCTCACTATATCTACATATAAAACCACTCTCTTCTCATTGTTACACTCTCTCCCTTCTTCTCTTTTTCTTTTCCCATTTTGAACACCTTGGGTTTTATATCTCTCATTCATTCTTGATTCATAGAAATGGGTGAAGAAGCTAAACAGGTGAGGCTTTTGATATATCTGAGTTTAGGCTTTTTTGGAGCTGCATTTTATTTTAATCCCTACAGATTGTTTTTCATTTGTATTTGGTAGGAACAAGCTAAGGCAGAGGCTAAGCCAGAGGAGAAGAAGGAAGAGAAGGCAGAGGAGAAGAAGGAAGAAGAGCCAAAGCCACCAGCTCCGTTTGTCTTGCACGTGGACTTGCATTGTGCTGGATGTGCCAAGAAGATTGAGAAGTCCATCATGAAAATTAGAGGTCCCCCCCTCCCTTGTCTCCCTTTCTCTTTGTTAATTGTTATTTATGTTTTTGTTTTTCAATGCTATCATATGTTAGTATATGTGTATATATAGATTCATGCTAGGAGACAACAAAAATTTACAGCATTTTTGAATTGGCATTAAAAATATTTTAGACTACATATCGTGGTAGGCTCATGTACCAGGTGGTAGACTAATTTAGGAACGTTGTGAAATTACTATCATATTTTTAATTTTAGAGAAATGCTAACGGATACTTTTAGGGTACTGGTTAATAATCCATTTAAATAAAACTTTTATGAAAAAAGAAAAAAAAATATTTTGACAGTTTTTTTCATTTCTCATAAAAATAGTATCAAAATTTTCTTAAAATAAATTATTAACCATTGCCCTAGGACACTCGTTAGCACGATACTTAATTTTATCGTTGAAAATATGTGTTCAAACTTGCTACATACATTGAATTTTGCACTGAAATTCACACACTCACGTGGCACCTCACTTGGCCCAACACATCACAAAAAAAAGGGGTAACTTTTTAGTGTAAAAAAAATATTACTATACTTAATGATGTGTTGGAACTCGTGTGCTAAACCTGTATGTTGTTGTAAGCAGGAGTGGAAGGGGTTGAGATAGACATGGCCAAAAATGAAGTGACTATAAAGGGAATAGTGGAGCCTCAAGCTGTATGCACAAAAATTATGAAAAAAACTAAGAGAAGAGCAAAAGTCTTATCCCCATTACCAGCATCCGAGGGTGAACCCATTCCAAAAGTTGTTACTTCACAGGTACCATGTAGTTCCTTTAATTATTCTAAGTGAAGTGCTTACTGAATTTTTCGCGAAGTACCTGAACCAACATGTGTGGTTTGTTGTGTTCTAGGCTGGTGAATTAAAAACAGTGGAGCTCAATGTAAACATGCACTGCGAGGCCTGTGCTGAGGAACTTAAGAGGAAGATACTGAAAATGAGAGGTACTATTATGTTACATTTTCCCTGTTCTGTATAAGCTAAATGAATGATTTGTGTGTACGAGCAAAAAAAGTTAATTGTTTGAGTGTGACCTGGCAACTACAAGAAATAATAAGTCAGGGAAAGGAATCTCCTCCTTTTGATACATTTTTGTAACACACTACATATATTATAAGGTGTTAAGTTGTGATTGATTTGTGAGAATAAAATCATAGTGACTTATGTGATAGTAATAGACAAATTATAATTTGTCGGTAAGTTGTGAAATTGCGTATGTATCTGAACATGATTTTGGACATGTTTTTTTCCCAAACAAATTTGGAGAGAACTCTTCTACTCCATTTTGAGTCACTAACATATTGAATAATAATTTGACTTCTTTAATAAATAATCCACGAAATTAAAATAAATATATAAATAGTCTTTTGATCTATGATATATGTAATCCAATCAGTTTTATATGAGAACATTTTTCATTGATTATTATCTATTTATCTAATGTATTGAATATGTGTATCCTCTCTCTTATAGTGTGTAGTAACACAATATTGAATTATCAACATCTGACTGACCCATTAAATTATTTTATGCATAAGATACATTTATCCTCTATCTTATAGTATATGAGTTTATAGTTATAGGGTTCACAATTTCACATTCTTATGATGTATATATATGATACATGATATGAGATAATATTTATGTGTGCATTATGACAGGAGTCCAAACAGCCGTGACTGAGCTTAGCACTGGTAAGGTCGTGGTGACTGGGACAATGGACGAAAACAAGCTTGTAGATTATGTTTATAGGCGCACCAAAAAGCAAGCTCGAATTGTACCACAACCCGTGCCTGAACCAGAGAAGAAAGAAGAAAACAAAGAAGGTGAGAAGCCAGCAGCAGAAGAAGCAAAACCAGAAGAAAAGAAAGAAGAAGAAAAACCACCAGAAGAAGCTAAGAAAGAAGAGGGTGACAAGGGTGGTAACAAGGGTGAAAGTAATGAGAACAAAGGTGGTGGTGGTGGTGAGGAAAAGAAGGAAGGTGAAGAAATTGTTGTCATCAACAATAATATTGATGAGGAAGGTATGAAGAGAATGATGTACTATAACCGGCCAGATATTGATGAGGAAGGTATGAAGAGAATGATGTACTATTACCGGCCAGATATTAATGAGGAAGGTATGAAGAGAATGATGTACTATTACCAGCCAGTCTATGTGATTGAACGAATCCCACCTCCTCAGCTCTTCAGTGATGAGAATCCAAATGCATGTTGCATTTCATAACAATTTGATCAAATTATTATGTGATAAAAATAATGTTATTATAATGTGAATTGTCCAATTGCTTCTAGCACTGCTCGTGATGAGAGAATTTTATGGAGATGTTTGGTGTAAGGTGTCAAATGGAATTAGATCGAAATTGATGAATAATAATTTAATTATTCTCTGTATCTTTTGTATTATAGTTTAAATGTATGCATATGTTATCAATCAATTAATTAGCCATATACTATATAGTTAAGAATATTCTAAAGTTTAAAATATTTGTCCTTTGGCATTGCTTCTTTTGTTTTATTAGGGACTAATATATTTAAACAAATGTAACCAGTTGATAGAAGGGGATTGCTTTTAGGAATATTGTTTGAAACAAAGGACATTTGCAAACTGTTTGATGCAATCATGTGTCGATGTATGTACGTAAAACATGTGGTAGGCAACACAAGTAATCACAAAAATTCCCATTCGATATTATATTTTTTTTTGTTTTTACTTGTAAGCTCACCTAATACTATAATCATGCACTAATTAATTCACATGGTTTCTGTGAACCGTGTCAAGCAAAGATTGATGTGATCTCTGGGAAAGAATGGTAGCTTCGGCATCTAATAATAAAGAATATTTCAGTACCCTCTTGTTAAGAAAACATACATAGCAAGATGAGATCATTACATATGCCAAACTTCGCAACAATGTTGAATCACATGCAACATCAGTGATTAGTGTCGTGCTCGTGGGTGGAGTGGAGGATGAGGGATTACATGAATAGTTTGCACAATTATTGTACTAAATAAATCTGCAATGGATTACTTGGGAGTTGGATAAGTAGTTTCTAAAGTCTTATGATATCTATTAAATCATGGGTTCGAAACATTTTGTCAGCATCTTGAGGTCACCCCATATGCAATATGTATTTCACACTAGTTGTTGCACACAACTGTACAATTTACACTAAAATTGTAACTCATTTGTGTATATGGTTGTGTGCAACAACTAAGTGTGTATTAGTAATTAACCTTTAAAAACTAAAAGATAATTACAATTATTGTATGTGTATTTTTTTCCCTTCTAATTGTTAATAGTACTTGATGTTCACTTGAATGGTTTTTTAGTGTACAAATAGTTCTCAGTTAGAGCTTACATGAACTTTTGTTTCTAAACTAATAGAGGAGTTGCAGTGAGTTTGAAAAGTGTACATGGTATATATGTTCATTATATGGGAGAAAAACAAAATTCCCACCAACTTCTTATTGTACACTTTTGGTGCTGAAGCCTAATAAATGGAAAAAGAACCCCACTGCATAGTCAGGTAAAATGCTGTGCATGCGCATGTTCTTTCTTTTCTCTGTACTTATCCCTTAAATTTCTGAAAATGTTCTACTTTTGCCATCTTTGTGCTAAAATTCTCCTCTCTGAACCTATTTTTACTTGAAAGAATGATAGACTGAAATTGGAAAGGGTGGCAAAAGCAGTACAGCATAGGCCCATGCTTCCTGTGATAGAGTAATTTTTAAGTACTTTCGAAACATGGAGAATGGTATTCCCTTCTCTCACATTCATGGTGGAGTCCGCTCATTAAATTTATGGTAGGGTCCACTATGAATGTGAGAAGAAGGAGCACAATTTCACTATATTCTGAGACTACCTAAGAATTTTCCTTCTATTGATACTTGATAAGCTGCAGATTAACATTAATTATGACATGCATGCCCTTGCAATCATTGAGCAGTCCTGCGATCCGAATATCCATCTTTACAAGGTTTTGAGTGGGTACAAAAGTCAATTCAGGATAATACAAAAAAGCTAAAAACTATTTCTAATTCATGTTTTTGTGGATGTCACGTGTATAAAGGATAAAAACTGACGTGTGGGGGTTTGAGAAATTGAGAGATTCCCTGAGAAAAAAGATCAGAGGTGTGGGCGTTTCACATGGTTGTGGGTCTCACATGTGTTTGAGATCTGACTCATCTTCGTGGTCTGAGTGAGACACAGAAATCCACATCAATGGAAGCCATTGGATCCATTCTCAAAACGTGGATGAGGGGCGGCGGTGCTGATGCCGTTACACCTATCTATATGTCCTTTTGTCTCATACACAAAAGTCATGCTTGTCATGGTGAATCCTCAAAAGTTGAACACAACGTGTGGTGAGGTGATTAAAGGAAAGCTGAAATATGTTAAAGAAAAAGAATTCTGTAAATGAAGCTGATGTGGTATTATGACTATTATCAAACAAGATAAAGAAAAAAGTGAAGCTAATGGATGTAGTTCAGAAGTTACGAAAGGACACAAGAATGCATCAACTTCTTACACCAAAGCAAAGTAAAGCACAGAAAAGACTGCTTAGTTGAAAAAAGAGAGGGAAAGCATGCTTAAAACAACTTTGTTGACTAATCTTAGCGCAATTAAAGTATCAAGCTACTTTTATTGACGACCATATTAATTAGTAGTTTCTGCTTTCTACTTTCTAGTACTTGAAAGTTGTAATTCTATGTTTTTATTCTAAAAAATGTTTCATCAATGTATGGATATTCTAGTTCAGTAACTTTGAGCAGATCGATGTATTGAGCAAAGTGTTAATAGTGTAACATTATGATTTGGGTGGTGCCAAATGTAGCACTAGTAGTCATTAGTTTGTATTAAGAAGCATCTTTGGTAATTTTAGAGCTTAAGTATTGATGGATCCATAAAATAAGAGGGCGTGTGTGGCTAAATTAACTAATAGGGTGAACAACCTGCGTCATGTATGTATTTAATATTCTTCTATCTGTTTGTCTTCTGTAAGTCTTTCCACCAATTAGAGATTTGTGTGTCGAACTCGAACCTAGCTAACTGACTAAAATCTTTTGAAATTTTAAGTTCAGATCTCAGACAGCCTAACTACGAATTCTTTTTAAATTATTTAATGATTAGACAAGTTAATTAGAACAAGATTCAATTCACAAATAACTTATTATTTAATCATGCATAAACATAGACAAAGCATGCATGGTTAAAACAAAAACATATTAATAACCGATTAATTGTTCACGAAATAAAAATCATTGTAGAAACACCTACCAAGGTAAAAACACTCTTGAGAGTATAATAGAACCTCAAAATTCAAAGCCAATATGAAAGGTTGTTGCGATTCTACTCATACTCACACGACATCATCTAGCTATTGACCTTACTACTGTACTCGAACTCTTTATTCTTGTTAACGACAACAGATTCTTGCCTTGTTCCTTTTATGTGATTAGCTTCACAAACGATTGCCTCTTGCAAACAAACAATTTACTCTTGGAGATTTTTGCCAGTATGCGTAAATTGAAGAAATGTCTATGTTTCAATGATAAAAGTCCAGCACATTCATATATTAGAGATCAAGGTGGTTGGCTCAGTGACCTCTTAAGGATATTCATAGGAGGGGTTTGGGAAGATAATAGAATTCTCTCTATTATTGCAACGGTCTTTTTCTCTGAAATTAGGATTAAAATTATTCTTTTATATGAGAAGAGGGATTAAGGTTGCAGTGGCCACAAAATCTGCCCTAGAAGTTAAGTTCCTAATCTACCCAAAATGCATGGTTTCGTTCAATTAGCGAGAGACTGGCAAAACTTTCTGTTTGATTTTCAATTTTGCTCAAGATAGCTAACACAAGTGAGCTCTTCATTATTGCACAGTGAACAGTAGCTTCACCTTTAAACCCATTTTACATCCTTCATGAATACAACCCAAATATTACAATACTTTTTTTCATGGAATATACCAGCTCTAGATCTTTGAATATATATATATATATATATTGCATATACTGTAGATTTTTTTGGATGACGCATCATAAATCGTGAGCCTATTGATTCCTGATGAGACCGTCATTAGTAATTATGTATACAATCTTTCTTACACTACATTTTGAAATTTTCTAAAAGGAACATAATAGAGTGGAATGCTAAATTAAAAAAGAAAAGTAATATAGTGTATTTTTTTAATGGGTTTAAGAATTCATAAAGAAATATATTATTCTTCTATCACACTTTCCGCATCTCATTTTCCTTTTTCATGATAAGAATAAAATTGACATTTTATCTCTATTTATTAAATAGTGAGTGTTTTTCCAACTTTTAGTAGGAATGCTTACCACGGAATGAAATGAATTTCTTCCCATTAAACCCTCAAACAAACAAGATAACAGATGTAATATTTCTTTAAAATTCCTTTCACTTCATCTCATCCCATTCTTTTTTTTACTTGCACCAAAAAAAAAAAAAAAAAAAAAAAACCTCAGAAGAAAAAAAAATTTAGGTTATATTAATGAGCATCCTAGCTAGAGAGGGACTTTATTGAAGAGGAAGCATACCTTTTGATGTCAAACAAGTTCTAAGCATGACTATAATATTTATTCAGCGTTAAAAAAAAAATTTAAAATCCTCCATAGAAGAAAAAAACTTTAGGTTATATTAATAAGCATCCTAGTTAGAGAGGGACTTTATTGAAGAGGAAGCATACCTTTTGATGTCATACAAGTTCTAAGCATGACTATAATATTTATTAAGCATTAAAAAAAATGACCATAAAATTTAGAGATAAGATTAAAGGTGCATTGGTCTGATTGCAAATCTAAGGAAAGAATGCATATATGCATGTGCATGCTAGTCTAATCAATAAGAGCGCATAAAATGATGATGCTTTGAGTACTTCCTCATAATAACAACTTCACATTTATAATCTATGGGAACATAATCATAGTCTTATAAGCTTTAATCTCTCTCTCTCTCTCTCTCTCTCTCTCTCTCTCTTCATAAGAAAAAGAACTTCAAATTAGTTTAATGAATCTATTAATCTTTAAGTTTCCAAAGTTTCAACATCGCAATATTCACATGAACAAATCTTCTTTGGTAAGGAAAACAACCCATGTGGGAGCCAACATATAAGACTATGTAAACTCTTATGAAAAGTATAGAATACAATGCACTTTTGGTTAACCAAACAAAGATGCTGACATAGCTTTGCACTCATCCAAGTCACTAGGCCACATATCTATTCAATACAGGAATTTCTCTAATCAAAGTACTATCTTTTAAATAGGACACAATCCTCTTCAACCACCTCAAACGGCCAAGGATGTTAAAGCATAAGCAACATCACCAAGGAAAATGTATAGGAAATCAAGGAAAAGTAAAAAAGGGGTACTATCTTTCTTTTCTATGGAATCTAGGATTATCTTAGACCTTTATCAATGTGTTATGTACATTCTATATAAGACCTTACAAATTTGATATATATATATATAACGATACCAACTTATAGTTGAGAAGCAACTGCACAATATTATCAAGAACAATAGCAAATATTTGCATGGTAACTTGGGAGTTTTGAATAATGGCTGACATGCAAATTGTTCCAGCTTGCAAGAATGTGGAAGCACAATATGTGGAGATGATGGTGCCTCTGTATTCATATGGGTGTGAGAAGAAAGTGAAGAAGACCTTATCTCATCTCAAAGGTAAATTTAGAGGATTAAATTCCTACACTGTATGTGAGACAATAAGATTAATTATATTTCATGTTGCTCATGTATTTCGTTTGGAACAATATATATTCATGTGTCATATAAATTTATGTTTCTTAATTAGAACATCTTGTTTATTTTAACAGGAAAAATATACTATTTATTTGATACATGAGTCATTCCTCTTATATGGGGCAAACCTCACAAGTGGAATCCACTCAATGTAAGAGGGAGGACTCATGCATAACATGATATACCTCCTCATCCTAACAAAGCTAGGTGATAGTTGTATTAATTAAGTATAGCATATACTATTTTTGAAGTGTTGGTCAATCTACATATAAGACAGACTTGGACTTGAGTGGGACATGGGCCTGGGCCTGAGCATGTGCATGATTTCTATATGGGCTCAAGCCCAAGGCCATGAAAGATACAAAGTGCATTTAATTTTAGCCACAAATCCATCCTCTCTCTTGAAAATTTAATTTTCCAAGAAATCAGACATGAAAATTTTTGATCTAAACATGTTCAATCCTTAGGGTGGCTACTCCTGCTCCTAGATTTAAGAATTTTCTTGCTCACAATCTTGCCGTCCATTTCTTCTATCCCTGGTTGGGTGTTCCTTCCCTTAGTAGTCCTTTTGTATGTGTTGTGTTACAATGTCTCTTGCTGGTCCATTGAGTTAGGAAAATAGCAAATAGCATTCACCTAATGAATAGTACTGAGATTGGACCACTTCCTAAATGCAATTGAATATATCCACAACACGCATACAATAAAATACACTGACACAACAAAACGTGCTCAAAAGCAAAGGAGAATAGCCTAGCATGGGTAACATATTGCTTGATGCAAGTCAATGATGCCTGTATATTAGATAACCATTTTATACATGTATTGTCAGTCTTTGTCATTGGCAAAAACCAATCCATGCGATCTCTGTAAAGTCCATGAATGCATTTAGCCATTCGTTGAGTCAGCTCCACCAGAGAAAATTAGGCCTCCATCATAAGGCCTCTGACCTTCACGATTTTGGGCCTTCATCACTTTACTGACACCATCATTGCATACACACCCACGGTGACTCGTGCATACAAAATGAAAAAGATGTGGAAGAGACGATTGAATAGATAAAAAGAGACTAGACCTTTTGTTTTTTTGTCCCAAAAGAGCAAAAAATTTGAAATAAGCATGTAGACAAAATTTTGTAGATGAGATAAGTTTTGACGAACTAATAAGAACCATTTAATATTATGAATGTTTACCTATCCTAAAAGTTTAAATTGATAAAATAGAGTGAGTTCAATCATTTTACCAATTGTTCTAACATCTAATTTCTATGAAACTTGTTGAAAGCAGGAATATACTCAGTAAACGTGGATTATTATCAACAAAAGGTGACCGTGTGGGGAATTTGTAACAAGTATGATGTTCTAGCAAACATAAAGAGCAAGAGAAAAGAAGCTCGTTTTTGGAACCCTGAAGACAACATTACATCAGAAGAATTAAAACCACCATCTTCGGATCCTTTAAGAGACTCCAAGCCTTATTTGGCTTTTACTATGGTCCGGTCTCTAAGCTGGAAAGCATGGAAAAAGGTTTTCACTAGATCCAATTCCTTCTGATGACTTCTTGTCATTTGTAAATACGTACTGCTTTTTCAAGCATTTTGATTTTTTTGACTCTCTTAGTCCTTGTTCTAAATGGAACATAGTGATGGCTCTTTTTTCCTAATCCTTTATGTTTGATCAGAATTGAACTATAAGTCTTTTCTCCTTCTTTGAACGAAACTCTTAAGTTTCAAAGCAGGGTCAGCATAAACATGCGTGTACAGTCTCAAACTATTCATGGATCATGCATGTAACAAATAGCAGGCTCATAAGTCAAGCATGTTAGGTTGATACAAAACCAAGTTATTTGTGACCCTGTATCAATTGGGGTCTCCCAACATGGTTACTGGAACCCAGGCCTCACATTCAGCACAGGCAATGGAGCCAAATTTAATCATCCTGAGGTTATCTTTGTTCAAGATGGACAATCAATTTACAGTATTCAAATCCAAAAAAGCCAAATAGCTTTAATTTGCTTACTGCCATATCTTGTTAATTATAGGTTGATTTAATGAACATGGTATGTACGTCTTCAGAAAAAATCCATATAGAAATTAAAGGAGGTTTGAGTTTTCTTTGTCATAATATACCTGAAAAACTATCATTGCCAAATTTCAACTGAAAAGTGAAAAATTCAACTTGCACGTGTTCTTCTTTATGACCTTACTAGATAAGGACAACATAACAACATAACAATTAACAACGTAACTTTTGACCAAAGCCAATTAACAAGACGTGTAACTTAAGCATTTGCTTGAGGTGATAAACTATAGGGCTGGTTTGTGGAAAGTGCATAGGAATATTCTTTAAAAGCGCTAAGGAAAAATTGTCATATGAGATAATTTTATGTGTAAGATTCATATATAATGTAAGAGATATATTGATCTCATATATGGTATGAGAGGGGATTTTATGAAACTGTCTTATGAGATATCATATCCCCTCTGCTAATAAAGGGCAGAGTCTATAGAGAGCTTGGCTAGTTATGAAGACACTACCTGTTAGTATGAATATAATAATGTATTTTCCCATTGTAAATTTATGCTTGTGGGCCTTAGATGGTAAGGGAGTTACATGCAAGGTAGTCGATACCGTACTGGTACCGGCCGATTTTGAGCAATACTGGCCAATATTGGGCATACTGGCTGGTACAGAAAAAAGCCTTTTTTTTTTTGTAATTTTTGAATTTTTGTAAGGATGGAATGTTAACTTACTTGCATTAACTTATTAATATTATTTGTTTTTTTAGTATGAAATGAACAATTAAGTTTTCTATTTTTTTATATTTTGTGTGTGTGTGTATTTTTTTTTTCTTTTTAATTGAAGCTAAAGTCTAAAATCATGAATAATTTGTTTTGAATTGAGATAATGTTTTATGATAAATTTTTATATTTATTATAATACACACACACACACACATATATGTGTGTGTGTGTGTGTGTATATATATATATATTTATAAATATAAAAAATAACGGTAAACCTGAAACGGTATATCGGTATTGACTGGTACCGAAATATATGGTTTCACTAGTCAAACTGGTATAGTCTCAAGTATGAGATTGACTCCCTTGGTTACAGTGGCGACGCCACATATAGCTCAGGGTGTTCCCAGGAACACCCTGAGCTGAAAAAAAAAAAAATTTATATATAATAATTAAAATTTTATATATTTAATCTGTATCAGGAACTCCCTCAATCACAAAATTAGGAACACCCTCAAATTGAAAAAAAAAAAATTTCTTTGTTCTTCATTCAAGCAAAAAAAAAAAAAAAAAAACCCACAAAAAAATTTGGACTAAAATCTGAAAAAAAAAAAAAAAAAAGTTTGTAACAGAGATAGAGCCAAGCCCACAGCAAGCCCAACAGATTACCGAGGTACCAAACCCACATATTCTCAAAAAAAAAAAAACCCCCCCCAATATAGAGCAATTAGCAAATCACTAAAATTAGAAATCAAACCCACAAACCAAACCCAATACAGAGCAAAGCAAACCCTAAACCCCAATACAAAGCAGACCAAACCCCAAACCCTATACAGAGCAAACCAAACCCTAATATAGAGCAAACCAAACCCATGGTCACATCACTCGCAGCTCGCTCGTCGTCATCGTAGCTCGCTCGTCGTCGTCGTCGTCGTCGTTGCTCATCGCAGATCGCCCCTCATCGCAGATCATTCGGTGCTCAATGCTCCCTCTTTCATCGCAGATTGCCCCTCATCACAAATCGTAGAGCTGCTCCGATGCTCGGTGCTCGTGCTCCCTCCCTCAAGGTATTTCTCTCTCTTTTTCTCTCTGACTCTCTCTCTCTCTATCTCTCAGTCTCTCACACACTCTCTCTCTCTCTCTTTATATGAATCTAAAATGAAAACTACGAAATGAAAAATGCCACTGAGAGTGTCTCTCTTTATTCTTTAACTCTCTCTCTTTTGAACTAGTCTGTGATTGGCTGGCCTTTACTTTTTAGCTTTATTAATAATTTAATATTTGGTTGTTTGCCTGTTTTTTGACTTTTTAAATTTGGCTTTATCTTATTCTTATCCATTGGTGTTGGTCACACGTTGGTGAGATATTGATTGTCATTTAGTGTAATTTGTATTGTGATCTATGATTGTGAAATTTTCTGATTGGCAGCTGGCTACTGTGATTGGGGGCATCAGGCATGAGGCTTGTGCTTGTTTGTTGAGTGGGGTGGGGGTAGATAGGCACATAGGGCCGGATTACACTGCTTTAATTATTATGCGCTGGCTGCACATTTTAGTGTAAATGTGTAATATGCACATGAGGCTAAATAATATAACAAATTAAAGCAGTATAATTAATGACAAACAAATTAAAGCAATATAGTTTATTGTTACGCTAAACAACAATAATTAAATCAGTATAATTAACCAATACATTATAAAAGACAAATAAATTAAATTATGTTAGGTTAAACAACAATATAGTTTATTGTTACGCTAAACAACAATAATTAAATCAGTATAATTAACCAATACATTATAAAAGACAAATAAATTAAATTATGTTAGGTTAAACAACAATTAATAATTTTATAATTAATGAAACAACAATATAACAAATTATAGTTTATAAAAGACAAACAAAGTAATGAAACAACTAAACAACAATAATTAATAATTTTATTAATATTTCAAATGAACTTATAGTTTATTGTATAGGTAACTTTGTTCATTTCTTTTCTTTTCATATTTTTTTTTTTCCTTTTGAGGTTTTTCGGTGTACAGAATGCAAATTTGTTTTGGTTTTAAGAATTTTTTTTTTTTTTTTTTTTAAGCACAAACTTCATGCCGGCCAAATCTTGAATTTCTGCCGGTATTTTCCAAAACACCCGGGATAGACCGAAATGACCCAAAATTTTTTCAAAGTAGAATCGGAACACCCTGGACAAAATTTCTAGAGTCGCCACTGCTTGGTTACACGTGTTTCTTCATGTGAGTTGAGTCTTAGACTAATCTCATATGCATCCAAAAATTGAGTGATTTAAGGAGGAAGAGGGTAAGAGTCCTAAAATCAAATCAATGTTATGTTGTCACCCTTAAGGTTCGAACTCACCCTAATCACTGTCCACAAATAAGGGCGGTGCCATAGGGTTTATTTGGTGTAACGAAGGATGACCTCGTTTTACTATTAGAAATGTTTCCTCTATTAGAGTATTTCTTGATTTAGACCCCCAAAAACCTAAGTAGTAAATTAATAAATAACTTGATTTATTTTTAATTAATTCCATAGTTAACTATTTGATAGATTGTACAATCCCAGTGTCACCAAAATCCAATACCAATGAAGAAATTTTTATTAAAAAAAAAAAAAGATTTGGTGATGAAGTGGAAAACTATTGAAAAGAAAAACTACCCTGGACAATTAACCCCATAGGAAAATTCTACTAAAATAAACAATTACAATATGCGTATACTCACAACACCTTTGTAGTCCTAAACTTTATCTGTAACCTCAGCCATGACTTTTTTGCCTGCTACCGCAATGGTTCCTTCTATAAAACTTCTTGCATGAGTGAACTCATTGGTAAGGGTTAACAACTTCTATGGTTTGGGAGGAACTCTAGAAGGAACTTGTAAATAGAACACTCCAGTGAGAGAATTTTATAATTTTTAAGGCTCAAGAAGGTTAGCTTTTTAGGTAAATATGACAACCTCTTTGCTCCTCATTTGTGCAACATGGGTTGGTTTTATAATATAAGAAATCATTAGGTTAAGTTGTCAAGAGTTCAAAAGTTGGTTTACTCTTTGCTGCAATTTCAACTAAGTGAGGTTCGTGTGAACTCTTAGAGACAATTAATATAGTTGTGCACATTTCAAATGGCCATATCTAACTCCCAAATTTGGTTAAATTTGTGTCCATTTTGAAGCCCCATATGCTTACTATCCCATGGCATAAATTTCATTTAAAAAGTAGTTTTGGTGTAAAATATATTAGTAAAAGATCATCGATTCACCATCTTTGAGCAGATCATAACTTTATTGTCTTGAAGTAGCTTATGACCCAAATTCAATCCTAACGCAATTCCATTGATGCAACTCAAATTTGATATATTTTGACGCTAAGATTTCGCCCACACATGTATGAATTCTAACACTATTATTTTTTACCATCCTCTTTCATCAAAATGGAAGTCACCAGAACACCAATCTTATTAGGGATTGAGGTAGAGTTATTGCATTAGCCATTGAGAAATTACAATTTCCTCTAACAAAACATCAAATAATAATTTATAAAAGATCACTATTAAGTAAGTCCTTATGTGCCTCTTCAAACAAGGGAGTAATTAAGTTTTGCGAATGAGTTCTTTTAAGACCATAACTTAATTTTGTGCCACAATTTTGACATATTCAATTGTACATAAGTGGTTTTATATCACTTTCATATGAATCAATCACTCACAGTTTACTACATTAAAATTCTAGCAAAAATTATGGTATAAAAGTTGTGTTCATATTCTTTCTCTTTCCTAACACACACCTGAATCACATTCCATATATATTCGACGTGTGAATTGTATCTTTATTTATACTCTACTCGTTCTTTTTCCAATGGGTGAAATAGAAGAAAGTGCAGAGTAATAAGTAGGGTTCTTTTACTTTACCCTATAAAATACTTGATAAATTACAAAAGATTACTGTCAAGTAAGTCTTTTTGACTCTTCGCACAGATGAAGGGGCAAGTTTAATTTGCCAGCACAAACCTGAATCACATTCCACAATTCACACGTGAATTGTATTGTTATTTATGCTTGCACTCGTTCAAAAGAGGAAAGTGCAGAGTAATTAAGTCTAAAGGTACTGTTATCTTATAAAATATTCACATTGTTACATTCTCAAAGCTGTAATATACCTAGGAAAACATGGTAGGGTAGCTCACATATCATTCTCATGTGTCCTAAAGAGTTAGCTTAACTGTCTGATAATGCCAAAGCATCCCATTATTTCAGAAAAAAAAAAAAAAAGAAAAAAAAAAAAAAAGAAAAAGAAAAAAAGGCATACTTTCAAGCCACTCCATAATCAACCAAGGGTCTCATCCCACATCAGCTAAGGAAAAAGTAAAAACGTGAATACACAAGTCATACAGAAACAAAAAAACGTCTTAGGAAAACTAAGCATGCTTAATTTTAACCTTAATGATTACCCTTTACGCGTCAGCTGACCAAAAAATACACAATTTGAAACCAGTTTCTATCTATGATGATTATAAATGTACCTAACCCATATGGAATTTTAGAAAGCACCAGGTAGTCTTGGCCTATCCACCCACTACTAGCTTATAAATTTGGCTTCATTTTTGCCACCACTTTCAACTTATAACATATAACTACTACTGCTGCTAGAGAGGTACAAAAAGTCATTGTTTAGGACTTTGAAAGTTCAAGCTAGCAAGCAATCTCTTTGAGTCTTAGCAGTGCTTTCACATAAAGAAAGAAACAAAGAAAGAAAGAGGAGCAAGAACAAGAAGATGATGATGATGGTGATTATGGCGGAGCTCTTGGGGGAATACGCTGCTGTGCTTACAAGACTGACTGAGAGGCTTGCTCAACCAAGGCGTAGAATACGTACTCATGCTTTCAGAAATCTTCGTCTGAATTCTTACACATCAATGCAAGACTCTTCCTCATTCATTCTTTATTTTTAGTTGCTGAAAAAAGCCTAGTTTATGTTCGGTTCTGCACAATCTTCTTCATGTATTTGTTTGAGCTATTTATTGCTTTCTTGAATGGGGTTTATGAGATTCTTTTGGGGAGGCTTTAGATTTGTGATTTAGCATATATAGGTTTGAGTTAATTATCTTTGTAGTTTCTCATGTGAGATTCATTCTTTACCTCAGAAAGTAATAATCCAATTTATAATACAAAAAGCATTTTCCTTGTTTATATATGTTGTTTGATTAATAAAATTTCTTGCTCATTCTTGGATTTATATATATATATATATATATATACATACATATATATGTCCCAGTGAAATACTGATATAGATGTTTAATTGAGTTCTTGAGGTTTTTTTTTATTGTTTTTGGAAATTTCTTTTCTTTTCCATTTTAGTGTCAGGAAGTTGAGTGGTTGGCCTCACATTGCAAATAGAAAACAAAAGCTAAACGTAAAGCAATTCATTAGTACAATGCAAAATTACTCAGTTTATGAGTGCAAGAAATATTTGAAAAGTTGATAAAACTTTACTTAAAGCAAATTTGATATGTTCTAAACTTTTTATCCAAGAAGCACAGTGCAGTGCATTCGATTATGTATGTTCAAATTGTAAAATGAGCTTTCGTAGCCACCAAAAATAGATAAAGTAAATAAGGAAAAAAAGTTTTGTAAATGAGCTAATGATGGAGAAAGTTGTGGGGATCTCTCTCAATTAATCACATCATTAGCAATATGACAATTTTTCTGAGACCTATGATGGCCTATCATCTCTGATTGTCCACCACAAAAAATTGTTTGTTTAGTAGAATAATTAGAGGAGTACTATTACCGGTGATTTAAGTCAAATTCAATCTCTTTCTTTTGGATGGTGAATCTTGAATTTCACGCATTGTGGATAAGATTTTGTGAATTTAAGAAAGGAAGAAAACAAAAAAAGTTGTACATAAAAAAAAACAAATTGATTATGAAAAGGACAATAAATTATACCAACTAGTTAATCGTATAAAAGCATGGACAATGACAAATGTGTCGGTACTACATACACATTATTACAGAGAGTAATTGCTAACTAACATGATTACTGAATTATCAAACTAATCGGATCTGTTTCCCTGAATTATTAGTATAGCAAGTAATTAGATTTGACTCACTATGGAAAGTTACATCAGTTTGTAACAAAATGGAGTAATAGAACAATTTATACAAATATACCTAGTTTTTATTATTATTAAAAGAAAAAGAGAAAAGAGAACAGTAAAAATCTATTGAATGTGAACAACAGAAAATTAAGCTCAGCTACACACACACAAACACACGGATTTGCATGGTCCACCGAAAGCTAGCAAGGAAAATGTCCATGGGTTTGCTATAGTTTTATTATGGTGACTACGACAAGAGTTATATGGATCCTTAGCATAAATATTCTGCACTATTAACTTGAGCTAAACATATGAGAGAAGTTATAATAAAGGCTTAATTAGAGCATCTAAAGTGTACTCAAATATTGGAAATGCCCTCAATAATTGTACATGCATCAAATTTATTCATTTGACCCATCAAAATATCAAACTCTACATGTCTTCTTAACATAATAATGTTGGAGCAATTGTAGGAGTATTTTAATATTGAATCGTTACTTTAATAAATTAATTAAAGTTGGCAAATTTATTGAAAAGATAGGAGAGTTTAATGTGGTAAATGGGGGAGTTAGTGTTTTTGCATTCTAATTCTGTAATTCCCAATTTAATTTAGAAACTCCAACCTTGACATAATAAGTATAAACTTTATGTGAGAAAATAGGTTATAATGTGATTAATCTTGAGTAAGTCTTAAGAGTCTATAAATAGGATCATTTGCATCATTCCTATAAGCGTGCAAACATGCACACACACATAAATATATGTATGCATGTATGACAACATATTTACACACAACACAATTAGCAATCAAACATATATATATACAATAGAGAGCATTAGATAGATTCTAGGTAAGAAGATGTGCTATTTTGACAAGCTTGGGGTTAAGCAATTTGTGCCAAATTCGTTTGACCCAAACAACATTATTGTTAAACTGTTGTATTCTAGAGAAGAAAAATAAAGAAAAAGTCTGCTATACCAGTTTTAGGCATTGCCAATCAAGGGGCTTGAATCTCTTTAAAGAGGGCGAGATACCCATGCCTCAATCCAATTGTGTTGAGATCTTCAAAATAATTTTTGTTGAATTTTTTATATTTCTCTTGTGATTTTTATCATGTTTGCACCAACAGAAACTCACTCCTTTGCCAGCTTTACTTTCTCAATAGTGACTGTTTTGTTGAACATATTTGCTAGATTCTGGTATGAGAGTCGAGTTCTCTTAAGAAATGAGTCTCCTTTATACTTGAGGCATATGATGGTTATCAACTATTACTAACATTTTCTTTCTTGTATGTGGCACTTCCTCCTCATACTTTGATGCCATGCCACTTGTCTTGCTTCCAGGCGCTGTTCAAAACTTCAATAACTACTGCTATTCTTTTGATCTACGTACATTTAATCTATGCTCTTGCTTTGCACATGACGCGACCTCACTGCACCACTTGTTATGCTGTTGGTGAGTGAAGAATTTCAAATATTTATAGCCATCAACTTTGAAACCAAATAATCTCCTTGTCAGGTTCAGCAATTGCAACTTATTCAGATTCTGTAATTGAAAATGCCTTTTTTTTTTTTTTGGGTGTAAATGAGAGACCCAACTCACTGTTATACAACCCAAAATAAATACAAACTCAGTAGTACTGTTTCTTATACTGTCAATATCAAATTTGCTATAAGTCTGAGCCAATATAAAGCTATATATAGTTCCATATTTGCTCTTGAAACATATATAGTAACCAAGTTTGTGTAACCTTTCAAGTATCTTATTAAGGATCCACATTACTACCTTCCAATGTTGCTGACTAGGGTTACTCATATCGTAACTCCCAATATTACATGTGCTATATTTCCATCCAGTACAAACTGTAACAAACATTAAGGCTGTCAAATGCCAATTTTTGAAGCATGTGGGACACTTTCCATGTAGGCAAGCGCCTCCTCTGTCTTGGCTAAATGCTCTCTCTTTAGTTTGAAGTGACATCAACGAGAATGAAGAAAAAATAATTCTCTGTGCAATTCTTTTTTTCTTTTTCCAAAAGTAAAAGACAATATTAAGCAAGAAATTAAATAAAATAGATAGCCGCGTACACTTGTGTCTACCAACTATGTATATGTCATAGTTATATCGAGTTGACTCATTCTTTAAAAAAAAAAAAAATTCAATGCTTGGCTGGCTTGACTTTCAGCTTTTATTAGCTTGGAAACACCATCCCTTGCTCTTGGCTCTTCAAGAGTTCAATCTATACTGTTATTTGATCATATAATTAATCAAGAAAAAAAAAAAAAAAAACCCCAAAGAAATAAAAATAAGAAAATTTTATCTTTCCCCTTCAATTAATGGTGTCAAACACTTTAAAAAGTTGCACTTTATTGTTTAAAGGTTTAATTGTATTTGCTTTTTCAACAAAAATAAACTTTTTAGTTGTATTTTCTTTTAATTCATGTGTTTAATGTATATAGATTATTAAAAGCTTATCATTGATTGCTTTAGGCTCCCTTTTTGAAGCAAGTGATTTACACGAGAATTTTAATAATTTGATAACAAAATTAGTAAAATACGTGTTCTATAGAATCTATACTATATCTTTCTCAAAAAAAAAAAAAAAAAAAAAAAAGAATCTATACTATATGTTACACGTTTATACATATTTTACAAAATATCGTTTATCATATAAATAAAATACTTTTAAAATTACATGTTTTCTAATTTAAAGTGTAAAATAAGCATTAAAAATTTTAACTTCAACTTAACTATATTTTAATACAGTTATCAACCATGCATTTTGTTAGGCTGTGTCATTATATATGACAATAAAATTATCAAAATCAATATTTTTAGTCTCATGTTTTACAATTTATGTTAAAAATTTACATTTTTATTATAATCTTTTTATTTGTTAAGTTTTTTTTTCTACAATTTGAATGATTATATTTTAAATAAATAAACAATAAAATCATTTTAAATTAAATATAGTAATATGTAACAATAGATAATTTTTTTTTTTACTAAGTAAGTGAATGAAGAAATATATTAAACATAATCTCTTCTTTTACTTTGTTACACACATCCATTTTCTACTTTATGTTGTTTCTTTTTTTTCTAAGTAAGTGAATGAAAGAATATACTAAAAACGATCTCCTTTGTTTACGTGTTACACACACTATTATGCTATTAAATTAGAATATAATAAAAGAAACAATTTAACTTATATAATTATTTCTTAATATTAAATTTTCTTTTAAATCGTAATATATCCATATATTCTCCTATTTATGTTTATTTTATTCTTGTCTTCTGTGTCATATATTTAATGATTTTTTTAATAAAACAAATTTAATTAAACTGAATGAAACTTATACGTATTTCATCTCGTATATTACTAATCATGTTTCAGACTAAAAAAAAAACAGAGTCAAACAGTGTGATCTTATATAAATAATAAATACAATATTTTAAATTTATAGTTAAAATTTTTTCAATAGTTTAGGAATGAAAAAATATATTTTTAAACTAAAGGACAAATTATATAATATTTTCAATAATTTAAGACAAAGAAGAAGAACCTCTTATCATTTGGGGACTCAAGTCAAAATTTATGTCATGAAAATATGATAAAATTTAGCTACAAATTCAGTTGTAGTCATTGGATACAACTCCTACTAAAAAATTAATATATATGGTTGCAATTTTTGAAAATTTAATTGTTGAATTATATATTCATTATATTCTTAAAAAAAATATCAAATTTTGTGTTAATCAGATGTTATTTACTATTTAATTCATAAACTTATTTTTTTATACATAATTTTAAACTATGAAAACTTAAAATTCAAATATTTGGTTGATGACATAGTTATTGATTTTTTTTTTATCTTTTATAAACTTTTTAAGCACAGAGAAATATAAGAAGTAAACGTAATCTAATGGTGAATTTTTCAAAATTTACATCTAAAAGAAACTAAAAATTGAGATAGAATTTGTAACTTGCTATCATCTTGCCGAGCAAACAAAGATTTACCTCTGCAGAAAATGTATTGAATAGAGTTGTAATTATTGATTACAAACAAGTTTGTAGCCAAATTTTATAAATGAAAATAATATAAGTTTGTAGCTAAAACTTTGTACATGAAAATAATGAAAATAATATTTTGACCAAAATTTTCTATATCTAAGATTCTAATGAACTTAGACATATGGTTATTAATTGGCTAAAAAGAAGTACAGGGGCTATTATTAAAATAAAAAAAATAAAAAAAGGGTACAGGGGCTTATTTGTAAATGAGATTAAAAAATAATACTAAAAAGATCCAACAACCCGGAAGTGAATAACTGGACTCCGACCTTTTCATCGAAAGCGGAAACATAGACGACACCACACGACACGACACGCCACTGCTCTTCTCAGTCTTCACTCTTCTGGTATGAATCTCTATACTC
The DNA here is from genome assembly GCA_032727855.1 of Quercus ilex subsp. ballota. Classification (NCBI taxonomy): domain Eukaryota; kingdom Viridiplantae; phylum Streptophyta; class Magnoliopsida; order Fagales; family Fagaceae; genus Quercus; species Quercus ilex. The sequence continues at coordinate 5,577,384 of CM064916.1, forward strand.
CTTTCAATTTTCAATACTATTTCCATCACAATCATCTTTATTCTTATCTAGATTTTCATATTATATCTCTGACATGATCAGTTCTTAATTTAATGCTCTTTGATTAATGTTGTTTTTGATCATATATATCCATGAAGTTCATTTTTTCAGTATTTGTTTGATTATTGCTTTGATATCCATTGGTTTTGATGTAAAAATTTCTGGGTTTTGATCAGTTTGACTCAATTATCTCTTGCAACCAAAAAACAAAGAAAATTTAAAAGATGATGGGTTATGGGTCTTATGGTTATTTACCTTCATCATCAACTTCAAATTTATCAGCTTTAGCTCCACCTTTTACTGTTGATCGGTCTGCTGTTCCAAAACCCATTTCAAATCCACTTGTGGATTTGAATGATTCCCCTTATGGTGTTCCCCTGAATTCTTCTCTGCACAATTGGCTCCCTTCCCACTATCCCAATTCTAGAACCGATTTCTTTTCCAACCACACTTCAGAATTTGATCCCTTTCCTTCATCTGATGCGTTTCGATACCCGGGCTTGGAGGAGATTAAGTCACCCAATACCCATTTGTCTTCAGTGAACCCTATTGCACCTGCTGCTTCTTCTGATGCATTCTTGTATGGTCAATGCTCGGACGGTATCGCCACGAGTATTCTTGAAGCTAAACCATATTATCCCTCGTATGTCCCACCTGCAACTCAAGGCTCTACTAGTCCCTTGGTGGCTCCTGATGATGTTAGTTATGATTGGTTTTCGAGTTCCCATGCTCCAGCCTTAGATGGATCCTCTCACAATGATTACACTCAGTCCAGTTTGGATTATACTGCCCTTTGGGGTGACTCATGGAGTAGATTTGGAGACTTGGATCATGGTAAACAGGTGGAACTTGATGGGAGTTTCTGCTCAAAGGGGTCGAGTGTAGCTGGTTCATCCATTTACAAGAATTATATGAACCAAGGTATCTCTACTTTACCTTTAAATATAGATACTTTTTTTTATTAATTTCAGTTAGTATGAGTGTTAGTTATCTTTCTTGTGGGTGCTACGGAGTACCACTTTCAATCTTATTATGGTTCAATGTCATTGGTCAATTTGTTCTTCTTGAAATTTGTGTTATTCTATGAAATTCATTTTTTGCACAGTTTTCTTAATTTTACTCATCTTTGTCTGTGGCACCTTTTTTCTATGTATTTGAAATTTTGATTTTTATGTATCACTTAGCTATCTTCTCGTTGGCTGTGGCACCTGTTTTACATATCACCTTAGATGGGTAGTTTTGGATGACTCTGCTGGATCCTCTATGAACTCTAAAATTGATTTTTAAAAATCCAGACAATACATTGCTGTGTAAAATTCTCAATTTCGTCAATGCTATGATGCCCTCAACCTGAGATCTCTCCCCCCCCCCCCCCCCCCCCTAACATCCAACCCACAGTTTGTGTAATATCCTTCATCAATATTGCCCATTAAATCCCATTATCATGCAAACAAGGGGATTGCATGATACATGCCAGCTGGATAGTTTTGGGTGAGTCTGCTGGATCTTCTGAGTTTTTAAATTGATTTGTAAAAATGCAGACAATACATGCCTGTGTAACATTCTCTATTTGGTGAACGCTAAGATAGAAAACCACTGATGCAGGGCATTTCAAGAGGCTATTTACATTTTTAGCCTTGACACAAACCAGTAGCAAGTAGCAACAGTAGCTAATTCAGCAGCCAGCCTAATCCTCTTGTAACTAATTAGTTTGTCAGATGATTGTTTAAGCATTGGCCAATAGGATTTAGACACTTGTCAATCATCTAGAAGGCTGCCAAAGTCAATTGACTAGTATAAGTACAAGAATTTAAGCACTTTGTAAATCAGTTTTGTATGTGAATGGAAATAAGCCTTTGAGATCTTTTCTTGAGAACTTTGTGTTCTTTGCAGTGCTGCCTAACCACCTATCAATTAGTTCTAAGAAACTCACATTCCATCTAATTCTAAATCATATCACAGCCCATCACCTTCCCTGCATCAACCCCCTCAACCTGATCCCCCTCCCCCCCACCCTGTCCACAACCACCCAACCCCCCCACCCCTGCACACCCCCCCCCCCCCCCCCCCCCCCACGCCCAAAAAAAAAAAAAATTTTGAAATACCCTTCATCAATATTTCCCATTATCTCGGGAGCAAGGGGAATGTGTGATACACACAATTGGCTTCCCATTTTATTTTGGGCATTAAGCTTTATAATTTTTCCTGATTGTGTAAAGAACACATGCATGGTGGTTGGAATGGTAGCCATCTGTAGAAGGTTAAACTGAAAAGGAGACTGAGAGAGATTGATTTGGGTAATCAAAGTATTTTTTTGCTATATCCATTTATATTTTTAGCCTTCACTTCATCCTGTTTTATCATATAGGATGTCTTATAAGAGACTTCCCTCACCTTTTTTCTCAACTTGCACTGGTGACATAGCACAAGGGGGAACAAACAAAATCTTATTTAAAACTTCTGGGCAATACTTAGATTTTGAGGATTAGGGATAGGGTTTGGTGGGAAGAGGGTTGGAAAGTAGTAAGATTTAGAGGGTTTCCAATGGAGGGAAGGAATGGTAAGATTTATGGATGAAACAAATGGGAAAAATCAAAATTTGGGTTACTGCGAACAGAGGTGCGAACAGAAACTGTGAACTCTTAGAAGGTTGCATCACACAAACCAATAACTAACTTCATGGCTTCTCTAAAAATCTGAAAACTTTATTATTCCCAATAGAAATCATTACAACTCTTTAAAATAGAAGATTAATACCTATTCCTAGTTGAAATAAGATTTTATTTTAAACTCCTGATAAGGCTTGGACTTGGACTCCCTGGGGTTTAGTATCCCTGGGCTTTAATACTAAACCCAAACTAAATAACTGAACTCAAATTAAACCAAAATAAGACCGAATGGACTATTAGCACAGCCCATCCCAGAAATTATTAAATTACAAAATAACCCTTGCCACTTAAAAATAAATAAAACTGACATTGACCTACTGCATGCATCAATTGGCCTCACTCTAACCCTTATGTCTCTATATGTATTTATTACTATTTATTTATTGTTTAATGAACTTTATGATACGAGAAGAAAAAAATTTTATTTTAATTCAGTCTTGTTGAATTTAGAAGTCCATTGTATTTTTTATTGGTCAATTAGTTTTTTTAGGTCTTATTAGTTAATTAGGTTATTATTATTTTATTTAATTATTTAATTTCCTAGAGTTAAGACTAGTCTGTAATTCATTAATTGGATAAGTTAAGGTTATTTTTGTAATTCATTAATTGGATTTTCCTATATAAGTTATCAATGAAGAATGGACACGAACATGGACATGGACACGGACATGGACACAAAGCATATTTCTCCTTGATTATTATGATTTTTTATAATGCATAGGAGCTGCTAATGCATCTAAGGGTTTGAACACATGAAGATGCTTTTTTTTTTGATAGGTAACACACATGAAGAATCTTCCCATATCATTGATATGTTAGGTTGGGAAAAGGATGGTAGGTGTGTAAGCATGGAGCAGTCAAATGATAAATCCTTCTCAGGGTCAAAACCCAGAATCATGCCTGTTGATTATTCAAAATCATCTCTCTCAGATCGTACTTCAGTACTTCCAGAAAACCACCCTGAGGCACCATCCTATAAACTAGTCACAAATTCCAGGAACCGTCAAGTACCATACAGTGCTTCATATGAGAAAGACATGAGAGAGCATGATGCTAGTCTGAGTGGTAGTGCATCATTTGTGACATCTTCGCCTTCGCTTGTCATTAGACCTCCAGATGTTGTCACCACCATTTCTGCATCAAATAAAGGTCCATTAAAGGATGTGAATTTTAGGACTGATGCAGCTGATCCTGATCTTCATGGTAATAATCCCTCTTATGTGAATGAACTGCATCCCTTGTTAAGTTCTGAAGGCAAAGTTCGGTTTGATGCCAGCCAACTCAGAATTCATTTAGACAGAAATGATCCTGTTAGTGTGGAATCATTCTCGGCAAAAAACATAGAGCTGTCAATGGACAAAAGCATTTCTGAGGATGCTTTGGATCAAATATTCAAAGCAAAATCTGGAGTTCAAATTTCTCATACAAGTTCAGATGGATTCAATTTGCCCCTTGAATTTACCCAAGCCGTCAATTCTGTTGAGAATTCTTCTGAGAGCTTAGATCATTATAACCCTGCTGTGGACTCACCATGCTGGAAAGGAGCACCAATTGGTTGTTTTTCACCATTTGAAGCTTCTAAGGCTGTCAGTTCTCAGTACCTGAAGACATTAGAATCATGCAATAATTCAGATTTTCAACTGCCTCAGTTTTTCCCTTTCAATATTGATGATGCTGTAAAACTCTCCTCACAAAATCCAATTGAGAAGACAGTGTATCATGAAATTGGATCTCTGGAAAATAGTTTAGCACATTCTCCAAAGAGGCCTTCAGTTGCTAATTTAACATTTAGTGAATGCAGATCAGATGGTGCTGCTAAAGCTGGATCCTTTTATTCTAAAGAAAGCTGTGGCTATGAGATTCAACATTCTGATAAAGCTTTTGAACCTGGGAAAGATAATGCTTCACCCAGCCAGTCTACAGGTTATTTGGACTTAAAATCTTTACTCACAATGCAACATCTTGAAGAAAGTACTGTAACATCTGAAAAAAAGCACTCATCAGAGACTTGTGTTGTGGATGCTGGATCAAATAGAAACAATCCCTCAAGATCTGGTACATCAAATGTGCCATTCCATGGCACTGAAGATTCTCTGTCTTCACTGGCTTCTGTTGAAGATGCTTCTGCTAAGCTTACCAAATTGCATAAGGCAGATTCAACTTCAAAAATAGATGTCCAGATGTTGGTTAATACAATTTATAACCTGTCTGAAACACTTTTATTTCACTCTTCAAATGATTCAATTGAACTGAAGGAAGGAGACCATGAGGCTCTTAAAAATGTCATCCTTAATCTTCATCAATGTTTATTAAAGGGCACTGAACAAACGCTTGCAACACCAGAATCACTGTTTCCTGAGCAAGGCACATCTCAATATCTTGAAGAGTTACCCAAGCTTCACAAGGTATGTTGTTTCTTCTGTTTGGATTGTTCTCCAATACCACCCCCCCAACAAAAAAAAAAAAAAAATACAGGAACATGTATAGCATGAAGAGATTTTACGCTAAAAGTCATGACGATCTTTTAGATATGGGAATCAATTTTGCAGCATGATGAGCTATTTATACGGGTCATAGACCTTGGGTATAATATAAAGACAATTCATCTTTCTTAGGAGAACAGCTTTCTTCTCTTGAGGAAGTTTTGACTTTCCAGCCATCTGCATAATGATAATTTCTTGAAATGAGATGGATGCGTAATATGTATAAGATGCAGCTCCCTGTTTACAGTGAAAGTCAAAATGATCTTTTAGATATGGGAATCAATTTTGCAGCATGATGGGCATTTTATTTGGGCTGTAGACCCCAGATATATTATAAGAAAACTTATCTTTCTTAGGAGAAGAGCTTTCTTCTTTTGAAGAAGTTTTGACTTTCCAGCCATCTGCATAATGATAATTTCTTGAAATGAGATGAATGTGTAAGATGTAAAAGATGCAGCTCCCTTTTTATTCTAGCCAACTGAAAGGCTATGATCCCAGTATAATCTTTTTTTCACCAATTTAAACTTTATTAGTTTTATGTAGATTATGATAGTAATATGACTGTTTCTTTTGTAACAATGTACTCTTATTTATAGGGATTTGTGAAGTCTACCACCTTCTATTCTAGATTGAATTTGTCAGTTGTTTTTGTCGTTTGTTGCTTTTAAATTTGGTTCCATGATGCTGAGGTAAAGTAAATCAGCACAAGAATATTTTTGTAATATCTCAATTATGCTGTACGGATAATGTCTTCTTCAGGAAGTGAGTGGGGACAGGCCTAGGTTGGCAAGGGAGGCGGTGATCATTGCTCAGGATCAGCTTGACCATCAGTGTCTTCATGAGGAAAAGCATCATCATATTGTGTCTGTTGATAAAAATGAGAAGGTATCAGATTCTGTTTGTGTGAAGGGTGATGCTAACATGGTGAAAGAAGATAATATGACCCAGGTATTTTTTTCTGTTTATTTTGTATATAAGAATAATAAATGTTAACCATTATTCTTCCCATGAAGAATGCAAAAGGAGGGGGAAAAAGAAACTAAAATGCCATGGATCTTGATTGACAGGCTATTATGAAGGTTCTCAATGATAATTTTATATATGAGGAAGATATGCAGCCAAAGAGCCTCTTGTATAAGAATTTATGGCTTGAGGCAGAAGCTGAATTATGTTCTGTTAACTATAAAGCTCGCTATAATCGCATGAAGATTGAAATGGAGAAATCTGAGTTGGACAAGACAAAAGGTTAGAATTTCTATCTAGAACCACTGGTTTTGTCATTATTGCTTAACCTAATTTCTTCTTCTTCAGATGTGTCAGAAAATACTATGACTGTGGAGAATGAACTAAGATCCAAGGTTTCTCATGAAATGAACACTGTTGACAAATTGGTACCTGAGGCTAGAGGTGGCCTTTCCCCTGTTATTTCCATCCAGGATACCCCTTCCATCCCAGATGTTATGTGCAGATATAGTATTCTAAAAGACCGGATCGACCACTCGAATTCTGCTACAGATGTGGAGGGACCATCAAGCTCAAAAGTGTATCCTGATCTGAACAAGGTTGACCAGTTGGCATCTGAAACAGCTGAAGAAAAGTCTCTGACCCAAGATATTTCCATTCAGAATTCTCCCATCATTGACACCTCCTGCCATGCAGATGGTGTTATGGCTAGATTTCACATTCTAAAATGCCGGGTTGAGAATTCAAATTCTGTAACATCTACAGATGTAGAGGAGCCATCAAGCATAGATGTCATTCCTGATCTGATCAACATTGACAAATTGGTGCATGAAGCAACTGAAGTAAAGGGTAGCCCGATCCCAGATGTTTCCACCCAGAATTCTCCTGTTTCAACCCTAAGCCGCCACACAGAAGATGTTGAGTCTTCTGTCATGGCCAGATTCCATGTCCTTAAACACCGGATTGACAATGTGAATTCCATGGATGTGAAAAGGCAAGAATTTCCAGAGGTCTTCCATTTTGGATTTGCTGGTGAGAGTAAGCATAGGCCAATTATTAGAGACAAATCAGAGGATGGAAGTGTGGATGTAACACTGGCACCTGTCTTGCAGCACCACACTGCCGACAGTTCTGAAGGCGGTTTAACTGTGAAGGAGTTCTATCTGTGTAAGGATGACCCAGTGATACAACCTCGTCAGTCCAACAGGCTTGGTGACCCACTTCCAGCAGGTTGGTTTGACACTACATCAGATTGGGAACATGTAATGAAGGAGGATTTTGAGGAGTAGAACTGTTAAGACCTGAATCTCCCTCTGGTAAATGGCTCTATATCCTCTGAAAGACATTTATATGCTGTTTCTGGTAAAGAAACATGGCAGTTACTTGTATTATAAAGAGTATATGACTGCTCTCTGAACTTGTAAAAAGCTCATAAACGCGTCTGGATTATCAGAACCTATGTGTTTGTTTCTTTATTTTTAGCTATTTGTCTAGCAACTTGTATAGCTTTCTGTTTGTGTTCCGCATATATTTTGGTACTTGTTGATCTATCTGAAGTGGTTTAGGACTAAATTCTTTGGAGATATATTATGGCCTACCTTCAGCAGCCAAAGATAAGAGTTACCTAGCTGGAACAAAAGATATATAAATATATTTATATATGATCCACATAAAAAGTGAAATAGATCCCCAGTCTAATTAAAATTATGTTTCAACATTTAGGGTCCGTTTGAATACAACTTATTTTGCTGAACTGAACTGAATTGAAAACTAAAAACACTGTAGCAAAATAATTTTTAAATATGTGAATAGAGCCGTATGATCCATTTTTAATGAAAAAGTTGCTAAAAAGTGAAAATTGTGGATCTGTGAATAGTGCACGGGTGCACTGTTCATAGACAAAAAGTCAGCAGATGCGGCTACAGTGGCTGAACAGTAGCCGTAAACCTCCAAACGTGTGAAAAAAAAAAAAAAAAAACGCAAACGCGGATCCAAACCCAGCCTTAATTTACTCCTATATTTTACTTCCTTCCTTTTTTTTTCTTACAATAAGTGGGTGAAAAGAGATATGAAACTATGTTGTCTTTATTTATTGGGAGAATTAGGCATAAGACATTTGGATTTGGTTGTAATCTTAAAGGATAAATCAAGGCAAGCAGTACCTCCATCACTCTGCTGTGAACTAGTTTTATTTTTTTATTTTTCTTATATTAGAGATGAACTAGTTTTGTGGTTTACCAAATAGGGTTTGGCTTACCTCCAGTATTTTTTTTTTAACTGGAAGTGTCCTTTTGTTTTAAATACATAATAGCAAGTGGTAGTGGGTTTTAATCTCCACCTTTTAAAATTAGTGGGTGATGTGGTAGTTTTTCATTAAAATAAAAGGAAATTTCAGTTAAAAAAATATTGGAGGTAAGCCAAACTCTACCAAATATTAACTTACGAGGGTCAATATTTATTTACTCATCAATTGATCACAATTATTAGATTTTGAACTGATTTTTTTTAAGCTTATATTATAACTAAACTAATTATGTAATTTATAAACACAAGTTGCAAACCCTAATTATTTTATAATAATATAATGTGAAATTTATAGGTTAGATATTGCATGTGTTATTTTTTCTATTTTAATAAGTTTCATGTAATGAAATAAATAATATATTTTATATTCAACAACAATACATAGTGATATATATTTAACTTAATTAAATGGAGAATATTTGGACTCACTTTTCAATCCATCTAATAACATATATATATATATATATATATTGTCATATCATGTCAAATTTTAATGACCTAGCAGTATTAGATGCATATTAGAATCCTCACTATTTATTTAGCCGCCCCGCCCCCCCCACCAAAAAAAAAAAAAAAAAAATCCTCTCTATTTTAAATGGATTCATTGCATAGTTCAAATAAAATAATACAAATATGAAGGTGCATCTTGTTCCATATCCAAATCTAGAAGCTTAGCTCTAAACACAGGGAAATCAACAAACGATAGTAGGTGAAGGATCGGAACCCATAAACTTTGAGAAGGCAAGCAACAACTAAGTTGGAATTGCAAGTCTATTTGCTGGACACTCTTGATTAAGTTCACATATTCAAATGTTTAAAAAACAAAATGTGGGTTTGGAGTGATCCCCTCATGCTTGCATCCCCTGTTTTGCCATAGGAAAAGAAATCTTCATGGTCTTTATTTATTTACTTTATTATCAATTTGATAACTTCCAGTCATCCTTTTGACTGGAAGATGCCCAGAAGAAATAGATGGCATCTTGACAAGAGAAAAAGAAAGATTTGTTGACTTGACCCACAACAGTTAGAAGGTGTGATTCGTGAATGCTCAGCCTTTTAATCAACCAATTACATTGGAAATGGTTTCTCCTTTCAATGGATAATATTATAATTTTTATGTAAAATAGTTTTGGAGAATATTGTATATGTATTATAACATAATTGTTATAAAATTTTATTAATAATGAATTCATCATAAAAAAAAATTATAAATTGTACACACATATTTATTATAATTATTCAATTGAAGTAATGAGGAAAAAAAAAAAACAATTTTGAAGGAATATTATATAATAAAAGTTGATATAGAACAAAATATACATCCTAAACACCTACAGTCATTCACATCATTTACAAAACTCACAAATTCACAACATTTGATTTTAACATCAAAATCGTAATTGTCGTTATCACTCAATATAAAATGCAAGCCCTCTTCTTTGGTTGTAGCCAACTCATAACGGGTTAAGATTAAATGAAATAACAATGTTAGAGTTAGGTAGATATCATCAAAAGAAATAACATCGCTTTTGGTCTATGTGTATTTGACATGAGATGGAATGAAGGATTATGGGTAGGTATATATAAAGGGGTAGAAGTGCAAGAGATGAAAATAGTGAATTAAAATGCAAAGAGTTTTGTGTGTATGTGTGGGGGATGAAAAGTCTTGAAACAATGAACCAAATGATAAATAGAATATTTATTTTTAAATTAAAAAAGTCTTGAAATATTGAACCAAATAAAACAAAAAGTCAATATTTAATTTGTTCATCTCTGATATGGCACTTGAGAATATTTCAATTTTTTTTACATAGAATGCGTCACTCAACAGAACCTCGTACTTTCTCACAAAATCTCTACTTTTTTATTTTTATATATATAAATATAAATATATATATATATATATATATTAAAATAAAATCATTACATTAAAAAAAAAAAAAAATTGTCGTTGTTTTGCTAAGACGGTTCCTAGAAGAAAAGGGCCACTTGCACGCCTACTTCTTCTTTTTATTTTTTCTTTTTTTGAGAAAAATTTGCACACCTACTTTGTTTAAAGGAAAATGAAAAAGAGTTCTATTTATTTATTTATTTTATTATCAATTTGATAACTTCAAGGCATTCTTTTGACCCGAAGATGCCTAGAAGAAAGAGAAGGCATCTTGACAAAAGAAAAAGAAAGATTTGTTGACTTGACCCACAACCGTTAAAGGGTGAAAAATGTAATTTTATTTTTGAGAAGAAGAATATGAAAAATATAATTTAATAAAAAGATTTAACTTACCTAATTATAATATTATTTTATATAAATAGATTAGATGTTATTAACATGGCTTTTTTTTTTTTAATATATTGTAATCAATTGACTAATTTGAACATATTCAAAAATATTTTTTAAAAATGTACACCCTCATTTCATGAAACACATATAGGGTCCGTTTGGATACAACTTATTGTTGCTAAAAACTGATTGTTGCTAAAAACACTGTAACAAAATAATTTTCAAATGTATAAATAGTGTCGTGGGACCCATTTTTAATATTTGTAATGCGTGAACAGTGTATGCACACTGCGTAAACAGTGCATATACTGTTCATGAACAGTAAATATTGTCTCTCAAAGTCAACAAATGCGGGCAAAAAAAAAAAAAAAAGGAGAAAACCCGCTTTGAAAATGCAGACGCCAGATTAATCCCTATCCAAACTCACACATAATATGTTATGTGCACGCCAAAAATGAGGCTAATGGGCTAGGGCTCACTTGGACTCACAACTTATTTGTATGGTGGGTTTGGATTTCCTACACTGGGTCATCCTCGGCACTGAAACTCAATGAGATCACTTTTCTCTCCTCAACTACCTGAATCACCTTCTACTCCCTTTGCTTTCTTCCTATATCTCCCTCTTTTTCAGTAAATTTTCCAACCCCCCCTTCTCCCCAAACTTCTCATATTTATAGTTCTAAGTTAGTGGAGAGGTTATGATCACTTTCTAGTTAGTGCAGCGGGTGGTCCAGTATTATTGAACATAAGTGGGTGGTTAGGTGGGAGTGGGAAACGGTGAGGATGGCTTTGGAACTTGGTTCCCACTTCCGCAGATATGCCCGGCAGCGATGCACCCAAAGGCGATGCCGGGCATCCGCTAGACACCATGCTTGGACGTCATCCACAACATTGATCGGTAAGGACTTACCGAGTATAAACAGGAGGCAAACTTTGGGCCAGCGACTTATGTAGATTCGGGATGGGCCTGAAGAGAGAGAGAATAGGAGTATGGGTATCTTCGCATGAGAATTAATGGCCCAAGTGGGCTCGGGTATGGGTGCCGTACATTAGCCCCCCTTTGATTCGTGCCCGGGCCTCGGCGAGAATCAAGGAGTCAAAATGACGTATGTTACATGGGAGGTCCAGAGAGGCAACGTCTGGGATACTCCAGAAATCCCATTAATGCACTCCTAAAAAGGTGCACAGGATTTGGCCGTTTGGTTCGCCCTTCATAATTACCTAACGCTTCGTGAACCGAGGTGGCGCAGACGCCAGTTTGGCGTTGGGACTAGCGAGGCCCGTCAATTAATCCTCATAATGGCTTATTAACTGTCGCTAACCCTCCTTAGGACTTCTATAAAAGGCCCGTTTCAAATCACTCATCTACTTTTTTCGCTCTCTACCCTCTGAGACCCCTTTTCGGCCGTACATTCATCCGCGCACTCATTCTCCAGCCTAGAATCTCTTCTCATCTTAGAGCCCAAAGTAAGTTCTCTACATTTTCCTTTTTACTTCCACATCTTCGTTCATTTTTCTTCTAGTGTTTAGGATGGGATATTCATATCTTCTAGATACGGACGCGGCCTTAGCCTGTTTCAGGCAAGCCTTTAACATCCCCAGCGATGTGGAGGTGGCGTATTGCCCTAAGAGCGAGATCGCTCTTCATAGAAGGGGCAACACTGCCTTTTTTCCCTTGATGGAAGTTTTGGAGGGTGGGGTGAGGTTTCTCGTAGACCCTCTTCTAGTAGACACCCTTAGGTATTATGGGTTGTGCCCCAACCAACTCCTTCCCAATTTATACCGGGTAGTGAGTTGTGTGAGTCGGTTGAACCAAATGTACGGTTTACAGTTGAATCAGCACGACATAAACCACATGTACAGTTTATGCGGGAGTAAGAAAACGAATTATTATTTGACAGTTAGAGACATGAGGGTACGGCTGATCTCCTGCCAACCTGACTCAAATAGGAACTCCGCCGGGAAGTTTGTTCGGGTGCATATCAATTGGTTTGCAGGTGAATTTCCCTACCCCCTCACCAGGCACGAAGTGGGTTTGTCTCGATCACTAACCTGCTTTCATTTCTTATTTAATTTCATGCATGAATGTACATTTATCTCGTATTGTGAACATTTTACTCACTCTGACGCTTATTCGTGTGGGTTATCACAGATGGTAGAGTGTTCGTCCCGGATGTTAAAGTCGCACATGTGCGGGATTTGAACTTCGTGCTCAGGTTCTAGATTTTTGTCCACTCGGACGGTCAGCTCCGAGCTTCCCACCTGATTCTCGAGGTTAATCCAGTGTATTCCACCTGGCAAGCTTTCAGCCAAGCCTTGCTGGTCGATAGCCCACTCTTGTCTTATATCGACGTTCGGCATGCTAATTTTCTCCCCCCAAAATTTACAATAGGTGAGGCCCGTGACCAAAGTCCTCGGTATATTTGCTCTGACGAACGCCAGCCTGTGCGGGATGAGTCAGCCGAGCGTGTGTCCCGAGCTTGCCGAGAACGAGCTCATAAGCAAATTTAGCAAGAAGCCCCCATTCAACCAGAAGGTCCCGTTGACCAAGAAGCCCCATCCCCAGACGCCGAAGAAGCAGTTGCAGAATCTCCCGACCGCCCTAAAACCGAACACGACCAAGGTGAAAAGATGGTGACTCAGAGGACGATGTAGATCAGCCGTTTCATTCCCGGAGCCAGGCCTACCGCATAGCAGCAGCAGCCCTAGGGGCGCGGCCAAACCCCTCCTCCTCCATCCATAGCCTCCGGTCGGCAAAGAAAAAAGCAGCATACAACCGAACAGACCCCCGTCGGCTTGGGTGATGTGCCTTCAAATACTCCTCCCCAGCCATCTAGTGGCATTGTAATCCGTGAACTTACGGCTCAAACCGAGGCGCATGTGGCGTCCTCTTCCCATGCCTTACCTGCGTGGCAGCCTTCGTTCATGCTGGATGGCAAACTTCTCCCTTCGGACGCAAGTGTGCACGTCTGGGGAAAGGGGGTAGGTGGTCACGTCGCCCAGACCTTAGCGCGAGGCCTTCTGCTGCCCGAGGACGTGCGTGCTTTTGAAGAGGGCACGGATGAATCGATGGGAAGGAGGCTGCAATGGCACACCGTCGCAATAAGTTTTGTTCGTTTGTTTGTTTTTTTTTTTTTTTTTTTTACTATTTTTTTGTCTTCGAGGATTTGGTGCCCGTTCTTGTCACTACATTAGGCCGCGCAACTGGCGTACATACTTGATAGGCGTGTTAAGGATCTTACCGAGGATGCTGGTCGGGAGAAAGCTGTTAAGGATGTTGCCGAGCTGAACGCCAAGGAAAAAGCTGTGGCTGCTTCGACCGCGGAGAAGAAAAATGCAGCAGCAGAGAAAGCGAGGGTGGCTGCGGAAAAGAAGTACTCAGAGCTGCAGGTTCAGGTGGGAGAGATCGAGCTCAGGTTAGCGGAAGCCGTAAGCATAAACAATGCGCGTTCCGAGGAGCTAGCTGACCTGAGAACGGCCCTTGAGGCTAGTGAGAGCAAGTGGTACAATGAGGGATTTGTTGATGCGGAGAACTCAGCTAAACTGGTTATAAGGGATGCTCAAAAGCTGGGTTTTGAGGAGGGGTGGCTAGCTACTTTGCAGGCTTTGAGAGTTCCCGAGGATTCCCCTTTGAGAAATCCCAGCCAGATTCCGTTCCCAGTCCCCGCACCTGGCTCGCAGAACCCTCAAAGGCCCTTTGATGAAGAAGAGACGACCAGTCTTAGGGAATTGGTGGAGCAGATAGATTCTCACGTGGAGATGGAGGAAACGGAAGTGGCTAGCCACCCTCGCTCCGGAGATCAACTCGGCCAGGACCCCCCTCAGACCTCAACGTAGCAGCATTTCGTGGAGACCGGCGCTCGGGAACAACCTACAGATTCTACTTCTTAATTTCCGAACCGTGACTTCTTCCTTTAATGAAGTTTTTTTTTTTTTTTTTTTTTTTAGTTGGCTCGCCTATGTCACCGGGCTGTGGTGACAGGACAATTGCTTTTTTGCCTTGTTTGACACTTAAATGGCCATTTGGTTTTGTGGTCGGGCTACTGCTTTAATTCCTAATATGATGGTTTAGTTTTGGAATATTCGTTGTGCTATTTATATGCTTCGCGCTTACGTTGTAATGGTCCGGGTACTTGAATCATGTTTCGTCGTAAGGCGGGGATTGAATCGGATAGTAGGTTTATGTTATTAGAGTGTTTTTCTAAGGTTTCCACCTGCTCGGAGATATAGATCGAACCGAGAAGCAAGTTTCTGCCTTTAGATTACTTTTTAAGGTTTCCACCTATCGAACCGAGAAGTAGGTTTCTGTCCTTAGAATACTTTTTAAGATTTCCACCTGCTCGGCGATACAGATCGAACCGAGAAGTAGGTTTCTGTCCTTAGAATACTTTTTAAGGTTTCCACCTGCTCGGCGATACAGATCGAACCGAGAAGCAGGTTTCTGTCCTTAGAATACTTTTTAAGGTTTCCACCTGCTTGGCGATACAGATCGAACCGAGAAGCAGGTTTCTGTCCTTATTAAAACTCGTAACTAAGGGTTCTTGGGTTCTCGGCAATTGAAGTCGAATAGAGAAGCAACAACAAAATCGAACTAGTTTGCCCGGATGAACGCCAACATTTTATTAGCGAAAAACTGTGCAATATTACATTAACCTTACAATTTACAGCACTGTTCTTTAGTGATAGAATATCTTAAAATTATGGACGTTCCACGGTCGAGGAAGTGGCCTCTCGTCCAGGTCCTCCAAGTAATACACACCTGCGCCAGCGATGGCAGTGACCCTGTAAGGCTCTTCCCAAGTCTGCGCGAGATTCCCGGTGTTTGTATCCCGCATATTCACCACGGCTTTCCTAAGAACCAAATCTCCTGTGCCAAATTCCCTCGTTCTTATGTCTCGGCTATATCTCTGGATGAGCTTTTGCTGATATTCCGCGAGCCGTATAGCCACCACTTAACGGCATTCTTCCAACTTGTCCAAGCATCCTACCATCATGTCATCGTTTTGGCCAGGATCGAATCCCGCGACTCGTGCACTGCACAAACCCACCTCTGTTGATATCATGGCTTCCGCTCCGTATGTGAGAGAAAATAGGGTTTCCCCCGTGGACCTCCTAGGAGTTGTCCGGTATGCACACAACACTTTGGGCAGCTCCTCGGCCCAGTTTCCCTTTGCACCCTCCAACCTCTTTTTCAACTCATTCACAATTACTTTATTTACCACCTCGGTCTGGCCATTACCCTGGGGATAGGCTGGAGTCGAGTACCTATTCTTGATGGCGAGATCACCGCAGAAGTCACGGAATGCCCGGCTGTCAAATTGCAGCCCATTGTCTGATACAAGAGAGTTCGGCATCCCAAACCTCGTGATTAAATTCTTTCATACGAATTTCTTTACATCCACGTCCTGGATATTGGCCAAAGCCTCCGCCTCCGCCTCCGCCCATTTGGTAAAATAGTCAATAGCCACCAGGACGAATCTTCGATTACCCATCGCCTGGAGGAATGAGCTGATGATATCCAGCCCCCATTGCGCAAAAGGCCAGGGACTACTGATCGAGTTCAAATGGCCTACGAGCTGATGGATTAGGGGGGCGTGCTTCTGACACTGCTCACACTTACGTACATACTCGGCGGCGTCCCTCTGTATTTGTGGCCACCAAAACCCTTGAGTCATTGCCCGATGTGCCAACGAACGTCCTCCCATATGACTGCCGCACACTCCATCATGTAGCTCTGCTAAGAGCTCGCCCACCTTCTCCGGACGTAGGCACAAAAGGTATGGCCCCTCAAAGGATCTCCGATACAATGTTTGGTCTTTTGATAACCAATACTGAGGGGCCATTCTTCGGATCTTACTGCCCTCCTTTTCGTCAGACAGGAGTCGGTCCTCGGCCAAGAAGTCAATAATGGGGTCCATCCAACACGGCCCAAGTGCTGCGATCGCTGAGATATCGACCCGTACAGTTCTCGGATCACTTACTATTTTGATGCTCGGCTCTGGAACAAGCTCGACCTTGATTAGCCGAGGTATCTCATCGGCTACTGATGATGCCAGCGTGGCGAGGGAGTCGGCGTGTCTATTTTGTGTTCGAGCCACTTGGAAAAACTTTACCGTACTGAAGCTGGTTATAACTTGCCTCACCTGTTCCAGGTATGCTTTCATACGAAGATCTCGGGCTTCAAAACTGTCCCGCACCTGATTAACCACCAAACGCGAATCTGAATACACCTCTAATTCCCAGGCACCCAAACTTGAAACTGTCCTTAGTCCGGCCAGCAAGGTTTCGTATTCTGCCTCGTTGTTAGAGGCTCTGAAGCCTAACCTAAATGAGTGCTCTAACTGTATTCCTTCCGGGGTGATTATGACAACCCCTGCGCCGGCCCCCATGGAGCTCGATGCCCCGTCCACGTACACCTTCCACGGGCAAGACTGTACGTGGAAAATTATCTCCCCCTTACTTTTTGGCGTGAACTCGGTGATAAAATCTGCAAGTACCTGTCCTTTCACTGAACTTCAGGGTCTGTACTGTATGTCAAAAGAACCAAGCCGAGTTCCCTATTTTGCTATTCAGCCAGTGAAGTTTGACCTCCTCAACAGCGACTGTAGGGGATACTCGGTTAAGATGCAAACCATATGAGCTTGAAAGTAGTGTGGCAGTTTCCTCATGGCGTGTATTAGGGCCAACACAAGCTTTTCTAGAGGTAAGTAGCTCGTCTCTGCATCAACTAGAGTCTTGCTGATGTAGTACACGGGTTGTTGGATTCCCTGGTCCCTCAGTAGCACGGTGCTCACGGCGTGCTCGGACACTGCCAGGTACATGAAAAGATCCTCACCTAGTTCTGGTGCCGTTAGCATAGGTGCCCGCGCCAAATAGTCCTTCAGATCCATAAAAGCTCTGTCGCATTCTTCGTCCCATTGAAATCCAGTCCACTTCTTTAGAAGTTGGTAGAATGGTCGGCAGCGATCTGCGAATTTGGAGATGAACCTATTAAGGATGGCTAGCATCCCGGTCAACACTTGCACTTCTTTCGGACTGCTTGGTGGCTTCAGTCTTTTCACAGCCTCAATTTGAACGGGGTTGACCTCTATTCCCCGCTCAGTGATCAAATACCCTAGGAACTTTCCGGCCCCCACACCGAACGCGCACTTCTCGGCATTAAGACGTAACTTGTGCTATCGAAGAACCTGGAAAACTCCTTGAAAGTCGTTCGTGTGCCGTGCAACTTGCTTGCTTTTCACCACCATATCGTCAATGTATACTTGCCCTATCTTGTCTCGGAACATTCTCATCATCATCCGTTGGTATGTAGCCCCGACGTTCTTTAGTCCGAAGGGCATTATCGTGTAGTGATAATTGGCCTCTAGGGAGATAAATGCCGTCTTCTCTTGGTCCTCGGGTGCTAGGGCGATTTGGTGATACCCTTGAAAAGCATCCAGAAAGCTCATCCTCGGGTGCCCATACGTGGCATCCACCAATTGGTCGATTTTTGGCACCGGGAAGGGGTCTTTTGGGCATGCTCGGTTCAGATCCGTGAAATCCACGTAAACCCTCCACTTGCCACTCTTCTTCTTCACCACCACGGTATTTGCCAACCAATCCGGGAAGAAAATTTCCTTTATCACCCCAACATTCTTCAACTTTTGGACTTCCGCTTTCACCGCCTCGGCGTGCTCCCGGGCCGATCTCCTCGACTTCAGCTTCTTAGGGGCGAACGAGGGGTCAACTCTAAGTCTATGGACAATGAATTCAGGGTCCACCCCGGGCACCTCATATGGACTACATGCAAACACGTCTGCGTTCTGTATGAGGAGCAACAACATTTCCACTTTCTCCCGCTCGTCTATGCCTTTCCTTACATGAAAATACTTGTCGGCATCTGGAAGTATCTTTATTTTTATCATCTCCTCGGCACAACTACCCCCCACTCCTCCTCAGTCATCCTGTAATTGCTATAACGGGGCCCCCTGTGGCGGCTCTTTCTGCTGGGCACACTCCCTCTGATCGGTTGTATCCTTCTTTTGGTTAACCATGGTGATTAAGCATTGTCTCGCCGTCTAATGGCTTCCCCTCACCACAGTAATACCATACTCAGTAGGAAACTTCACTTTCACATGTAATGTGAATGGGACGGCCCCCATTGCATGGATCCATGGTTTGCAGAGTATCGTTGTGTACGGGGAGAAAGAAGTCACCACTATAAACGTCATTACCACCTCCTTGCCCTTCATATTCACGGGCATAGATATTTGCCCCTCGAGTATTATGATTTTCCCATCAAACCCGACCAAAGGCATGCTGTACTTAGAGAGGTCCCCATTCTTCAAACTTAGCCCCCGGTACAAGTCTGGATACATCACATCGGCCCCACTCCCCTGGTCTATCATCACCCTTTTCACTAAGTTCCCGCCTGTACAGGCAATAACTACCAACGTGTCGTCGTGCGGCTGGACCGTTCCCTCTAGATCATTGTCACCGAAAGCGATAGGCTCCCAGGTAAGCTTCATCTTCTTTCCCCCCGGTGGCGTGCCCGAGCTGCCCTCCATTGAGACCACATTTAGCACCCCTTTTTTTCTCGCCAAGACAAGGCTTCTCGGTGGAGCGTGGATGAACTCAATTATCCCGAGCAGGGGTGGAAGGGGGTTGCCCCTCTGCGTAGCTCCTTGCTCCGTCCCCCGGTCCCTCGCATCTAGCACGAAATCCTTCAAATACCCAGCTTTGGCCAGTTGCCCGAGATGGTCTTTTAACACCCGGGACTGCTCGATCGTATGTCCCTTGTCTTTATGATAGGTGCAGTACAAGTTCTGGTTTCTCCTAGAGGGGTCAGCCCCCATCCTGTTTGGCCTGAACTATGGCTCATGTTTAATCTTGTCCACGATTTTGTGCACCAGCTCCTTGAACGTCATGTTTACCTCCCCTACTAGCGCTTCTGGTTCTTGAATTCTCAGATTCCCCCGGGTCCTCGGTTGAAAAACACTAGAGTGAGGATGATTTATCATCGGCGCCTTGCCTTTGCTCTGTATCCGGTCATCTTCCAGCCGTTTATACTCTTCAATGCGCCTCATCAACTGCCTCATATCCTCGGGAGGCTTCTTAGTCAACAACTCCCTTAGCTCGGAATCCTCGGGCAATCCCATCCTGAAGGTGCTCGCAGCAATCTTCTTGTTCCCCCTGCCAATCTCGTTGTACAACTCCTAATACCGGCTAGCATAACTACGGAGGGTTTCCCCTACCTTCATTTTCATAGACAGCAATGAGTCTACCGATTGTGGTACCCGGCTACAAGTTACAAACCGGACGCCGAACTCCTATATCAGCTAGGCAAAATTGTGGATGGAACTCTTCTGCAGCCCGTTAAACCATCTCAAAGTGGTGGGACCTAGGCTCGAGGGAAAAACCTTGCACATTAGTGCGTCATTGTAGGTATGCAGAGACATCATCTGGATATAGTGACTGACGTGCTCTACTGGGTCCATTTTCCCATCGTAGGAGTTGAAAGGTGGGCACGTGAATCTGTCCGGCATTAGGGCCCTCTCGATGTCAGCCGAGAAGGGGGACCGGGCAGCTCTTCGTAACGCGTGACTCATCACATCCATGGCCACGTTATGGGGCCGTTGCTCTTCTGGGGAATCCGAAGCTCGTTCTGTGTACTCCCACGATCTTGAACGGTATCGGTGATGGCGGGATTCCCGTGAATGAGGCCGTTCCCTTCGGAATCCCTGGAATGGGAGCGTTCTTGGCGGTTGTGGGACCTAGATTGATTGGACCCCGTCTGACGACGATCTTCCCCGGTATTGGCTCTTCTTTCTCGATTGTCACCATCCCTTCTATGATGCTTGTTTTCTGCCTCCAACTCCAGGTCTCTCACTAGCCTGCACAACCATTCAAGCTCTTCGTCTCTCTCATCGAGTTGCCTGTGCCCCGAGGCATTCGAAATCGTGTGCTGCTTTTGGTACGACCCCTCCCCGAGGCCGGACTGCTCCTCTCGGTCACGGTCCCTATCTTCATGTCTCTTTTGCCTTCTTTCTCGCCAAGTGGATCCCCGAGAAGATCTCGCTGAACCACTTTCAACGTCGCTCCCAAAGCATCTCCCAGACATCTGCCTCTCCGGGATCGAGTTTCAATAGGACTGCGGCGTTGTAGGAGATTCCCACAGACGGCACCAATTGTGCGCGCCAAAAATGAGGCTAATGGGCTAGGGTTCACTTGGACTCACAACTTATTTGTATGGTGGGTTTGGGTTTCCTACACTGGGTCGTCCTCGGCACTGAGACTCAATGAGATCACTTTTCTCTCCTCAACTGTCTGAATCACCTTCTACACCCTTTGCTTTCTTCCTATATCTCCCTCTTTTTCAGTAAATTTTCCAACCCTCTCTTCTTCCCAAACTTCTCATATTTATAGTTCTAAGTTAGTGGAGAGGTCATGATCACTTTCTAGTTAGTGAAGTGGGTGGTCCAGTATTATCGAACATAAGTGGGTGGTTAGGTGGGAGTGGGAAATGGTGAGGATGGCTTTGGAACTTGGTTCCCACTTCCGCAAATATGCCTGGCAGCGGTGCACCCAAAGGCGATGCCGGGCATCCACTAGACGCCATGCTCGGACGCCGTCCACAACATTGATTGGTAAGGACTTATCGAGCATAAACAGGAGGCGAACTTTGGGCCAGCGACTTGTGTAGATTCGGGATGGGCCTGCAGAGAGAGAGAGAGAGAGAATAGGAGTATGGGCCGTATCTTCGTATGGGAATTAATGGCCCAAGTGGGCTCGGGTATGGGTGCCATACATGTTACATTAAGCTTAAATTTTTATAGAAGTTTAGAATTAAAGTTTTTTTTTTTTTCTTTCCAAATATAAGTATATAATGTCTATATTATTGAAATTTGAATTTTAAGGTAATTTTTTAAATATTTATCATGTTTATTGCTTTTTTTGGAATTACAAAGAGTCTATTTGCTGGACACACTTAATTAAGTTCGCATATTAAAATGTTTAAAAAACAAAATGTGGGTTTGGAGACCGATCCCCTCGGCTTGCATACCCTGTTTTGCTAAAAGAAAAGAAGTCTTCATGGTCTTTATTGACTGTCACTGGAGGATGCCTAGAAAAAGGAGAAAGGCATCTTAAAAAGAAAAAGAAAGATATGTTGAATGCTCAGCCTTTTAAAAAATTTTCGGTGTTTTGCTAGGATGATTCCTCGAAGAAAAGGGCCACTTACCTACCGTGTTTAAAGGAAAATAAAAAGGGTTCTATTGTTAGTGGGAAATAAATACTTGTTTAAGAGAATAATCAATCAGTCTGGTAAGAGAGAAGAAAGAAAAGCAAAAGTTGGAAGGCAGTGTTGTTTCAAGCTGCTTTTGAGTATTACAACCACTGCTGCAATTTCTTGAATCGGTAAGTTTTCACTTTTTCAAAAACATCTATCTCTTTTATTTATCTTTTCTCAAAAAAATCCATGTTAAATCATATTCTTCTTCCCCAGTTATTTTACTTTCCACACACATCCTTCAAATTGTTTTTTTACTAATTCTTTTTATCCTTATTGTGGTTCAAGATTTACCAACATATTTCCATCGGCTTCAATGAGTACTCAAGGAGCCTCACTGTTGACATCGTCATCTTCTTCTTCAAGACAGTGAATTTATGATGTTTTCCTTAGTTTCAGAGGTAAGGATACACGTAATAGTTTTGCACATCATTTATATGTTGCTTTGCAACGTTCAGGTATTTTTACCTTTAGAGACAATGAAAGACTTGAAAGAGGAAAATCTATTTCACTGGAACTGTTGAAAACAATAGAAGAATCGAGATTTGCTATTGTTATTGTCTCAATAAACTATGCATCTTCGACGTGGTGCTTGGATGAACTTACAAAGATCATTCAATGCATGAAAGAGAAGGAAATGATAGTTTTACCTATATTTTATGAAGTTGACCCATCCGATGTACGAAAGCAAATGGGAACTTTTGCACAAGCCTTTGCTGAGCATAAAGAACGGTTGAAGGAGAACACAAAGAAGCTGCAAACTTGGCGAGCTACTTTGAGTGAAGTGGTCAATCTCTCCGGGTGGCATTGGCATTCACAAGATAAGTAATGTAATTTGTCTTTTTTTTTTTTTTTTTTCCGTAAATTGTTTCAAATAGCTCTTCCAATATATATATATATATATATATATACCATGAATTACATTATCAACAAGACGATATTTTGACTATAATATATGTTATGTCAAATCCTTTAATTTATCAACAATACAATGTTTTTTATTATTATACAGAGTAAGCTTTCATGGTTTCATCCTTTAATTTATCAAGAAATAGCTCATTACTTTCTCTAAAAAAAAAAAAAAAAAAAAAAGCTCATTAAATAGTTTAAAATAAAATTATAGAATTTAAAGCATTAATAAGGATAAAATTGTTAAAATAGGAAGACTAAAAAGAAATCTCAAGTGTTGGAAAGTGGGAGTTAAAATAGGGATGATAAAGAGGTGTATATTTTTCAGCAATAATACCAAACATAGTTACTTATAAAAATCTTATTTACAAACCAATAGCCTAATCAGTGGATTAACGTATTGACCGTGATCAAATCTCTTATACGTTCAAAGTTAACAATTTGATCACTACAAAAAAAAGCTGCCTATAGATCGATCTATTGCACAACCACTACAAGTATCACCAAAATCTAAAAGCAATGAAAACGTTAAAGAGCACACATAGATTCGGTGATGAAGTAAAAAATAAAAACTATTCCTGGAGAACCATTCCCGAAGGAAAATTCTACAAGAAGAAACAATTACAATAAGTTTATACTTACAAAACTTTTTTAGTCCTAGACTCTTTTAATTAGTAATTAACCTTAGCCAACAACCAATTCACCTCCCATTGCAGTTGCTGCAGAACTATAAAGACCTTCAAACAAACCAAGGTACGTTTTATATATATATATATATATATATATTGTGGTACAGTATATATATATATATATATATATCTTTTTTAGAGAACTTGTGGTTCTCAGTATATAATAGCATTATATGTTGCACAAAGTTCTAATGTCGACAAACTAAACTCTATTAACAAACCTTCAAGACGTTTAAATACTATTTCAAACTCAAAAAAAAAAAAAAAAAAAAAAAAAAAAAAACATTTAAAGGTTTCAAAAGAATAAAAGAATATTTTTAAGTTACTTTAATCATATAGCATAATTTTTAAGTATATGTAGCGAACTATTCTTGAAAATCAATTTTCACAATGTAACTTAAACTACTTTTTATTTAACTTTTACTACCTATTTTATTATTCAATTTAATGAGAGAAGTGATTTTTTTTTTTTTTAAGTTCAATAGTTACAATAGTAGAAGGGGGATTTGAACCAAACACCTTTATTGGAAACACCAAGTAATGCTAATTAAGCTATAGAGCTTTTTGATTTATAAATTTTAATGAACTTTGTGAGTGCGCACCAATAGTATCTATAAGATAGAACATATCTTATGCATCAAAGTTTGAGATGCTCTTGGACTTTGTGAAGCCCTGAAAAGATCAACCAAAATACTTGCTTCATGTACTTTTTTATTATTATTGTATTACTAATTTGAAATGTGCGTTAGCTTAAGCAATTGCAGAATCCTTGTTGTAATAGTAGAAGTTCTAATCAGAGTTGTTAACATCGTATGATACACAATACGTAATTATTGTGCACAAAGAGTTTCGTATCGTAAATGCTTATGAATTGTATGATACAGTGGTACGCATCGTATGAATCGTAAAATTGTATCATACGCATGATACATAAGCATATGCTTTAAATTTATTTATTTTTTGTTAAAATTTGTGCTTTTATCTAAATCTAAAAACATGTCTATAAGGTACTTTTTTCTGTACAAAATTTGAACTACATATTTACACTTTACTTTCATATTTGCAAATTTCTTTTCTATACTATAAATAAGGCATTAATTGACAATATAATTATTTTTGTCATTACTTTTATAAGTCTAAGAAGCTAGATTGCCAAAAAGAAATATTAAAAAAATATTAAAATTTAAAGAACAAGAAGAGATAGTAAATGTTGATTGTAGGGTCAAGATTTATAGCCCAAGTCCAAAAGGTAAGGGATTGGAGCCCAATAAGCCCATCACAATGAATTTGTAGAGTGTGGGTGAAAGAACTGGGCTGTCCGTGAAGTAAACAACAATTAATCAAGATATCAAGGGATGACCCAATGCGAAAACACACTTAAAAATTGAACAAATTGATGTCCGAAGAGGTATATTATTGATTGAAAAGTTAATACAGTTATTAGAGTTACAGTAAAATCGTTCTCTTCTTCTTTTTCCTTTTTCCCCCCCTCTTCATCAGAGGCTTCTTCTATTTATATAGCCTCCTTCTAAACCATCTTCATCATACACTTGTTCGTCATCTAAGCATTCACTTGAGTACATGTCACATCAGGTATCTTCTTTAGTTCTCCATGAGTGGTGGTAGCTGAGATTGCACTGTTCAGGGGTCTTCTCCACATAAATGCGGCCAGAAAAGTTGCTGCAGTGCATTAAACACGGTGGTATCAGCTTTTTCTCTAGATATTTCTCTATTTCTATCATCTTCATACGTGCAGGGAATTCATCCTTATCGCTGGATCCTCCTAGAAGTTCACCTAAGCTGCCCAGGTATTTACTTAACCGATATTCTTCAAGTCCGAGGAAGGTATACTCCTCGAACTATACTCCCTTACCATTTCCTTACGTAATTCTCCATTCTGGAGCCTTTCTCCATCCTTTACCCCTCCTCGAACATACTTATATCTTCAAATGGGGCCTGAGGCCCAACATTCGTGTTTGGGCTTTCACCCCCCACAATAGCCCCTCAAAATTTTAATTTTTTCCTCGTATCCGAGGAGAAAAAATGGGATTTTGAATTGAAACAGAAATAAAGGCTAAAGACATAAAAATACCACGTGGGAGCATAGATTCAGGCGCTTCATTATTGCGTCTAACGTTTCGGTATTTACGAGGCACTATTAATTGTTCCAGGCGGCGTTATGTTTTTGGCATCCAACGATGACCAATCGATCCATCGGACGACATTTTTCGTCAAGATTTAGGCGAGATAACTTCCACTCATTTTCTGGCCCCTATATGAAGCCTCAAAGGAGATCATTCCTCCTTTACTTCAAAATTTCTCTCTCTAGCGAACTCAAGCACTTAATATCACAAAGTTTTTCTTCAAATCTTCAGTAGAACTTTCTTACGAATCCACAAGAATCCTTTTAAGGATCTAAAGATCACTTCCTACCTCAGTTCACGTAAGTTTCAATTTCTTCAAACCCTTATCCTCTCTTCGGTCAACCTCCTTGGCCTTTAATTTCTTATCTCTTAGTTATCATTCTTAGCGTTTCCCTCTTTCTGCTCATACGGAATGGGTAGATTTAGGCATTTAGTGGATAGTCCTGCCCAGATGGAGATATTTAGAGAGACATATCACATACCCTAGGACGTAGGCTTGCGGTATTTTCCCCCAGAAAGATTATTAACAGACCAAGAAGAGGGAGAAGT
Organism: Quercus ilex subsp. ballota; assembly: GCA_032727855.1. NCBI lineage: Eukaryota > Viridiplantae > Streptophyta > Magnoliopsida > Fagales > Fagaceae > Quercus > Quercus ilex. The sequence goes on from CM064916.1 coordinate 5,603,680, forward strand.
TATAATCCCTGTCATAACCTTTATAGAAGGGGGAATGACCATCCCTATGGGTCGCATTACCAGAGATTACCTTCGTAATCATAGGCTTAGTCTTGATCAGTGTGCGCCTAATCTCTTTAGGATCCTAGGAGCAGTCGATGCTTTGAACCAACATCTAGGCTTGGGACTCATCTGGCTTGACGCAGTACATATGTATGAGTGTCATAAACAAAAGGGGGCGGGATATTATCTCAAATCCCGGTTTGACGTCGTTAGGCTAATATCATGTCTTCCTAAATCTAACAAAGGGATGAAAGACGACTATCTGATCATTTCGGGAGCGTGGCATGACGGTCTTTATTACCCAACCCAACCAGGAGAGCCAGGTGGTATATCCCAGATCTAGGTTCCTTAAGAAATAGATTTAGGATCTTCATCACTAGTGTTGTACCTTTTCTTTTTATATTCGTATTTTACTTGCTGACTACTTTATTCTGTTGTGGTGTTAACAGATAAAAGGCATGTGTCTCCTCGGCTCAGTTTAACCAACGTTGTCGCACTTAACTACTTACTGAGATCAGAGATTTTTGTAAGTGAAGACAGACAACTTCGGGCCGTACATCTCATTCTTGATTTCCATCCATTCTCGGACACATTTCAACCGATCAGTAACGCGATAAGACAGGGAGACCGTCGCATAAACCAGGTAGACGTTGCTCGAAAAGACTTTTTATCTCTGTTTGATCTTGCCCCCGTGCCACATCCAAACCCGCAGGGTGTGTCTCTACTCATCCAACCAGTTCAACAAGTTCCTTTTGAACCAGTCGCAGCAAAGGAAAGAGTTGCTTCCTCGGCCTCTTCACTTGAGGAATAGATTAACCGGTTCCAATTTGAAGAAGAGGCAGCAGGAGAAGTTCAGGTGATTCCAGTTTCGGACGCCGAGGAAGAAACTGACAGACAATCCAGCATCCACGCTCCTATCCTTATAACTGCTCTTCCAGACGACTCTTCGGAAGAGGAAGATATCGCAAGTCTAAGAGGCTTAATGAAGGCCAGGAAAACGGCGATTGAGGCCAAAGGGACCGATTCATCTCAGCTAGTTATTAACCTTCCTCCACCACCTCCTCAGGTTCCTTCTGATCTCGGCTCAAAGCCAAACCCTGATCTGAAGAAGAAAAGGGTCATAACAGATGCTGAAGAAGGGGAGGTATTGCCTTAAAAAGGAGTTAAGAAACAAAAGGTGGTCAGGGATACTAGGAGCAGAAGAGCTTCGTCCACTGAGAGCTGAGATGACCTTCTTATTGCTGAGGTGCGACGAGGACACCGCACTTGGTGTCCCAAGCTGGAGTTGGATGGTGCTCATTTTCCTTGGGACACCTCTGTCAGAAACTATCAAGGGGGTAAGGCAAGCCTCATTGCTGAAGCCCTAGAGCAGCCACTGCTCCTACCAAAGGACATGGAGGATTACAAGCGCTTCAGTCAGCACAAACTTTTCCTATCCCTTAAGAGAGATTTAGCCATGGTAAGTGAATTTACCCACCTCTTTACTTAAGATGCTAATCGTGTTTACTTGCTTATTTTCTTTGCTTTATACTACAATTTCTCTTTCTGTTGTATAGATTACCTAACAAGTCTATGTGGCTGAGGAGTGGAATAAGAACGCTCGCAATGAAGCCCAGGCAGAGGCTTATTCCAGGTCCGAGGTTGAGAGGCAGATGGGTAGTCTCAAGGAGGACTACGACAAGCTGTTTGATCAACTAAAAGAGATGACCAATCAGAGGAATAGCCTAGATGCCGGCCTTAAAACTGCCGAGAAGCAGGCCAAAGAACAACGCAAGCAATTGCACATGACAGAGATCAATTTGGCGACGGAGAAAGAGCTGGTAAAAGGTCTTCAAGCTGAACTTCAGAAAGCCAGGGAAACTGCCCAGTTGGCCAAGAAGGCAGTTGAGGCTGAAAAGCAGGCGGCATACAAGCTAGGGGTGGAGGAGACCCAAAGTAGACTCAGAGAGGAGTTCTCTGCACTTAGCAGAGATTACTATGATATAACCTAGGGTAAAGCCCTTGATGCTGCTGGGGTTCCTACAGAGTCTGACTTGTGGCAACCTGGGAGTATTACTATAACCCTGAAATTTGCAAACTCCCAGGTTCTGACTCCTCTCCACCCAAACAGCTCTCGGAGGCTTCAGAGCGACCTTTAATAAGCCAAGTTCCTTTTGCCCCTCCTGAAGCTCCTCAAGAGTCCGTACCAACTGGCGATTAGGGCAAGCAGGGCGAGGACCCTCCCAACAAGGGTAAAGATTTGAGTAAGAAGGCAACCCCTAAACCTAAGGACCAGATCCAAGATACTACTGCCACCAAGTCCGACAAGGCTTAGATATTTAGCATTTTTATTTCATCTGTATTAATTTCATGTTGTCATTATTACTATTAGTTTTTTTTTTTTTTTTTTTTTTTTTAAACATTGTAAGGCATTGACAAGTAATTTTCTTTTTTGATTAATGAAATTGCTCTTCTTTTATTTTCTACATCTGCGTTGCATATATTAGAATGTTTACTGTTATTGCAAGCGATACTAACTGATAGCTGCTGTAACCTGAGTAGACTTAACAACAATATCCTGCCAGTTACGCGAATAACTTATATAAATACTGGAAGGAATAAATCGTATAAGAATTGTTAATGAATGTAAGAAACAATGATTAACCTGAAGGTTTTACATATTTTCTGGTACACCACTTACAAAGAGTGCTACTGAGCACTGCTTATAAACCAAACACATAACCGAAGAGGCTTATCACAAGTTAGAGTCCATTTAAATATCTCCAAGGGCTTCAGGTGTAATTGCATTTGAGTTTAAACATTAATAAGAACTGTAAGGGAGTGTTAACTAACCCATATCATCTGGTCCGAGGACTTCAGGCATGACTGGATTTAAGTTTAAACACTTGTAAAAACTGTAGTGGAGTGTTAACTAACCCATATGATTGGATTTAAGTTTAAACACTTATAAGAACTGTAAGGGAGTGTTAACTAACCCATATCATCTGGTCTGAAGACTTCAGACATGACTGGATTTAAGTTTAAACACTTATAAGAACTGTAATGGAGTGTTAACTAACCCATATCGTCTGGTCCGAGTACTTCAGGCATGACTAGATTTAAGTTTAAACACTTATAAGAACTGTAAGTAGTGTTAACTAACCCATATCATCTAGTCCGAGGACTTCAAGTATGACTGGATTTAAATTTAAACACTTATAAGAAATTTAATGGAGTGCATATAAGACTTTCATGTAATAAACAGACGAATTGTTCAGGGAAAATTCTAGTTTAATAATAATACCTTTTTAGGTTGTTTACATTCCGTGGTCGTGGTATTACATGACCATCTAAATCTTCCAAAAAATATGCTCTAATGCCAACCCCTGAGGTAATGCAGTATGGCCCTTCCCAATTGGGTCATAATTTTCCCCAAGCCGGATTTTTTGCAGTGCCCACCACCTTTCTGAGCACTAGATCACCAAGTGTTAAAGGCCTTAGCTTCACGTTGGCATCATAACCCTGTCTGAGATTCTGTTGGTAATATGCCAGTTGGACCATTGCATTTTCCTTCCGTTCCTCAATCAAATCCAAGCTCCTCCCTAGCAGTTCGTTATTACAACTCGGATTGAATGAACTTGTTCTCAACGTTGGAAATCCAGTCTCTAGAGCGATAACAGCCTCAGCCCCATAAGTCATTGAAAATGGGGTCTCCCCAGTAGACCTACGAGGCGTAGTTCTGTATGTCCAGAGTACGTGTGGTAATTCTTTTACCCATTTGCCTTTTGCATCATCCAGCCTTTTCTTTAATCCGTTTACTATGGTTTTGTTAACAGCTTCCACCTGCCCATTTTCTTGGGGGTAAGCAGGAGTAGAGTACCTATTTATGATACCTAATTCACAACAGTAGTTTCTGAACGATTTGCTGTCAAGCTGAAGGCCATTGTCCAAGATGAGTGTATGAGGAATCCCAAACCGTGTGACAATATTTTTCCAAACAAACTTCTTTGCGTCCACATCTCTAATGTTAGTAAGAGGTTCGGCTTCAACCCATTTGGTGAAATAATCTATACCGACTAGCAGATATCTCTTGTTTCCTACTGCCTTAGGGAACGGACCCACAATATCTAGGCCCCACTGAGCAAATGGTCATGGGCTAGATAATGGATTAAGGACTCCCCTAGGCTGGTGTATGATTGGTGCAAATCGTTGGCACTGATCACACTTTTTCACGTATTCTTGGGCTTACTTTTGCATGTTTGGCCACCAATAGCCCTGGGTAAGGGCCCTATGCGCCAAGGACCTACCCCCCGTGTGGCTTCCGCAAATTCCTTCGTGTAATTCTTCAAGGATTAATTCAGCCTCCTTAGGGTGTATACATAGCAAATATGGACCTGAAAATGAACGCTTATATAATTTCTGATTCTCAGAAAGCCAGAATCTAGTGGCTTTTCTTCGTATCTTGTCGGCTTCTGTCTTCTCTTCAGGCAGAATATCTTTCTTCAGAAATAAAACTATAGGGTCCATCCAACTAGGTCATGCCCTAACTTGGTGAACCCGGGCTGTCCCCTTTCTCACATCCGAGGGCTTGTACAAATCCTCCACGAGGATAACCCGAGGTAAATCTTGCCCCGAGAAAGTTGCCAGAGTGGCTAGGGAGTCTGCATGTGTATTTCCACTTCTCGGAATATGCAGTAAAGCGAAAGATTCAAACCTTGATTGAAGGTGTCTGACTTAGCTTAAGTACTCCTGCATCCTTTCATCTTTAGCTTCAAATTCTCCCTTCACTTGACCAACGACTAACATTGAGTTTGAGAACATCTCCACTGTCCTTCTGCCCATCTTTTGAACCATGGTCATTCCCTCTACTAGAGCTTCATACTCGGGCTCATTATTTGTAGCCGAAAAGCCCAGCCTTAATGACTTTTCAATGATGATTTTTTCAGGGGATATCAGCACTAACCCCACTCTGGAACCTTTCTGGTTCGCTGCGCCATCCACGTCTACTTCCCAATGTAAGGGGCCTTGTTGAGAAATCATGCCAACTAATTTTGCATCCATGTCCGGTGTTAGTGTTACTTCTTCTAAATGAGGCTCCGTGAACTCGGCCACCAAATCCGTAAGGATCTGGCCCTTGACTGATGTACGAGACGTGTATTTGATATCAAAAGCCCCTAAGATTGTGCCCCATTTAGCAATCCTCCTTGTGTAGTCAGCACTTCGGAGTATAGTTTTGAGTGGGAGCTGGGTGAGAACAACGACGGTATGGGCTTGGAAATAATGAGGCAGCTTCCGTGTACCCAACACCACTGCCAAGATAGCTTTCTCTAGTGGCAAATAACGAATCTCAGCTTCATGCAGCGACTTACTCACATAATAAACTGGCATTTACACACCACAATCCACTCGTATTAACACCAAGCTTATAGCATAAGGAGCTACAACAATGTAGGAAAACAAGACTTCATCTGGCTCAGGACTAGACATGATTGGTGGCTGAGCTAGATAGTCTTTATGTTGCTGGAAGGCCAAAGCACATTCTTCAGTCCACTCAAATCCCTTCCACTTATTGATCAGAGAAAAGAAAGGCCTACACCTATTTGCTGATCGAGAAATAAATCGGTTCAGAGCGGCAGCCATTCCAGTCAACTTCTGGACCTCTTTGGAATTCTGAGGAGGTTGTAAATTGTTGATGGCCTTTATCTGATCTGGGTTAACCTCAATTCCCCTGTGAGTGACCATATAGCCCAAGAATTTCCCTGATCCTACACCAAACGAACATTTGGATGCATTCAAACGTAACTTGTATCTTCTGAGAACTTCAAAAATGCTTCCAAGATCTCTCACATGCTCAGAAACAAACTTACTCTTCACCACCATGTCATTTATGTAAATCTCAATACTTTTACCCAGTTGTGGCTCAAACATCCTCATCGTCATTCTTTGATAGGTGGATCCTGCATTTTTCAAATCAAATGGCATTACTTTGTAGTGGTAATTCCCAATAGGGGTGATAAAGGCAGTCTTCTCTTGGTCCTCCAGAGCTAACGGTATTTGGTGATAACCTTGGAAAGCGTCTAGAAAACTCATCCGAGGATGGCCAACAGTTGCATCTACTAGCTGATATATTTTAGGCATAGGGAATGGATCTTTAGGGCAGGCCTTATTTAAGTCAGTGAAATCTACGTATACTCGCCATTTCCCTTTCTTCTTCTTTACCACCACAGTATTTACTAGCCACTCGGGATAAAAAACTTCTTTAATAGCTCCAGCTTGTTTGAGCTTTGTTACTTCTTCTCATACTGCATCAGTATGCTCTTTAGATGGACGCCGAGGAGGCTGTTTCTTAGGAATGATTAGGGGGTTGACATTGAGATGGTGACAGATAAACTATGGATCCACCCCTGGGGCTTTATAAGCATTCCAAGCGAATACGTCTATGTTCCGTTTAAGAAATTCTACTAACTCTGCCTTTTCTTGAGGTGGCAACTGCGAGCCGACCTGAAAAAACTTCTCTGGTCGTCCGCAATGGTGATTTTTAACAAATCTTCACATTTGGCCTCCTCGGCCGTGTTATCCTTAAACGCCGCAGGATGCTTGAACTGCAATAACTTTTCTCCTAGAGGATCCGAGGAATCAACTTTGGACTTATGTTGTATGGCTGCCAACAGGCACCTTCTAGCCATCGACTGATCCCCCAAAATTTCTTGAACCCTGCCTTCGAATGGGTACTTAATCTTCTGATGCAGGGAAGAAGGAATAGCCCCCAGCGCATGAAGCCATGATCTGGCCATGATCGTTGTGTAGGGTGAATATGCATCCACGACAATAAAATCTACCTCTACTATCTCCGTAATAGCTTGCACATGTAGTCGTATTTGGCCCCTTGGAATGACTACTTTCCCATCAAAACCCACCAGAGGAGAACTATAGGGAGTTAAATCCTCAAATTTCAAGTTCAACCCCTTGTATAGGTCAGGATACATTATCTCAGCTCCACTGCCTTGATCCACCATCACCCTTTTTACATCGTACCCTCCAATTCTAAGGGTAATTACTAAGGCATTATCATGTGGTTGAATGGTCCCGATCTTATCCTCATCCGAGAAGCCCAGTACTAGCGGGCACTCCCTTTTAACCCTCTTCGAATCCTGATTACTGTCTCCTATGGGTAAATGGGCGACAGACATTATCTGAGATACCCAGGATCCCGTTCTCCCTGGTGCAGCGAGGATGACATTGATAGTTCCCAATGGGGGTCTAGAAGAATCGTCTCTTCGGGGCTCCGAGCTTGCATGACCTCCTCGTCCACTGGAGTGATGCAAGAGTTGTTTCAATTTACCCTCGCAGACAAGTTGGTCCAAATGATCCCAGAAACTTCTGTAATCCTCTGTAGTATGCCCATGGTCCTGATGATACTGACAATAAATGTTATGATTACGCCTTTCTGGGTTTCCCACCATCTTGTTCGGCCATTTAAAGTACGGTTCATTCTTGATCTTTTCTAGAACTTGATGCACTGGCTCTTTAAATACAGCATTGACTGCTTCAGGATTTGCTGGTCCTGACTGCCCAGGGTAATCCTTACGTGGCTTGTTGTTGTTGTATCTGTCCGACTTGAAATCCCTCCTCTCCTGAGGGATAACCTTGTCTTTTCCCTTCCCTTGTTGCTAATCCTCCTCAACTCTTTTATATTTGTCAATACGGTCCATGAGCTGACGCATGTTGGTGACAGGCTTACCAGTCAAGGATTTCCGTAAGCCATGCTCGGATGGAAGGCCGAGCGTAAATGTATTGATGGCCACGTCATCAAAGTCGCCTTCAATCTCATTAAACAACTCCCAATATCTGTCGGAGTACGTTTTAAGACTCTCACCTTCTTGCATGCTCAGGGATATGAGGGAAGCTAACAACCTAGGAACTCTCTTGTAGGTCACGAACCATGAACCAAATGCTTAAGTGAGTTCATGGAAAGAGTTTATGGATTCTGCCCTTAGGCCATCAAACCACCTCATTGCAATGGGTCCGAGACTGGACGGAAAGACCTTGCACATCAAGGCCTCATCCTTGGAATAAACAGTCATTCTCTGGTTGAAATGACTCACATGCTCAACAGGGTCAGTTCGCTCATTGTAAATGGTAAACGTTGGCTGGTTAAAATGCCGAGGAAGTCTCGCTACTTCAATCCTACACGTGAATGGATACTTGGAGATTTGGTCTAAAGCTCTGCTCATAGCATCATTTCCTACGCCCCTATGTGGCGGGCTTTTATATTGTCGCTCGTTATGAAACTCTTCCTCATAAAAGAAAGACTCACTGGGAGGGGTTAAAGACCTTCATTTGTAACTGATATCTCTTCCATCGTCAGAAGAAACGTCACTATCAGGGGAAGCCCGCTTCCTTTTTGCATGGCGCAGCTTCCTCTTTAACCGTTCAATCTCCTGCTGCATGTCCCTGTTGGCCTTTGCATGGGGGATATAACTATCGCATCGTAACTGGCTTTTCTCCTTATGTATTATGTGTACACTTCCTTCACGATCACCTGTTCGTTCGAGGTTGAGGAAAGGATCACCATGTTGGGATACCCTGGACTCTACGGTTGTTGACCTGGTTCAGCCATCATCAACCGTTGCTTTCACTCCTGCACAAGCTCTTTCCATAGACAGTGCCAATTGTAGGGTCAAGATTTGTAGCCCAAGCCCAAAAGGTAAGGGATTGGAGCCCAATAAGCCCACCACAATGAATTTGTAGAATGTGGGTGAAAGAACTGGGCTGTCCGTGAAGTAAACAACAGTTAATCAAGATATCAAGGGATGACCCAATGCGAAAACACACTTAAAACTGAACAAATTGATGTCCGAAGAGGTATATTATTGATTGAAAGGTTAATACAATTCTTAGAGCTACAGTAAAATCGTTCTCCTCTTCTTCTTCCTTTTTTTCCTCCCCCCCCCCTCTTCATGAGAGGCCTCTTCCATTTATATAGCCTCCTTCTAAACCATCTTCATCGTACACTTGTTCTTTATCTAAGCATTCACTTGAGTACATGTCACATCAGGTATCTTCTTTAGTTCTCCATGAGTGGTGGTAGCTGAGATTGCACTGTTCAGGGGTCTTTTCCACATAAATGCGGCTAGAAAAGTTGCTGCAGTGCATTAAACACGGTGGTAGCAGCTTTTCCTCTAGATATTTCTCTATTTCTATCATCTTTATACGTGCAGAAAGTTCATCATTGTCGCTAGATCCTCCTAGAAGTTCACCTAAGCTGCCCAGGTATTTACTTGACCGATATTCTTCAAGTCCGAGGAGGGTATACTCCTCAAACTATACTCCTTTACTCTTTCCTTACGTGATTCTCCATTCTGGGGTCTTTCTCCATCCTTTACCCCTCCTCGAAAATACTTATATCTTCAAATGGAGTCTGAGGCCCAACATACGTGTTTGGGCTTTCACCCCTCACATTGATGATGATAAAAAATAAATTCAATGAAGAAAAAAATTTGTAAAATGATAAATAACACTAATTTAGATGGATTTTTTTTTTTTTTTTAGAGAGTTTTAAACTCTGGCGTCCGCTTTTGATAATACATTTTTATCTAATTTAGATGGAATTGATTAGGCAGGATGACGAATATAATGGACATAAAGTATTATTTTGGGCTATTTGTCATATATTATTACTTTTGAGTTTAATCAGTTTAAAAATGTATATTATAAATTAACACATATTAATTTGATTTATTTAGTTAATTTGTTAAATATTATTACATAAACAATACTAAACTAGTCATTAATAGAATATATTTTGAATTTATAATGCATATACCCTTTATATATGTATATTTATAATTTTTGCATAAATTTTATTAAGTATTTATTTATTTTACGATACATGATACGATACAATACACGATACTAAAAAATCAAAAATTAATTCATGATATGATTCGTATTTTGACAACTATGGCTCTAATACTTTTTTTTTTTTTTTTTTTTTTTTTGTGAATGGGCTATAATACTAATTTGTTCTGAAAAACGTGTAAACAAAAAAGGTAAGCAATACTAAACACAAATGCTAACTTAATTTGACAAACTCTGTGGCTACATTCAATGACAACACTAACAAAAAAAGAGAAATGATACTTCCACAATATATTTACAATAAATACTAGATAATAAGTTTGTTAGGACATATATGTTTTAACTTGTTTAAGAATATATGTCACTTAGTTATGTAAATTGGCTAATCCTTTGACAAAACGCACTCTGCTTGTAATTGGGTAGTTCTAGGTGTTTTTAATACTTCAAGAAACAATGTTTCAAGGTCAAGTGTTGAAGTCATCAAGTCTATCCAAGAGAAAGCAAGCTGAAGTGCAAAATTTTTAAAGCTCGACACCTCTCGACAGCTACCTCGACACCTGCTATCTGTCGAGATTTAAAAAGTCAGATTTCCAATCTGATTTTCTTAGGATCCGTGAATATGTTTTTGGGCCTTCTTTTCTTCTAACCCTAAACATATAAAATGATTATTTTAAGAGCCGTTTTGGGTGATACAAGTTGCATTATCATTGAGCAATCTCTGTTTAAGCAAATTGTGATCAACAGACGAAGTTCTTGACTTAGTTCATCTTCCATCAAGAAGTTGCTGTGTATTTGCATCATAGGGTTTTGTAACCAAGCATCTTCCTGCTATTCATCAAGTGGATGAACTGAAGAACTTTGCAGCCAACCATTCTTCCTCAGTTGGTGTTCTGAAGTCACGTACTTGGATCCGCGCATTGGTTAGTCACGTACTTGGGAGCCGTGCATCAAAGGTGGAGACTGTCACTACAGATCAAGTCCAATTGGGTATTGGGGTAAGGGTTCAACTGTAGGTTTGTAAGTTACTTGAGATTCCTTTACTTGTAACCGCTTATTTTGATAATAGTGGAGTTTCGGGAGTGGTGACCTGAGGGTTTTTGCCATTAGGATTTTCCCCATTCGTAAACAAATCACCGTGTTATTTATTTTCCGCTGCATATTTAGTTGATTGGTGATTTGTTTGTGCTTCCATAAAATTGCATGATTAATTGATTAATTAATTACTTGGCTAAATTAATTAATTAGGGTTAATCACAAGGGGTCATTCAGATTGTGACCTATCAAAGTTATTATTATTGGGAAAAAATGTAATTTCAGTGGTGAGCTAAAAATAAAATTAGTAATAATTTGCCACTTATAATTTGTTGTGAAAAATGTTGTGTACATACTATAAATTACTCAAAAAAAAAAAATCTCACTAACAATAATGAGATAAAATAACTCCGCTCACAACTCTCACATAGATAAACTAACAAAAGTTATCATTGCACTTAAAAAAGCACTAGACAAACCAAACAAGACTTTGCCATTGAACTCCAACAAGGTTTCTCTCCAAATTAATTTGGAGAGAAACTCTCAACTACTTATATATCTTTTTTTAGTGGGTGTAAATTTTGAAAATATAACTATTAGATTATATTTTTTTTATGTTTTTAACATGCATGTCAAACTCATGAAAACTATTGATGGTGTTTCTGTGTGGATGGAGGATGTTCCACCACAAGTTGCTGATGTACTTTTAGCAGATTTTGGCTGATTTCAGTTTATACAATTTGGAGCCGGATTCTCAAAAAAAAAAAAAAAAAAAAAAAACATACATGTCAAATTTTGTTCAAATTAAATGTTATTTACTATTCGATCAATAAAATTATTTTTTGTGCATAATTTTAGACCACCAAAACTTGAAATTTAAATATTTGATTGATGACTTATATAGTAATTGATCTTTGATTTTCTTGAAACTTTGCAAGTATAGAGAATATAATAAGAACATATAATCCAATGATTAGATTTTCAAATTTCACATACAATTAAAAAAAAAAAAATGTAAAAGTTTAAAGGGTTTCTCTCACACTCACCAAAGTTATAGAAGTTCGGAGAGAAACCTTTTCCGTTGAACTCTCACACTCACCAAAGTTATACCATCATACATCTTTGCAGTGTGTTATATATATAAAACTTTAATAACTGGTCTAGAAAAACATAAAATTGTTGACAAATAATAATAAAAAAATTTATATCCCAATAAAACTTAAATAATAAGTAATCTAGTCAAACTAGAAACCTCCAAACAACCCCTCAAAAAAAAAAAAAAAAAAAAAGCCTCCAAACTATTCGCGGGCTAGACTTAATCCCGAGTATTAAATGGTAAAAATTATATTCAATTCAGGCAATTTTTAAATCAATTAAACGCCACGGAACACAAAGTGATCTTTGTTTTAAGAGAACTTCTTGTGTTATAAAAGCAACTCTTGCATTCAATATATATATACATATATATATATATAGTTGACAAAAGGGGGAAAAGATCCTGGTGTTGCTTATACTATCCTACGTCAACAAGTTTCTGTCGAAAACTTGATAGACTCAAAACCCACCCGAACATGGAAACATTAGGTAGCAATGAAATTAGATTAAAACTCTTTTTTTTAATCCAACTAATATTCAGATTTTATATTATAGGGTGTATATTACATATCTCTCAGATTAAACCTGGTTTTTTTAAGGAATAAAACTATACTCTTTTTTTTTTTAAAGAAAAGAATGAAACTAAACTAAATGCTATATTCAGATTTTACACCATACGGTGTATATACATTTATTTGTTGAAACTTCAGTTTAATCAACTAAACAAAATGCTATATGCCTACACAAATTTCTAATTTGGGTCCAATCTTGAGAGGTTTAGACTCACTGTTTATTGTTCACACTTATTTTCAGGCCCAAGGCAGAAGTTATTGAAGACATTGTGAAAGTGATATTTAATCAACTCAGTTATACATTCTTAATAGATACCAAGGGACTAGTAGGAATAACCTCTAGAGTTGAGAAATTGATGTCACATTTAGCTATAGAGTCAAACGATGTTCGCATTATAGGAATTTGGGGGACAAGAGGAATGGGTAAAACAACTCTAGCAAGAGTTGTTTACAGTATGATTTCCAATAAATTTGAAACATGTAGTTTTATTGCTAATGTTAGGGAAGTTAATGAAAAACATGGCATACTTCAGTTACAACAAACATTTTTGAATGATCTTTTAATTCTTAGAGATATGAATGTAAAAGATGTTGATAATGGAATTCTCATGATCAAGAATAGGTTACGTCACAAAAAGATTTTACTTGTTCTTGATGATGTAAATGAATTAGGCCAATTGAACAAATTAGTTGCGGAGCACAATTGGTTTGGTCCAGGTAGTAGAGTTATCATCACAACAAGAGATGTGCATTTGCTAATGACACTTAAAGTTCATGGAATATATGAGATTGAAGGGTTGAGTTATGATGAAGCTTTTCATCTTTTTAATTCAAAAGCTTTTGACAAAGATCACCCTACCGCTGATTATCTAGAGTTGTCCCAAGCCTTTATACGTTATGCTAATGTCCTTCCTATAGCCATTGAGGTTTTGGGTTCCTTTCCGTACAAAAGAAGCATGTATGAATGGAAAAGTGAATTAGATAGGCTTAAAGAATTTCCTAAAGGAGAAATTCTCAATGTACTTCAAATAAGTTTTGATGGACTACAAGAAACAGAGAAGGAGATTTTTCTACATATTGCATTTTTCTTGAATTATATAAATCAAGAAACTATTATAGCAATATTAGATCATCTTGTGCTTTACCCTAAAATTGGATTAAGGGTTCTTATTGATAAATCTCTCATCAAATTGCAAGACGATAAATTGTGGATGCATGATTTATTCCAAGAAATGGGTCGAGATATAGTTCATAAAGAGTGCCCCAAAGACCCTAGAAAGCGTAGTAGATTATGGTTGTATAAAGATATTGACAATGTGTTAACAAAAAATACAGTAAGGGGTTATTGAAAGAACCCAAGAATATACCTTATTAATTATATTATTCAACATACTTTAACATAAAGTAGTTTTGGTAATTATGCATTTTGCAATTCACTAATCACTTTTGTTTATGATTATTAGGGAACAGAAACAATTCAAAGCATAGTCTTAAAGTTACTCAAACCAAAAGAGGCACATTGGGACCCCGAATCCTTTTCAAAGATGCATCGTCTAAAGTTCCTCATAATTGGAAATTTTCAACTCAGCCATGATCCTAAGCATCTTCCTAATGACTTAGTATTTCTTGATTGGAATGGGTATCCTTCGAAATCATTGCCATCAAGTTTCCAACCAAATGAGTTGATTGAACTTCACATGTGTTGTAGCAACATTGAACGACTTTGGAAAAGAACAAAGGTGATAGATAACATTCTACAACTTTTCTTTTAATAGTTTCATTATACTATAAGATTTTTGGAAGCTAAAATTTTTTTTTTGTCTTTTTGGCTTTTTACAGTCTTGTGAGATGTTGAAATTCATCAACTTGAAAAGCTCTCTAAAATTTGTTGAAACTCCTGACTTAACCAAAATCCCAATTCTTGAGAAATTGGTTCTTGAAGACTGTATAAATTTACAAGAGATACATCCATCAATTGGAGTTCACAAAAAGCTTACTCTTCTTAATCTAAAAGGTTGCAAAAACATTAGAAGTCTTCCAGGAAAGTTTGAAATAGAGTCTTTTGAGGTCCTTATTCTTTCTGAATGCTCAAATTTAAAAAGAATTCCAGAATTCGGGGAGAACATGAAACATGTATCAAAACTTTACTTGGATGGCACTACTATTACAGAACTTCCCACATCAATTGGAAATTTGACTAGCCTTTCTTCATTGAATGTAAGAGATTGCAAAAATCTTATGTCTCTTCCTAGCACTTTTTTTAATATGAAGTCGCTTAAAGATCTCAATCTATCTGGATGCTCAAAACTACTAGAGAACTTGAGAAATGCAGAAAGTGTTGAGGAGCTTGATTTGAAAGGACAAATGCCTTCTTCTAATGCTCTTTTCAAAAATTTTAGAAAAATAGCTTTTGGTGGATTTCAATTCGTCCCTTTTTATTCAACGTCAAGAAGTTCCAATCCCATGGGCTTGCTATCATCGTCTCTATTTGGTTTGTCTTCTTTGACCACATTGAATTTAAGTAATTGCAATCTCAAGGCAATCCCCAATGATATTAGTTGCTTATTCTCTTTACAAGATTTAGATCTAAGCGGAAATAATTTTGGTGGCCTTTCGGAAAGCATTGCTCAACTATCTATTCTGAAACACTTGAATGTGAGGAATTGCACAAGTCTTTGATCACTTCCGAATCTTCCATTAAGTATAGCTTATATATGGGGAGATGGTTGTTCCTCACTAGAAACAGTACCAAATCTATTGAAACCAAATTCTTCGTGTGAGCTAGAACTTGATCTTTCAAATTGCAGTGAACTGGCTAACAATCAAGGCTTCATTGACTTGTTTTTTGCAGTGATAGAAAAGTCTCCCCAGGTCTCTCTCTCTCTCTCTCTCTCTCTCTCTCTCTCATGGTTCTGAGCTTATTGTTTTATATGTTTCAGGGACTCTCTCTTAAATTTCAAGATAATAGATATGAGATTTATTTCCCTGGAAGTGAAATTTTGGAGTGGTTTAGCCATCAATGTATGGGGAATGAAGTGAATATAATGGAACCTTTTTCTCATTTGTGTAATGAATGGATCAGAATTGCTATTTGCGTTGTATTTTGTTCTCATCCACATCACCGAATTAACAATGGCTCTTCAGTTGTGTGCAATTTGACAGTCAATGGAAAAAGTATATTTTTTGGATCAGGCTTTATTGAAAATATTGTATCAGATCATATTTGTCTAAATTATTTACTTCCTCAATACTACGGGAATGAGTACAGAAAATCATTGTGGGAATGTGCTGCAAATGGATTTTGTGATATTGGAATTCAAATTTATGACAAAAGTACAAGCTTGGTGAAGAAATGCGGGTTGCGTGTGGTATACAAGAAAGACATTGAAGATTTTAACAAGACTAGGGCTCAGTGTAGCAGCAACAGCATCATTCCTTACAAGGGCTTGGATATTCCCCATCATTATTTCGACAATTCAGCAAAGGTAGTGGAAGGTAACCAAAAGGATTGAAAGAGTCACTAAATTTATGGCCAATGGTAAACCTGATTGTGAGGAGTCAATTCAGTACAAGGAATGTGATGAAGAGCTAAGCAATTGGTAGGAATCAACTATTTTTTCTCTTGATTACCTGTAAGTCAGTGTCACTGTCTTTCTTCTTAATTCAAGTTCACAGTATTTTTTTTCTCTTGATTATCTCATGTTGTTTTCTTCTTATGCTTTTGGGTTGTCCTCATTTTAGAAGTCCACAAGTACAATAAGCTCAATTCTTGCTTGGGCAAGTTCAAAATGAATAAACTAGAATTCTATGAATTTATAATTGCAATTGAAGACAAAGTTTCGAAAGTTAATAATGTCACTTATAGTAATCAACAAATTAGGTGAAGATGCAAGAGGCAGGCACCATGAATTTATGATTTTGATTGAAGTCAATGTTAGGTTCTAATTTTATTAATGGAAATCAACAAATACTATGAAAACGTCTTACACCTGATCATCCCATGTGATGCTTGTGCGGAGGCATGGGTGAGGCCTTAATATTATTTGAATTTCATTTCTCCCATAAACATCTTTTTCCTCTGCATTTTGTTAGATTTTTTTTTCTTTATTTTTTGTTTTTTGTTTCCCCGTATTACATTTCATAGTGAATTGATAATTCACCTCTATAAACATCCAAATTGTTAGGGTCATATTTTTCATCTCTTGACATTCTTAAACAGAATGCACTTTACTTGTATTTAGGTAGTTCTAAGTGAATTCTAAAATATCATTAAGTATATCTCTAAGTTATATCAAGTGGTATTATTTCAATCTTGTGCAAGTTAAAATAATCTCTAAATAATCTCCAAAAGGAGTACAATAGTTATATAGGAAAATTAAATCCTACTTCTAATTGACAAGAAAATCTTAATTGCCTTATTTCAAAAATAAATAAAAATCTCCTTATCTCTCACATCACCTACAGCCACTAAGAACATAAAAATGAAGTTCCATGCTTAATGGAATCATAATACCTTCTTTAGGTCAATTTCTATAGTACATCTTGCTAGGTCCATGTTCCTATCAAGGAAGTCAATTCCGTACCGTACTGGCCGGTACGGCCGGAATTTATCGTACCGGTGCCTCTGCCGGTATAGAAACAAGGTAGTCTCGTTCCGGAAAATATACTGGCCTTACCGGGTCGTTTCAGCTGTACCAGAGACTTATATCGGATTTTGGCCGGTAAATTCATACCGGACCAGAAAAAGAAAAATGTTTCTTTCTCACTCTCACCTTCCACCGGTGACGATCTCTACATTCTCGACCTCAAGTCGAGGCTATGGACTGATTTTGGCTACTGCTACTTCATCTTCATCTTCTTCTCCCCTCTCTCTCTCTCTGTGTCCGTCTAACTTTCTCTTTCTCTCTCCCTTTCTCGGTTTTTCAAACCTCTCAAATGATATTTAGCATGCCCAAGAAATAGACTTTACAGCTAGCATGTTTTAAAAATCCTTCAAATTGATATTTACTGATAGTTGTTACTTTACAGCTAGCATGTTTACAACCAGTAACAACCTGCCACTTAGGATTTATTGTAAAAATGTTGTAGACATATCATTTCTCAATTTTAAAAGCCCCACGTGATGGCAGATTGGTTCTTATTTTTAATAAAATATAATATTAATTTTGGTGTTATTATTTTTTAATAAATGTATCTATTACTTTTTATTGGGCTTGGATTAGAAATTTTTTTTTTTGAGAAGGGGCTTGGATTAGAATTATAGGTTAAGAATTGAGTCATTGAAAATATGGTTATATAACTTATATTTATGAGATTTAATCAATAAAACTTAAATTAATGAATATATATTTATTTATAGCAGTAAACTCGAAACGATACACCGGTATTGACCGGTACTCGAAATATATCGTATCGCTGGCCAAACCGGTACAGCCTCCAGTACGATATTGACTCCCTTGGTTCCTATGGTATTGCTCAACCATCTCATTAGCTAGTAGAATACTAGAATGTTCTCTGATATGTTTCTCCCTTGCCCAAATAGGCATTATGTAAGAAATACTTTCCCAACATATGGATAGGTTTGTTTGCATTAAGATGATTACGACTAACAAAATCCTTTGAAAGTATAGTTAAAATTATGTTTCAACATTTAGTTTACTCCTATATTTTACTTTTTTTTTTTTTCTTACAATAAGTGGGTGAAAAGAGATATAAAACTATGTTCTCTTTATTTATTGGGAGAATTAGGCATAAGACATTCGGTTGTAATCTTAAAGGATAAATTAAGGCGGGCAGTACCTCCATTACTCTGTTGTGATTCTTGTGAACTAGTTTTATTTTTTGTTTATCTTAAAATTAGAGATGAACTAGTTCTAAGGTTTTCTAAATATTGACTTACAAAGGGTAAACATTTATTACTCATCAATTGATTGCAATTATTAGATTTTGAACGGATTTTTTTTTTTTTTTAGCTTATATAGAACTAAACTAATTCTGTAATTTATAAACACTAGTAACTAACCCACGTAGTGCGTGGGAAATGCAATATAATTATTTTATAATAATATAATGTAAAATTTGTAGGTTAAATAGTGGTGTATTATTTAAAAGTATTTTATATTTTTATAAGTTTTATGTAATGAAATAAATAATGTATTTTGTATTCAACGACAATACATAGTGATATATATATATATATATATATATGAAAAATGTAATTTAATGAAAAGATTTAACTTACTTTATTATAATAATATTTTATATAAATAGAGAAGATATCCAAGAATATTAAAAAAAAAAATGTACACTCTCATTCCATGGAACACATGTAACATATTACATTAAGTTTAAATTATTATATAAGTTTAGAATTAAAGCTTTTTCTTTCTTTCCAAATATAAATATAATGTCTATGTTATTGAAACTTGAATTTTAAGACAATTTTTTGAATATTTATCATGTTTATTTCTTTTTTAGGGCTCATATCTCTAATTTATAATGACAATTTTTTTGTATTTTTTAGCCATAAACTAAAGAGTTTGACTCAAATAGAATAAAATTTCATTCTTTTCAATCCAAAAATTAATAAATAAATAACTTTGAGCACAAAACAAAAAGGCAACTTAAAAAAAATCAATTTAAGGTTCACTTAGTCCAAAATGAACTAAAGTAGATCAACTGGACCAAAGTGTGCCTAGTTGGACTGAACTGGACCAAATTAGACCAAGTTGACCAAATAGACTGAATTGGTCCAAATTAGACCGAATGGACCAAAATGCTTCGCTGATGTGACTTAAAAGAAGTGTAGCAATAATAAATATTAAACTTAAACTTTATATATTATATAGATATATAAATTTTTAAGACTTATGTGTATTAAGTACAATATCATTAAAAATATAATTAGGAATTTGTGTATTATGTTTGTTGATTTTTAAAAATCATGTCATTTTGTATAAAAAAAAATTATAGTAAACAATATTGTTAAAAAAAAATTCTATTAAAAATTTTAATCAAAACATTCATAAGATGTATTATTTAATAGATCTTATTGTTTAACTGATATTAATTTAAAAATGTTTAAATAACTTCATGTACTAATAGATTTGGACAAATAATCAAATTAACTCATTTAGTTATTTACTAATAGACCTTACAATTGAAATGAACTTAAATTGATTAAAGTAGACCAAAATGCTATATTGATGTGGCTTGATAGGAGAAGAATAGATATATTTTACTCGTTATCACAGTTGTTGGATTTTGAACTGATCTTACTTTTTAATCTTGTATGAGAATTGAACCAATCTTAGATGTATACTCCTATCACATGTATTTTATGATGGATACCCTTGCTCATGCTTAATGTATCCATTATCATGACTTATGCATGTAATTCCTATATATTTTACTTGGCAAACGAAATCAAATTAGAGGTAGAGTGGATTTGTAATAAATATTCCCATCTGAATTTTGCCTCAATTCTTAATTAATTTTGGTTTGGATTTTTTTTGTTAATACTAGTGAAATTTATGAGTGTTGATTAATGTCATTGTAGTCCTTATCGTTGATAGTGGATATTTCTGGTTGACATTGCCTATGGATATAGGCATAGAGTTGGCCAAATCATGTTAAATATTGTTGTCTCTTGTGAATGTTTTATTTTCTTTTTATGTGAATGTGCTTCCATTAGTCCCAAATCACAAAAATTGATATAAGAACTTCCACTATTACACAACATGTTGAATTTCACCTTTACAATAGCCATATAGGAGATGCCAATAGTCTTGAATTTCAGTGGTATTACCCGATTCTCCCAATAAAAAGAACAAACCTCTCTTCACCCACTTACTGTAAGGACAAATAAAAGGGTAAAATATAGGAGGAAACTAAATGTTGAAATTTAATTCATAGTGCCTAGCTAATGCACGAGATCATAATCCGTGAAAGTTAGCTTTGTGTTTTTTGTTGCTAAAGAGATCCTTAAGGAGACTTTTTAAGCCTTAAGTTGACCTTTCGTTCATCAGAAGGATATTGGGCTTTCATCCGGGACCCAACTGCAATAAGGATTCATGGTTATAATGAGTTAACCCTGAAACAAGTGCTTCATGTTTATATCACATAATCTTGAAAAAAGTACAATAACGGTATACATACAAGTTGATCATATCTCATGTCAATAAAAATATTACAAGAGGATTTGCGCCATTTATCAACAAACAATAATATATTGCTTAGCTATGTATTCTTTTCCTTTTTCTGTATATGTTGAAAAAAAAATATATGAAATTGCTAGAGATATGGAAAAGTGGTCCAAATATTTTAACACGCTATTGTTTTTGTATTGTAGCAGGGTCGAGTTGTCTAGGTGAGGTGAATGATTGTGAATGAATATGAAGTATTCAATAATTTTTTTCAATATCGTTAGCAATACTCAATAAAATACAACAAAATCTGATCTTCTACAACCACCTTTGGAATTTTGTTGCACTCAAGTCAAATGAGATTGATTTATTCACTTATTGTAAATTCAATCCTGCTTAAACCATGATATGGCCTTTAAACTAATACAACAACAATAGGATAGTGCCATTGTCATCAATCAAAACCCACTCCAGTTGTCCTTTTTTCTACTTTCTCTAAACAGTTTATTTTCTTTCATTTCACCAATCAAACAACAATAACTTTTCCAGCCTTTCTCCTTCTCACATGGCACTAGAAGCATATTTTACTCTGAATTATAAACCGACCAAGTATTACTTTTACAAGCATATATATAATTTATTAGGATGCTAGATGCTTCTTCAAGTTTTATTAGCATCTAAAACGAAATGAGGTCAAGGAAGCTAACTTGTGCTTCTATAAATTTTATTGTGGTTTTGTTAAGTCAAAGCGTGCATTCTCAGCTTCAAGTAGGGTTTTATGGAAATTCATGTAGCCTAGCCGAATTCATAGTCAAAGATGAGGTCAGAAACAGCTTCTTTAGGAATCAAGGAGTGGCTGCGGGTCTTGTTAGACTACACTTTCATGACTGCTTTGTTAGGGTAAGTAAACGAGCTAAATTACTTGTTCTTGTGGCTTTGTTTTCAGGATTAGCTCCAATTAGATCTTTTCCATTTCACTAGAAATATATTGGAGAGAGTCAATATTTTACTATTAAGATCTAATTTTTTGCATCTAACAACATATTTAGTGTCACGTCATTTAAAATTTTAAATAACATAACACTAGATGCATATTAGAATCTTCTCCATTTCAAATGGAATCATTCCATAGTTCATATGAAATAATAAAAAACATAGAGGTATATCTTGTTCCATATCCAATATCACATCATTTAAAAAATTTATAATGTTATTGCAACCTGCATGTATATTGTTAAGTCCAAGAACTAAAATCTTAATGGTAAAATGGAGAGGATCATATTTTTAATGTCTAAGCTAACTATAAAATGGAACCCATTTCAAAGTCCTCAAATGACCAACCACAGTTCACTGCATTATTAGGACAGTATGTATGTTCATTTCAATAATTGACTGGTGGACTTGATAATCAACAATTCAACATGTAGGATTTGGTGGCTAACATGGAGGAGTTCAGTAGTACTTGCAAGAGTGATGGGTGCCAATATATAAGTTATAGGCTATATATTTTATAAGAGTAGCTAACAAGTACATGTTACTATTTTCAGGATTGTGATGCATCAGTGCTCATTGATTCCACTCCTTCAAACAAGGCAGAGAAAGATTCTCCTGCAAATAATCCCAGTCTACGAGGGTTTGAAGTCATTGATAATGCCAAGGCTAGACTTGAAGCCATATGCAAGGGAGTTGTTTCTTGTGCTGATATAGTTGCATTTGCAGCAAGGGATAGCGTAGAGTTAGTAAGAGACACTTTGCTGAACGTTCTGAAAACATTATTGGTAAATTCTGTTGAACATATATACGAGTCTATGACCCTTATTTTCTTCATGCAGACTGGAGGGCTCGGCTATGATGTTCCTGCTGGAAGAAGAGATGGCAAAATTTCTCTAGCTTCAGAAACATTGACAAATTTACCTCCCCCTTCTTTCAATGTTGACCAACTCACTAAATTCTTTTCTAACAAGGGCTTCACACAAGAAGAAATGGTAACACTTTCCGGTAAGCTAAAACTTCAATATCTTTTATAAGACCATACAAATCGAAAGAAACAACTGAATGACATGAAAAATATATGTGATAAACAGGAGCACACACCATTGGCCGCTCTCATTGCACCTCTTTCAGCAACAGATTGTACAATTTCAAAGGAACCACGGGTCAAGACCCAAGCTTAGATCCCATGTATGCATCTCGGTTGAAGCAGCCGTGTCCACAAGGCAACACAAATCCAAATTTGGTGGTTCCAATGGACCCATCTAGCCCTGCTATCACAGATACAGGCTACTACACGAATATTCTGGCTAACCGAGGGTTGTTCACATCAGACCAAACACTCATGACAAACGCAGCAACCGCAAACCAAGTGAATTAAAATGCGAGGAGCACCATGCTTTGGAGGAGCAAATTTGCTGCTGCAATGGTGAAGATGGGTCAACTTGATGTCTTAACGGGTAATGGTGGTGAGATACGTTCAAATTGCAGGGTGATAAATAGCTAGAGACTAGAGAGGAGAGGAAAGGAAAGCGTCATAGTACTCTATTTAAGCTAAAAGCTGGACTCTTGTTGCTGTATTTGTTTAATCACAAAGCAAGCAATAACGTTTCAAAGGCTCTCCTATCTATTGGGTCACCCATCCATTTCCTAACATTAATTGGACAAACATATTCCAAGATTTGTTTTTTGGTTAACAAAGTTATAGTGGATTAATCGATAAATTAAATTAAAATTTTCATAAAATTAAAATAATTCAAAGTATTGCATCATGAAAGCGGTAAGGTGCAACAAGTAAAAAAGAAACTTCTAAATATTTCAATGTAAATTAATTATGTATTAAATTACCTGAATTCTTTATGTCCTTCTCACGATTTATAAAAATAAAAAAAATAATAAAAAATAAAAAATCTTCTTGACCACTTCTTTGTTAGATCTGCAAATAGCCTTACAAGGCCAAAAATGACATTATATATACATTAAAAATTCATCCAATGAAAGTGTTGAAAAATAAATAAAATCTTTAAATAGTTTGACAAATCCATCCTTGAACGATTAGGAAGAACCTTTTCATTTCCTCAAAAAAAATAAAAAAATAAAAAAACTCTTCATCATAACATACTCCATCTTCAAAGAGTGAAAGTTACAATTACACAAAATCCAATTAAATTGAACACTTGAAATTCTTATTTCATCTAAAAATTTCAGCCAAATCATCTGAATAGAAAATATGAGCAATTAGCTCTACTTTCCTTCTGGGATTGGCCAAATAGCAGGATTATTGGACAATGAACTGGTACTACAAATATAAAAATGAATAAGAACAAACTATAGATTTTT
Organism: Quercus ilex subsp. ballota; assembly: GCA_032727855.1. Lineage (NCBI taxonomy): Eukaryota > Viridiplantae > Streptophyta > Magnoliopsida > Fagales > Fagaceae > Quercus > Quercus ilex. The sequence goes on from CM064916.1 coordinate 5,627,735, forward strand.
TTTTTTTTTTATAAATAATTACAATATGCTGCTAACTTCGCAGCTCGATTTTCCCCTAGACTCCCAACCACTTTGTATATAGAGAGATGTCAATTCAACTACAAAACTTTTGGAATGAATGATTATGGAATGAGTGAGAGAGAACTACAAACACAATATAAAAGAAGCAAAGCTTAAGCATTTAAATCTTTTTCGGGACAAAAGATGAAAATGTGACTCCGCAACACGAACCCTTTCTCCCTAAACCTCCAAGCACTTTGTACATAAGGAGATGCCAATTCAGTTACAAAACCTTTAAAATGAATGATTATAGAATGAGTGAGAGAGAACTACAAACACAACAGAAATGAAGTAAAGCTTACGCATTTAAATCTTTTTTGGGACAAAAGATGAAAAGGTGTAAGAAAAGGCATTTGTTTTTTTTATTTTTTTCCTTTCACTTTAGCTACCAAAACATTTGCGGAGAGAAATTTATTGTCATTAATAATAGGTAGCTCAAATGAGAATGATAATTAAAATAGAAGACAAAAAGTCAAAAGGTGCAAGAGAAGACATTTAACTTTTTATTTTTTTACCACTTTAGCTACCAAAACGTTTATGGGAAATTTATGGAGAGAAATAGTGTCTTAAAACTTTGACTGTAGAAATTTATTATCTTCATAATGGGCTTTAATAGAAAATAATAGGTAATAACAATTATTGTTTTCATTAATGAAAAATATTATGTCCACAATATTTTCATAATACTTTTATAACAAATTTTAAATGATAAGTTGTTATTGGTTTTAATTTAACTCAACATCTTATATTACTTTTTTACCCACTCATAACAGCTGCTAACAACCTGCTACTTAGAATTTATTGTGACAATGTTATGAACATATCATTTCTTTTTCATTAATATGTAACTCAAATGAGAATAAGAATCAAAATAGAAGGAAAAAAAAAGGTGCAAGAGAAGATATTTAGATTCCTTTATTTATTTATTTTTCCACTTTATAGCTACCAAAAAGTTTATGGAAAGTTTTTGTGGAGAAATTTAGGGGTCATTTGATAACGTTGTTTGTATCTTTTTGAAATACAAAAAATCTGTTGAAATATGTGTAATGTTGTTTAAAAACTGAAAATATGCTGTTAAACAACTCTACCAAATGAGGCCTTATTTTCTTAAAACATTGATGGAAGTAATTTATTGTGCTCATAATGGGCTCTGATCAGAAGTAGTTGGCAATAACTCAAAAGAAAATAAGAAGAAATAGACAAGTTCTAACATGTGACATCATTCTATGCATCAATCAATTGTTTAGATCCAATTTTTTTAATATATAATTAGATTTAATTAGATTAGATGTTAGATGCTTTCAAGTTTTATTAGCATCATCTTCTCCAAAAAAAAAAAAAGTTTTATAAGCATCTAAAAGAAATGAGGTCGAGGAAGCTAAATTTTGTATCTATTACTTTTATTGTGGTTTTGTTATGCCAAAGCGTGCATTCTCAGCTTCAAATACGGTTTTATAGAAATTCATGTAGCTTAGTCGAATTAATTGTCAAAGATGTGGTCAGAGACAGCTTCATTAGGGATCATGGAGTGGCTGCTGGTCTTGTAAAACTACACTTCAGTGACTGCTTTGTTAGAGTAAGTAAACATGCTGCTATGTTCCTTATTCTTCTCGCTTTGGTTTCAAGATTTTCTCCAATAGGATCTCTTTTACATTTCACTTGAAATATTGGAGAGAGTCTATTTCACTATTAATATTTATTTTTTCGTATGCAATAACATACATAGTACTACGTTTCTTAAATTTTAAGTGACCTATCACTAGATACATATTAGGATCCTCTTCATTTCAAATAGAATCATTTCATGGTTCAAATGAAATATTACAAATATAAAGGTAAACTTGATCATCAACCAGTGTGCTAATTTGGTGGCTAACAGAAGTGATGGGTGTCAATCTATTAGTTTTAAGCTATATACTGTATTTGATAAGAGTAGCTAATACGTGATGCTAACTGGCTACTTTCAGGGTTGTGATGCATCAGTTCTCATTGATTCCACTCCATCAAACAAGGCAGAGAAAGATTCTCTTGCAAATAATCACAGTCTAAGAGGGTTTGCAGTCATTGATAATGTCAAGGCTAAACTTGAAGACATATGCAAGGGAGTTGTTTCGTGCGCTGATATAGTTGCATTTGCAGCAAGGGATAGCATAGAGATAGTAAGAGATTCTTAGTTTGCTTAACATTTTTGAAACATTATATATTGGTAAATTTGGTTGAACATATTTATGACATTTATTTTCTTCGTGTAGACCGGAGGGCTCGGCTACGATGTTCCTTCTGGAAGAAGAGACGGCAAAATTTCTCTAGCTTCAGATACATTCACAAACTTACCGATCCCTTCTTTCAATGTTGACCAACTCACTCAAATCTTTGCTAAGAAGGGCTTCACACAAGAAGAAATGGTTACGCTTTCCGGTTAGAACTTCATTCACTTGTATAAATTTCAAAGTTTTTTGCAACTTCATTCCTAATCGACTTTCCATCTCATTGAATATCGAATCAAGATATTGATTGTCAGAGAAATCAATCCCTTATTAACTAATACCATGATTTTCTCTAACAATTAATGTCTTGATTTGATGTTTAATGATATGGAAAGCGAATTATACTTGAATGACATGAAAAGATTATGTGATAAACAGGAGCACACACCATTGGCCGCTCTCATTGCACCTCTTTCAGCAACAGATTGTACAATTTCAATGGAACCAAAGGTCAGGACCCAAGCTTAGATTTCATATATGCATCTTGGTTGAAGAGGTTGTGTCCACAAGGCAACACAAATCCTAATTTGGTGGTTCCAATGGACCCTTCTAGCCCTGGCAGCACAGATACAGGCTACTATGTTAACGTTTTAGCTAACCGAGGGTTGTTCACATCAGACCAAACACTCATGACAAATACAGCAACAGCAAACCAAGTGAATCAAAGTAAGAGGAACCCCCTGCTTTGGAGGAGCAAATTTCCTGCTGCAATGGTGAAGATGGGTCAACTTGATGTCTTAACGGGTAATGTTGGTGAGATACGTTCAAATTGCAGGGTGATAAATAGCTAGAGCGGGGGGAAGCTGCATAGATAGTACTCTTTAAGCTAAAACTGGACTCTCACTGTGCCTGTATTTGTTTAATCACAAAGCAAGCAATAATGCTTCTAAGTTAAGGCTGTCTTATTTTAAATAGGATATAGCGGAATCAGGGTTTCTTTATTTAAAATTGATTCATTTCATAATTCATGCTAAATATTATAAATTAAAAAGTGTAATTAATACTAAGTTATCTAACCTTTTAAATTATATGGTATTATGTATAAAGTCAAATCTAAAAAATATCATGTCAATAATGAATTTAAAATGTAATAGCCGATTTAAAGGACAACCTTTTTATCAACTACATAAAAACTACCCCATGTATTTCGGCCCAACTTTTAGGAAACAGATGGCCTAAAAGGTCATGTCTTTCTTAGACCTGGAAAATGGGTTTGGTCAATTGGGCTTGGGATTAGGTTGGATTGAGTTTGGGACATAACAAGTTGTCCTACACGGGTTGCCAAACCTATACCCTTACTTGGTCTTTTCAGTTGCATCAACATAATATGACCCATATTTTTTCACATGCAAAAAATTGTTTGCCTTCTTTTCAATACAAATAAGAGAATAAATAAACAAAACCACTCAAAAAAAAAAAAAAAAAAAAAGCTAAATATAAAACATAAACACTTAAGTTTACACAATTTAAGGTTCACCTAATTGAAGCATTCAAAGCTCAAACTCATTAGGTAAAAATCTACAAGTGTATGAGGGGAAAAAACCTAGAAAAGAGTAAAAAATATATGCTACGCACAAACACAAACACAAACACAAACACAAAAACAAAAACAAAAATAAAACCCTCTAAATGAAGAAAAAAAGTCAACCCATATGACTCGTGGGTCAACCCAACCCAACCCAACTTGCAAGATTTTTTGTACCTATGAAATCACTTCACTTCTTATTCTAATGATAATAAGCTACATGTGACAATAACTTTGTCACATCTTTTGCTTACTCACATCATACCAAGTAGTAATGCTATATGGTCATTTTTTTTTTTTCATGTTGGGTTGTGATAAGGTTAAATAAGATTGTGTTTATATCAAATTTCATGATAAATGTTGTCACGTCATATGATAACCTATGTTTCTTTTCTTCTTTCTTTCTTTGAAGTGATTTTAGATTTGCAATAGCATGGTCATATATAGGGTCCATTTGGATACAGCTAAAAACTGAAAACTAAAAACTGAAAATATTGTAGCAAAATAATTTTTAAATGTGTGAATAGTGCTGTGAGACCCATTTTTAATGAAAAAGTTGCTGAAAAGTGGTATTTGTGGGTCTGTGAATAGTGCACGAGTGCACTGTTCACTGCTGACTTAGTCAAATGTTGCGGCTGAACAAAAAAAAAAAAAAAAAAAAAAGGGAAAACGTAGACGCGCAAACGCGCAATCCAAACGGCACCATAATAAAAAATTTGTAGCATTAGGTTGTAACTCATGTTACATTGAAGAATAACTCCACTATGAGTATCATGTATTCATGTCCTAAAAAACAATTAAGATACCATACAATGACCCCGATTTGTAATGGCAATTTGGTACATGCAGTTTTTTTTTTTTTTTTTAACATATGATTTCCGAAAAGTTCATTATATATTAATTGTAATTAAACTTAAGACTAATATTGTTTCATTTTCTTTTTCTTTTTTGCCATTTATACCTTTAATATTTATTATATCACATAAACATGCTATATAGGTGGCATAATTTTAAAAAATTAGCATAGACATGTGACATATAAATATAAATATATAATGAACAATCTTTGGAATGTCAGGTTACACTTTCTCTTAGATTATGCTTTTTATATATTCATATAGATAGATCTAACAACAATAACTATACAAGTGCAATTGTCATCAAAACCCACTCTTCTTGTCCTTTTCTTCCAACTTTGCCAAAAACATTTTTTTAACTCCTTTGATCGAGTATTAATGGCATATGCTTTTTACTTATGCTTTGCCAGTAGTGTGGATGGAGGTTGATTATGAAGATTAGGGGAATTTTAGTTCGGGTGGAGCTTGTGTCACCTTTTTGCACTGAACATGATACGATTCGAGTACATGTTGTATTCAGTGCAAAAAAGCACTGAACACAAGTTGAATCCTTTTAATTTGAATTTGTACCGTTCAATGAACAGTGTTTCTAGATTTTGGCCAAGTTTTTTACTAGTAGTGTGCTTGAGCCAGAGTATAGGTAACTTCTACAATTTTTAAAAATATCCCATTCAGATCCTGATTTCTCTTTTATTTTATAATGTTTTTTAGGTTTTTAACTATGAAAGTAATGAAGTATGTAACAACTGCATAATATATGTAATAACTGCATAATAGAACCAACCTTGAGCAGGTAAAATGATACATTTCAAACCACAAGTAAATAATATGAAATTGGACTAACCACATGTGATTATGTGAATAAACTTTAATTACTCTTAATTTTAACTAACATATAACAAATATTAATTGCACGTGAGGGACTTTAATATTATATGTACTAGTTGCAGACCCACGCAATAAGTGGAAAAAGTTGACATCATATTCTTTCATGTTAAGTAAAAAATGAAAATAGTGGTTAAGACTTAGAAATCATAGTCCCAAACCCATCTCACAATAATGTTGTACGGTGTGTCTCCCCTAGGACCATCTGGACAGCGGGCCCAAACTGCGCAAATGGGCCCATGGTTGGTAACTCCCTCGTTAGAAGCTGGGCTTAAAGGCCACTAGATTGGCTGGGCACGAATCAAGGGGGTAAGGTACGGTCCTGTGAGGCCCAAAGCACATTTGGGCCTAAAGTTCCAACGCAACAGGGCTACCCATGGCCTCGGTCTAGGTCCACATGAACGGCAGGCTCATGTGTTTTCACTTGATCCTTACTCGGGGGCCTTTACCGAACAATGAAACAGGAATAGCATCCGAGCATATTGTCATTTGCATACTCGGAAGTGCCCAGAAGCACCTCCGCCGGGCATGCTTTCTAGAGTGGGAATCAAGTTCCAAGGCCATTTTCACCATATCTCACTCCCACCTAACCTCCCACTTACAACTGATGATATTGGACCTCTCATTACACTAACTGCAAAAACAATCATAACACCCCACTAATCAGAGTGCTATAAATAAGAGAGGTGGGAGAAAGGGGAGGAGGTTGGAAAGTTGGGAGAAAAAGAGAGAGAGAGTGGGTGGCAACATAGAAAGAGAAAAGTGATCTCATTGAGTCTCTGTGCCGAGAACGGCCCATAGTAGGAAATCCATACCCACTAAACAAATAAGTTGTGAATCTGAGTGAGGCCCAACCCAGCAGTCTCATTTTAGGTGCGCACAAATATGATTACCCTATAGTATATAATATATATTATGTAACTAAAGAAGTCTATATCTTGATTTTTTGTATATATATATATATATATTTTTACCAAGGAAACATGTTGCGTTTTATTTTTAATTATTATATATGACAAAATATTTTGTAATACGTTATAATATAGTGAGATATGCACCAAAATGCAACAAAATAAAAAATAAAAATAAAAAAGAGAATTTATAATTTTTATTAGAACATGAAAATGAATCTTGATGATTTCATATGAAAGCTAACATTATTTTGCATTTTTGGAGATGTTAATGAGCAATTTATCCAAACTTTGTTTTCATTTTTTCGCATAAGAACCATTAAACAAAGTTATAACAATTTATATTTCGATAATCACTAAACTCATATATGAGAATCAACTATTACAAAAAAATTTCTCCCCAAAACATATATTGATTTATATTTTTCCTTTACACACAATTTAAAATTTTTGAAAAACTAAGGAAGATAAATGTGTAGTATTTTTTTTTTCCTTTTGAGAAGAAGCTAAATGTGTAGTTGATTTTAGAAAAAATATAAAAGGGGTAGATAAAAACAAACGTATTCATGATATAATTGTTTATACATGTCCATATTTGTATTTTTATACCATGGAATCACCTCATTATGTTAAGCTACTGAGAAATTTAAACATTTAATACTCATGTTATCTAAAATATTCATGTAGTAGTTGTACAACTGTATCTTGTTTGATCTCTCCCAGGTCTTTAACTTTAGCTAAACTCACAGCATATAAACCAATGATCATGAAAAAAGAACCTAACAAGATGAAGCCAAACACAATTTCTAAATTTTAACAAATTAGCCAAGAAAATAGTAGGAAAAGATCTTGAATTATAAATTGTCATGTGTCAACAAACAATGCAATAATCTATAATTATACTGCAAGTGTAATGCATTGATGATTGTAGAATTGCTAAGGAAATCATCCAAGTAGATGACTATATATATATATATATATATATATATATGGTCAGGAAAACTTGCTAAAAAGTGTGACCTATGTGAAAGTAAAAAAAAAAAAAAAAAAATTAGTAATACAAAAAGTGAAATAATGTAAGAGAATTTGATTGGTAATACCAGCATATAGACAACCTAACAACCATTTATCATTTAAGCTATGTTATTCAAATTGCTGTACTGACATAAAAAACTATTGTTATTATCTTGACAATACTTATCAATCTTCATATATTAACTCTCTCCATTCTAATTAATCCAAGAACTTCTAGAACTTGTAAAATGCCTATCATAAAGCATTAAAACAAATAGAATGTTAAGATTATAGAGAAATCTAAATGAGAGAGAGAGAGAGAGAGAGAGAGAGAGAGAGAGAGGTACCTTTGAAACAAACATGTATTGATAATTGAAATTTTTCCATCACAAATACTAAGCTTATTGTTTTTAAAAGAGATAAAAAGAAAATACATGTATATATATATATATATATATATATATAAAATATGTAGGGGAAGGGGAAAAGGTATAAATGATACATAAGTGTCATGAGAGGGGAAAGGTTAGAGAAGAGGAAGAGACCTTGTATATTTTGGTAATTAAAAATTGTATTTGTAACTGCTAAGTTGCATATATGGGTGTTTGTGTGTGTGTGTGTGTGTGTCTATATATATATATATATATATATATATATATAAACTCGTCGAATTAAATGTGGTAACATAATAGCAAGTCTGAATAGATAACTTTTGGACTACCATATTGGTTTATGGAAAATCAGAGACTTTCCATATTCATTATTTTTTTTCCCAAAATTTTTTATGTGAGAATGAGATCACATCAAGGTATATGCTTCAAGTAAGAGTAATGGATATTAGTATTATCATGGAAAATATAAAGCAATAGTTAAACATTGTAAGCGTCCCAGAGTTGTTTCCTTAAAAATTATAATTAGTAAGAAGTAGAGATTAGATTTTTTTTTTTTTTTTTTTAAATACATTAGTATGTATGACTTGCCATAAAGTTATTTACAACGTAAAATTAATGAGAAAACCATACAATGCTAAGTTATAATCTCAAATACAAAGAAAAAGAGGAACACCATATGCTCCATACCTATCGATCACAATATATAGAAGATTTTGTTTCTTCTTCCAAAGTATCCTAAGAAGTTAGAAGTTAGCATAGAATTAGATGAGACTAAAGAAAATTAGCAAGAATTTATATAGTAAACATAAATAGAACAAATAACAAAGGCATTTAGAAAATAAAATAAATAAATGGGAGGGAAATGATCATATACTAAATTAATAAAACGCATTCCAATTTTTTAGACTATTTTAATGGTTAAAATGCAATTATGTATAGGAAAATTTTAAACATGAATATAAAGAAATAGACTAACAATTCACAATTGGAAAAAAGAAAACATTGATGGACAAATACCATAACATTAACATAAATGCATTAAATGATTTTTATTGTGGAGGAGGCTCGGAGAAAGGTGAGTTCACCATAGATTTAAAAAAAAAAAAAAATGGAACCATTAAAACTATACTCTTTATTTTCTATCTATGGAATCCAAACATAGTAACAGATAATACAAAACAAAACATTACCAAACCAAAAAAGAAAAAAAAGAGCTTAATTGTTTCACATGTACTAAATTAATAAAATGCATTCCAATTTTTTAGACACAAACAATTTTAATGGTTAAAATGCAATTATGTATAGAAAAATTGTAAACATGAATATAAAGAAAAAGACTAAAAATTGAAAAGTGGATTAAAAAAAAAAAAACACTGTGTTACAACATCGTAAAAAAAAATCTAGCACAAACCATAAAATAAGGAGATGATAAGTCAAAAAGAGAGAGAGAGAGAGAGAGAGAGAGAGAGAGAGAGAGAGAGGATTGATTGTTGAATTTAAGGCAATTGAGATTTAATGGTGAAGTCATTAATAGGAGAAACATTAGCAATTTGTTTGGTGGGAAGATGATTTTTTTTAGAAGAGGAAGATGATGATTTGAGAGAGATATATAGATAAGAAGTGGGCTTTATGGTGGAGATAAGGAGATAATAAGTCAAAAAGAGAGAGAGAAAGAGAGAGGATTTTAAGGCAATTGAGATTTAATGGTGAAGTCATTAATAGGAGAAACATTAGCAATTTGTTTGGTGGGAAGATGATGTGTGTTTTTTTTTTTTTTTTGAGAAGAGGAAGATGATGAGTTGAGAGAGATATATAGATAAGAAGTGGGTTTTATGGTGGAGATAGGGGTGGGATTTATTTTATATTTTTTAGTATTCTAAAATTGATAGAAATTATTTTGAAATTGTTGGACAAATACAAAAAAATATTATGGAAATAACATGACTGCTAACGTAGCTCAAAATGAGCGTAGTAGTATTAAATACTACGCTTCAGTTTTAGTATTATTATATAGATTAAAACTATACTCTTTATTTTCTATCTATGGAATCTAGACATAGTAACAGACAATACAAAACAAAACATTACCAAACCAAAAAAAAAAAGCTTAATTGTTTCACATGTACTAAATCAATAAAATCCATTCCAAATTTTTAGACACAAACAATTTTAATGGTTAAAATGAAATTATGTATAGAAAAATTGTAAACATGAATATAAAGAAAAAGACTAAAAATTGAAAAGTAAAAAAAAAAAAAAAAAAAAATCTATATTACAACATCGTAAAAAAAAAAAAAAATCTAGCACACACCATAAAATAAGGAGATAATAAGTCAAAAAGAGAGAGAGAGAGAGAGAGAGAGAGAGAGGATTGATTGTTGAATTTAAGGCAATTGAGATTTAATGGTGAAGTCATTAATAGGAGAAACATTAGCAATTTGTTTGGTGGGAAAATGATTTTTTTTTTTTTTTTTTTTTGAGAAGAGGAAGATGATGAGTTGAGAGAGAGATATAGATATGAAGTGGGCTTTATGGTGGGGATAAGGAAATGATAAGTCAAAAAGAGAGAGAGAAAGAGAGAGGATTGATTGTTGAATTTAAGGCAATTGAGATTTAATGGTAAAATCATTAATAGGAGAAACATTAGCAATTTGTTTGATGGGAAGATGATGAATTGAGAGAGAGATATGGATAAGAAGTGGGCTTTATGGTGGAGATAGGGGGAATTTATTTTATATTTTTTAGTATTTTAAAATTGAGAGAAATTATTTTTAAATTGTTGGACAAATACAAAAAAATATGATGGAAATAATATAACTGCTGACGTGGCTCAACATGAGCTTAGCAACATTAAATCACTACAAAAAAAAAGCACCTGTGGCCGCGGTTCAAAAACGCAGCTATAGGTCCCAAAAACGCGGCCATAGCCCCATTTGGCCTATAGCCGCGGTTTTTTAGGCCGCGTTTTCAAACATGGCCTAAAACCCGCGACTATAGGCCCGAGAGGGTCTATGGCCGCGGTTTTTAGCCGCGGCCTAAGGATGAGTCCTTTGGCCGCGCTTAAAACGCGGCCTAAGATCTGGTTTTTAGGCCGTGTTTTAAGCGCGGCCTAAGATCTGGTCCTTAGGCCGCATTTTAACCGCGGCCATATGTCTAGTCCTTAGGCCGCGTTTTAAACGCAGCCATAGAGTTGAACGTACGGCCGCGGTTTAAGCGCGGCCTAAGGGCGTCCTTAGGCCGCGTGGAAAACGCGGCCTAAGGACCAGTCCTGTGTACAAACTCATATTTCAGCCGCGTTTTTAAGCGCAGCTATAGGGCTTTTTTTTTTTTTTTTTTTTCCTTTTAAGGCTAGATGACGAATGCAAATTACAAAAACGCTGCTATAAGTTTGTCAAACGCCACTATAAAAACCACACACACAATTCTAACTTGTTATTCTAGCAAAATTCAGAAATTTTCTCACATATATATGCCAACAACAAAATAGGCATGAAGTTTATACGTCAACAAAATAAGCATCCTGTCACAATTCCAATTATCAATCACATATATACATCAAGTGTATCCTACAGCTATCTCGGATGCTTCTAGGGGTGCCTTGCCTACATGTGGGGCACTGCAAAAATATAAAACACAACAGTCAGCTATTTCGAACTTTTGTAACATAGTCAATTAGAAAAAAAATTTCAAAAACTGAAGAAAAATAAAACATTGTCTGCAATTATATATATCCATTCAGAAATTAACTCATAGCCATGCAGTGCCCATATTTGCCTAAAACTCCTACTTTTACACATACCAAAGAGCTAAGACCCCAAGATGCATTTGTTGAGCATGGTGCTTATAAATCATCTATTAAGTGCAACACTTCCAATTAAAAAAGTCAAGATTTGAAACCATGAGAGAGAATTAGTCCTCTACCTTCTCTATCCCTCCCACCATCTCCAGATTTTTTTATTTTTTTTAATAGGTCCAATTGCCACTCAATTTGCCATTTTAGCATGGGAAAATGCTGGTTTCTCCAATGACTTCCCATTAGCTGCATCTATTATTAGTGCAGCTCAGCAACAACACTTGTAGTGTAAGAATCCTTCCATCCACAACTTAATAAGATGCGCTTTGTGGCCTCATTTAACAAGCTCTTTTTTAAATTCAGTATCATATCTTCGTCACATGAACTCGTTCAAATAGAATCCTACATAAATCAACTAAAGAAACAGATCCAGGGTAGTTATAACTTAAATAGCTAAGGCTTAATAATTTTAAGGAAACTCTTACTAAATGCCACAAAATTCTCTTAGAGTGCATTGGTAAGCTTTTTTGGTATCTTATTTAACTAATTTGCTCATATACAGCTATTAAAGTCTAACTTTTGCCAACTTTCCACAAATAAGCAAAAAGCTAATCTGAACACACATTTACTAGGGAAAATTTTACAATTGTTTAACCATATATATCAAAACTTCAAATGTTGAGCAATGAGATTGAGAACTCATAAAAGCCTATTTGGAACCATCGAAAAATTAGAGACTCCTTTCCCTTGCCACTAAGTGTTACACATTTTTATGTCTCATAGGCGTCAAATAATAATTTGACCAAAATTACCTGTTGAACACTTAATAGTCCCTAAAGTTTCAAAAACAATGCTATTGGCCCTTTGTCTACTTCCATTAGTTTTCTTGTTTGTGCCTAATGGAGAAATAAGGTGGCATTTTTTAATGACATAACAGCTTGTTGGCTGGGGTAAGAGAAGTAGACAGACCAATAGCACTCATTTTATAAACTTTAAAGACCAACAATGCATTTCAGCCTAAACATTTTGAAGATTCACATTCCACAGTAGCATGGCTGTTGCTTTTTGCACAGACAAATGGATACACCCAAGACCTTTCTATATTTTTCTTCACAATACATACTAATTTCCATTGTGAAGAAAGTTGTGCATGCTTTTTTTGCAGTACTAGAATGTTGTGCATGCTGAATGAATACTCACAATGTATTTAAGGGTTCTCCTAACATATAATATATAAAAAGCACTCTAACAAAGACATGTGAGTTCAAGTTAGTAAAGGAATTTTTTTCCCAAAAAAAAACCAAAAAGTTCATGGATAAACTTGGGTTCCTAAATGCTGCAAACTGTCAAGCTAGGACTGCGTAGAGGCAATTACCACTATGAACTCAACAAAAGCAATACGAGTTGAATGTCAGAAACATAAGTATATAACTCCTTAAAATCACAAACATAAGCAATACATGATGACAGTGATATTAAAATCACAAACTGAGGCATAGTAGTATTCTCAAAATTTTGACTAGCATTCTCAGCAACCGCCATGATCATCCCTCACACTTTGTATCAAAATATGTTCTTCTTATCTTTTTCAGATTTCTTTATAATAATTATGTATATAACTGATCAGAGGACATAACCCACAAAAAAAAAAAAAAAAAACGTCAAAAGGTTCAATTTTTTTATCAAAAACCATCAGAATATATAGCTCATGAAATAATACATACCTGGCTTATCTACAGCATTTCCATTGAAATAAGACCAAACCCACACTTTGTTTTACTGGGGATGTTTCTACAAGAGAGATGAAATGGGTTAAGTTAGCATGATTGCCATAAAACTACCTCAACAATGTTAACATCATATAAACTTTAAAAATTGAGTAGATGGGCTCTATAGAGCCAGTTTAGCAATTGGGGTACCAAAGAATACACTATAAGTTCATGGGAATTGATTTTGTCACATTCAATTAGTTGGTACATAGGGAGGCAAAACATTTCCTCGTAGACATACCTGTCAATACATATGTGGAAGAGTCATCTAATGAAGACATTGTGATGGATCGCTACCCTAAATATATTAAACACCTTGTATTAGTAGTACATAATAATGAGGAGCAATTAACACGCAATTTTCAGTAAATTAATTACAACATTGAAAGTACCTAAGATGCTGAAAGAGTATTTAGAAATGGCTGCAATTGGGCTAAGATGTTTCTCTGAGCGTCGGCTATTGCTTCAGTGATTTCCTCCTTATGCTTTGCATGCATGTCGGCAATTTTCTCCTGATGCCTCTGCTCTGACTGGGCAAGTTCGTCCCTCAACGACTTTTCCAAGTCAGTCATCCGCTGAGCCGTTTCACTGGACGATGGTGGAGTCGATATATAACATGGAAGGTTGGACCCACTTCTTCCTGATGGGGTTGGTCCAAAACCGACCCCTCGTACACGTCCACAACGTTCTTTCCCCATCACTTGTGCAAACGCATCAGTTTTTGACCATAAAATCCCTTCGTGACGCTCTCCTTGTAGTGAGCCCCCATTGTTTAAAATTTCAATCATTTTCCTCTGTTTTCATACAAGAACCAAAATAACATATTACTCGCTACAAACAATTCACGCACAAAATACGAAAGAAATAGGGTACGATAAGGCTTACAATCTTATCTTCCATGTCAGTACTAATAGGAGTCCCATCTTTCTTGCAGTATACTTTCGTGAAAATAACTGCACGCTCCACTGCTTGCCCACTTTCTTTTGCCTACATCATACTCAACAGTCTCATTACAATAACAAAAATTTATGTTCGTGATATGAATCAGCAATTGACAACCAAAACATAGCAAATGAAATTTGGGACATAACATACAATATAATGTATAACAAATTTAAAGCCGTAGATGATTACGTTCAAAAAGACATGTGAGTTGTTTTCTTTATTTGAATGCTTAGTATCAATTGGTTTTTGGTCCCAAAGTTCTATATATTGGTCCCAAACATTTCCTCTCTCTCACTTGTCTTTGCTGTCACAACGTCAAAACTATGAATAAAAAAATGAAGAAAAATGAAATGTTCCTATCAATTTATGGCTCTTTAACTTTTTTTTTTTTTTTTGGTTGTCCCTATACTGCTAAAGCATACTGTACACAAAACTATCTCCACAAAACAGTCATTTCTTCACATAAGTGCCCCTACCCTATGTGCATATGCATGCCAACTGTATTGGAGCTGTCCGCTTTCAACCTATTTAGTTTTCCACATACAAGGTAACACAGAAAAGGAAATTCACAAAACAAGCAATTGCTATATAGCAAACATAATATTAATGAAATAACTAATCAAGAACAGGAAACATCACAAGAAATGTTTATTAACAGTCATGAACATGGATATGTTTGTGGTCTTCCTTACCCCAATAGTAAACATTACATACTAACTTGTCACACTATCCTCAGATTCATCAGTAAATTAATTTCATCAAACTCTTTACATTTATTACATTTGAATCTAAAATAGTAGAATATTAAAACCCTGGCTAGTTGTTGTATAATGCATTTCTTGCCATATTGTCTGCAATTTGGGCAAAAGTTATAGGCCCTGACCTCGCTATGTCCTTCTGCAATGAACGACTTCTCTTGTTCTTATTAACTAATGTCTACAAACACATTCCCGCCAACAAATTAAAACGAAGAAATTACTTACATAAACTGTACTCGGTAAATTCAAATACCCCATCATATGTATATTATAAATAAAATATAATAGAGCAAGAAAATAGCTGAACCTCTGCATCTAGATGAAACCAATAGTCAACTAGATCCGCATACTACTGCGGTTCAGCCCATCCTAGTATTTTTGCAAGGACTTCTTCTTTGGACGCATCTTTTGGGTAGCATTTTTTTTTCAACTTGGTACGTCGGTTCCTCCTCAGTTCCCCTAGTAGGTGCATTGCCCATGGCATTTGATTAGCTGGGTGGAGAATTTCTGGGTTAATGATCCACTTTTTCTGAAATGCAAAAAATGAGTTAGCATAGTGCAATAGTCCACCCTACTGAACATGCCATTTAGCACACATTCGGTTGTACATAACAATTAAAAGTAGCGTAATATAGCTATAGATTGAACAAGTCTGAATTTCTAAGCAAAATGAATTGGATGGTCAACTGTCATTTAATTAAACAAAAACCTAAAGACTTCTCCTACTTCCTGTTTCCTAATGATATCCACTAGAAGGTGCTCTATGACATAAATCTCATTGGTATGAATTCTTTGTTCTTCTATTTGAGTCTTATACTTCATAAATGATTTATGCTAAGTCAAAGAAGCCATCTTCTATTGCATGTGTCACCATCAGAGTAAGACCAACCATGCTTGTTTTTCACATGGATTTTCCACATTGGTCCAAACCGTGAACATGCATGGCAATAATTATACACAAGCACAAATTGCCAACTACCACAATCTGATTTTGCGGTTGGTGCTGAACTACTATAGACAATGACCCATTTTTTAAGAGCAATGTGTGCAAATGAAGTATGAGGCTATGAAAATGTATATATATTGAATATTAAAAATGTAAAAAATGCATATATATATATATATATATATCCAACTTTGTTTCACTTTTAATGTTCCACTTTATATTTTGTAAATTGTATTATTTTTTTCTGTAAATTATATTATTTTATTTCTATAAATTGTGTTACAATGGAAAAATAAAAAGATGTGTTACAACTTGACAGACTATGATTACTAGAACTAAAAATTAAATAGTTCAACACTCAATTCATGACCAAATGATTTTTATATTCCACTTAAATGAGTCGATTGGGTGGAATTCGGCATGATTCATAGTGCATTGAGCATATTCAGGCATATATATATATGGATCAGCTAACTCACAAATATTTCAATGTTAAAGACAAACAAAGTATGCTAATACCTGAATCTCAATCCAGGCATCTTTTTTGTGGTGAGAAGGGACATGCGTCCAATTCAAAGGCAATAGTGGGCAGTAGGCGGGGCAGATGCAAAAAGTGCCCAACCACCTTACGAATGTCTGTCCGCTCTCCCCAAGCAGTTGGCCTTTTGCATTTAACGGCAACTCAATTTTCTTATCCAGTGGAAGTGCCCATATTTTTCGCATTAGCGTTTCCCCACGCTTTTTAGTCCCATTACTGGATTCGGGGGTTTCTTGACCCAACTCTTCTGCACGCACATTACTGGTTTCTTGGGTTTGTTGATCCAAATTTTCTGCATATAGTAAACCGCCATTAGGAATGAAATTTCAAAGTTCACAATTAGACAGAAGTTACTGTATATAGCTCAAGTGCACACTCTTAATATGATAGTGATGTTCGTCAATCATGGCATTAATATACTTGCTTTTTAGCTTTACTTTTTTTCCCATTTGTTTTCTTAATTTTCTTATTACTCAGGACAATAAGTGAATTAAGTCGTTCATATTTTCATGAATTTAAAAGAAGCAATGGGCAGCCTTGCATTGTTATGTTAAGAACATAATAAAAAACATGTTTCAAGAAAGCTATATAAGTATACTGATTTTAAAATCAGGCTAATAAGAGAAAGGGAGAATAGTATCTCTTTTTTTTTTTTCTTTTTTTTTCTTTTTCTGAGAATGATGGAGAATAGATTCTTTCTAGTTAGTTAATAAAAATTGAAATTACTCACATGAGTCATTTATAGATGCATCTATAAATTATTCAATTACGATAAAATTTTTGACATAAACGAACAATGGTAATAAAAATTCAAAATGTCCGTAGACATAACACATAAGTTATTTTAATATTTATTGTTTTTTCATATTATTTGTAAATTAGCCTAAGACTTCACACATAGACATCTTTTTCAGTTCTTCTATGGCTACAACAACTCAAAACAATGTTATGCAAATATGGTTCTAAATTTGTCATACCGTACAAATTAAATGCATTACATGCTATCCTTAGCCCAAATACTTCTACCTTTTCCACAGATGAAACTCTATTAAAGTTTCAAGTAGCTCACACAAATCTATAATTTAAAGCCTACTTTCATTACATACAATTGTTAGGTTAAATTACAAATTACATCATCTAAGTTTGTCATAAGTTCAATTCAGTCTTCTAATTTCTACGATCTTTTTAAGTTAATCCGATAAATTTTACGTGTATTCTATGTATTGCTTTTATTCAGTTTGTCACAATCACATGGTATCATTAGGTGTCCTTCAAGAGTATTATTTTGAAAATGCAAAAGTGCTAAATTTATATCATTTTCGCACACTTGACACCTAAGTCTATGAAGAGAAATGGACAAATGACCACACTTAAAAGATTGATTGAAAGCTCCACGTCGTATTTATTCTCAAATGTTACATTTCATGACATGTCAACTACCTGGAGAAGGGGGTTAGGTCTCATCATCATCACTTGCATCCCCTATTGCTTGGTCAGCCGCAAGGGCAGCCCTTAGCTCCTCCTGCACGCTCTGTCGAGAATGTGACGATCTCCCACCAACATCAACAACCATCAATGGAAATTCCCTTTGCATTCCTGCAGCCAACAACAGAAAAATTATGCATCCAGTAGTAAATATCAAACGTTACATTAACAATCAATGTGTGAACTACCTGGGGGTGCTGTACCAGCATCACAAGCATCCGCTCTTGCTTGCGGTGTAGTATAGGCGGCTTCCAAGTTCTCCTCATGCCTCTGTCGTGAACGTGAGGGTCCTTCGCCAACGTGTACAAGCGGCAATCGACGTTTCTTCCCCATTCCTGCGTCCACAAACTTTACCACACAGAGAAAATGTTAATTATAAACAACATAAAAACTTGCATACAATGTAAGTGAAAAAGACAAAGTAAAATAACTCATTTTCACATCTAACACTATATACAAGCATGTATCCAAGTTTAAGAGCTTCTGTTAGCCAAACACCACAACAAAGACAAACTTAAACTCTAACACCAGACGAACTTATTTCCAAGTTGACAAGAAATGAATTTGAAATCCAATAGGTAGCAAAGTTTATAAGGAATTGTTATTTAGTAATAACAATATTAAGAGGAATTAACAAATTCATCAAATACTACACAGAGGCATTCCAACTAATTCATAAATGGATACATCAGTAAACGAGTACACTACTCATCGTCGGTGTACTCGTCCTCGTTGTCATCTTCATTGTCGGACTCATCGTCAATAAACTCACAATCGTCTAAGTGGTGTACTTCATGAAGATCTCTTTCAGCAATAATAGAGGCATTAATTGTCATTCCCTCTACATCATCTCGAGTCCAACCAAGGTTCTCACTCACAACCTCATTAGTGCTTATATTGTACGGAACATTCTCAGAAAAACTATATGTGGCATCCTCATCACGTTGGGGACCAATACCAGCATCGAACACATCCCTAGCTTTAGTTTTAACAACAACATACCAATCCTTCTACCTTTTATCTTCCACATAAAAAACTTGTGTAGCTTGAGATGCCAACACATATGGTTCATCCGAAATTTTATCCCCACCATGTATAAAGTGTGTAAAGTTCACCATAGGAAACCCAAATTCATCAGTCCTATATCCTCTCCTATTTTGGTCATCAACCCATTTACACTTGAATAACACATGTTTGATATTGTCAGAATAGTTCAACTCGATTATATCACTTAAAACACCATAGAACGTAATGCCACCATCAGTAGCGACACTAACTCCACTATTCTGCGTTTTCCTGTTTGACTCATCATTTACACTCCTAAACTTTAAGCCATTAATGACATAATGCTTGAACCGCTTTACATAAATATATGGCCATTTGGGCAATGCAACAAGGGTATCACTAACTCCCTCCCTTTCCCTATCAGCAGTAGTCAACGACATCACCTAACATATCCAAACATAATTATTCACATCAGTACAAGTAATCATAGTTAGGACAATGTTACAAGTTTAAGAAGTTGAAAATGTCATACGTACGTGACCCGTAAACCAACTACAAAACTTCTCCATGTGGTGCTCATATATAATGGCCTTGGAAACGTTACGATTGTGGCCTTTTCGGAGTTCGTCCTCTATCAATCTTTTGTGCATCCTGTGCATGCAATTGTATTAGGGTTAATAGACCTAATGTATAGTGAATTCACGTGCAATCATATTTGTATACATAGTACTTACTCCCGAAAGTGGTTGATGTTTTCGGAATTGAATAAAATGTAACGATGGGCTTGGTTCTACTCTCTATTGTTTAGTGCCACGATCAAAACCACCCCTGTTGAGTCATCAATCGTCCTGGTGGGTCGATTGAATATAGTTTCAACTCCTTCCATATACCATGAACAAAATGTTAAACACTATTCGACTATGTATCCTTCAGCAATAGACCCTTCTGGAGCAGCTCTATTTCGTACGTAAGACTTAAGGCGTGAGAGGTACCTATAGAGGAATGATAAGAGTAATGATTGGCAATAGTAATTGTAACGTGCACATGAAGCTCATAGTTGAGCAATAATATTACACATGTCTTACCTCTCGATGGGATACATCCAACGTTAGTGCACTAGACCACCAATCTTGGCTTCAGCAGCTAAGTGCATGACCAAATGTACTATCACTGTAAAGAAGGATGGCGGAAATATCTTTTCCAATTCACACAATGTAACTGCAATGTCTGCCTCAACAGTCGCAATATCTGAAACCTTAAGAGTTTTGGAACAAATTTCTCTAAAGAAGCAAGCTAACTTTATCAAAGGCCTAGGAACATGAGAGGGCAAAGACCCGCGTAAGGCTATGGGAAAAAGTTGTTGCATCAAGATGTGATTATCATGACTCTTTAAACCAGAAATCTTGCGTTCTTTCATGTTCACACGACGTGAGATATTGGAAGCGTACCCATCAGGCACTGTTACGTCCTTCAAAACTTGCAAGAAACCATCTTTCTCCGATGACGTCATATGAAAACAAGCGGGCGGTATGGTATACTTATCAACACTTTTTCGTTGTAGGTGGAGTTCACTCCTTATCCCCATGTCCGCCAAGTCAAGGCGCACCTTGTAATTATCCTTTGTTTGGTCTTTCAAGTTCAGCACTGTGCCAAGTATATTATCCATCACATTCTTCTCTATATGCATCACATCAAGATTGTGTCACAACTTGTGATCCTCCCAATAAGGCAAGGTGAAAAAGATGATCCTCTTCTTCCAACCACTCTCGTATGCCTCCCCTCTCTTTCTTTTATTGTAAGCAAGTTGACATTTCCTTCCCAGACAACGTCCACGTAAATGTTCAGTTTCAAGAATAATGTATGACGCGACCGGTGGTTTAGGAGCTGATCGCGTATCATTAGATCCATAAAATAACATGCGTTATTTCAGGAAATCGTGGTCAACATCCAACCACCGTCTATGTCCCATGTAACAGAATTTGCGGCCATTTTTCAAATATCGAGAATCAGTATCCACAGCACAAGAAGGACAAGCCAACCCACCTTTGGTACTCCAACCTGACAAATCTGCGTATGCAGGAAAATCATTTACGGTCCACATCAATGCTGCACGCAATTGGAATATTTCTTTTGAAGATGCATCGTACGCTTGTAGTCCAACATCCCATAACTCCCTTAGTTCTTCTACTAACGGTTGCAAGTACACATCTATAGCAATCCCTGGCGAGGTAGGACCAGGAATAACTAATGATAGAATCAAAGATGACCGTTTCATGCACAGCCAAGGAGGGAGATTGTAGGGGACCAACATGACAGGCCACGTACTGTGACTAGAACTCATAATTCCGAAAGGGTTAAAACCATCCGCAGCTAATCCAAGTCTGACATTACGAGGGTCAGACGAGAACTCTAAATGCTTACTGTCAAACGTTTTCCATGCATCTGAGTCAGCAGGATGCCGCATAACCCCATCATCAGTACGACCATTAACATGCCATTTCATAGAAGTAGCCAGATCGGGTGAAAGAAATAATCGCTGCAATCTTGGCTTTAAAGGGAACCACCGTATGATCTTTGCAGCTTTCTTCTTCCCCTTACTGGATGAAGCATTTTTACTAGCAACAGATGCCTCATTTGTTTTCTACCTTGATTCTTTACAACAAGGACACGAGTCGAGGTTAACATTTTCCTTCCAAAACAGCATACAATCATTGGGACAAGCATGGATCTTCTCATAACCCAAACCCAAATCCCGGACTATCTTCTTAGCCTCATAATGGTCCTTTAGCAACTTAGCATCTGAAGGAAGCATATCCATCAGGACTTGAAGCAACATAGTAAATGACTTGTTCGTCCAACCACACAAAGTCTTCAACTGGAACAACACGACAATGGCTGAAAAAATGCTAAATTTCGTACAACCTTCATATAAAGGTTTGTCTACATCATCTATCAGCTTGTAAAACTTCTTCGCCTCATCATTCGGACCTTCAGCCGGATGTTGTGTACTTGGACCTTCTTCCATTGGTTCGGGTGGCATTTCATGCGGGGGGCACAAATCGTGCAACATCCCACGAAAATCGCCATATAGATTTTCGGATTCTTGTACTTGAGCGCTCCCACATTCGGTAGCCGTCGTAGCAGCCGACGATTCCCCATGAAATTTCCAAACTTTGTAATTGTTTAGCATTCCCGAAGCCCAACAATGATCACGTACCACATTTATTGGTTGTAAAATCAAATTCACACATTTCATACAAGGACATAACATCTTCCCATTGCGCGCGGATAGAGAGGCAAATTCCACGAATTGGGTTACACCTTGAAAATATTCCCTTGAACCCCTACTCTTGTCCGTCCAACTTTTATCCATTGCGATACAATATTTACGGAATTTGACCTACACCAAGATTTGTTAATACGAAGGTAATAATTATTATAATTACATTCATTTGTCATTTGTGAAGAACATACTACCCAAGTATGGTTAAATTTTCTTAGAACATATAACACTTGTCCTACACTAACTCAATGTGATAAGTTGTAAAAGTACTTAAGCATAAGTGTTTTACATATATGAAAACAAATACCTAATTCATGTCATTGTAATAATTGTAATAATTAACAAATACCCAATGTATCTTAATTATTTTCTTTGTTTATAACCTATATATATCTAACATTCTTGAGTATAGATTAAGATGTGGTGAAGAATTATTAGATAGGCCACATTTGTAATTGGCACAGGCACTATAATTATTTATCTACTAGGATATGATAATTTAAAAGAATAAAGCTATAACTTTTTACAGATGCTATGATGAAGATGGCAAGACTTTTATAACCTGTGACATAGCAACAAAAAAAAAATCCTTGAAGGTAAATGCCCACAGAAAGATCAAGACACCAACCATGATATCACAATTCACAAGATATATGTGATATATGTCTTTATAGTACCAACTAATCAAGTAATTTAACTAAATCCAATGTTATTTTCTATGGGTTTGGACACACTAACAGCAGGAATAATATAAAGTATGAAGGCATAGTTACATTGAACTTTATTATCTTTAGAGAAAATAACATTATTTTCTTCTTTATTAGTCAATGCAAAAATGTGTTTAATTGGGAATCTAATGCAGTGCACAAGAAGGATTCTTGAACCCGATTAGTCCAATTAAGGACTAATGATTATTAACTCTATCTTTCTCAGAATTGGGGGGATCAGTGCTAATTTTGAAAAATAATCACGTTCATTTATTTTAATTATTTGTTAATGGGTATTTTAATTTATTATTTCTATTAAAATTTGGAACAATCCACTAAAGAGCTTTAACACTAAAATTTAAAATTTCAAGTTTAGTTTAATTATGCTTTCAGCCTTTATGGAGCCCTTAAAGTTCTTCAAAATTTACCAATCTACTAAAGAAATTTAAGAACCCTTAAAGTGCTATAAGGTTCTTGGTTTTATGTGGGTTAGTGTTTAATAAAATGGATTCGTGCCAAAGTAGGTCGACATGCTTTAACATGATTAAGAAAGGGGTTAATTATGAGTTGACTTGCTTAACCTTCATTCAACCTGAAATGACTAGATTCATACAAATTTGGTATCAATACCAATACTATTTCATATGGTATAGACATTATCTGGACAACAGAAGGAGCAACTGTACATTTTAGAGACTAAAAAGAATTAACAAGAAAGCACACCTTTTGTAACACAAAAGGTTGATGCAGCTCAAGTGCTAAAGTCTGGAATGCCCCAATCTACAATGAAATACTGATAAGTACAAAGCAAGAGTGAGAATTATCAATTTATAATTAGTTATTTCAATTTAGCATTGCATTTACCTTTACATGCTCATTCTCTAGAATGTTTTTCCCATGTATGTGCAAAACAGACCCTACTGACTCATAATCTGCAACCTGAAAGAATATGAGAGGGGAAGAAAAGCATTTTATCCAAAATCATCTCAAGCAATTTACCAATTCGAAAATGAAATAATCATAATTTGTGCCTTCCAATCTCGATGTCGAAATTCAAGTGCCATGCACACAAAGAACCAAATTAATCTATAAGTGGGCAAACATTGGCGTCTAAAGATACAAGAATAAAAAAAAATGATTAAAAATGAAATATCAAATTAGGGTTGCAAACATCATGTATGAGACATTACACAAGCTTAGCACATTGGCTTTCAAAATAAGAAAAAAGACTCTCTTAGTGAGACAATTTTGCATTAATATAATTAAATACTTCTTTTCCTATCTGGGTGTATCGGAGAGTACATGGGTTTTTGTACTCATTAATTCTTCGTAGCAAAATACAGCTGTCTGTTATCATCATATTTAGATACAGTATTAAATCAATACACAAATTTTAAGACATTTCCATCCATGATAATGTAGTGTATGACACAATCTTTTTTACATCACATCCCAAGTTTCCAACTAGTATGACTGCAGTAGTGCCAACATCAGACATAGATTATGATGGTTTAAAGTTTACTATGACTAGATTCATACAAATAAATGTCATTTTGATCTAACATAAATTCCAATTCCAATTTAATGAGACCATTAAATTAATATGGAATTCATATTTTTTGCTAATATCTAAAGCCACGCTGTTTTTTATGGTTATAGGGGTGCACATATGCAAATCCACCATACATAGATGACCCAATAAAAGAGGCACCAAAGCTTACCTTGTCGAGAACCAACTTGACTATTGGCTCTTTGAGCTGAAGTTCTGCTGTCTGAAGGTCTTTCAGCAACCCTGAAATGAATATGTGCACATAAGAACCATACCAGAACAACAAGAAGTTATAAATAAAAAGACATGAATAACTGCAGAAACTGAAAGTACCATCATAATGCATTAACATTCAAATTTATTTCATTTATAATTAAGCCTAGGAAGTACTAAAAAACACATGATTTTACAAAGGATGCTGCCTAAAACAGTCAACCACTCATATGAAGACTGGAAAAAAATTACTTAATTACACAAATAGGCCTTTCAACACCATCAAAATTTCTACCATTCGTCTCTCACGAAACAGTCCACAACACACAAAAGGGAGTAGCATCCAAACCCAAAAATCCACAATATTTTGAGTAAATTTCTAAAGATAAGGATTATCAGGAAAAAAAAAAACAAATGACCAGAACTAGAGACGACAGATAAGGAATCTAAAAATAAAAAACGGAGACAAAAAATTTGCACACTCAGCACAGAAAAACAGAAATTGAAAGTCACAGTCATAGACCATTATTGCAAAATAGCAAAATAGGTAGCCACCAGAGCCCAAAAAAAAAAAAAAAAAAAAAAAAAAGCCTAACCACAACACCGACCCATTATAAAATATCTCGCCACAACAAAACTCAAACTCCCTCTCTCTGTTTGTGAAAATCTCTCTACAATTTACTCAAAACCATGGACGTCTCTGCCGCCGCAACAAACTCAATCAAAACCATCATCAACTCTCCGCCACAAGAACAAAATTTCACAGGTAATACATAGAGTTATTTCTAAGTTAAGCTAGGACCTTGACATAAATGAAAGAGCCATTATAATTAACACCATAGTAATCATAGAAAACTCTGATATGCAGTAGCTCAAAATTTGCCCATTAGAATTTCTATAAAGAGGAAAGCAACAAACATGTGACATTATTCTTAGTGCAATGAATGAGGAAAATGTAAGACATATCTTAAACAATGAAACAGTAAACAATCATGAGACTAAAGCCATTGCATTGCCATCAAGGGCTATAAGATTGTGAAATTGTGATCCTCATCCATCATATAGATGCGAAACCCAAGCATAACCATTAACAAATTACACTCCACAAAACAAGCAAGGCCACTTTTTTACTCACAATTTCAAATCAAACTCCTTGAAGAGAGAGAGATAAATATAAATATAAACATAAATAAATAAATAAATATATATATATATATATATATATAAAAGGATGCACAAATCAACTAGACAGAGTAGTCAGAAATTTTTCTAGTGACACAATAAGGTGGCTGAATTCATTTCTTGATTATTAATTGGCGTAATGAGGACCAAAAGGCACCCTTTGACTTTCTCTTCGAATTTCTAAATCTTTGAGCAGCAAAAGACACCAAAGCATTGTTTCTCTACGGGATTGGCGCACAGATGGTAGAACACAGCTAGTTCTGCCACATGGAAATTATAGTAGGGGAGAGGATTTCTTATTGAATGAGTATTCATCCTCTCACATACTATGATACTCACATATCTAAAGTCATTTTGTGAGAGACTTCTATCTGTTAAGAATCTATATATTACTAAAAGCTGAAGCGTAGCATTTATTGTTGCTACGCTCCAGTTAAGCCACATCAACGTCCACCTCATTATCATTTTCTTTTCAATTTTCCTATAATTGTTTTTAACATTTACTTTTTATTTTATTTTAATATTTACATTTTTCCAACCTTTCTTCATCCTTACCTTTTCATCTCCCCACTACCCTCTACATAAATATTATTCTTCTTCTTTTCATCTCCCCACTACTCTCTACATAAATATTATACTTCTTCTTTCTCTTCATCTTCCTTTATTTTGTCTCTTCTTATTCACATTCTCTTACTATAAATTGGTAACTATCTATTCCATTCTATGCATGGTTTTTTCTCACAAAAAAAGGTTCTCTCTCTCTCTCTCTCTCTCTCTCAATTTTTCGATGAATTTTTTTATACATTCTTCTATTTATGCCAAATTACTAATCTTTGGGAATCCTTTCTTTTCTTTTTTTCTTCTTTGTTTTTCTACACTAGAATCATTATGCTCATTTCTCACTTAATTTAATCGGGTAGTTTGCCGGAATTCAAAAAAAGGTTCTCTCTCTCTTTCTCTCTCAATTTTTTGATGAATTTTTTATACATTCTTCTATTTATACCAAATTACTAATCTTTGGGATTTTTTTTTTCTACACTAGAATCATTAAGCTCATTTTCTCACTTAATTTAATTGGGTATTTTGCAGGAATTCAAGTAAAACCAGACAATAAGGAATTTTACGGCATTGGAGAACGCCTGAATATATACCAGCCAAAAGTTGAAAGTCATCAAATTTGTGGAGCTATGATTAAGCTTCAAACGGGATTGATGGTATTGCCAATGTTCTTTAATTAGCATCCTTATTTCTATTTCTCTATATATGTTTCCTAGAATTAGTATTAGTCTCATTTTTATTTTCTCTATTATATTCTAGGTAAACCAAGAGTTCTTTAAAACTCCACATTGGTTAATGCCATTGAGATTTGTTTTTTAATTTTTTTTCCCTCTTTAATTGTTAAATGTTACCCTTTTTTTGCTCTTTCTTATAACTCTAATTAATGTTGATGGTTCTTTTTTTTCTTTTTCTTTTTTTGGGTAGTTAAGGTTGATGGTTCTTTCTTACATAGAAAAGAAAAAATTAAAAACAATTGAATTCTGTATAAACCTGTACCTAAAGGGGACATGAGCCTTTGTTTATTTTATTAGAGACAATATATTAAAGGGGCATATCCTTTGGCCATTGCATTGCATTTCTTAGAGGTTAAAAGATAAAGCTTGTCATTATAGGAAAACATTTTGGGTGGGGATAAGGGTGTCATTTTGTTTGCTCTAAGAGTAACAAAAGATCCTATTATAAAGGAAGCCCACAATCATATCACATGCTTATTACACTAACCATGAGCACTACTCATTATTCTCTCTCACCATGTTTCTACTACATTTGCATTTAGCAACCTAAGATTAAAATTTATTCCCAATAGAAGACTTGTAGAATCATTTAGTTTTTATAGGAAACTAGCCGCAGACTCGCATGATGCGTGGGAATATAAATATTATGCAATGAAGTGTAATATATAAAAAGTAACAATTACTTCAAGCATTGTCTTTTTTTCCAAAAAAAAAAGAAAAGAAAAGATTTTTACTCACTTTTTTTTTAATCTTTTTATCTCTACAAATATATCATTTTAATATTTTTTGTGTGTTTCATTAATAATTTTTAAGGTGAACCATATTCTTCTAACTTTGTTGTAGTGTGTTACATTTGCTTAATATACAACTCATCTCTTAAAGAATAAGGAAATTATTATAATAATAAAAAAATAATCACAAAATTACAGTGTTAACTTAACCAAAATTAAAATAAAACTAAAGAAATAAAAAATAGATTTTATAATAAATTATTAGTCAAAAAATTAGCAGGCATATTCAAATTTCTATTTCCAAAAACAACTAAGTATTAATCCAAACCAAAATTCCATCAAAATTATAAAAGGAAAAGAAAAGACTTTCTTATGGGAAATTAAAAAAGCACAATCCTAAAACACATATTAAAAAAAAAAAAAACCATCAATCTTAATTTGAGTTATAAGAAAGAACAAAAATCTTTTATGTGCAATTGTTCTCTTTATTGGTAAAGAACAAAAATCTTTTATGTGCAATTGTTCTCTTTATTGGTATTTATTGTTATATATTTTATTTTTACTTTTTTTTCTTCTCATCTTATGTTATTCAACATTTAAATTCAGTCACATTTTCTACACCATTAAATTATTTATATTTTCTCTTTTTTTTTTTTTTATTAATTAAACATGGAATATTTTATTTAAATAATAAAATTATCCTTAAAAAATTGTACTTTTTTTTTTTTTAACATTTACACTTTGTCCAAGCTTTTTTCTTACCTTTATCTTTTCATCTCCCCACTACCTTCTACCTTAATATCACTATTCATCTCCCCACATCTTCCATATCATTAAATTATTTATATTTTTCTTTCCTTTTTATTTAAAAATTAAAAATTAAAAATTTTACTTCATTTCAATAAATAAAAGTGTCATCATAAAGTGGAGTAATACTAGGGACACACTCATTCTCAAATCCAATACATCAAAGTAAAAATATAATACAAAAAAAATGCCAATTGGGAAACACTAAATTAAAAAAAAAAAAAATAATAATGAGGATATCAAACCAAATATAATATAAAGAAACTAATAGTTATGGATATTCTAACTTAAGAGTAGCAAAATTAAATGGAAAAAAAAAAAAAACTTCAATGCATATTTAACGCAATAAAATCATCATCAAATTTTGAAAAACAATAGGCTGCTTATGGAGAGAGAGAGAGAGAGAGAGAGAGAGAGAGAGAGAGATGGTAAAGAAAAAAAAATTAAACGTCAATTAGTAACTATTAATTGGAAAACAAAGAGGTTGTAAAGAGAAGTAAAAATAAAAAATAAATATGACCAATATGGAGAACATTAAAAACTTTACGCTGCAATAAAATCAACTGTTATATTCACTTAAAAAATTGAATCAATAATCAATAATTATACACAATCATAGCAATATATTTAAACTTAAAACTAATCAAACTCTAATTCATAACTAAAAAGAGATGTTCTCATGTAATAATAGAAATTACATAAGAAATAAAGTTAGAAAATTTTAAAATCCCTTTTTTGACATTTCATTTAACTTTATATTTATATGTATGTATGTATGTATGTATGTATGTATAAATGTAATCTTCATACACAATTACATTTAAAAATCTAATAAACAATGCTACATCTCATTTAACATCTCTGTTATGAAAATCATTAGCCAGTAAATATTTGATAATAGTAAAAAATGTTATAAATGAAACTATGGAAAAAAAAGTGATAAAACTAATTAGCTACTATCATTGTGAAGTAGTAGTCTATGATTTTACACATCTAAAGAAATGGAATATATACAGTTTACTTAAGGTATATGTAAAGATTCACGTTAAAAAAAAGATATGTAAAGGTTAAAAAAATGTATATTCTATAAATAAATAAAAAGGTATATGTAAGGTTTTTATTAACTTAAAAGAAAATGAAAAATCAATTATTAACAACAACAAGAATAATAATAATAATAATAATAATAATATAGAGGTAATTACATTCCCCTTCCTTGAGGTTTGAAGAAATGACACTCTATCCCAAATTTGAAAGGAAACAATATTTCCACCCTTTACATTTGTTTAACCAAACTTTGTTAAATTAATATTAAAATATTGTGTACTAACCTGCCTGTACTTAAGGTAGATTCCAAAATTATCCTTAATTTTAAAATTAAATTCTCTTATTTTAAAATTTTAAATTAAAGTGTATTTCAAAATATTAAGTAATGTCTTTTGCTTCTTCTTTTTTTCCCCCTTTTCTTTTCCCAATAAGTTATGGAGAGATTTGTCATTTCAAATCTTTTGGTATTTTATAAATTTGTATTTTAATTCTAAAGTTATGAGTAATGTCTTTACTAAACATGGTTAAACATTTATAAACAGATTCTTAAATAAATTTAAAATATTTTGTTATTAATATAAACAAAATGGGAGAGTGTTATTACTTATTACCCCAAATATATATAATAAGATCACCCTAAAAAAAAAATTATCTCGCGCAATGCGCGGGTCTGCGACTAGTATATTTAATTTTCAAATAAAGCAATTAGATAAGAACTAGTGCCACCACGGAGGAATGGCATTGGGACATATGAAGGAAATATAACTTGTCACGTTACATTTTAAAACATGGAAATGAGGTTATAGCATCAAAATTCACAAATATAATTGAAGTGTGTGAAAAATTCTTGCAATTACAAAGATTTAAACTAGCAAGATAACAACCAGAACTTAATGACAAGTCTCTTATAAAATTATAAGGCTGAAGCTCCATATGGAAACAATGATCTTCTATAACCATCGAAACTTAGATGAGTCACTTTTCGATTCAGCAAAAAAGAAAAAAGGACTCATTTCAAAAAGCGAACACACACATCCAAGCCAATCACATTTCACTTGTCAATCTCTGGCTTAGGATTATTGTAATACATTAATGCAAGTATGTAGTTCAATTTATCGTAGTTGTTAAACTTTTATTTATGTAGTATTGTTAACAATTTGCATAGATTCATAAATTGTTTGATTCCTTAGTTGTTTTGTAGTGAAGTGTTTTCCATCAATCTAATTGTAATTCAGCATTTTCTTTAATAATCCACGTAGTTTGATTTAAGACCATTAATATCGGTAGAATAGAAGTCCTCTTATTAATGTGAAATGAATCCACAATCCACAATTATATTCCACATATTAAAATTGAAAGATGTTAAAACAAGAGGTGAGAAGTGAGATGCATATTGCTGCCTGATATCATTACTTCCACGTTGGTAGGGTCAGTTGAAAATCTACCCATATGGCTTGTTTATGATCATATGTTGCTTTTCGAAAATTTATGGTAACTATTGTTTTGAGCATCAATGACAACAAATAAATGGTGAGATAGTAATAGTTAACCAGCTTAGATTCTGAAAGATAATGACTTATAGTAGTGATGGAAATGTAATTAATTATCAGAAAATGTCACCTTCAGTCCTGCGAAGCATGATTAATGGATAATATTTGTTGATCAACAGCCAGGGCTGTCAACTATATATCAATATAATGCTTGTTGAAACAGCTATGACGACTACTCTGAATTAGTATGACCATCAATTCATTGTGTTCGTGGCTTTTCTCCCTATTTCACCTATCATTGCAAGTTCCTTCTTTAAGTAGAATCTAAACTCAGTTTGTATCATTTACCAAACATAGGTCACAAATCACAATGATCATTCCTAATTAGTGACCATATACATTATCAAATAATAAAGAAAGAAAATTCTAATTAAGAAAAATTGAAAATAGCTGGCTCATTTATGCAAATTAAAATTTAAACCAAAAAAAAAAAAAAAAAAAAAGTCCTAAGAAGAAGAACAAAATTGTGAATTACAAAGCCGAGGTGTATAATTATAATTAAGCCATAATTTAAGATTTTCAAAATTTTCATAAATCGGACTTAAAAAAGAAATCCAGTAGATACTATAAAGAGTAAAATATGAATCTATTTCTCATCCGAATCCCCATAATTGAGTGAAAGCCAAAAAAAGTTATAGCTAAAACAAAGGCATACCCAGTGATAAGTGTAGACTAACAAGCAAAACCCAAAAACAAACAAACAAAGAAACTAAACCACACCCACATCAAAAGGCCTCTCAATTACAGTATTTAAGCTCAAACCCAATTCACAGAATGATCAGAGAGATTTACAAACCGAAGCTCATCCACTAATCTCCATAAATGACTAAGAAAAAGGAGACACTAGCTAAAACAAAGACATACCCACTAACAAAATGAGGCTAATGAGACGAGCCCATGATCAGAAACCAGATGAAAAAAGAGAAAAACAGAAACAAACTCAAAATGAAAATGAAAATCGAGAATGTAGAGAGAGAAACGTACGGGGATCTTGTGGAGAGGGACCTGAGACTTGAAGTAGATGTAATCTCCGGGACGATGGAACCGAAGGAAGATCGGCTGAGTGTGATGGGTTGCGATGTATCGGGCTTCAAATCATGGAGGGGCTGTGTGTGATGGCTAGGATCTGTGTGTGATGGCTGTGTGTGTTGGCTAGGGGCTGTGTGTTTAACTTTTAGTATTGAAGCTTAAAAAAAAAAAAAAAAAAAACGCAGGTCCTTAGGCCGCGCTTTTAAACGGGGCCATATCTAAGGGGCTTGGGCTGTGTTTAAAAATGCGGCATTAGACCCATTCTATGGCCCCGTTTTAAAAACGGGGCTTTAGCCCATCTGGGGCCGCGTTTTAATAAACGCGGCCCAAAAAAACGTGGCTTAATGGGCCTGCGTTTTGTAGTGAATGCTACACTTCAGTTTTTAGTATTATATAGAATATAGATTATATAGATAAATAGTGCGATTTCATCAAAGCCCACTATACTTGCACCTTTCATTTTGCTTTCTCGCATGGCACTGGACGCATACTTTGGTCTGAACTGTAAGACCACGAAGTACTGCTTTGCCAACTATATATAGTTTATACATAACGTTGTTAATATGCCTTCAGGTCTTACTAGCTTCTAAACAAAATGAGTGCAAGGAAGCTAACTTGTGCATTTATAACTTTGACTGTGGTTCTGTTATGTCAAAGTGTGCGTTCTCAGCTTCAAGTAGGCTTTTATAGAAATTTATGTAACTCAGCTGAAACCATAGTTAAAGAGGAGGTAAGAAAAGGCATCAGTGGGGACGAGGGAGTGGCTGCTGGTCTTGTGAGACTACACTTCCATGACTGCTCTGTTAGAGTAAGCAAATGTGCTAATGCAGCTAATCACTTGTTTTCCTCTCTCTCTCTCTCTCTCGCTCTCTCTCTCTCGCTCTCTCTCTCTCTCTCCAATCACAGCACACTTTTATTTTTATTTTTTGATGATTCGATAGTTGAGGAGGGGGATTTGAACATTAGACGTTTTTGTTGGAAACACTAAGATGTGTTAATTGAGTTATAAGGCTCTTGGACACTCCATTTTAAGTATAGTAACTTAGTAAGCATGTTCATTTCCAATCAATGACAATTAGAGCTTAATTTGATCCACGAGTGACCCTCAATATTTAAAGTGAAGTGAAGAGAGTTAAGGGACACAATATTTTTCACATTGTTGATATGGTTTATTGTTGATTGGTCCATAATAATCAGTGGCAAATCCAAATGAAAGTGATGTTATTCCAATTACAACAAACCGTGTCAGCAATTGCGAAAAATGTTGTTCCTAAAAGTACTTTAAGATTTGATTTCTTGTATATAATGCTATGGTGACAATAATTAAAATTTTAAATTATGTTACACTAGATACATCTCTATATCTAATATTTAATTTTAATCATGAAATGAATCCATTTTAAACAACGTGAGATTAGATATATTTGTAAAATTTAATTGGAACCATGAAACGTGGAATGGATCAAAGAGGCTAGTAACCATTCAAGCTAAATTGATAATTGTTCATGTACAGTTCAAACCATCTATGGGGTATAAAGCATCAAATTTTAATCCATCCAAATAAAGAACTTTTGGTGGGTAACACAGAGGAGCTGAGTAGTACCTAACTGGAGATGGTGCCAATTTATATTCTCGAATGTGTTGAGTCACATATTGAGCACTTTGACAAGAGTAACTAACATGTATAACTTTCAGGGTTGCGATGCATCAGTACTCATTGACTCCACTCCAGGAAACTCAGCAGAGCAAGATTCTCCAGCAAATGATCCCAGTCTACGACGGTTTGAAGTCATCGATCGAGCCAAGGCTATGTAAGGGTGTTGTTTCCTGTGCGGATATAGTAAGGGTGTTGTTTCCTGTGCGGATATAGTCGCATTTGCAGCTAGGGATAGCATAATGATAGTAAGAGATACCTAACCTGCTTACGCTCTTGAAACATTTTAGGCGAATTTTTCTTATTTTCTTCATGCAGGCTGGAGGGTTTGGCTATGAGGTTCCTGCTGGAAGAAGAGATGGCAGAATCTCTCTAGTTAATGAGACATTTACTAACTTACCTCCCCCTTCACTGAATGTTGACCAACTCACTCGAGCCTTTGCAAAGAAGGGTTTCACACAAGAAGAAATGGTCACCCTTACCGGTAAGAACTTCACACTACTATCTTGTAAAACTATCCAAATCCATTTACCACCAACTCAATATTATTGAGAAATTTTGAAGAAGAAACTACTAAATAACATAAAGACTAAAGTTAGGGACACTAAATTTTACTGCAAAACTGACGATCACTAATCACAAAAGAGTAATACCAATCATATTCTTACAACATCAGTTTATTTTGTAGTAAATATTGCACTTTCCTAATATAAAATGTGTTAACAGGAGCACACACCATTGGCCGCTCTCATTGCACTTCTTTCAGTGAAAGATTGTACAATTTCAACGGAACCACAAGTCAGGACCCAAG
The DNA here is from genome assembly GCA_032727855.1 of Quercus ilex subsp. ballota. Classification (NCBI taxonomy): domain Eukaryota; kingdom Viridiplantae; phylum Streptophyta; class Magnoliopsida; order Fagales; family Fagaceae; genus Quercus; species Quercus ilex. The sequence continues at coordinate 5,662,740 of CM064916.1, forward strand.
TTTAGATTCAAAATATGTGACTCAGTTGAAGCAGAGGTGTCCACAAGGCAGCAAAAATCCTAATTTGGTGGTTCCAATGACCACTGATTGCCCTAGCTTCCGTGATGCAGGCTACTACAAGAATGTTCTAGCTAACCGTGGACTGTTCACATCAGACCAAACACTCATGACAAACGCAGCAACAGCAATCCAAGTGAATCAAAATGCCAGGAACCCCAATCTTTGGAGGGGCAAATTTGCTGCTGCTATGTTGAAGACGAGTCAACTTGATGTCTTAACGGGTGATGCTGGTGAGATACGTTCAAATTGTAGGGTGATAAATAGCTAGAGAGAGAGGAGAGGGAAGCTTAGTAATCTTTAAGCTAAAAGCTGGATGCGTATTGTGCCTGTAATCAGTATAATCAGAAGGCAAGCAATAATTATTCAAGTTATTGATGCTTTTATTTTGGATTAGTTACTGCCTTGTTGATTACAATCAAGAGAACCGATTGATATTTAGGATTTAGGGGAACCTCTTATCAGCTAGAGAGAAGCTACTCCATGGACACCAGCCCAACTTTCACAAAGCCTTGCCTTTCTGTTCTGTCACTTCTGTGCCACATACATGACATTTTGCTTGGTAGCAAAAGGGCCCAATTAAAACCAAAACAGGCTATACAGGGCTTATAAGTTACAACTCAGTTACCAAGAAAGACATCCCCTATTCTAATCTCCCCAACTCAACTATTGAATTATTAACCAAAACACTAAAAATAAAAAGAACGGAAACCAACGAGAATTTAATGTTTAAAGTCTGGACATTCGAGTTATTTTACCAAGTTGCTAAAACCTAGCAAGTATACCAAACCTGTCAAACCATTGCAGTCAAGATAGCATAAACCGCACTACTCCCTACATTTTAGATCTAATTCAGTAACCCAACTGCCCCAGAAAAATATTACAAAAAATAGAGCTCAAATTCAAAAGTCTGATAGTCACTTGAGCTTAATTCTAAGATGTTATGTAAGGAGTCTTTAAACACATCCTTTCAGACATTCTAAGCAATTCTAGCAGACAATTCTTACAAGCACTTGTAGAAAGAGTAATTTTGTTAAGGAATCCATAACCCAATTAATTGAGTTGCGGCCTTTCAAGCAACAAAAAAAACCAGTAATGAAAACCTTAATTACTCATGAGTAGAATAACTCATCGGGAAGACAACCTCACTGTGACTGAAAACTGTCTGAGACTCTCAAGTCCAACAAAAAGAGAAAGGTAACTTAACCACTAGATAGATGTGAGCCAAATAGACTACAATAACTAAGGGTGTGTTTGTTTTGACTTCAAAGTACTTCCGGAAAACCATTTCCGTAAAACTTGAGTGTTTGGCTGATTTGGAAAATTCGGTCAACTGAAAATCATTTCAACTTTGACCGTAAAATAGAGCTCCCACGGGTGAAATTCATTTCACCTTCTATTTTCACTTCAAATGCTATTTTCCGGAAAACAGAGAGAGAGAGCACGAAGAAAGAGAGAGAGAGAGAGAGAGAGACCCAGACCAGCGACGAAGTCCCATGAACCGTCGGCGAGAGAGACCAAGCCCGGAGCAATTGCATGAGCAACCGCTGGCGACCTTCGACCCACGAACCGACGAACCCAGCAACCCACGAACCGACGAACCCACAGCAACCCATCGCCTTCGACCCAACGCAACCCATCGCCTTCGACCCAGAGCAACCCACGAACCGACGAACCCAGAGCAACCCACGAACCTCGATCTCGTCGCTGACCCAGACCCGTCGCCTCCACACTCTCTCTTCCTCGATCTCTCCATTTTTTTTTTTTTAATTTGATTGTTGTTGTTGTTTTTTTTTTGGATGAACTGATAATTGTTGTTGTTGTTGTTGTTGTTGTTGTGTCGTTGTTGCCGGAATTTGCTGCCGGAAATTGTTGTTGAATTGGATGTGATGTTGAAATTTTTTGTAATAATGTGAAAAATTTTCCGGAAAATAGCATTTTAGAATACATCCAAACACATGAAAATATTTTCCACAACAATTTTCATAATTCAACCAAATACTTAAAAATATTTTTCTTTTCCGAAAAATAGCATTTCCAGAAAATATGTATTTTCCGGAGAACGTCTTACACGAAACAAACACAGCCTAAATGATGAAATAAGTTTCAAAAATCATCAAAAAAAAGTACTGCAGGATAGACTATGGAGCATATCTAAGTGGTGAGCTCCATGATAGCACTGACAATGTCCCCACTGTGAGTCTTGAGAGCCTTGACAGCTTTGCTCCTTGAAACACTTGCCTGTGTCATGACCAAATCAATGTCCCGAGGCTCCACGCCAGTTTCGTCCACCTCTTCCTCTTCCTCATCAGCCTGCACTCCAGCAGCTGAAGGAGAAACGTCTGATTTTGCCATAATAGATCCCATGTCAGGCATCCTGAACTGCTGGGCAGCCTGTGTCTGCAATTGTGAGCTCAAGTCCTCTATCTTTGCCTCCCCAAAGATGACGTAGGTCTCAGAATGTGGGCTTTTAAAGACATCAGGTTTTGAGATGAAAAACAGTATCTGAATAACAAGAAAACTATGGTGAATTTCCATCCATCATGTAGACAGTTGATTACATCAAACGAGAACAAGATAACAACTTACATTTTTGGTTCTCTTGATGGTGACCCTGCTAACACCGGTAACAGGTTTCATGCCGAGCTTCAACATTGCTTGCGACTCTTTTTCTCACTTCTCTGCTTAGAACTCTCATTCCCACCTGCAACTCATTCTCTAATCAAAAAACTTGAACAATATAGAAAATAGTCATATAATTAAACAGCCAAATAAACTCTGGCTTTCAAGCAACACATGGATAAATATCATAGTTGGCATCTGAAACAGCTGAAGAAAAGTCTGACCCAAGATATTTCCATTCAGAATTCTCCCATCATTGACACCACCTGCCATGCAGATAGTGTTATGGCTGGATTTCACATTCTAAAATGCCGGGTTTAGAATTCAAATTCTGTAACATCTACAGATGTAGAGGAGCCATCAAGCATAGATGTTATTCCTGATCTGATCAACGTTGACAAATTGGTGCATGAAGCAACTGAAGTGAAGGGTAGCCCGATCCCAGATGTTTCCACCCAGAATTCTCCTGTTTCAACCCTAAGCCGCCACACAGAAGATGTTGAGTCTTCTGTCATGGCCAGATTCCATGTCCTTAAACACTGGATTGACAATGTGAATTCCATGGATGTGAAAAGGCAAGAATTTCCAGAGGTCTTCCATTTTGGTTTGCTGGTGAGAGTAAGCATAGGCCAATTATTAGAGACAAATCAGAGGATGGAAGTGTGGATGTAACACTGGCACCTCATGTATTGCAGCACCACACTGCCGACAGTTCTGAAGGCGGTTTAACTGTGAAGGAGTTCTATCTGTGTAAGGATGACCCAGTTATACAACCTTGTCAGTCCAACAGGCTTGGCGACCCACTCCCAGCAGGTTGGTTTGACACTACATCAGATTGGGAAGATGTAATGAAGGAGGATTTTGAGGAGTAGAACTGTCAAGACCTGAATCTCCCTTTGGTAAATGGCTCTATATCCTCTGAAAGACATTTATATGCTGTTTCTGGTAAAGAAACATGGCAGTTACTTGTATTATAAAGAGTATATGACAGCTCTCTGAACTTGTAAAAAGCTCATAAACGTGTCTGGATTTTCAGAACCTATGTGTTTGTTTCTTTTTTTTAAGGTGTTTATCTGGCAACTTGTATAGCTTTCTTTTTCTGTGTTCTGCATATTTTATTTTGGTACTTTTTGATCTATCTGAAGTGGTTTAGGACTAAATTCCTTGGAGCAATATTATGGTCTAGCTAGCTTCAGCAGCCAAAGATAAGAGTTACCTAGCTGGAACAAAAGATATATAAATATATTTATATATGATCCACATAAAAAGTGAGTAATAGGTCTCCATGAGTCGAGTTGAAATTATGTTTCAACATTGAGTTAACTCCTATGATCTACTTCCTTTTTTTTTTTTTTCTTTTTCTTTTTTACTTACAATAAGTAGGTGAAAAAGAGATATGAAACTATGTTCTCTTTATTTATTGGGAGAATTAGGCATAAGACATTTGATTGTAATCTTAAAGGATAAATCAAGGCGAGCAGTACCTCCATCACTCTGTTGTGAGCTAGTTTTTTTTTTGTTTATCTTATATTAGAGATGAACAAGTTCTGGGGTCCTTTCTCCCCCAAAAAAAAAAAAAAAAAAAACTAGTTCTATGGTTTACCAAATATTTACTTACAAAGGGTAAACATTTATTATTGATAAATTGATCGCAATTATTAGATTTTGAAATGATTTTTTTAGCTTATATTAGAACTAAACTAATTATGTAATTTATAAACACAAGTCGCAAACCCATGTAGTGCGTGGGAAATGAAATATAATTATTTTATAATAATATAATGTAAAATTTAAAGGTCAAATACTACATGTGTTATTTCTTATATTTTTATAAGTTTTATGTAATAAAATAAATAATGTATTTTGTATTCAACAACAATTCATATATATATATATATATATATGAAAAATGTAATTTAATAAAAAGATTTAACTTAATTATAATAATTATTTTATATAAATGGAGAAGATGTTATTAAAATGACTTTTTTTTTAATATATTGTAATTAATTGATTGATTTAAACATATCCAAGAATATTTTTTTTTAAATGTACGCCCTCATGTCATGAAACACATGTAATATGTTACATTAAGTTTAAATTATTATAGAATTAAAGCTTTTTTTTTTTTCCCAAATATAAGCATATAATGCTTATATTATTGAAACTTGAATTTTAAGGTAACTTTTTGAATATTTGTCATATTTGTTTTTTTTTTTTTTTTTTAATTACAAGTCTATTTGCTGGACACAACTAAACTCACATATTCAGAGAATCAGATGTTTAAAAGTCAGAAGTTAAAAGTCTATTTGTTGACTTGACCCACAACAGTTAAAGGGTGTGATTCGTGAATGCTCAGCCTTTTAATCAAACCAATTACGTGGGGAGGCCGGGTTTCTCTTTTCATCGAATGGTGTTAACAGGTGTTTTAATGTTTGTTAATAGACTATTTTAAAAAAAAATTGGTATTACTTTTTTGAAAAAATATAATAAGTTAGTCAAAAAAAATTAATTACATTTTTATTTTTCTATAAAAAATTAAAAAAAAAACATTTCCTATAAAAAAATTTCATAAAGAAATATTTCCTAAACCAATAGGGCACCCATTAATTTTTTTCCCCTAAAATAAAATGTTACTCATCATCATCCCCTAAATATACCAATGGTATTTCATGCCATGTAATACACATCCTATAAAATCCATATGCTGTGGGTGCACATACTTTGAGGAAGAAATGGAAAAAACCTACTTATTATTGCTAAAAATATCTCATTAAATATTCGCATATGTTTCACACACCAAACAACGGTGGGGCGCCACATTCCCAGTTCTCAAAAGCCACATCCACATTTAGAAAAGAGAGAGCCGTGAATATGAGTGTAACCATTTGTGAACTAAAGAATGTGTGAACAAGTTATGGAGTGCGAGTTCTCCAGAGGTGAAAAGTCCATAGAAGAAGAGGCCGAGCTACAATGGAGTACAAAGAAGGCAAAAGATGCGAAAGGAGCTGCGGAGTTTGGCTCCCCTCCATCATATAGGGATAAGCTAGTCGGTGAGATGCCAAGAGCCTATGCACAGGCTTTCAACCTAGAAAGTGCCGAGATGGATATGTCCTCTCCCTCAGAGAGTATGGGAGAGCTAGTTAATGGCAGGGTGGCTATCAACCTGACGCCGGAAACAAGAAGGTCCATTAGGGCAAGGTGGACCCATGCTCTGATTGTCAAGGTTTTTGGATGGACGGTGGATTTCCACTATCTTCATTCGAGGGTAATGAGTCTTTGGAAACCAGCGGGGCGGCTGGATTGTGTTGATCTTGGTCGTGATTATTTTCTCATGAGGTTCGGGCTGGTTGAGGATTATGAATACGTTATCAAGGGTGGACCGTGGTTTATCAAAGAACATTTTCTTACGGTAAGAGTGTGGGAACCCAATTTCAAACCTACAAGTACAGTGTGCAATATGGTAGCAGTGTGGGTTAGGCTACCAGAAGTACCTTTTGAATATTATGATCCACGGGTGTTAAGGGAAGTGGGCAGTGCCATTGGACCGGTCTTGCGTGTTGACTCAAACACTGCTTCAGAGGTGAGGGGTAGGTTCGCTAGAATTTACATACAGGTTAATCTCGATAAGCCTCTTATCACGAGTATCCTCCTTGAAGGGGTTGTACAAGAAGTGTTTTAGGAAGGCATTAACACCTTGTGTTTTTCCTGTGGTCGGGTGGGGCACCGACGTGAAGGGTGTCCGTACACTATCACGGAAAAGGAACAAGCTCTGGCGGTGGCTGGGGGTGCTAGCTCTGCTACAAAAAACTCTGAAAGTTTCGGAGAGGCTGGGGACGATGCCTGAGAGGCAGGAAAGGTGATGGGTGATTTGATAGGTGATGGGAAGGAGGCGTATGGCCCCTGGTTGCTTCTTAGGAGGAAAAAAGCAGGAGCAAAGGCTGGGGGGTCTCAAAATCCAAACCATGGAGTGGGCGTGGGCCCAGGCAAAGGGCAGTTTCGTAAGTCTGAGGATTCAGTAAAAAAGGTCCACACGGCACGTGAAAGGCCACCCTATAGTGTAAGGACTGGGCTTGTGGATGGGACTAAAGACGTAGGATAGAGGGTTTCGTCCAGTTCTCTCTCGACTAGAGATAGGAAAAAGCACCAGTCTAATCACGATGCACCCTCTCAAACTGTCAGCCCCTCTATTTTTTCTTTTGGTGCTAAGGCTTTTCCCAAACCTGTGAGCTCGCCCAGTCAAGCTGTTGTGCCTGGTGCTAACAGTAGGAGTGCTTTGGGCTTATCCTCGACTTGGATCTCGGTGAGTGGTGTTAAGGGAGATGGCAGATCGGGACGGCTTGATCAAGCAAGAATGGGCAATTTTTTGAAAGGGAAGGATCATGGTGCTGTCTCCAAGCATGCTGGCTCAGATAAAAGCAAGTCCCATCATGATTTGGGGATGGTTCGATCTGGACGAGATGAAAGCATGGCGACACATTTTCCCTCTAACGCCAAAAAGCAAAAAGATGGGGTGGCTTCCACTCTCAGACCCGGCGTGGATGGAGTGGGCTCACCCTTGGTGGATATTTCCATCAGACATTCTGACAAAGGAGGAAGCGCAGGTGTTCGGGTGGAGAGCGCTATCACCACAATCTCTAGATCAAAGCTTGAAAGAATTGGAACAGGAGGAAGAGGGCATGGTAAGGAAAACTTGGATATCCAAGATAGGGGCAATGAGGTGTTGGGGAAACGGAATTTCCAAGAATCTAATTCAGGCCGAAGACCATGGTGGGGTTCAACTTACTGATCACATCAAGGGAGACACAGTTGGGAGTCCTGGAGCATATGGTGCTTATTGCACCGAGAGTGGAATCCTCCAGGAGGTCTCTGAGGGAGTTAGGATGGAGATTTCTGAGCAAGATGGACGCTCAGAATCCGCATGAAGGAGCACTGGCTTTCCCCCAATCTATCTTAATGAATATTATTCTGTGGAATTGTAGGGGGCTCTAAACCCCCGTTTTTATGTTACTCTGAAGAATTTGATTGATATCCACTCTCCCTCAATTGTGATTGTTACGAAAACATGTGTTGATGGAGAGAGGGCAAAGGATATCACGGATACGCTTCCTTTTGATGGAGCCTTACACGCTAACACCATTGGATACTCGGGTGGTATTTGGGTGCTATGGAAGTCCGATGCTGTTGATATTACGCAATTAGCAAAAACCGAACAGGAAATTCATGTGGTTGTCAAGGTACGTGCTCTTAATTCTTCCTAGTTACTGTCATTTATTTATGCTAGCCCTAGACTAGAAGAAAGGAAATTACTATGGAACAATTTAGCTTCTATTGCCCCCATGCATGAATTACCCTGGCTTATGTTAGGTGATTTCAATGAGTTGTTATCTAGTAGTGACAAGTTAGGAGGGAATCCTCTCAATCCTAGACGGGTTCAAATGTTTAGGGACTGTTTGGACTTTTGTGATATGGTGGACTTGGGCTTTCATGGGCCTCGGTTCACATGGGTCAATAAAAGGGAGGTGGGTCATTTTATTCAGGAGAGGTTGGACAGAGGTTTTGCTAACTCAGATTGGAGAGGTATGTATCCGGAAGCGGTTATACACCATTTGGCCCACACACACTCGGACCACTGCCCTGTTTTGCTTAAGTTGGATGATCATGGCTCTATAACAAGAAGTATTTTTAGTGACGAAAAAATTTGTCACTAAAAGTCCAGTTTTTCGTCACTAAGGACCTTTAGTGACGAAATCGGACTTTTAGTGACGAAACTCATTTCGTCGCTGAAACCCCATCACTAAAAGTCCTGGTGACGAAAAATTTCGTCACTAAAAGTCTGATTTGATTAAAAAAAAAAAAAAAAAAACACTTTTAGTGACGAAAACGTTGTGTCGCTAAATGTTTTTCTTGCTAAAAACACCATTCAGTGATGAAAATATTTCGTCACTAAAAACACTTTAGTTTATTAAATCATATTTAGTGACGAATAATTTTGTCACAAACTATTTTTGGGTACATATAGTGACAAAAAAGTTCGTCACTAAAACTATTTTTAAGAAAATCCAAGAACATATAGCGACGAAATTTTTCGTCACTAAAACCATTTCTTTCAAAATTTTGCTACATTTAGTGATGAAATATTTCGTTACCAAAACAATTTTTTGTTGCTATATTTGTGACGAAAAAATTCATCGCTAAAACTAATTTTCTGTTTTTATTTTTTTTTATGGCTTTGATATTAACCTGTAACCTGTTATTACATTATTAAAACCTCACATTTGAATAATACATTTATTTCAACAACACATTTATAAAAAAAGATCCATACATTCCACAAGTAAAAAATAAAACAAGTATCCAATTTAAACTTCTTCCATACAATAATTGTTTGCAACATATACAATAACTTAAGATGTTTTATAATAATACAAAAAGTATAGCATAATATAATTAGAACTAACAAAAGATGTCCTCATATGTCTTCAAGAAATGCCAAAAGTAAATCTCCTAAAAGCCACCAATAAAAAATCTGCACAAATATAAAAACAATACTACATTAAAATCATAAAGTAAAAACATTAACTATGTTATAAGAAACATTTCTAACAATGCATTAAGAGTAGTCATACCATGTACTGTGGGTTAATTGCTAAAATAAAGTACTAACCAAAAAGTGTTTTAACTTGAAAATAAAATTAAAAATAATTTTATAATAAAGGACCACAAGACAAAAAGGACTATCATTATTAAAATTAAATAAAGTATATAATAAAGATCTCGAGTATGCAATGAGTCCCAAAAATTAAAAATAATTCTTCATGTATGCAAACTTAACTAGTAACAACATATACTCTATAAACTCACTAACAATTTCGAACAATGAGCAACTCCCACCTGGTAGTTGCAAAATTCCATTCAACTGACCCAACCCATATCATGTTTTCAGGATGATAACTAGGATTACATTCAGAAAATAATCCCCAAATTATCTAATATTAGAGATTTTCATATTCTTATAGAGGCCATCTATTCATATATATGTAACTGAATGCATTTTTTACTAGCCTATGCTACATTCTGTAACTCGCATACATCCTCTTTTCTGGTTTGTAATACATATGCATAACATAACAAGAGGAACAAAATTTAGCGCGCACACACACACCTAGCAAACCTGTAGGGAACATCTGGTTGATGTATTCCAAGGTGCTTGACTTGTCCATCTTTGCTGGTAATAAGAACTGAAAATTTCTATGCAAAAGCTTGCCCCCTAAATACCAATCAACAGAAAAATCCAAAATTTTAAAGTCATTTCATTTTGGCATTATATGTCATAACACATCCACTTATCTTTCCCAAATGATGCACCCACCTTTCAAGTGTTGTAGACTTGTAGTGTTAATCCCACCCACTACCCGCCAAATCCAATTATTTATTTTTGTGATGCATGATCTCTTCTCTCCTTGAAAGAACAAAATGATTCTGTTCATATAGGGTCCTAATTGCATGTTGCATCATTCCATATTTTATTGAGAGAGATTCATATGGGCAACAAGGATTCGACACAAAGCAAAGTTGCACCCCTCTAATTTACACAAGGAAAACTTGCCAAATGCTCTAACATCACACTTTGTGTAATATATATGACCAGTTTATGCTCATGCCCAAGAGCAATAACCATATATATATAAGTTAACTTCTAAGTAGTGGAATTAAGGAATAAAATTGATGCAATGAAACCATGTCCAAATCATCTATCCGTACAACCAAAACTTGAACCACTTTTGATTTCTGGTTCAGCCAAATAAAATTGGTGCCCATACAACCCAAAGTAAAAATCTATATAAAAAAAAGCTAGTCATCAATTAAAAACAAACAAAAATGCTTACTTTATCATCTTAACTACCTTAAACACAATTCAAGACTCTCACATTAGCCCAATTTCCACACTGCCCAAGCATTTACACTAAGGAAAAAAAAAGTTGCATAGTTCAACACCCATTACTGTATTGAAATTGTCCCAGTAATGCAGCAGCTTAAAATTGATAAAATGGAAGTGGCAATTGTGAATTGTGATTCAATTCAATGAGCTGAGTTTAACTTCATCCAAATAAAAAGGAAAAAGTGTTAGGTTCTAAAGACTTAGGATTTGATGTATTTAGAACTCTAATGTGTAATGTTGGCAAACCATGATCAAAACAATATGTTTAGTCTTGTTTAGGCTTGCTCAAAGTTGTGTAATTCATGTAAAGTTGGAATCGAGAGGCTACAGATGTATTGGTGCATTTCGACCTGGCTCGATCGATCGAAGGATAAACTCGATCGATCGAAAGTCGGCCAGAATGTTTTTCTGTAGAATTTCCAACTCAGCCCTATCTCATTAAACATTTTGGGTTTTCTGTTTTTGCCCTAGGTATATAAGGCAAAACCCTAGCCACATTTTGAGAGTTGCTCTGGTTGTATTATTGCTCATATTTTGCGGTTTGTGTGAATCTCTTGTGAGATCCTTGAGGAGGTTTCCTTCACATAAACTTAGGGTTTTCAAGGTAGAGATTACTTCAACATTTTAATGATCAACTCAGTTGCTGCCATTGGAGCTTAAAGAAACACAAGCGGGAGTGCTTGTATCTTGTGGAGAATCTAAGAAAGAAGGAGTTCGTGGATTCGGAGCTTGCATGTGGTCATGTCAGTAAGTTCTACTGGTGAGTAGCATTAGGAAGTCGAGCATGGGTGCTTGTAAGTCGTTTTGTATGAATTTCGATTCTTTCATATAGTGGATTCAAGTTTACCTTGAAGATAGCTAAGTTAAATTCTCCCCAGGTTTTTACTGTGTGGTTTTCTGGGTCATCATATCTTGTGTTATTTATTTTTTCCTCTACTTTATATCTTGATATGATTATTTGATTGTGTTAACCTAGACTTACATAATTTGACTAAGTTAATTACTTGGCTAATATACTAGGTTAATCCAATTGTTGTGTTTTAAGGGGTCTAAAAACCGTTTAAGTGGTATCAGAGCAGGTAGCTCTCTTGTTGTAGATCTTTTGATCTCTGAGCTGATCCTTGACCCCTATTGTCATGGATTCTTGGAAAATCCTTTTGCTTATATGTCAACTTGTCTACTGGTTATCTTTACCCCTTGTTGTTTTTGTTAAATCTTTCCTTGAGTATCTTGGTATAATCATATGTGATAAGAATTATGTATGTTATACTGTTTTAACTGCCTTAAAGGCACGTGATACTTGTCTTTGGTATTTGGATAGTGGTTGTTCCAGGCATATGACAGGAAACAAAGGTTTATTCAAAACACTCTTTGAAGGAAAGATTGGGACAGTCACTTTTGGAGATAGAAGCAAATCTGTGATCAGAGGCATTGGAACTGTCGACATTCCAGTATTGCCAGTTTTGAAGATGTTTGGTATGTTGATGGATTGAAGGCCAATTTACTCAGCATAAGTCAGATTTGCGATAATGGATTAAATGTTCTCTTCACCAAGTATGAATGTGAGATACTTGATGGAGGAGGTGACTGTATATGTGTTGTTGTAAGGACAGTTGCCAACTGTTATGGCATAACACCAAGTATAAACAACAAGTGCTTTAGTGCAAAGATTGATCAAGTTGATTTGTGGCATCAATAGTTAGGGCATGCCAGTCATAAGCAGTTAGAGAAGATTTCCAAATGTGAGGCAGTTATTGGTTTACCTAAGTTTGAGAAGATAGATAAGTGCATTTGTGGGCCATGTCAGATTGGTAAACAAGTGAAATCCAAGCATCCGTCTGTGACTAGTGTTCAAACTTCAAGACCTTTAGAGCTATTGCACATTGATCTCATGGGTCCTGCCAGAGTTCAAAGTTTGGGTGGAAAGAAGTATATTCTAGTTGTTGTAGATGATTTTACTAGATATACTTGGGTTGTGCTTTTGAAAGATAAAGCTGAGGCTTCTGAGAAGATGATACATTTGTGCAAGAAATTGCAGGTTGAGAAAGATACAGTGATAGCCAGAATCAGAAGTGATCATGGAAGAGAATTTGAGAATACCAAGCTGGCTACTTTCTGCAATGATTAAGGCACTCATCAAGAGTTCTCTTCGCCCAAGACACCTCAACAGAATGGGATTGTGGAAAGAAAAAACAGGGTTGTTCAGGAGATGGCACAGGTCATGCTACACAATAAAAAGTTGCCAAAATCCTTCTGGGGAGAAGCAGTTAACACTGCTTGCCATACACTCAACCGAGTGTATTTCAGACCTGGCTCCAAGAAAACTCCCTATGAACTATGGAGAGGGAAGAAGCCTATTATCAAATATTTTAGGATATTTGGCAGTGACTGTGACATTCTACGTGATAGAAAGAACCTAGAAAAGTTTGATGCAAAAAGTGATATAGGATACTTTCTAGGATACTCTTCTACTAGTAAAGCTTATAGAGTGTACAATCTGAGAACCAAAATAGTCATGGAATCTTCAAATGTTGTGATAAATGATGAAGTGTGTTCAGAAGCACCTTCAGAAAGCACTACTCCTGCTCAAGATAAGTCTCTAGAAGTTGATGATTCACTTCCTGCTGAGTATGTGGGAAAACATAGTAAGGAAGAGCTGTTGTTGTTGAATGATACAGTTTCAGTACCATCAAGTTCAGAACCATCCACTCCAGTTCAAGACACTAAACAGGTACAAAGTGAGCTCAGTCCTCCATTTGAACAGAAAGCTACCTCCACATCTCTAGTTAAAGGTCCATCCTCTAGAGTGAAATTGAATCATCCTCCCACAAATATATTGGGTAGTCTGAATGATAACATGAGATTGAGATCAAAAGCCTTGAATGTGATTACTCACTCATGCTATCTGTCCCAATTTGAACCGAAGAAGGTGGATGAAGCATTTCAAGATGCTGATTGGGTAAATTCAATGCATGAAGAACTTCATCAATTCGTTCAGAATGATGTGTGGGAATTAGTTCCTAGACCGAAGGGTGTAAATGCGAATGGAACTAAATGGATCTTTAAGAACAAGTCAGATGAACATGGCACTGTTATTAGAAACAAATCAAGACTTGTTGCACAAGGGTACACACAAGTGGAAGGAATTGATTTTGATGAGACTTTTGCACCAGTAGCAAGATTAGAATCCATCCAGATACTGTTGGTCATAGCAAGTCATCTAAACTTCAAGTTGTATCAAATGGATGTCAAGAGTGCTTTCTTGAATGGGATGCTACAAGAAGAGGTATATGTTGAACAACCTAAGGGATTTGTTGATCCTCACAGACCGGACGATATCTACAAGTTGAAGAGAGCCCTCTATGGTTTGAAACAAGCTCCTAGGGCTTGGTATGACAGATTGACTGCATATCTCACTGAGCATGGATTCAAAAGGAAATCTGCAGATACAACTCTCTTCATAAGAAAGGATAAGACTGGTTTTGTTGTAGCTCAAATTTATGTTAATGACATTGTTTTTAGTGCTACTAATGATTCTCTTGCTCATTATTTTGCAGATAAAATGAAGGCGATGTTTGAAATGAGCATGGTTGGTGAACTAACTTACTTTTTGGGATTATAGGTAAAGCAAACGGAGTCAGGAATCTACATCAATTAAGCTAAATATGCAAGAAATCTAGTCAAAAGATTTGGACTGGACAAGGCTGCTCATGCTAAAACACCGATGGCTGCAAATGCAAAATTAACAATTGATCCATCAGGTAGTTTGTTGATGTTACTTTGTATAGAAGGCTTATTGGAAGTCTTTTATATTTGACTGCTAGTCGGCCTGATATCTCTTTTAGTGTTGGTGTCTATTCTAGATTTCAGTCTAATCCTAAGGTTTCTCATTTAAATGCTGTTAAGAGAATTATAAAGTATGTGAGTGGAACTTGTGATTATGGATTATTTTATAGCAAAGAGTCTAATTTGTCTCTAGCTAGTTTTTCTGATTCTGATTGGGCTGGGAATACTGATGACAGAAAAAGCACCACTGGGGGGTGTTTTTATGTTGGAGCCAATCTTGTGGCTTGTATGAGTAAGAAGCAAAATTCTGTTTCTTTATCCACTGTTGAGGCAGAATATATTGCTGCTGTGAGTTGTTGTTCTCAGCTCCTCTGGATGAAAAAGCTTTTGAGTGATTATTGGATACCACAAGACACCATGGTTGTCTATTGTGATAATTCTAGTGCCATCGATATATCTAAGAATCCTGTTCAACATTCTAAGACCAAACACATTGAACTTAGGTATCACTTCATTAGGGATTTGGTTGAAAAGAAAATTGTTGTTCTTGAGTATATCCCTACTGAACGTCAAAACGCTGACATCTTCACCAAACCTCTTGATGGAAGTAAGTTTGAAACACTTCGTCAAGTAATTGGTGTGCTTCAGTGTCCCTAATCTCTTTTGGCTTTCTTGGTCATTGTGCTTCATTGCTCTTGTCTTTTGTGACCATTGTTCTTTGGTTTTTGTGTTGTTTTTGTTTCTAGGATTTGCATTGCATAACATTCATGCATTTCATTCTAGGATTTATTTTTTGTTTTCTTTTTAAATACTAAAAAAAAAAAAGGGGGAAAGCAAATTGTGTTTGGCATTATTTTTCTTCGTTTTTGAAAACAAAGTTGGTCAATTTATTTACACATAACATGTCTTGTGTACCTTGTTTAACTTTGATGAGCTTATTTATTGCACTTTACTAGTTGAAGCTTTGTAGTGCATGTTGTGTGGGAAAGATGTTTATGATTTTTGATCACTTTGTCTTGATCTTGAAGTCACATGTTGTTTGATTGTCGAACTTGATCCTTTTGAGAAAGACATAAATAACCATCTCACCACTGTTCACTAGTTAATCATGAACACCTTAGTGCATATCGTAAGATTCTGTGCTCGAGAAAGTGTAGCACATGCACAAAAAGAACATAAGGTGTAGCCTCGGTTAATTGCTTAATGCTTAAAATTGGTGTGTACTATTAAGCTTGATGCCAAATCACATAATTAAAATTAGTGTGTATATTATGAGGCAAAAATTCAAGAAACTTACATGATTGAAAGCTTATGATCTAGGAGATGTGGGAGTTATATGATGTAACTCTTTTGGTAATAGTCTCTTTCAAATTCTATGTGATGAATTTTGTAGACTTTGTGTTTGATTTCTATTCACATATCACCTCACATGTATCTCAAGCTTTTACTAGTTGCACACACTATACAAGTTACTCTTTGTTAAACACTGTACATGTTATTGTGTGTGTTTTTCGTCTAACCAACCAAGTTTGAAAATACCTTGAGTATTATGCAAAACATTTTTTTTGCTAGAGAATTTAAAGGGAGAATGGCTGAATTTTTATTTGCAAAACTGGGCTTAAAACTTGGGTTTTTGAATAAACATTTCATCTCATACTTATGCATTTTGTTCATCAATTTTAATGCTTTGAGGAGTTAGTGCCCAAAATGTGTTTATTCTTTTTCAAAACTGTGTTTTTTCTCAAAAATTTTGTGAGCCTCTGCCTGTTTCGATCGATTCATTCTGTTTTTCGATCGATCGAAAATGTCCTTAAAATCCTTCTAAAAGTCTCGGGTTGATTCGATCAATCGAATGTAATTTTCGATCAATCGAATATCGCGAATCAGGTTTTAAAAAACTGTTCTTGACCTTTTCAAATCACCTTTTCAAAAAGTTTCAAAACCTTTTTCTCTCTCTCTGACTCGGCAAGCTCACTTAGCATAATTTTTGTCATTTTCTTCCGGATCTTTTGCAAGGTTTTTGTCCTCTAAGACCGGTAAGTCCATTTTACCCCTCCTTTTTCTTTTATTTTCAAGTTTCATGCATTTTTCATGCATTTATCGTTAAATTTTTCGAACCTATTCTTTTTGGGGATTTTCATGATTCAAGCCATTTTTTGTGAAATTGATCATTGGGTTTTTGTTGGGACATGATATAAACATGATATTGATGGTTTAATTTGATCAATTCTGTGTTTTATGAAAAATTGAAAATTATAGGGCTTGAAATTGATCCGAATTGGGGATTTGTTTAAATTGGGTTCAATTGATGCAATTGGCTTGTTGAATTGACGAAATTGATCATTATATTTTGTATTCTAGCTTGTGTGATAATCAATTAGTCAAATGTTTTCAAAATCTTAACAAGTGGTTTTCAATTTTGGGGTTTTTCTTTTAGAAACTCTGTACTGAAGCCAACTTTGTGAAATTGAACTTAATTTGAATTTAGTTTACTGCATTAGAACATGCATCATGACATTGTAATTGTTCATGCATCATATAGATTTTGTTCTATATTTTTTTGTGCTAACTTGCAGTCTGCCCTTGGTTTATGCTTTGTTTTTTTTTTTTTTTTTTTTTTTTGTTCCTTTGTTCTTTTGGTTTTTTTTTTTTTTTTTTTTTTTTGTGTGTGTGTGTGTGTGTCTTTGTCTTTTCCTTAGCATCATGCCTAGGAAGACTAGAGCTCGTAGGTCTGTTCCCTCACCTTCTCCTCCCCCATCTTCTTTTGACTGTGAGAAGTTTCCTAGTGAGAAAAACCACGAGATTTTTGAGGCACTAAACCTTAGGAGAAAGATTTGGGCTGAGCGTTCTGTTCTGTTAGATGAGCTTGATCCTGCCATTAGGGCTAATTTTGAGTGTCGGAGCTGGTTACCTTTGTTGGATATTTTTGATCCTCCTCCTCCAGCTACCCTGATTAAAGAGTTCTTTTCGAACATCTCTATCCGCATCTATGATTCCAACACTTTGGTAAAGAGTTGGATACGAGGTGTCGAGTACACCATTACTCCTACTGTATGGCTGATTACCTTTAGTCCAGCACCCTGTCTAACCTTATGATGAGTCTCCTCTTTTGAGTGATGTCATGTCATACATCACTGGGTCTTTTATCCAGTAGGGTTCTGATCCTCGGATCACCACTGTTGAGTTATCTGAGTCGCACTATCTTTTCTTTAGGATATTATGTCATTCTATTTGGCCCATTTCTCATCTTCACACCATTCCTCTTGAGCGGTGTGTCTTTTTATACGCTCTTGTTACCGATGCTCCTATTAGTTTTCCTCACGTGTTTCTTCGTTCTTTGAACGAAGTTTATAGGAGTTTATCTTCTTCTCATACTCTTGTACATCATATTTTTATTCATAGGATTTTGTTATATCTTGGTCTAGATGGTTTCCCTTCTTCTGAGCCCGTACATGTTATTTCTCCCATAGGTGCGTCTTTTCTTAGACAAAGGGCTGCTCATCTTCGAGTTGGCTCTAAACACCCTAGGTCTGAGCCTTCTGGTAGCGCACCTCCTCATTCTTCTTCTACAAGTCCTGCTGGTGAGGATGTTCCTGATCCTGTTGGTGATGCTGCTGCTGCTGATGTTCCTCCACCTCCTTCAGATGACTTTGATATACGTCATACCTTGGAGACTGTCATGACTGTTTAGGCGGCTCATGGTCAGATTTTGGTGGACTTGCTTGATGAGATACGTGCTTTGTGAGCTGACTTAGTACATCTTCGTTCACCCTCACCACCTTCTTTTGATGATGGCATGTGATTTTCCTTTAGCATTCGGTCACAAAAAGGGGGAGTAGAGTTTTGATAGTGAAGAGGAGTTTTTGTAGTTAGGGGGAGTATTTCTTTTGTTTTGTGTAGCTAGTGGAGATATTAAATTGTATCTAGGTACTTCACTGTGTATATCATTTTTTTTGGGGCTATTCATGTTAGGAGGAGATACATTTATTTTGATATACATGATTCTTGTTTCTTGTGTTCACTGCTTATTGATTTATATTTATGAGTTATTCATTGATATATGTCTTTATTACGTGTTGTATGAAACATGCAAGAATATTTTATTTTTGTTGTATCTAACTTAAAGGGAGAGTTAGTTTACATATCTGTTGATTTACTGTTTTTCTGTCACACATGCGTTTATGCGTTTGTTGAGTGTTTCAGGAATATACATGTTGATTCAATTGAGCTGCTGTCTACACTTGCAACTGATGGACAGTAGTTAGGATTGAATTTGTGTTTATGAGCATTATTTTTGTAAAGGGCTTTTATTTGTAAACTTTGAGCTTTTAATTTGTGTTTTGTCACGGATTGCCAAAAGGGGAGTTTGTTAGGTTCTAAAGACTTAGGATTTGATGTATTTAGAACTCTAATGTGTAATGTTGGCAAACCATGATCAAAACAATATGTTTAGTCTTTTTAGGCTTGCTCAAAGTTGTGTAATTCATGTAAAGTTGGAATCGAGAGGCAGCAAATGTATTGGTGCATTTCGGCCTGCCTCGATCGATCGAAGGATAGACTCGATTGATCGAAAGTCGGCCAAAATGTTTTTTTGCAGAATTTCCAACTCAGCCCTATCTCATTAAACGTTTTGGGTTTTCTGTTTTTGCCCTAGGTATATAAGGCAAAACCCTAGCCACGTTTTGAGGGTTGCTCTGGTTGTATTGTTGCTCATATTTTGCGGTTTGTGTAAATCTCTTGTGAGATCCTTGAGGAGCTTTCCTTCACATAAACTTAGATTTTTCAAGGTAGAGATTACTTTAACATCTTGATGATCAACTCAGTTGCTGCCATTGGAGCTTAAAGAAACACAAGCGGGAGTGCTTGTGTCTTGTGGAGAATCCAAGAAAGAAGGAGTCCGTGGATTCGAAACTTGCACGTGGTCGTGTCAGTAAGTTCTACTGGTGGGTAGCATTAGGAAGTCGAGCGTGGGTGCTTGTAAGTCCTTTTGTATGAACTTCGATTCTTTCATATAGTGGAGTTAGGTTTACCTTGAGGATAGCTAGGTCAAATCCTCCCCAGGTTTTTACCGTGTGGTTTCCTGGGTCATCATATCTTGTGTTATTTATTTTTTCCACTACTTTATATCTTGATATGATTATTTGATTGTGTTAACCTATACTTGCATAATTTGACTAAGTTAATTACTTGGCTAATAAATTAGGTTAATCCAATTGTTGTGTTTTAAGGGGTCTAAAAACTGTTCAAAAAGAACCCAGTTAAATCAATTTCCAACATCACAAGTATAGAGTTTTACAAGTATTTAAATCAAATAAAATACTATTCATCACATCTAATCGACAATACTCATTCACATTTGCAAGAATTGAAAAACACTCCCAATATGTATTTAAACCGCCTTATAACACCATGCAAGCCACCCGCTTGCTCCAACACAACAACCCACCACAAAACCAATTTCCAACATCACAAGTATAGAGTTTTACAAGTATTTAAATCAAATAAAATACTGCTCATCACATCTAATCAACAATACTCATTCACATTTGTAAGAATTGGAAAACACTCCCAATATGTATTTAATTCACCTTATAACACCATGTAAGCCACCCGCTTGCTCCAACACAACAACCCACCACAAAACCAATTTCCAACATCACAATTATAGAGTTTTACAAGTATTTAAATCAAATAAAATACTGCTCATCACACTCATTCACATTTGCAAAAATTGAAAAACACTCCCAATATGTATTTAAACCATCTTATAACACCATGCAATCCACCCGCTTGCTCCAACACAACATACCACCACAAATCCAATTTCCAACATCACAAGTATAGAGTTTTATAAGGTTTTCAACTAAAATTTACTTACTTTGCTCAAGCTAAACTTACAACTTTCAGAAAAAATCCAAAGTTATTGCAAACAATGTGTATTTAGCCTGCAAAAGAAAAGTTAAATTTATAAGTACTTCAATCTTAAAAATGATCCTCTCATAAATTACTACACAAACTCATAACTTACATATGTAATATAGGTAGTGCTTACACCAATCAGAAAAGTGATGAGGGCAGCACTCCAACCTACATCAGAAGCAACGCCCAAAGTAAATCCTTTGAGTGCTTACCATATTCAGAGAACACAACAGCAGATTGGACCTATCCAAGTAATTTATCACATTGGGCATAACAAACAGAGTTTATATTCCATAACCAAGATAGATGGGACAGCTATTATCATGTATTGAACTCTTTAGACTACTTAATAATAGACCCATAAGCAAACAATGAAAAAACCACAGAATTTATTAAAACTGTGAAATATCTCAACACTTAAACAATGTGCAAACCCATAAACCCCTTTATAAATCACAATAATCTACAGCTATAAATCCTCACATTAACATCCAATCTTCAAGTCAACTATAAATATTCATTTAATTAATGCATAACCCTACAACTACAAACAAAAAAATAAACAAAAATAGTTTTAACATACATTATCAACCTGCAAACCAAAACAGAACACAACAACAATATTCATAGGAAAACATACCGTTGATTCCAATCCTTGTCTTCCCACCGGTCCTTGATCCTAAACAAATAAACATAAAAGTGAAAAGGGAAGGGAAGGGAAGGTGGAAAAAAAAAAAAAAAAAAACCTTACCGATTCCGAACAAAGGCCACAGCGAAGGGAGGCGATGGCGAAGGAGGTGAATCGGCGAACTATAGGAGGCGAAGGGTCGTTGGATAGCGGTGACGACTTCGGCATCGTCGTGAATGGTTTGAATTAGCGCTGATGACTTCAAGATCGTCGTGAATGGTCTGAACCGCTAGGAATCTTCGTGAAGGGTCCGAATCGTCAGGAATCATCGAGGATCTTCGTGAATGGGAATCGGAATCATCGAGATCGTCGCCAATGGGAATCGTCGAAATCGTCGAGATCGTCGCCAACGGGAATTGTCGAGAATGGGATCGTCGCGAATGGGTTCGGCGAATGGGATTGTCGAAAATGGGCTCGGCAAATGGGTTCGTCGTGAATGGGTTCGGTGTTGGTGTATTTGGCTTTTGGAAGGCTTTTGGTTCGTCATTATCCAAAGCTGATATAAAAGGGACTTGAAGTTATAAAATGAAAAAGGGTAAGTGAAGTAATATATTCAGGTCTTAAGCGATGAACCTTTTCCGTCGCCAATGCCTAGTTTGTCGTCGCAAAAGGTATGACGTTTTTTAAGTTTTTAGTGATGAATTTCGGTTTTGTCACTAAAAACTCAGGCTTTGTTAAGATTTTTAGAGACGAAATTCATATTTCATCGCTAAATCATACTTATAGTAACGAATTGTGATTTCGTCACTAAAAACATATAAGTGCAACACTATTATTATTTTTAGTGACGAATATTTTTAGCGACGAAATGATTTTCGTCACTAATACTATCCACAGCAATACCTACAGTGACGAAATATTTCGTCACTAAAAATTTCAACTTTTAGCAAAAAAATATTTCGTCACTATAGATTAATTAAACTGGGGCCGAAGTTTCCCTCCACTAGCGCCCATTTTTCATATTACAATAGCAACGAAATTTATTTTTTGTCGCTAAATGTTATAATTTTTTTCATTATTAGTGACGAAATTAATATTTCGTCACTAAAGCTGTATTTTTAGCGACGAAAAATATTTCCTTACTAATTTTCGTCGCTAAAAATACATTTTATTGTAGTGCGGGCCTTCTAACTTGAGCAGGCCCTTTTGATTCCAGCCCATGTGGATGTCGCACCCCCTCTTTCCATTTGTGGTATCAGACTCGTGGACTGAAGATGGTCCACTTAAGCTAAATGTTGAGTAGTTCACAGCTGATGTTAAGATTTGGAACAGAGAAGTCTTTGGTGATATCTTTCACAAGAAGAAGAGAATCGAGGCTAGACTTAGAGGAATCCAAACAAGTATTGCTGATGGGCCAAATGAATACCTCCTAAATCTGGAATGCCAACTTAGACAGGAGTATTTTGAAGTACTTCAATATGAGGAGGAATTATGGTCTATAAAATCTAGGTATAACTGGCTCATACAAGGAGACAGGAACACGAGCTTCTTCCATACTTCGGCCTTGATATGGAGAAGAAGGAATAGAATTGTTTGCCTTAAAGACAACCTAGGAAACTGGATTCAGGGCGATAATGAAATTGCTGATTTGATTAAAAGCGGTTTTATCAAGCTCTTTTATTCCAATGTTTCTAGTGTCCCAAGGATGGGGTGGAATTTAGCAGTTGGCCTAGTTTTCTCGGGATTGATGATGTGAGTACCTTATGTGCTAACGTGACTAGATTGGAAGTGAAGAAGGGGTTGTGGAGCCTTAAGCCCCTCAAAGCCCCAGGGCCTGATGGGATTCATGCGAGGTTTTTCCAAGCATACTGGCAGTAAGTAGGTACCTCTGTAGTGAATGAAGTGCTCAAGCTGTTTCAAAACTCCACCATCCCCCCCTCCCCACATCTAAATGAGACCCTTATTACTCTCATCCCTAAGCATCCAAGGGTGGACTGCCTGGCTTCTTTTAGACCGATAAGCCTTTGTAATACAGTGTACAAAGTGGTCACTAAGATCATAGTCAAGAGACTTTGACCTTTGTTGCCCAAACTTATTTCACCTCTCCAAACCACCTTTGTTCTGGGAAGGTTGGGGTTAGACAATATGATCATTGCCCAAGAGCTAATCCATACAATGACCCTCAAAAAGGGGAAGACAAGGTTTATGGCCATCAAAATCGAATTGGAGAAAGCTTATGATAGACTTGAGTGGCACTTTATTAGGGATGTTCTTGAGCTGTATAGGCTGCCCCCCCCCCCCCCCCCCAACTCTTATTAAACTTATCTTGAGCTGTGTGTCAAGCTCCTTGATCTCTATTCTTCTCAATAGTGGGCAACTTAAGCCTTTTCAACCTTCAAGGGGTATTAGACAAGGAAACCCCCTCTCCCCCTACTTGTTCATCATGTGTATGGAAGTGCTTGGGTTCCTCATTTCGTGGAGATATGAGGAGAAGTTGTGGGATTTGGTTCGTGCTTCGAGGGGTGGGCTTGCCTTTTCCTATCTCTTCTTTGTCGATGACCTTATTCTGTTTGTAAAAGCTGATTTGAAGAATTACATTAGTGTAAGAGAGACATTGGATACCTTTTGTGAATTATCTAGTCAAAAAGTCAGTTTGAATAAGTCTAAAGTCTACTTCTCTCCTAACACTAGTCCAGAAACGAGGAAGGAATTGTGTGAGGTGCTTGGCATCCACTCGACCCCAAATCTTGGCAAGTACTTGGGCTTCTCGATAAAGAATCCGGGCTCATCATCTCAAGATTTTAATTTTGTGGTGGAAAGGGTGCAAAACAAGCTACAAGGCTGGAAAGCTAGCCAATTATCAATGGCAGGAAGGGTAGTGATTGCCCAATCTATTCTCTTAGCCACCCCTGCTTATGTGATGCAGGGGAGCATCATCCTTACCCGAATCCTTAATAATCTTGACAAGGTCAACTATAATTTTGTGTGGGGTTCAACGGAAGAAAAGAAAAAAAATGCATATGGTCTATTGGGGAAAAATCACTAAACCGAAGAGTCGAGGGGGATTGGGAATTCAGGAAGCTAGAGGGAGAAATTTAACACTAGCGGCCAACCTATGTTGGTAGATGGAGAATTCCAAAACTGGTGGCTAGGCTGATGTGCTGGAAAAAAAATACTTGTCAGGGTCTGCAACAATCAATAAGGCTCATACTAGAACTTGGAATGTTGTTAGTGTCACGACCCAAACCTATACTTCAGAATTTAGAGCATGACCGACATGTTAATATCAAGATTACCTCAATACTAACACGAACCAACCTAATCTGAAGGTGCTTATCAAGAATTTGTTTCTTGAATTCCTGCTTATTTTCTTGCATAAAAACCATAATATACAAAAAATGATGAAAACCTGGAACTTCATCTCATTTAAACTTTGCAAGTTTACCACTTGGCTGAAACTTCAGGTATTCGTGTAGATATTAGATAGGTAAACCTTTATCAAAACTCTTATTACAAACTTAACCCCAAAGACATACAACTGGGGTTCAAAACAAACTAAGGTTCGGAATTACATTTGTGCTTAAGGATCAAGTACATCTTGATTCCTTCTATACAACAAAAGAGCTAAACTACTATACAACAAAAACTAACTATACATTCTAACAAACAAGAATCACGAAATCCTTGTCACCTCTAATACTCTCGCTACTTCCAAGAAGAACCTGTGCATTGAAATATAATAGGGTGAGCTGCCACAATAAGGTTTTATGCTCCATGGGCCTTTAATAAGAATGCATGTAAAATCAAACATTTTATGGATATGCGAGCTTTGATAAAATAACCTTCATAATATAGCTGTTCATAACATATTGGTTAGTCCATATATGATAAGTCTGTACAGAGAAGGCCTCATCACATTTGGGTGCCCTCGTGTGCATGATATTGTCCTCATCATATTAGAGTTACGAGCAGCCCCATTTCCTTCACTTTAAATGGCCTAGAGTTACGGGCAGCCCAATTTCCTCTACTTTAAATGGCCAAACATATAATATTTTTAATGGAAAGCCACTAATTAACCTCTACTGGCTGAGTTCAGATCACCAGAGGACATAACCCGAAAACATTTCATACTTATACATCATATTGAAATTTCTTATTATGCATAATATTTCATAATAATAGCATATCTATCTCATTCTTAAATATTATGTTCCTGATATAGATAATAGCATCAATATACTAAACTTATCAGGTATATAAAATTGAACAACTCACGAACATATATTTTACTTAAATCATGCTTATATGTAATATCTTTAATTAAAAGGTTTTAATGCATAATAGTTTTCTAAACAATTTTAATACTTATCAAACGCACATGTCACATATCCTTTACCTGAAAACAAAAGACGCGAGAGATTGTACAAGAGGAGCTCAAGTGTCGATGTTCTCGTTCTCATCACCTAAATGAAAAGCCAAAAATTATTACTGATCAACTCTTCCTAATATATAAACTTATACCTCAATCACAACCTAACTCTGAAACCCAAGAAAATCCTTACTTCCTATCACACAAGGTTTCCCCAAAGCACATGATACAATTATCAAACACATTACATACCAAAACTTAGAGAAAACAAGACATAAAAATTTATATATGATCCAAATATACCAAACGATGAGCATATTAAATTATAACTCAAAACATTCACCCTAACTTGAGAATTAAATCCACAAAGTTAGGTGTAGCACATGTTGTTCATTGCTCATTTCAGTAGCGTATGCCTCATTTGTAAAATACAAATGGCTATCCATACACATCCAAATGTCATGAAATTTTATAGAACTACTCCCATGTATGTCTAGTATATATCATAAAAATTTCGGAGTCAAAACATAAAACCATGATTTATTAAAAATCATACAAGACAACGTGTTCAAATAGGCCTTCATTTCATTTAGGTATTTTTATACCTATACTATACATATTAAAATAAGTTAATAAGAATCCAAATGACCATAATATCATCAAATTTTCAAATTACTAAAACAGAATCACAAGGTCAACTTCTTAAATTAGATTAGAGAATAAAGAAGGGAAAATAAACAAAACAATCACACCATCAAGATACCCACAATCAGTTGAAGTTTTATTTACTTACCCCCCAATCTTTGAAGCAAAAACCTTAGGGCTAATTGTTTAATTTCTTCTTTAGAGTGAGATATGTGGTTTCAGTGGGAGAGTGAGAGAGAGATGCAGCCGGGTTAGAGCAAAGGAAAAAGAAAAGAAAGAGCAAAAGAGATGAAGCAAGAAGCTTCTGGTACAGCAGAAGAAAAGATAAGGGAATTGACTTTGGGGTGGGGGTACGTGTAATGATAAGGAAAGAAAATCACAACCCACTTTTTCAACTTTTGGCCTTTATACTTTTCACCCCTTATAAACTTATATTTCTAGAAAGGCCTAAACAATAATATAACTTTACATAGAAACCCTTACCTTTATAAACTTCTTTCCATAACATTAAAAAGAGTATATATGTTTTATAATATCACAATATCAAAGCTTTATGCAGTTAAATTAATTAAGATAATAACAAGCATATAAACCCATAAAATTAATTATGTAATTAGGTTGGGGTGTTACAGTTAGTAAGGGAAGAGATATTGTTTTGAAGGGCTCCAAGTGGACAGTAGGGTGCAACAGCCTGCTAAGCTTCTGGAATGATAAATGGCTGAATATTGGCACTACGAGATCCCTCATTGAAGGGCCTTTGAACTGTGGTGAAAGTGAGGTTTGTATTAAGGATGTGATCACTTGTAATGGATGGGATCTTGCAAGCCTTTCCTTTGTTTTTCCCAACCCCATCATAAGAGTAGTAATGGCCACCCCCCTTAGAAGATTTGCTGCAAGGGAAGGCCACAGGAGCTAGATATCAAACTTAAATGGGGAGTTTGACCCAAAAAACACATACTTATTGGCAATTTATGGAAATCTAGAGGCTCCGTATGGAAACTTCAAACTTTGCCCAAGATTCAGTACTTTCTTTGGAAATGTTTACACCTTAGCTTACCTATTAAATCCATCCTAGCTCACAGAGGTATTGCTCGGTTGAGGGGCTATGACAGTTGCCATGATCCTGAGGAGAGCATTGTCCATGTTCTAAGGGATTGCCCAATAGCTAAAGTTTTCTGGGAGGGCTCGACCTGCCCTATTCACCTCAGACAATCTTTTTCGGAAGATCTTGTGTCTTGGATTAAAAAGAATGCTTTAGGATCCATAAAAACACATGGCAAAGATTATGACTGATGCAGTTTCTTCTTGTTTGGGGTGTGGAATTTGTGGCTCCAACGAAATAGAAGGGCTTTCAAACAGCAGCCCTCAAATCCGAGTTTGGTGAAGGTTGTGGAAATGATGACGAGAGAATTTATGTATTTTGTTGTGGATCCAAGCTCGGGGAAAAATAGACTAGTGAAACAGGTCCAATGGTTGAAACCAACTGAGGGCTGGCTAAAATTGAACACTGATGGCTCGGTCTGCAATTCCAATGGGCTCGTGCGGTGTGGTGATCTTCTTAGAGACAGTGAGGGCCATTGGATTTTGGGTTTTGTAAAGTCCACCTGTGCAAACTCAAGCATTGCCACGGAGCTATTGGCCTTGAGGGAAGGGTTGAGTCTATGTGTTGAGAGGGACTGTCCTGCTGTGGAAATAGAACTTGATGCTTTTGTAGCAATTTCCTTAGTTGCTAGCAATGTCAATTCTTATGGAGACTCGTCTGGTCTTGTTGATGATTGCAGGGAATTATTGTTGCGGTTGCCTCAAGCTAAATTATCTCACTGTTTCAGGGAAGCAAATTTTTGCGCTGATGCTTTGGCAAAAATGGGATCGGCTTCCACAGATGTGTCCTTTGTTTCTGTTCCCCTCCCCCCCCCCCCCCCTCCCCTGTTATTACTAAGCTTTTGTATGATGACTTGATGGGCGTTCAACATCCTAGACTCTATTCTAGTGTTGTTGCTGCTCGTGTTTAATTTATAATAAAAGTACTGTAGTAATTAAAGTCAATTCTAGATTTTATTTGTATTACAAAACAAAGATATGAATCATTTGATTTTTAAAGTATATAGAGATTTACATTAATCAAAAGAGGCATTAATTTTAAGAATTTTGATAATTATGTCGTAAAAAGTTAATCTCATTCATTTAAGAATTTTGATCAACCACAAAGTTAGGGTAGCTATTTAATATATAAATATTTATTTAACTATAATAGTTTTTTAGTACCTACTTGCTAAAGACAATAAATCTATTCTCTAAAAACTTCTAAGAATGATAACAAATATCATAATCTTCCAACAATAAACAACTGAGTTTTGCTAAGAAATTTAAAATTAAAAAAAAAAAAAAAAAAGGATAACAAAAGGCTTGTGTCATCGAATATCATCCTTATAACTTTCTAAGAATTTTTATCATTTAAAACTCAAAATTCGTAAAGAAAATTTTTAGGATGTTAAAATTTAGCAAGAGTAATTTAGACATTACACAATAAAATAATTTAAGAATCATAAGTTTTCATTAGGGTTTAACTGAGAGAATAACAATATGACATATTTGCTCTTTTCCAAAATATTAAGGGAAAAATTGCTTGAATTTAACGTTTAAGGAAGAATTGTAAACTACCCCAAACATAAAGGATGAAAAATGTTTTTTTCCTAAGTTTTTGTTTTTTGTTTTTGTGTGCAAAACTATGTGTTTTTACTTAAAATAGTGTGTAAAGAAAAAATATACAAAAAGTCAACCCAAGAAAATTGTATGTGGAATAGTGAATTTTGGCTCAACAAAATTGATTAAACCAACAAAAAATTTCTAAAAACACTGAACGGTTTTTAGACCCCTTAAAACACAACAATTGGATTAACCTAGTTTATTAGCCAAGTAATTAACTTAGTCAAATTATGCAAGTCTAGGTTAACACAATTAAATAATCATATCAAGATATAAAGCAGCGGAAAAAATAAATAACACAAGATATGATGACCTAGGAAACCACACGGTAAAAACCTAGGGAGGATTTGACCTATCTATCCTCAAGGTAAACCTGAATCTACTATATGAAAGAATCGAAGTTCATACAAAAGGACTTACAAGCACCGACGCTCGACTTCCTAATGCTACCCACCAGTAGAACTTACTGACACGACCACGTGCAAGCTCCGAATCCACGGACTCCTTCTTTCTTGGATTCTCCACAAGATATAAGCACTCCCGCTTGTGTTTCTTTAAACTCCAATGGCAGCAGCTGAGTTGATCATCAAGATATTGAAGTAATATCTACCTTGAAAACCCTAAGTTTATGTGAAGGAAAGCTCCTCAAGGATCTCACAAGAGATTCACACAAACCGTAAAATATGAGCAACAATACAACCAGAGTAACTCACAAAATGTGACTAGGGTTTTGCCTTATATACCTAGGGCAAAAACATAAAACCCTAAACGTTTAATGAACTAAGGCTGAGTTGAAAATTCTGCAGAAAAACATTCTGGCTGACTTTCGATCAAACGAGTCTATCATTTGATCGATCGAGCCAAGCCAAAATGCACCAATACATCTGCAGCCTCTCGATTCCAACTTTACATGAATTACACAACTTTGAGCAAGCCTAAACAAGACTAAACATATTGTTTTGATCATGGTTTGCCAACATTACACATTAGAGTTCTAAATACATCAAATTCTAAGTCTTTAGAACCTAACAAACACAACAGAATGACACAACATCTTCATAATACCTTTATAATTTTTTTATATTTTATTTTAACTTGTAAAGAATTGACAGGTCAATAGTTTTGAAAATATTGTGACAATATGAAGATGTCTTAACATTTTTCACAAAAAAAAAAAAAAAAAATGTTATATCCATGACATTTTCATAACAAATCATAAGTAGCAGGTTACTACAAGTTGTTATTAGTGGGCAAAAAAGTAGTTTCCTTGGTAAGTTTAAATTAGAACCAATAACAATTTACAATATTTGATTTGTTATGAAAGTGTTGTGAAAATTATTGTGGACAAACCAAAAATAATATAGCAAATATACTACAACTTTATGCATTCACCAAAAAAAAAAAAAAAAAAGGCCCGCAAAACAGTGAAAGTTAAACAAACCAAAACTACTGTAGCAAAATTACTGTAACTTTTCTCATTCACTCTTTTTATATAATATATATATATATATATAGAAATATACATTGCACTTACAATGTAACTTTATATTGTAAACACATAAAAATTGGTAAATGTTGTACACATTTGCAAAATTTGTAAAATTTTTTTTTGCAAATGTATATAATATTTGCGACTTTTTGTGTGTATACAATGTAAGCTTACATTACATGTAAAAAGTAAACATATAAAGATCATTTAAAAAAAAAAACAAGCACAAACCAAGTTGGTGAACTTGAAGGAATAAAAAATGAGGAAAAAGACAAGTCATTAAATCAAAAATACTGTTCATAATACTATTCATGAGCATATTCGCTCTTTTTAATGACTGGAAAAAAAAAAAAGCGATGAACAGTATATATTGAACAAACCAAAAGTACTGTAACTTTTACACATTCACCCAATAAGTGTTAACATTTTCACAAAACATTTATTTTCAGTTGTGGTTGGTCACAATTTTATATTTTATTATTTTATTTTAACTTATAAGAAATTGACACCTCAATAATTATAAAAATATTGTAAAATTTTTTGTGTCAGTATAACAATATATATAAAAGGATATCCTTGGTTTATCAAAAAAAAAAAAAAAAAAAAAAAAAAAAAGAAAGAAAGAAAAAAGAGAGAGCCACGTAAATTATTCAAAGTAGTTCAAACACCCCTTAATCTAATCTGGACCACACAAAACACAAACCAAACCCCCATTAGGGACAAAAGTCAAGAGTCACCTAAAAAGTCTCAATGCTTATCCATCTACTGTCCTTTCTTCTCCCAATTTATCCAACTAGTCTCCAAAACCTGGAAGAAAAAGGGACGCTTGTACACCTACTTTGTTTAAAGGAGAATAAAAAGTGGTTCTATTGTTGGTGGGAAATAAATACCTGCTTTCAAGAATAATCAATCAGTCTAGTAAGAGAAGAAAAAACGAAAGAAAAGAAAAGGTTGGAAGGCAGCCTTGTTTCAAGCTACTTTTGAGTATTACAACCACAGCTGCAATTTCTTGAATCTGTAAGTTTTCATTTTTCAAACACATCTCTTTTATTTATCTTTTCCCAAAAAATCCATGTTAAATCATATTCTTCTTCCCTAGTTATTTTACTTTCCACACACATCCTTCAAATTGTTTTTTTACTAATTTTTTTTATCCTTCTTGTGGTTCAAGATTTACCAACATATTTCCATTGGCTTCAATGAGTACTCAAGGAGCCTCACCGTTGACATCATCATCTTCTTCTTCAAGACGGTGGATTTATGACGTTTTCCTTAGTTTTAGAGGTAAGGACACACGTAATAGTTTTACAGATCATCTATATGTTGCTTTGCAACGTTTAGGTATTTTTACCTTTAGAGACAATGAAAGACTTGAAAAAGGTAAATCTATTTCACCTGAGCTCTTGAAAGTGATAGAAAAATCAAAATTTGCTATTGTTATTCTCTCAAGAAACTATGCATCTTCGACATGGTGCTTGGATGAACTTGTAAAGATCATTCAATGCATGAAAGAGATGGAAATGACAGTTCTACCTATATTTTATGAAGTGGACCCATCTGATGTACGAAAACAGATGGGAACTTTTGCACAAGCCTTTGTTGAGCATAAAGAACGTTTTAAGGAGAACACAGAGAAGGTACAAACTTGGCGAGCTGCTTTAAGAGAAGTGGCCAATCTCTCTGGGTGGCATTGGCATTCACAAAATAGGTAATGTAACTTGACATTTTTTTAAGTGTTTCATCCTTTAATTTATCAAGAAATATCTCATAAAATAGTTTTAAATGAATTTATAGAATTTAAAGTATAGAATATGATAAGGTTAAAATTGTTAAATAAGAAGATTCAAAATAAATCTCAAGTTTTGGAAAGTGGGAGAAAAAAATAAGAATGATAAAGAGGGTATTTTTTTTATTATAAAAAAAAAAAATATATATATATATATATTAGAATAATACCAAACATGATTACTAAAAAAATATGATTTAGAACCTAATAGCGTAGACAATGGATTAACATGTTGACCGTGATCAAATTTCATATAAGTTCAGACTTAAAAATCTATTGTACAATCACTACAAGTATCACCAAAATCTAAAAGCAATGAAAATGGTAAAGAGCACACAGATTTGGCGATGAAGTGAAAAATAAAAAAATAAAACAGTTAATTCACCTCCCATTGTAGTTGCTGCAAAACTCTAATATTCTTCTAATAAAATCTCCTCAACGAACGAACAAGTACTTGTATCTAATTATCAGAAGTCAGAACTTTGATGCTTTAAAGAACCTTTTGGATGGAAAAATTAATGAACACACTAATATGCTTAACAACTTTTGTGTTTTTGCAATAAATCAAGTTAGGCTCAAGGTTGTAAAAGCATGGGGGAAGGATTTTTTGTATGGGCTCAGTGAGCAAACTTGTTTAAGTTTGGGTCAATAGAATGTCAAGCGAGGGTTCGGAAACTTTTTGTATGAAGTTTGCAAGAACGAGTCTCTCAAGCTTGATTTCTTCAATGTTATTCCTTTACTTGATACTAAGCAAACTATTTAAATACAACCCTTTCTAACACTTATTCAACTTAACACAGGAATTAGCCAACACAAATATAAAACCTAACAATTACAAATAAAGTAGCAATAGAATTAAAGACTGTTATTATAATTAGGCAAAACAATTTTTAAAAAGAGCTTTAAAATTGTGTTATGTAAAATTATAAACATAGTGGTGAGGGTCTAAATTTAGCCAAATAAAATTTCATTTTAAAAAAGAAAATAGCCACTGAGATTTTTTTTAATAAAAAGGTTGTGTTATACACGTTGTATATGTATCTTGTGGTTCACTACATAAGAGCTTTATATGTCGCACAAAGTGCTTGTGTTATATGACTTACTATAAATATATTAAAGTTATTCATAAAAATTAATCTAAACTAAGCTTTATTATCAAATCTTCAAGACGTTTAAATACTCTTTCAAACTATACTATTAAAAGTTAAAAGAATTTCGAGTTACTTTAATCAATTATCATAGTTTTTAAGTTTATGTCATAAACTCTCTCAAAAAAAAAAAAAATTTATGTCGTAAACTTACTATTGTTAATCACTTTAATTCACAATGTAATTTAAATTACTTTTTAAATTTTTATTACCTATTAATTATTCAATTTAATGATAAAATTGAAATATTTATGTTTTGACAGTTCAAAAGTTACCGTAGTAGAGAGGAGATTTGAACCTTATACATTTCTATTGAAAATATCAAAAGCATTAATTGAACTTTAATGAACTTCAGCTAGTGTGCATCAATAGCATATATAAAATAAAACATATTTTGTGCATCAATAATTTGAGATGCCCTTGGACTTTGTGGAGCCCTGAAAAGATTAACCATGAAAAGACCAACCAAAATACTTGTTTCTTGCACAATTTTGTATTGCGTGAATAATTTGAAATGTACAGTAGCTCTAGGCTCAGGCAATTACAAATTCTAGTGGCCGTTCTACTTAATATCATATTCTCTTCTTTTTCAGAAGAAAGGAATTTTATTAGTTGTTGACTAGCTCATTTGGTAATGAAAAAAAAAAAAAAAAGAAGAGAAAGAGATTGAGAGAACTGTCAAACTTATATGTACGCGGAAACAGAGCTGTCAAAAAAAATCCGGTAAACTCACTATAAGTCACTTGTTGTAATAGTAGAAGTTCTAATGCTAATTTGTTGTGAAAAACATGTAAAGAAAAAGGTAAGCAACACTAGACACAAATCTATATCTATATTTATATTATATTTAAAAGCTAAAACGTAACATTTATTATTGCTATGCTCTTGTTGAGCCACATCAGCGGCTCCCTCATCCACTTATTTCTAACATTTTTACTCTCATTTTTAATTATTTTTCTCCTTATTAATTTACTACCTTACAATTACTCTTCCTCCAACATTTCCCCCACTTTTAACTTTTTTATCTCCCCACTACTCTATACTAGGGATTGACCTAGGTGAGGCCCAAGGGGACCTGCTTCCCCCCCCCCCCCCCCCCCCCCCCCCAGGTCCAATTTTTTTTTTTTTTAGTTATAATATTTTTCCTAACCGTAGGCCCTCTTTTCCACAATAAGCTTAACTAGCCTCACTCAAATAGAAACTATCTAACCAAAAAACTTTACAAAAACAATAAAAATATTCACAATGGTGAAAAACTATTTTACCACCAAAGAACCAAAAAATCATGTGTTATTGGAGAAGCTACAATATTTTATTAAGATTATATCTCTTTCTTCAATTAAAAAACTCAAATTCTCTCGCTTCCTTATGATTTTAATAAATTGTTTATATTATTTTAAATGAAGTGATAAAAAAAATAGAACATTTGATATTTGGTGTATTGTAAAGTGATGTGGTAAAATAGATAAAATAACTTTTTGAGGTGCTAAAAAATAAAATTTTTAGCACCACCAATGTGAATGCTCTAACTTCAAAAAAAAAAAAAAAAAAAGAATCCCTAGCTAGCCTTGTGTTAACATAATTTGACAAACTCTATGCCTACATTCAATGGCAACACTAACCAAAAAAAAATGAAATGCTACATCTACAACAACAGTTTCACAATAAATTCTAAGTAGTAAGTTGTAACTAGTTATTGGAAAAATTAATAACTTCCCACTAGAGGCGCAATTCGGGTTAGCGTGTTGGGTTCGTGTTGTGTCGAGGTAGGAGTATTTGACTAAATGCCTCAACCCAAACCCGACCCATTTAATAATTGTGTCATGACTCTTCAACTCTAACCCAACCTGTTAATGAAGTGGGTTGACACTACTTGACCCATTTGACATGCTTAATAAACAGATCATGTTGGGTTGACACAAACGTGACACAACCTATTTCAACCCGCTTAATATAAAATATAACATCCATACTGAAAAAAGCTTTTTACATCTTGAAAGTAAAGCATACACTTCAAGTCTTCAACCCATATTCAAAATAACATTGATCAACAAAAATATAACATCGATCTAAAAATAAGTTCTTTACACTCTAAAAGAAGTGCATACACTTCAACTTAAATTCAAAATAATGTAGTTCAACAAAAATATAACATCCACAGAACTCGCCAAACATTAAGTATCAATATTGAAAGAGTTTGTGCAAATAGTATACTGATCATGATTAGAGAAAGTTTCAATTTACAACAATATCACTTGTAAGTTTAAAATATAGGTTGAATATAAAAGATATTTGAGAAATTTAAAATAAAATGACTATTTATTTGTTAAACAAGTTAAACAGGTTGTGTTAAATGAGTCATTTCGGATTGACACAAATAAATTGGCGTGCCAAATATGTTTATTATAGTTCATGCGAGTCAACTGCTTATGACACATTTCTTATCGTGTTGCTTTTGGGTCGACCCTTTTATAACCCAAACCTGCTAAAGCCCAATCCTATCCCGCAAAAACCTATGTTGTGTTCGCGGGTTGGGTCAAACATTAACACCCCTACTTCCCAACTAGAATTTGTTATAAAATTGTTATAAATATAAGATTACTCACAAAAAACCTCACTAACAATTATGGGAGAAAAATAATTGCACTCCCAAGTCTCGACTGTCATAGAGATAAAATGCAATGGTGATCTTCACCTTTTCATCATTTTATAAGACATTTTTTATTTCCATATGGGCAATATTTAACTAAATAAAATGCAATGGAACACAAAGTTATCTTTTTATTATTATTTATATTTATTTATATTTATATAGTTTTAACATATGAAGTTCACTCCTAATGATTGGTTTTTTATAAGACACCAATTGGTTTTTGGGGTAGACAGAGATCAAATCCTAAATCTCTTATTCGATGATATAAAACTTTACTAGTTAAGCTACATAGAACCCCAAGTAACTTTTTCTATAAAAGGAAATATTACATTCAAAATATCTTCTTCTTTTTTAATTAATGAAGGGGAAAAAATCCTGATGTTGCTTATACTATCCTAGGTCGAAAATTTATCAGATTCAAAACCCATCCAAACATGGAAATATACATAGCATGAAGTTAGATTATTATTACTATTATTTTTATCTGGCTAATATTCAGATTTTTAATATAGAGTATATATTGCATAAGTCTCAAATTAAACCAAGGTTTCTTAAGGAATGAAACTAAACTAAACGATACATTCAGTTTTTTACATTATAGGTTGTATATACATTTATTTGTTGGGATATCAATTTTAATCAACTATACTAAATACTATATATCTACAAAATTATCTAATTTGGGTCCCGTCATGCGAGGTTCAAACTCACTACTTATTATTCTCTCTTCATTGCAGGCCCGAGGCAGAAGTTATTGACGATATTGTGAAAGTGATATTTAAAAAACTCAATTATACATTCTTAATAGATACCAAGGGACTAGTAGGAATAAATTCCAGAGTTGAGAAATTGATGTCACATTTAGCTATAGAGTCAAATGATGTTCGCATTATAGGAATTTGGGGGACAGGAGGAATGGGTAAAACAACTCTAGCAAGAGCTGTTTACAATATGATTTCCAAACAATTTGAAACATGTAGTTTTATTGCTAATGTTAGGGAAGTCAGTGAAAAATATGGGATGCTTCAGTTACAACAAACACTTTTGAATGATCTTTTGATTCTTAGAGATATGAATGTAAAAGATGTTGATAATGGAATTCTCATGATCAAGAATACGTTACGTCACAAAAAGATTCTTCTTGTTCTTGATGATGTAAATGAATTAGGCCAATTGAACAAATTAGTTGCAGAGCACAATTGGTTTGGTCCCGGTAGTAGAGTTATCATCACAACAAGAGATATGCATTTGCTAATGACACGTAAAGTTGATGGAATATATGAGATTGAAGGATTGAGTTATGATGACGCTTTTCATTTTTTTAATTCAAAAGCTTTTGACAAAGAGCATCCTACCAAAGATTTTCTAGAGCTATCCCAAGCCTTTGTACATTATGCTAATGGTCTTCCTTTAGCCATTGAGGTTTTGGGTTCCTTTCTGTACAATAGAAGCACATATGAATGGAAAAGTGAATTAGATAGGCTTAAAGAGTTTCCTGAAGGAAAAATTATCAATGTACTTCAAATAAGTTTTGATGGACTACAAGAAACAGAGAAGGAAATTTTCTTGCATATTGCGTTTTTCTTGAATTATATAAATCAAGAAACTATTATAGCAATATTAGATCATCTTGAGCTTTACCCTAAAATTGGATTAAGGGTTCTTATTGATAAATGTCTCATCAAATTGCAAGACGATAAATTGTGGATGCATGATTTACTCCAAGAAATGGGTCGAGATATAGTTCGTAAAGAGTGCCCCAAAGGCCCTGGAAAGCGTAGTAGATTATGGTTGTATAAAGATATTGATAGTGTTCTAACAAAAAATACGGTAAGGGGTTATTGAAAGAACCCAAGAATATATCTTATTAATTATATTATTCATCATCCTTTAACATAAAGTAGTTTTGGTAATTATGCATTTTGCAATTCACTAATCTCTTTTGTTTATGATTATTAGGGAACAGAAACAATTCAAGGCATAGCCTTAAAGTTACCCAAACCAAAAGAGGCACATTGGGATCCTGAATCCTTTTCAAAGATGCATCGTTTGAAGTTCCTCATACTTGGAAATTTTCAACTCAGCCATGATCCCAAACATCTTCCTAATGACTTAGGATTTCTTGATTGGAGTGGGTATCCTTCGAAATCTTTACCAGAAAGTTTCCAACCAAATGAGTTGATTGAACTTCACATGTGTTGTAGCAACATTGAACGACTTTGGAAAGGAACAAAGGTAATAGATATCATTCTACAACTTTTCTTTTAATAGTTTCATTTTGGAAGCTAAAAATTGTTTTATGTCTTTTTGGCTTTTTACAGTCTTGTGAGATGTTGAAATTCATCGAATTGAAAAGCTCTCTAAAATTTTTTGAAACCCCTGACTTCACCAAAATCCCAATTCTTGAGAAATTGGTTCTTGAAGACTGTATAAATTTACGAGAGATACATCCATCAGTTGGAGTTCACAAAAAGCTTACTCTTCTTAGTCTAAAAGGTTGCAAAAACCTTAGAAGTCTTCCAAGAAAGTTTGAAATGGAGTCTCTTGAGATCCTTATTCTTTCTGAATGCTCAAATTTAAAAAGAATTCCAGAATTTGGGGAGAGCATGGAACGTGTATCAGAACTTTACTTAGATGGTACTGCTATTTCAAAACTACCTACATCAATTGGAAATTTGACTAGCCTTTCTTCATTGACCGTAAGAGATTGCAAAAATCTTATGTCTCTTCCTAGCACTTTTTTTAATATAAAGTCGCTTAAAGATCTCAATCTTTCCAGTTGCCCTAAACTACTAGAGAACTTGGGAAATGCAGAAAGTGTTGAGGAGCTTGATGTGAACGGACAAATGCCTTCTTCTAATGCTCTTTTTGAAATTTTAAAAAAAATAGCTTTTGGTGGATTTCAGCTCGTCCCTTTTTATTCAATGTCGAGAAGTTCCGATCCCATGGGCTTGCTATCGTATTCTCTATTTGGTTTGTCTTCTTTGACCACATTGGATATAAGTTATTGCAATCTCAAGACAATTCCTGATGATATTGGTCGCTTATTCTCTTTACAAGAGTTAAATCTAAGTGGAAATAATTTTGGTAGCCTTCCAAAAAGCATCGCTCAACTATCTATTCTGAATCATTTGAATGTGATGAATTGTACGAGTCTTCGATCATTTCCAAAGCTTCCATTAAGTATAGCTTATATAACTGGAAACAATTGTTCCTCACTAGAAACGATACCAAATCTATTGAAACCAAATTCTTCATGTGAGCCAGAACTTGAGCTTTCAAATTGCAGTAAACTGGCTGACAATCAAGGCTTCATTGACATGTTTTTTGCGGTGATAAAAAAGTCCCCACAGGTCTCTCTCTCTCTCTCTCTCTCTCTCTCTCTCTCATGGTTCTAAGCATATTGCTTTATATGTTTCAGGGACTCTCTCCTAAATTTCAAGATAATAGATTTGAGAGTGTTTTTCCTGGAAGTGAAATTCCAGAGTGGTTTAGCCATCAATGCATGGGGGATGAAGTGAATATAATGGAACATTTTTCTCATTTGTGTAATGAATGGATAGGAATTGCTTCTAGCGTTGTATTTTGTTCTCATACACGTCACGGAATTTACAGTAACGGTCAACCTGTGTGCGAGTTGACAGTCAATGGAAAAACAATATCTTTTTGTCCAGGCTTTAATAAAATTGTTGTTTTATCAGATCATATTTGGCTAATTTATTGTCTTCCTCAAGTGTACTGTAAGGGGGACAGAAAATCATTGTGGGAATGTGATGCAAATGGATTCCGTGAGATTAGAATTAAAATTGATAACAAAGGTTCAAGCTTGGTGAAGAAATGCGGGTTGCGTGTGGTATACAAGAAAGACATTGAAGATCTCAACCGGACTATGGCTCAATGTAGCAACAACAACATCATTCCTTACAAGGGCTTGGATATTCCCCATCATTATTTCGAAAATTCAGCAGTGGTAGTAGAAGGTAACCAAAAGGATTGAAAGAGTCCCTAAATTTATGGCCCATGGTAAATCTGATTGTGAGGAGTTAAGTCAGTACAAGGAATGTGGTGAAGAGCTAAGCAATCGGCAGCAATCAACTATTTTTTTTTCTCTTGATTACCTGTAAGTCAGTATCACTGTCTTTCTTCTTAATTCAATTTCATAGTATTTTTTTTCTCTTGATTATCTCATGTTGCATGTTGTCTTCTTATGCTTCTGGGTTGTCATCATTTTAGAAGTCCACAAAAACAATAAGCTCAATTATTGCTCGGACTAGTTTGAAATGAATAAACTATAATTCTATGAATTTATAATTGCAATTGAAGACAAAGTTTGGAAAGTTAATAATGTCACTTAATAGTAATCAACAAATTAGGTGAAGATGCAAGAGGCAGGCACCATGAATTTATGATTGTGATTGAAGTCAATGTTCAAAAAGTTCCAATTTCATTAATGGAAATGAACAAATACTATGAATAATTGACAGTATTGAATTGTAACATCACTAAATGGCCCCATTTGATGCTCGTGCAGAGGCATGGGTGAGGCCTTAATATTATTTGAATTTCATTTCTCCCATAAACATCTTTTTCCTTTGCATTTTGTTAGTTAGATTTTTTTCTTCATTTTTTCTTTTTTGTTTTCCCTTGTTACATTTCATAGCGAATTGATAATGCACCTTTATAAACATCCAAATTATTAGGGTCATATTTTTCATCTCTTGACATTCTTAAACAGAACACACTTTACTTGTATTTAGGTAGTTCCAAGTGAATTCTAAAATATCATTAAGTATATCTCTAAGTTATATCAAGTGGTATCATTTCAATCTTGTGCAAGTTAAAATAATCTCTAAATAATCTCCAAAAGGAGTACAATAGTTTGCTTATATAGAAAAATTAAATCCTAGTTCTAATTGACAATGAAATCCTAATTGTCTTATTTCAAAAATAAATAAAAATATCCTTGTCTCTGATATCACCTACAGCCACCAAGCACATAAAAATGAAGTTCCATGCTTAATGGAATCTTAATCCCTTCATTAGGTCAATTTCTATAGTAAATCTAGCTAGGTCCATGTTCCCATGGTACTGCTGAACCATCTCATTAACTAGTAGAATGTTCTCTGATATGTTTCTCCCCTGCCCAAATGGGCATTATGTAAGAACTACTTTCCCAACATATGGATAGGATTAATTGTTTGCATTAAGACGACTAACAAAATCCTTTGAAAGTCTAGTTAAAATTATGTTTCAACATTTTTATAAGTTTCATATAATGAAATAAATAATGTATTTTGTATTCAACAATAATAAATAGTGATATATATATTGATGGTGCAAGAAAAACACCAAGCCAATTACTCGTCCATAGTGCCGTCCATAGCATGTACAAAGCGATGAACGAGTGGTTGGTACACTCGTCCTTGACCGTCTACTTCATCTGCCATTCACCCGTCCAGGGGAGGACGAGGAAGCAATGAACCTCGTCCGTCATTGAAGAAGGACGAACAAGGTTCAACACTTCCAACCAAGAATCACGCTGAAGAGTCGTACTGTTTGGATCTCAACACAGATCCCGATAAGGTGACTCCCATGGCAGTTATGGAAGTTACCCTCTGAATCCTCCAAGCTCTGCGACGATTAGAGAAATAACCGATTCCCAACACTATATAAAGACCCTTCTACGCAGAGGTAGGGGGACTTTTTTTTCTCTCTTTTAGAATTCCAGATAAAAAATTGTTGAAGTCTTTGAAGTCTCTTCTTCCTTCTCTAAATCACTGACTTTACCATCGGAGGATCCTAGACCGGCCTCCACCGGTCTTTCTCTGATTGAATTTGGTGTTTTCAAGACTTGGCCTTCAAGATCAGCAGCATTCGAAGACTTTTCAGCCCACTGATCTCATAGAACTTATCAGTTGACGCCGTCTGTGGGGAAGAATTATTTCACGCTTGGATTTCACTTATTGAATTCCGTGTTTTCTTTCTCCGACAAAGGGCTGAAATGGTTCGGACCAGATCAAGGGCTACCAGTCCGGGCCCTCAAGAGAGTAGAGACGCTTCCAGCAATCCTCATCGCCCTTAACAATCTGCACCAGCCATGCAACCCCC
Source organism: Quercus ilex subsp. ballota (assembly GCA_032727855.1). NCBI lineage: Eukaryota > Viridiplantae > Streptophyta > Magnoliopsida > Fagales > Fagaceae > Quercus > Quercus ilex. The sequence continues at coordinate 5,704,598 of CM064916.1, forward strand.
TTCTACCCAACACGTCCAAGCAATGGCCACCGCTATGGCAGAGCTGACTCGCCAGAACCAGGAATTGAGGAGAGAGATTACCTTTAAAAGGCAACAATATGAGGCCTATGGAGAAGACCTTGGACAGAGTCAAGGGGATGGAAGACGTGCAGATCCGGAGAGCCAATCTAGGGGTACCATTCCTACAAGGGTACCACATTTGGAAAAGGAGATGGATCAAATGAGGAGAGTCATGGACGAGATGAGGGAGAACATGAGGAGAACCAATCCTGTAGAAGACCTGGTTCACCGAACTGACTCACCCTTCACAGCCTCTATCAATGGTCATCCCTTGCCTCCGAAATTCAAAATGCCTTCCTTGGATTCGTATGATGGAATGCGAGACCCTTTTGACCATATCGCCACTTTCAAGACTACCATGCACCTTCAGGGGGTTCCTGATGAGATAATGTGTAGAGCCTTCCCCACTACCCTCAAAGGGCCCGCGCGGGTATGGTTTAGCAAAATACCCCCCAACTCGGTGACGTCCTTCGAGGAGCTAAGCAAGTTGTTCGTTAACAATTTTATCGGAGGGCAGAGGCACAAACGTTCTTCGTCTAGCTTGCTGACCATAGAGCAAGGAGAGAATGAAAGTTTGCGGTCATTCATCACGCGGTTCAACAGGGACGCCTTGGCAGTGGACGAGGTCGACGATAAGCTCCTCCTCGCAGCATTCCATAATGGGGTTCACTCTGATTTGTTTATCCACAAGTTATACGAACAGGCGCCTCAAACCATGGCCGAATTAGTCCATTCAGCCCAGAACTTTATGAATGCAGAGGACGCTATCATAGCCAAGAAGAGGAAAAGACTTGAAAGAGTAGAGGCTAACCCAATGCGTCAGTCAGAACAAGGTCCTCGTCCTAAGAAGGGTCGAACAGAAGATAGGAAAGACCGAGACAAGAAGGCAGGCCCTTCGGCGCGGAATCAACAGTACACCCCATTGAATATGCCACTTGAGCAAGTCCTTATGCAAATCAAGGACGAGCCTTCCTTAAAGTGGCCGGAGAAGATGAGGGGAGATCCCAACAAACGCAACCGAAGTAAGTATTGTCGCTTCCATAGAGACCACGGGCATGATACGGACGAGTGTTTTGACTTGAAACAGCAGATTGAGAATCTTATTAGGCAAGGGAAGCTGAAAAATTTCCTTGGAAGGGACCATAAGGACGAAAAGTTGAAAGGGAAGATCGAGGAATCGTCACGACCACCGCTCGGAGAGATAAGAGTCATAATAGGGGGAAGTTCAGCTGGACAATCGTCCAAAACGAAGAAAGCGTACCTGAAGGAAGTGCAGAGCGTCCAACTTTTTGGACGATCACCAAGGGCAAGATCCATGGACGAGCAAGCAATTACCTTCACGGACGAGGAAGCCGAGAGAATCCACCACCCCCACGATGACGCCATTGTTATCGCCCTGCTTATTGCTGATTACACAACCAGAAGAGTGTTGGTAGACAACGGAAGTTCAGCGGACATCCTCTACTACCCTGCCTTTCAGCAGATGAGGGTTGGACGGAACCAACTTCGTCCAGTACACTCGCCTTTAGTAGGTTTTGGAGGAATGAAGGTACAGCCTGTAGGTACAGTAACATTGCCAGTGGTGGTAGGAGCATATTCACGACAGTTGACTACCGATGTGAATTTCCTAGTAGTAGACTGCTCGTCCTCTTACAATGCTATAATTAGAAGACCGACCCTGAATAGGTGGAAGGCGGTCACGTCTACCTACCACTTGTCAATCAAGTTCCCGACAGAACAAGGAGTGGGGGAAGTACAGGGAGATCAATTGGCAGCAAGAGAGTGCTATCTGGCCATGTTGGCTACAGACGAGGAATTTCAGACAATGAATATCGAAGAAAAGAAAGTTGTGGCAGAACCCATTGAAGCGTTGGAAGATATTCCTTTAGACGATAAAAACCCTGAGAGGTGTACCAGGGTTGGGGCAGATCTGGAAGCAAAGACCAAGAAAAATCTCATTTGCTTTCTAAAGAAAAACAGAGACGTGTTTGCATGGAGTCACGAAGACATGCCGGGTATAGATCCTAATGTTATTACCCACCGTTTGAGTGTATGCCCTTCCTCCAAACCAGTCCGACAGAAGAAGAGGGTATTTGCCCCAGAGAGAGACAATGCTGTTAAAGAGGAAGTTCAGAAGCTGATTACAGCAAAGTTCATTCGTGAGGTATACTATCCTGAATGGTTGGCCAACGTGGTCATGGTCAAGAAGGCGAACGGCAAGTGGAGAATGTGTGTCGATTTCACTGACCTGAACAAAGCTTGTCCCAAGGATAGTTACCCGTTACCACGCATTGATCAGCTGGTAGATTCTACTGCAGGCCATAAGTTGCTCAGTTTCCTGGATGCGTTCTCTGGATATAATCAGATTAGGATGGATGAAGCGGACCAAGAGAAGACCTCTTTTGTCACCAGTCAGGGATTATTTTGTTATGAAGTGATGCCTTTCGGTTTGAAAAATGCTGGTGCAACGTACCAACGGCTAGTCAATCATATGTTTCGTCCACAGATCGGGCGGAATATGGAAGTCTATATAGACGATATGTTGGTAAAAACTCAGGACGAGAATAGGCATCTGGACGACTTGAGGGAAACATTCGACACACTGAGGCAGTATCACATGAAATTGAACCCTAGCAAATGTGCTTTTGGAGTGTCATCAGGGAAATTCTTAGGGTTTATGGTCTCCTACAGGGGGATCGAAGCAAACCCTGACAAAATTCAAGCAATTCTGAACATGAAGCCCCCAAGCAATGGTAAGGAAGTCCAGTCCCTCAACGGTCGAGTCGCCGCCCTCAACAGGTTTGTCTCTAAGGCTACTGATAAATGCTTGCCATTTTTCAAGGTTCTTAAAAAAGGATTTGAATGGACCGACGAATGTCAGAGAGCTTTTGAAGATTTGAAAACATATCTCGCTAAGGCTCCTTTGTTGAGCCCGTCCGTGCAAGGAGAAGAATTGTATTTATACTTGGCAGTTACTCCACACGCAGTGAGTTCAGCATTAGTGAGGGAAGAAGACAAGGTACAAAGACCTGTGTATTATACCAGCAAGGCACTGAGGGGAGCGGAAGGACGATATCCCCTAATGGAGAAATTAGCTTTTGCATTGATAACAGCCTCCAGGAAACTAAGGCACTATTTTCAAGCTCATGTCATCAATGTCATGACAGACCACCCACTTAAGAAGCCAATGAACAAATTGGAGGCCGTAGGACGTCTAATCCAATGGGCCGTCGAGCTCAGTGAATTTGATATAAAATATCAGCCTAGGCACGCCATAAAAGCTCAAGCTCTAGCAGATTTCATCGCGGAATTCACCTCAATCGGTGACGAAGGGGGCGAAAAGGAAAATACTAAGTGGGTCGTCTATGTGGATGGTTCGTCCACACAGCACACAGGAGGAGTAGGTGTGGTTTTACAATCTCCAGAGGGGGATAAGCTAAAACACAGAGTCCGTCTGCAGTACCAGACAACTAATAATGAAGCTGAGTATGAAGCTCTCCTCAAAGGCATGGAATTGACCAAGTCCGTAGAAGCAAAGTCGCTCCTCGTCCTGGGAGATTCTCAGCTAATCATAGGCCAAGTGAATGGCGTGTTTGAAGCCAAGGAAGAGCGAATGAGGAAGTATCTAGCCAGAGCGATGCGCCTTATAAAAAAGTTTGAGGAAGTTAATTTCGTTCAAATCCCCCAGGAGGAGAACATAGAAGCTGATGCCTTGGCAAAAGAAGCCTCGACGAGTGAAGCCGTAGATGAACTTGATGAAATTCAGTATATGCCAAGTATAGACATCCCGGAAGTACAACAGGTGGAGAATAGAGCAAATTGGATGACTCCAATTGTGTCGTACCTGAAAGACGGACGACTCCCAGAGGAGAAGGACGAAGCAAGAAAGCTAAGGGTAAGAGCGGCCAGGTACGTTCTTATGAACGAGATTCTTTACAAAAGAGGTTTTTCCCAGCCTTATCTTAGGTGTTTGGCCCCGGACGAAGCAAACTACATAATAAGGGAAATTCATGAGGGAGCGTGTGGCAATCACTCAGGAGCAAGGTCGCTCGTCCATAAAATCGTCCGTGCAGGATATTATTGGCCAAGCATGCAAGCTGACGCTAAGGCCTACGTCAAGGTCTGCGACCAATGCCAAAGATTTAGCAGCGTCCCCAGGCAGCCATCAGAGTACTTGACTCCAATGACGGCCCCCTGGCCTTTTGCACAGTGGGGACTAGACATTCTGGGTCCTTTTCCACTAGGTGTACGGCAAATGAAGTTTCTCGTCGTTGGAATTGATTATTTTACGAAGTGGGTAGAAGCAGAACCCTTAGCTAACATCACACAACAAAATGTCAAAAACTTCATATGGAAGAACATTGTGTGCAGGTTTGGGTTGCCCAGGGTGCTGATATTTGACAATGGACGACAATTTGACAATGCATTGTTCAAAGATTTTTGCCTACACTTCGGAATTCAAAATCATTACTCCTCGCCAGCCCACTCACAAGCTAATGGACAGGCTGAAGTTGCAAACCGATCCTTGTTAAAGATAATCAAGACTCGGCTTGAGGGGGCAAAGGGAGTATGGCCAGATGAGCTACCAGGTGTTTTATGGGCATATAGGACCACAGCCAGAACCCCCACAGGGGAGACTCCTTTTAAACTAGCCTATGGAGCTGAAGCAGTCATACCTGCGGAAGTGCACATGGCCAGTCACAGGGTGGCAACCTATCAGGATGAAGCTAATGAGGAGCAACTCCGTGTAAACCTCGATTTGATAGACGAGGCAAGGACGGACGCTGAACAAAGAATGGCGAGGTATAAAAACTTAATGGCTAGGCAATATGACGCAATGGTAAAGCCAAGGCGATTCAACATAGGGGACCTCGTCCTGAAAAGGGTTTCCTTAGCAACAAAGAACCCAGCCCATGGGAAGTTGGGACCTAACTGGGAGGGCCCCTACAGAGTCATAAACTTCAAAAGACAGGGATCCTATTACTTGGAAGCCCTTGATGGAAGGAAGCTGGAGCATCCTTGGAATGTGGAGCACTTGAGGAGATACTATCAGTAAATTGCCAGCCTAAGGGAGCATGCCTCTGGACGAGTCCAGGGATTACAAAAAAAAAAAAAAAAAAAAAAAAAAAAAAAAAAACTTGTTTATTTATATGTTTTCAGTGTGGTTTTGTTAAGTTAAGCGTATGGACGAAATTATGGTTTGGTTTGTATTTGTTTTAATAAAGGCATTAGCCTCTAAAGCGCATGCCTCGTCTATGAACAATATCTTTGTTATGAACTATGTTTGTGGAATATACATAATGTTGTGCAAATTTATGTTTTCCATTGATTTTTGTTCGTATTGACTCCTGAAGAAAAGCTCAAAAGCTCAAGACGAGAAAATTCTCTGGACGCGGAGATGTGATCTCAAGCTTTCTTGGAAAGCTAAGGCACAGTCGTCCAAATCAAAGGACGAGGTAAAGCTAATGCCTGGAGAGAATGTCGAAATATAGCCAAAACATTCTCGTCCATAGGGTGAGCAAGGTAAGACCTAATACCTAACCGTACCATGATCCAAAAAGTGCATAGACGAGTGCATGTTAAGCCTTGGACGAAGAAAAGTTGGCTATATTTCAATCCTGTTAAGGCCCTTTATTAAAACAATCCAATCCATGGACGAGTAAAATATAAGGCCTTGACTTCAGCACAAAGATCAACCAAGTCTATGGACGAGAAATGCTGTACCATTTCTCAACAAGTCCTTGGACGAGTAATATTGATTATCACCATTTCGTAGACGAATTACATTCCAAGTTCCAATGGAAATGGTAAGTATATGTAGAATATGGACGAAGTCAAAAGAAAAATAAAATAAAACTCGTCTATACATGTACAAAAATAAAGTGACATTCATTAAGCCAAGGTTGGATATCCTACATCCAAAAACCCTTGCTAATTAAACTGAAATGATGTTTAAAACCTCGTCCTAAAACCTTGGACGAAATAAAAGTACTGAATTTACATAAAAGAGGTCTCAAAATAGACCAAACAAAAATACAACAAGAAAAAATTCTTAAGTAGGAGGGGCAACGTTGGGGGCGTCCTGAGGCTGGGTCGTGGCATCGTCCTCTATATTGGCGTCCTCAGAGTCAAGACCAAGGAGAGAGCTAGTGGTGGCAGGGTTCAAGTTGAGGACGATGGAGCTGAAGTCCACATCAGGGAACTTCTCAGCAGCATCCATCCTCAAGTCTTCAAACCCTGCTGCATAGTTGGTATCCAAAGCGTCTGTGTATTGCTTAGACGCTTTAAACTCAACCACTGCATCTTCCTTTGCTTTGGAGAGAAGAGTCCCATATTCATCAATCTTTTTCTTCAGGACCTCAAGACGAGCGTCCTTCTCCGCAGCACTGGTCCTCAGCTCCTCAACCAAAGCCTTCAACTCCTTCACCTCGTCCGTGGTCTTGACAGCCACTTCAGCCCATTGCTTCGCTTCAGCTTTCAACTCTTGGTTCCTCGTCTCCAACTGGATCCTCGTCTTGTCCAACCCCGTAGCCTGCCTTGACGCTGCTATAAACTTTGACATGCCCTACAAAAAAAGAGGAAAGACACAGCCACAAGTAAAAATCAAAAAGAGATACAAAGAAAGAAGATGGAAATTTTTGCTCAAGACGAGGTATAGGTATTACCTTGAAAAGGTTGTGAACACCAGAGTGTTCAAATTCCTTAAGGGACATATCGTAGCAAACGTTTATATCCTCGTCGGTGACAACCTTCTTGAAGCGTTCCCAAGCCAGGTCCTCGTTTTCAATAATGTTCGAAGGGACCATTTTGGAAGGCTGAGACGGGGTTGATACAGTCTTGGACGGAGTAGACTTAGACGGAGTGGACTGGGACGGAGTGCTCTCAGTTGGAACAGACGAGTCCACGTCAAACACTGGCACAGACTGCTGGGACGAGGGAAGGGTAGGCTTAACTACCTGGGACGAGCTGGACTTGGACTTTTTGCCTCTTCGACTAGGGAGATTTCCCAAATCTAGGCCCTTTGACAGCGTCTTCCTCTTCTCCCCACTCAAAGGACGAGATTGAGTTTCAGGCTCAGGACGATCCCCCTCAGCAGCCACGTCCTTCCCCTTGTTCCCTTTCATTGTTGCCATTCCTAAAAAAAAAAAAAAAAAAAAAAAAACTAAGTAAGAATACTTTAAGTTGAAATAAAGTAAACGATGTACATGGACGTTTAAAACTTAGGACTTACTTCTTCTTACTGTGACTTCGTGTGCAATTGCTACGTCAGATGGGTCGGGGCCCAAATTCCACCTAGCAAGTCGTCTAAGCGAAACCAAAGAATGGAAGTCCCTATCCGCATGTAGACGAGCCCTGTGGACGCGGTCACGGTGGAATTTGCTTAAGGACGGTCGTTTAACAGCTGAAGCAAGACAAGTTAACAAATTTTTAGTTAATTAATCATTAATGCTGAAAAAGAAAGGGAAATCAAAAGAAAAAGGGGAGCAACTTACCCTCAGGACGAAGGTTTCCTAGGTCCCCGGTATAACGACCAAACGTGTCCCGGCCAACGTCTACAGGATTTCCAGCCCAGAAGCCGGAGACGAAGAAGAATTCCGTCTTCCATCTTCTGTCAGACGAGGCCAGGGACTTGATTAATCTACAATCTCTACCCCTGGCTGTGAATTGATGAAAGCCAGGGGACTGGTGTATCTCTGAAGGCTTGTAACAATAGAGGAACTCGTCCACAGTGAGAGGACGGTCCCTTCCAAACACTTCACCCCACAAAATTTGCATCGAGATGATTAATCTCCATGCATTTGGGTTGAATTGACATATTCCTAAACCTAACCTAATCAACAACTCTCTAGTGAAGGCGTTTAAAGGAAACCTTAAACCCCCTAAAAGGTAAGCCTCATAGACGCCTATCCCAAAGTGAGGGTTGCAACACCATTCTCCTCGGACGGGCAACCTAGGGTTAAACTCGTCTGGAATTTGGTACCACTCCCTAAGATTTTTGAGTCTTTGCTCGTCCGTCCTAGAAGGGATATCTATGGCACAACTATAAACAGTTACCTCCTCCTCGTCCAAAGGACCAGAAGGAGGGGCAGTGGACGAGGTACCAGCTTGAGACCCTGAGGCCTTCCTAAGCTGCTCCTGTACAACCTCTATAGGAAGCCCAGGGACGCCAGAAATATACTCCTCGTCCGTGGTGTTCCCCCCACTACTATCACTACTACTAGAACTGTAGCTACTCTCGTCATTGTACTCGTCTATGGCCTTATCTACACTATCACTAGACGAGGAAAGTACAACATCAGCCATCTTAATAGAAAAATTAAGGACGAAAGGAAGAAGAATACCTGGATCTAGGACGAATGACAGCTATGGACGCGAGAAGCTTCTAGACGAAGTTCTAGGACGAGGAAGGACAAGGAAAGAAATTTCGAAAATGAGGGAGGGTAACGGAGGTATTCCACTATTTATAAGGAATAAACCTCAGCATCTGAAGCGACAGAACCAACCAGAGGCTGACACGGGGCACCTACCTCGAAAAACTGAATCGACGAGACTTGTCGCCAATAAGATACCGACACGTGGCACCTTTACTCTCAGGAAATCTCGTCCATCCTGAGGAGAAAATTACTGTATTCCCTTGGACGACACATGGACAAGGGGGCAACTGATGGTGCAAGAAAAACACCAAGCCAATTACTCGTCCATAGTGCCGTCCATAGCATGTACAAAGCGATGAACAAGTGGTTGGTACACTCGTCCTTGACCGTCTACTTCATCTGCCATTCACCCGTCCAGGGGAGGACGAGGAAGCAATGAACCTCGTCCGTCATTGAAGAAGGACGAACAAGGTTCAACACTTCCAACCAAGAATCACGCTGAAGAGTCGTACTGTTTGGATCTCAACACAGATCCCGATGAGGTGACTCCCATGGCAGTTATGGAAGTTACCCTCTGAATCCTCCAAGCTCTGCGACGATTAGAGAAATAACCGATTCCCAACACTATATAAAGACCCTTCTACGCAGAGGTAGGGGGACTTTTTTTTCTCTCTTTTAGAATTCCAGATAAAAAATTGTTGAAGTCTTTGAAGTCTCTTCTTCCTTCTCTAAATCACTGACTTTACCATCGGAGGACCCTAGACCGGCCTCCACCGGTCTTTCTCTGATTGAATTTGGTGTTTTCAGGACTTGGCCTTCAAGATCAGCAGCATTCGAAGACTTTTCAGCCCACTGATCTCATAGAACTTATCATATATATATATATATATATGAAAAATGTAATTTAATAAAAAGATTTAACTTACTTAATTATAATATAATTTTATATAAATAGAGAAGATGTTATTAAAATGACTTTTTAAAAATATATTGTAATCGGTTGACTAATTTGAACATGTCCAAAAAAAAAATGTACACCCTGATTTCGTGGAACACATGTAATTAACATGTTATATTATGTTTAAATCATTATATAAGTTTAGAATTAAAGCATTTTTTTTCTTTCCAATAAGTATAATGTCTATATTATTGAAACTTGAATTTGAAGACAATTTTTTGAATACTTATCATGTTTAATGCTATTTTAGGGCCTATATCTCTAATTTTTTATGACTATTTTGTTTGTATTTTTTAGCCAAATACTAAAGAGTTTGGTCCAAATAGAATAAAATTTCATACTTTTAAATCCAAAAATTAAGAAGGAAAAAAAAAAAATTTTTGAGCACAAAACAGAAAAAGTAAACTTTCAAAAATCAATTTAAGGCTCAATTAGTGCAAAATGGACTGAAGTAGACCGACTGGACCGAAGTGAGCCTAACTGGACGGATTGGACCAATTTGGACTGAACTAGACTAATGTAGACCAAATAGACCAAATGGACTGAATTAGACCACATTATACCGAATGGACTAAAATGATTTGCTCATGTGGCTCAAAAAAAGTGTAGCAACAAGAAATATTATGCTTAAGCTTTTAAATATTAGATAAATATATAAAATTTTAAGATTCATATGTGATATCATTAAAAAAAAAAAAATTAGGAATTTGTTTATTATGTTGTTGATTTCAAAAAATCATGTCATTTTATACGTGGCTTAATTTTTATTTTGGATTTGCGGGTGAGAGTAAGAATAGGCCAATTATTAGAGACATACCAGAGGATGGAAGTGTGGATGTAACATTGGCACCTGTCTTGCTGCACCACACTGCCGACAGTTCTGAAGATGGTTTAACTGTGAAGGATCTATCTGTGTAAGGATGACCCAGTGATACAACCTTGTCAGTCCAACAGGCTTGGCGACCCACTTCCAGCAGGTTGGTTTGACACTACATCAGATTGGGAACGTGTAATGAAGGAGGATTTTGAGGAGTAGAACTGTCAAGACCTGAATCTCCCTTAGGTAAACGGCTCTATATCCTCTGAAAGACATTTATATGCTGTTTCTGGTAAAGAAACATGGCAGTTACTTGTATTATAAAGAGTATATGACTGCTCTCTGAACTTGTCAAAAGCTCATAAACGTGTCTGGATTTTCAGAACCTATGTGTTTGTTTCTTTTTTTTTAAGCTATTTGTCTAGCAACTTGTATAGCTTTCTGTTTCTGTGTTCTCTTTATTTATTTGGAGAATTAGGCATAAGACATGTGATTGTAATCTTAAAGGATAAATCAAGGCGAGCAGTACCTCCATCACTCTGTTGTGAGCTAGTATTATTTTTGTTTATCTTATATTAGAGATGAACTACTTCTGGGGAACTTTAAAAAATAAAAAAATAATAAAAACCTAGTTCTGGGGTTCTTTCTCAAAAAAAAAAAAAAAAAAAAAAAAAAAAAAAAAAAAAACTAGTTCTATGGTTTACCAAATATTGACTTAGGAAGGGTAAACATTTATTATTGACAAATTGATCGCAATTATTAGTGTAGGGACAGAGGCCCAAATTTGTGTGTTGGGCCTTGGGCCTAATCTGGGAACGTGGGCATGTCTGAGAAGGAGGAAAGTAGTTGAGAGAGAGACCACAAGTTTAGAAGCACATACGGAAGGAGCGGGGAGGATAGTCCGAGGATGAACTCCCCCTCCGATATGATGAACACAGATTAAATCTGTATTGCAACAATCTAGGTAAACTTCTAGGAAATTTCCACGATAAGGATGAACCTCATACACGTACAGGAACGATAAGAACTCAGAAATATCTAAAGAAAAGCTGCTACCACCACCGCATTAAATGCACTACAGCTACTTTCTTGGCTGCATTTATGTGGAGAGGACCCTTGAACAGTGAAGTCTTAACTACCACACCTCACAGAAAGCCAGAATAGGTGTTTGATGGGACATGCACTCAAGTGAAGGCTTAGATGATTAACAAGTGTAGGACCAAGATGACTGGGAAGGAACTATATATTGTGAGGAATATCCCATGAGAGAGGGGAGGAAAAAATAGAAAAGAGCTATTGTAGCACTCAGTTCTATTGATTTATGTCATAAGCTACCTTCTCGGACGATAATTTCATTCAGTTTTACCTGTTTTACTTGCTTGTTCATCTTTTGAATCCATACTAGCCGTTGTCAAATTCATAAAAGGCCTAGTTCTTTCACCCATCCTCTACAAATTTATTATACTAGGCTCATTGGGCCTATATCCCACATCTTTTGGGCTTAGGCTGCAAATCGTGTCCTTACAATTGGCGCCGTTTTTGGGAAGAACTTGTGTAATAGTGAAGGCAACAGTCACCTATGGCAGAACCAGGTCCACAGTCAGCAGAATCAAGGGGCTCCCAGCATGGTGACACTTTTGTTAACCTTAAGCAGTGAGGTGATCGTGAAGGAAGTGTACATACCACAAATACTGATAGGAGTCAACCTCGAGGTGAAAGTCATATTTCCCATGCGAAGAGTAACAGAGTCATGCAACTGGAGATCGACCAACTAAAAAAGGACTTGCGCCATGCAAGGAGGAGAAGAGCTTCCCCGAATGAGGATGTTTCCTCTGAGGATGGAAGGGACATGGATTACAAGCGGAGGTCCCGAACCCCACCCAATGAGTCTTTCTCCTATGAAGGAAAGCACCATCGTGAGCAGCATCATAAGAGCCTGCAACATAAAGGTGTAGGAAACGACGCTATAAGCAGGGCCCTGAACTAGATTTCCAAGTCGCCCTTCACACGTAAAATTGAAGATGCAAGGGTCCCTCGACATTTTCATCAACCAACGTTCACCATTTATAATGGCCAAACAGATCCTATGGAACATGTGAGCCATTACAACTAGAGAATGGTTGTATATGCCAAGGATGAGGCCTTGATGTGTAAAGTCTTCCCATCCAGTCTGGGACCTGTCGCGATGAGATGGTTCGACGGTCTAAAGGCAGAGTCCATAGGTTCTTTTAGAGAGCTCACCTAGGCATTTGGTTCCCGATTTGTTACTTGTAGGAGAGTCCCTCGGCCTTTGGCTTCCCTACTATCTTTAAGCATGCGAGAGGGAGAGAATCTGAAAACATACTCAGATAGGTATTGGGAGATGTTTAATGAGATTGATGGCGATTTTAATGATGTGGCCATAAGTACATTTAAGCTTGAACTCCCAGTCGAGCATGGTTTAAGGAAATCTCTGACTGGAAAACTTAGGACTTGTGTGCGCCAACTCATGGATCGGATTGATAAGTATAAAAGAGTAGAGGAGGACCAGCAGCAAGGCAAAGGGAAGGAGAAGGTTATCCCCCAGGAGAGAAAGGATTTCAGGTCGGATCGTTATAATTACCGGCCATGAAGGGACTTCTCAGGACAGTCAGGATCTGCTAATACTTAGGCGGTTAATGCTGTGTTCCGAGAATTTGTGCAACAGGTTCTGGAAAAGATTAGGCATGAACTATTCTTCAAATGGCCGAATAAAATGGCGGGAAATCCCGCAAGGCGCAATCAAAACCTTTATTGTCAATACCATCAAGATTAAGGACATACCACAAAAGATTATAGAAACCTGTAGGACCATTTAGACCAACTCGTCCAGTAGGGAAAGTTAAAGCACCTCTTGCACCACTCCAGTAATTAGAGTGGTCAAACTAATTCAGAGCCCAGGAGAGATAATTCTACAAAGCCCCCCTTGGAGACAATTAATGTCATCTTAGTCGCTTCAGGAAGAACCGGTTCCTGTCCCTCCAGAGTCATGTCTGTTGCTCAGCTACAGGCCAAGGACTCCAAGTCAAAACCCAAAAGAGCTAAAACAGAAATTCAACCGATCTTGGGTTTCTCAAATCAGGATAAGGTTTGAACCATACAGCCCCATGATGATGCACTAGTGGTTACGCTGAGGATAGGGGGCTACGGTGTGAAGAGGGTAATGGTGGATCAAGGCAGTGGTGCTGAGATCATGTACCATGATTTATACAAGGGGCTGAACTTGAGACCCGAGGATTTAACGGCCTACACTTCTCCGTTGGTAAGCTTTGATGGGAAAGTTGTCATTCCGAGGGGTCAAATTAGGCTTCCCATACAGACTGGGTCAGAAGCAATGGAGGTGGACTTCATAATGGTAGACGCTTATTCCCCCTACACAGCCATAATGGGCAGGCCCTAGCTTCATGCCCTAAGGGCTGTTTCTTCTACTCTGCATCAAAAGGTAAAATTCCCATCTGAAGACCAGATCAAAGAGATTGTTAGGAGTCAGTCTATGGCTAGACAATGCTTGATAGCTGCCATTTGACATCAACTTAAGGTCGAATCCTCAACTCATGCTGAAGGAAACTCATAGCAATTAATGGATCCAATCCCGCCCACTAATGGACCAGCCGTGGAGGCGAGATGCGAAGATCTATTTAAAATTGTTATTGGCGATGACCCTGAGAAGTTCTTTCAAGTTGGGTCTCTATTGGCAACTAAGGAGAAGAAAGAGCTGTTAGAATTTCTTAACAAAAACATAGATGTGTTTGCCTGGAATGCTTATGAAGCCCCAGGAGTGGACCCAAGCTTTATCTGTCACCATTTGAATGTCAACCCATCCGTTATTCCCAAGAAGCAACCACCTCGGCGTCCCTCTAAGGAACATGTTGATGCCGTCAAAGACGAAGTGACTAAACTCAAGCAAGCAAGGGCTATCAAAGAGATATTCTATCCTGAATGGTTGGCCAATACTATAGTTGTGAAGAAAAGGAATGGGAAGTGGCGAGTATGTGTGGACTTCATAGACCTTAATAAAGCTTGCTCGAAGTATCCCTTCCCAATGCCTCGAATCGATCAATTGGTAGATATGACTGTGGGGCATCCTCAGATGAGTTTCTTGGACGCCTTTCAAGGATATCATCAGATACCATTAGCCGTGGATGACCAAGAGAAGACGGCTTTTGTTACTCCTATCGGAAACTACCATTACAAGGTGATGCCTTTTGGTCTGAAAAATGCAAGATCAACGTATCAGAGAATGATGACTAGAATATTTGAGCCCCAACTGGGTAAGACTATTGAAATTTATATAGATGACATGGTGGTGAAGAGTAAAGTGGTGTCCGAGCATGTAAGAGACCTTGGATGTATATTTGAAATCTTAAGAAGACATAAATTGCGCCTTAACGCTTCGAAGTGTTCATTCGGTGTGGGATCGGGCAAATTCCTAGGTTACATGGTCACTCATTGGGGAATTGAGGTTAACCCTAACCAGATCAAAACCATTAACAGTCTACAACCTCCTCGGAACCCCAAAGGGACCACTGCCCTCAATAGGTTTATATCTCGCTCAGCTGATAAGTTTCGACCTTTCTTCCTCGTAATAAATAAGTGGAAGGGATTTGAGTGGACTGATGAATGCGCTTTAGCTTTTTAGCAGCTCAAAGAATATCTATCTCGACTGCCTATTATGTCCAATCCAGAGGCAGATGAAGTCCTGTTTGCCTAAATTGCTGTAGCTCCTTAAGCAATAAGCCTAGTGTTGACACAAGTTGACAGTGGCATACAACGGCCAATCTATTATGTAAGCAAATCCCTGCAAGAGGCCGAGGTTCGATATCTGCCACTGGAGAAAGTCATCTTAGCAGTGATACATGCTACATAAAAGCTTCCTCATTATTTCCAAGCACACACAGTTATTGTCCTCACTTAACTTCTGTTCAGTTCCATATTGCAGAGTGTTGATTACACGGGAAGGATTGCTAAATGGGGTACCATCCTAGGAGCTTTTGATGTCAAATACATGCCTCACACTTCTATCAAAGGCTAGATCCTTGCAGATCTAGTAGCTAAATTCGCTGAACCCTCATTAGAAGAAATGACAGAAATACAGCACATGGATGGAAAATCAGTTGGCACCATATCTCTACAAGTACCCCTACCTTGGAAAGTGTATATCGATGGAGCAGCAAATCAAAGGGGATTCGGTGTGGGACTAGTTCTAATTTCACAAATCATTAAGATTGGACTTCTCGACCACTAATAATGAGGCTGAGTATGAAGCTTTGCTTGAGGGAATGTCCATGGTGCGAAAAATGGGAGGAAAGGCGGTAACGATGTTCTCTGATTCAAGATTGGTCGTCAGCCAAGTGAATGGTGAACTAGAAGCAAGAGATGAAAGAATGCAAAGGTATCTAAGTCAAGATAGACATCTACGAGCAAGTTTTGAATCATTCAATTTACTCCACGTCCCTAGAAGTGGAAACACACATGCTGACTCCTTGGCCACTCTGGCAACCTCCTCGGCTCAAAACTTACCTCTGGTTATCATTATAGAAGACTTATACAGACCCAGGGAAGTGAAGGGAGAAGTGGTCCAGGTTCATCAAGTCAGAGTAAGTCCTAGCTGGATGAACCTTATAGTACTATTCTTGAAAGACGATGTCCTACCAGAGGATAAGTCTGAAACTGAGAAGATACGGAGAAAAGCACCTCGTTTCTGGTTATCCGAGGACCAAAAGTTATACAAGTGCTCTTTCTCAGGACCATACCTACTTTGCATTCATCCTGAGGCGTTCGAGTTACTTTTTGAAGAGTTATATGAAAGGATTTGCGGAAGCCATACAGGAGGCAGACCCCTATCTCACAAAGCCATCACTCAAGGCTATTGGTGGTCAAGCATGCAAAAAGAAGCACTGAAATATGTTATGAAATGTGATCAATGTCAAAGATTTGCGCCAAACATACACCAACCGGGAGGAAAGTAGTCAAGAGAGAGACCACAAGTTTAGAAGCACATATGGAAAGAGTGGGGAGGATAGTCTGAGGATGAGCTCCCTCTCGGATATGATGAACACAGATCAAATCTGTATTGCAACAATCTAGGTAAACTTCTAGGAGATTTCCACGATAAGGATGAACCTCATACACATACAGGAACGATAAAAACTTTAAAATATCTAAAGAAAAGCTGCTACCACCTCATTAAATGCACTACAGCTACTTTCCTGACCGCATTTATGTGGAGAGGACCCTTGAACAGTGCAGTCTCAGCTACCACACCTCACAAAAAGACAGAATAGGTGTTTGATGGAACATGCACTCAAGTGAAGGTTTAGATGATTAACAAGTGTAGGACCAAGATGACGGGGAAGGAACTATATATTGTGAGGGATATCCCATGAGAGAGGGGAGGAAAAAATAGAAAAGAGCTACTGTAGCACTCAAAATTGTATTAGCACTCAGTTCTATTGATTTATATCATAAGCTACCTTCTTGGATGATAATTTCATTCAGTTTTACCTGTTTTACTTGCTTGTTCATCTTTTGAATCCATACTAGCCGTTGTCAATAAAAGGCCTAGTTCTTTCACACATCCTCTACAAATTTATTGTACTGGGCTTATTAGGCCTATATCCCATATCTTTTGGGCTTAGGATGCAAATTGTGTTCCTACAATTAGATTTTGAATAATACCACTTTAAGGCCCTTTTGGATATACACCATTGCAAGTTTCTTTAAAAAACCTTCTCCCCTCTCCCTATGTGTGTGTGTTAAAAGTACTTAGTATTCTAAAAAAAAAAAAAAAAAAGATAAATTGATCGCAATTATTAGATTTTAAAATGAATTTTTAGCTTATATTAGAACTAAACTAATTATGTAATTTATAAACACAAGTCGCAAACTCATGTAGTGTGTGGGAAATGAAATATAATTATTTTATAATAATATAATGTAAAGTTTATTGGTTAAATAGTGCACGTGTTATTTCTTCTATTTTATAAGTTTTATGTAATAAAATAAAGGGTAAATTACAATTTACTAATCTGTGGTTTAATCGAAATTTAAGTTGCCTACATGTGATTTGAAATTTTACACTTTACCCACTTGAGATTAACTCAGTTAAAATTCCATAACCCACCTCCATTAAAAACAAAGTTAAATATGTAATTTTGTTCCATTTTTATATCTTTTTCCTTAAAAAAACACAAAAATCATAAAAACACATAGTAAAATAAGATAAAAATGATGTTGGTAAAGATAAAAAGAAAAAGCCTCCTTTGCCTAAACTAAAGTCATCATCCAACTCAACTAATTATGGACTTCCATTCTTCAATTCAGTCCCAACCAAAAAAAAACTTCCTACAAGCAAATCAAAAGCTATTGAATCGTGATGGTCTATGTATCAAAAGCTATATATGGGTAAGAAATCTTTATTAAGATGAGAATGATGGGTTTGGCTTTCTTGTGACCAAAAAGTTGCTGGGTTTTTGCAAATCTGGGTTGTAAGTTGTGTGTTGATGATGCTTGGGTATAAGGTTGATTTGGATAACCACAAGTTCCATCATTTTTTTCCCTCCTTCTCCATCTTCCAGCTTATAATGCTTATATGGTGCAATAAGTTATGCCCCGGCGTGTGGTGGACATGTTGGCTGGATGGACGTGATTGGCAAACTTAGGGGTAGCAACTGTTGAAAGCCTTTTTTTGTGTGTGTGTGTGTGTGTGTGTGTGTGTGTTTTATGTGGCCCGTGGGCCACTAGGTGTGAACAGAACAATCAGGCTTTTGAAGGATTGGGAAGTACGACAACGGAGCTTAAGATGATTGTATTAAGATCGTTGTTTGATTGGATGGCCATAACGCCTATATATTAGAGCTCCAATTTTTTAGTACTGGAGATGGATCTGATGAAGGAATTTGTATGGTTGCTAGATCTGATGATTCTTTAATGGTATTTGTTTGAATCTGTGCATTTAAGCAATGAATGTAAAAACAAATTTGAAATGCTAAGACATTGAATAAAAAAATTTACCAACTAGCTTTTGATCTTCTTGTCCTTTGTATTTTTATGTTTTTTGTATTTTTGGAAGAGAGAAACATAAAAGTGGAGCAAAATTATATATTTAGCTTTGTTTTTAATGAAGGTGGGTTACTGAACTCTAACTGAGCTAACCTCAGGTGAGTAAAGTGTCAAATTTCAAACTACAGGTAAGCAACTTAAATTTTGACCAAACCACAGGTGGGTAAGTTGTAATTTGCCCTAAAATAAATAATGTATTTTGTATTCAACAACAATACATAGTGTATGAAAAATGTAATTTAATAAAAAGATTTAACTTAATTATAATATTATTCTATATAAATGGAGAAGATGTTATTAAAATGACTTTTTTTTTTAATATATCCTAATCAATTGACTGATTTGAACATATTAAAGAATATTTTTTTTAAATGTCCGCCCTCATTCCATGAAACACATGTAATATGTTCCATTAAGTTTAAATTATTATAAAAGTTTAGAATTAAAGCATTGTTTTCCCAAATATAAGTATATAATGTCTATATTATTGAAACTTGAATTTTAAAGTAACTTTTTGAATATTTGTCATATTTATTGTTTTCCTTCTTTTTTTTTTTTTTTTTTTTTTGTGGGAATTACAAGAGTCTATTTGCTAGACACAACTAAATTCTGAAAGGTTTTTAGACCCCTTAACCCAACCAGATTAACCTAGTTAATTAGCTAAGTGATTAACTTAGTCAAATTATGCAAATCTAAGTTATCACAATCAAACAATCATATCAAGTATATAGCAACGGAAATATAAATAACACAAAGATATGATGACTTAGGAAAACCAAACCGATAAAAAACCTGGAGATGATTTAACCTAGCTATCCTCAAGGTAAACTTGAATCCACTATCTTGAAAGAATCGAAGTTCATACAATAAGACTTACAAACCCTCATGCTCGACTTCTTATTGCTACCCACTAGTAGAACTTACTGACACAACCACGTGCAAGCTCCGAGACCACGGACTCCTTCTTTCTTGGATTCTCCAGCAAGTACAAGCACCCACGCTTGTTTTTCTTTAAACTTCAATGGTAGCAACTGAGTTGATCATCAAGGTGTAGATAATATCTCCTCCTTGAAAACCCTAAGCTTTGTGTAAAGGAAAGCTCCTCTAAATCTCACAAGAGATTTACACAAAACAACAATATGAGCAACTTCTAAAACGTGGCTAGGGTTTACCTTATATACCTAAGGCAAAAACATAAAACCCTAAACATTTTAGGAGTTAGGGCTGAGTTGGAATTTTGCAGAAAAAACGCATCTGACTCGATTTTTGATTGATCGAGCCTAAGCTTCGATCAATCGAACCAAGCCGAGAAGCACTATTAATTCTTGCATCATTTTATTCTAACTTTACATAAATAATACAACTTTGAGCATGTCTAAACAAGACTAAACAACCTGTTTTGATCATGGTTTGCCAACATTACACATTAGAGTTCTAAATACATTAAATCCTAAGTCTTTAGAACCTAACAAACTCTCCCTTTGGCAATCCGTGACAAAACACAAACTAAAAGCTCAAAGTTTACAAAATAAAGCCTTTTACATAACAAATTCAATCCTAACTACTATCCATCAGTTGCAAGTATAGACAGCAGCTCAATTGAATCAACCTGTATTTCCTAAAATACTCAACAAACGCATAAACGCATGTGTGGAAAATACAAGTAAACAAAATAAATTCTTGATTTCACCAAAACACAAAATAGAGACATATATCAAATGAATAACTCACAAAATATAAGTCCATAAGCAGTGAAACAAGAAACAAAATAAATGTATCTCCCCCTATCATGAATAGCCCATCAAAAATACATCTAGAGCCAAAAGAATGTAAATACAAGGTGCAGCTCCTAGATACAATCTAATCACCACAGGCTCCAAAGAATCACAAAACTCCCCCTATCAGCAAAAACTCTACAAGCTAATCCAAGCTAATCCAAAATCTACTCCCCCTTTTTGTGACGGAATGCCAAAGGGCAATCATAATCCATCATCAAAAGGAGGTGGCGAAGGAGATCATCTAAAATGTGCCAACTCTGCACGCAAAGCACGAACCTCATTGAGCAAGTCCACCAAAACCTGTCTTTGAGCCGTCTGAACGGTCACAACATGATCCAACGTATGTCGAATGTCAAAAGCATCCAAAGTAGTCGGTGGAGGAACATCAGCATCAGCAGCAGCAGCACCAGACACCTCAGCCTGTGCATCACCTGTATAAGAGGAAGGAGGGGGTACAACTCCAGAAGACTGAACACGAGGAGGCCTCAAATGTGCAGCCCTCAGACGAAGGAAGGAGGCAACTATGGGACCAGTAACATGTACACTCAAACGCGGGGAAACCATCTAAACCTAAAAACAACAAAATCCTATGAATGAAGATAGGATAGACAAGGGCATGACCAACAGCGCTACTCCTATGAATCTCATTCAAAGAAAGAAGAAACAGATGAGGAAAAGAGATAGGTAGTCACAGGAAGCTCAGCGGATGTGATCCGAAGATTAGAACCTCACTGGATGGAAGACCCAGTGATGTATGACATGACGTCATCAAGGGGTGGAGACTCCTCATAAGGATAGTCAGGCTGCCTAACGACCGAGATCCCAAGAGCCTCAGCCACTACCCTAGGGGTAATGGTGAACTCAACACCTCGTATCCAACTCCTAACAAGGGTGTTGGAATCATAGATGTGGCAAGAGAGGTTCGAATAGAACTCTCTAATCAGGTCGGTCGGAGGTGGGTTATCTATCTCCAACAAGAACAACCAACCTTGACTCTCTAAGTTTGCTTTAATGGCAGGATCTAACTCATCTAGCAGCACCAATCGCTCAGCCCAAATCTTTCTCTTACTGTTCAGCTTATCAAAACCCTCTTTGCTTTTAGCATCCTTAACCAACTCACTCCTAGAAAGAGACTCAGAAGAAGAGGAGGGAGTCCTATGTGCTCTAGTTTTCCTAGGCATGGTGCTAAGGAAAGGACAAGGACACACAGCAGAACCAAGAAAAATAAAAAAGAGAAAAACCAAGGGCAGACTGCAAGTTAGCACAAAACAGATATAGAATAAAAATCTATATGATGCACGAACAAATTAAATGTCATGATGCATGCTCTAATGCAGTGAAACTAGGTTTAATTAAAGTTTCAATTCACAAAATTGGCTTGAGCATAGAGTTTCTAACAAAAACCCCAAAATAAATTTAAAACCACTTGAATAAAGAAATTTGACCAATTGATCATCACACAATTTAGAAAACAGATTAGAATGATCAATTACATCAATCCAACAAGCCAATTGCATCAATTTTACCCCAATTGAACAAAATCTCCAATTCGGGTTCAATACAAGCCCTAGAATTTTTAATTTTTCACAAAAACCCCCAAATTGATCAAATTGACCATCATAGATCATGAATATATCAATATAGCAACAAAAGCCATTGATCAATTTCACAAAATAAGGCTTGAATAAACAAAAATCCCAATTTATGCATAGTTCAAAATTTTACCCAAAAACCATGAAAAAATGCATGAAATCATGAAAAACAATGCAAAAGAAAGGGTATAAAGGTCTTACAGGCCTTAGAGGAGAAAAACCTTGCAAAAATTTGAGAGGAAAACGACAAAAATTTGATGAGTGAGCTTGTCCGAGTCGGAGAGAGAGAGAAAAGTTGAAAACTTTTTGAAAAAGTGTTTTGAACGAGTCAAACACTAATTTTTAAAAAACCTAAATCACGATATTCGATTGATCGAAAAATAGTTTCGATAAATCGAAACAGATAGAGGCTCACAGAAATTTTTAATCGCAATTTCAATTGATCGAAAAACAGACTCGATCGATCTAAATTGTAAAAAAATGAATTTTTGAAAATCATTAGAATTTGATGCAACCTCTCCTCTAGGCATTGAAAAAAAAATGAAAAAAATGCCTGAGTATGAGATAAAATGATTTTCACAAACCCAAGATTTAAACCGAATTCTCCCAAAAATTTAGATTTCAAACAATCTCCCTTTTTAATTCTCAAGCGACAAATCAGTTGTGCATAAAACTCAAGGTATTTTTCAGACTTGGTTGGTCAAACCAAAAACACACACCATAACATGTACAATGTTTAGCAAATAGTAACTTGTGTAGTGTGTGCAACTAGTAAAAGCTTGAGATACATGTGAGGTGATATGTGAATAGAAATCAACCACAAAGTCTATAAAATCCATCACATAGAATTCAAAAGAGATTATCACCTAAAGAGTTACATCATATAACTCCCACATCTCCTAGATCATAAGCTTGCAACCATGTAAGTTTCTTGAATTTTGCTTCATATTGTACACACAAATTTTAGTTGTTTAGAAACTTATTAAAAGCCGGGATAATGTACACACCAATTTTAATTATGTGATTTGGCATCAAGCCTAGTAGTACACACCAATTTTAAGTATTAAGCAATTAAACCGAGGCTACACCTTATGTTTTTTTGTGCATGTACTACACTTTCTCGAGCACAGAATCTTACGATATGCACTAAGGTGTTCATGATTGGCTAGTGAACAGTGGTGAGATGATTATTTATGCATTTCTCAAAAGGATCAAGTCCGACAGTTAAATAACATGTGACTTCAAGATCAAGACAACGTGATCAAAAACCATAAACATCTTTCCCACACACCATGCACTACAAAGCTCAAACTAGTAAAGTGCAATAAATAAGCTCATCAAAGCTAAACAAGGTACAAAGACATGTTATGTGAAAATAAATTGACCAGCCTTGTTTTCAAAAACCAAGAGAGTAAATACAAAACACAATTTGCTTCCTTTTCCCTTAAAAAAAAAAAAAAAAAAAAAAAAAAAACTTAGAATGAAGTGCATGAATGTTATGCAATGCAAATCCTAGAAATAAAAAGGTAAAAGAAACCAAAGATCAAAGGTCACAAAAGATAAAGCAATGAAGCACAAGGACTATGTCAAAAAGACTCAATTAGATCGAGCATTTTGCATCCAAAACCTTTTAGATGCACTACGAGCATTGGAGTTCTTATTCACATTAGAATGATTTCCAACTCCAGGATTGGAATAAAGGTTTAGAGCCTTTACCAATTCACCAATAAGTGCCATAGGATCTTGTGCTTGAGGCACAGGCACTTTCAGCTTATTTGCTCGCTTAGCTGCTTGCAGCTTATAACAATTTGGACGAATGTGTCCAGACTTTTCACAAAAATGACAAACCCAAACAGGTTTACCATGCATCTTGTCCTTAGTAAGGGTAGACTCTTTAGGTTTAGACTCTTTCAGATTAACCTTAATCTTCCTAGGAGGTGTGACCTCTACAAGTTTAGCAGTCTCACTCACAATCTTACTCACAAGGGGTTCAGAGGAAGAAGAAGGAACAAAGTTCGTGGAATTGGGTGCAGACACAGAGATGCTTTCAACAAAACCTAATCTAGATTTGTCAGAATGAGCCTTTTGAACACTCAGCATATAATCAAGTTTAGAACTAGTAGATCTAGCAACAGATAAATCATGTTCCAAAAATTTAACTTTATCAAGCAAGAGCATATTCTCAGTTTTCACATTGTTCAAAAGTTCATTAGCATCAAACAAGTTAACAAGCAAATTTTTCTTTTCAAGCTCAAGAGATGCAATTTTCTTTAAGCTTAATTCAACATTCATGGTATCCTTTGCAGCAACTTTGCAAAGTTTATTGTAGGCTTCTTGAAGATCTGCATCCTCAGAGAGTTCCCAATCAAAAGGGTTCTTTTTAACAGACACACAATGAAGTTTCCATCTTCGTCACATCTGGACTCATCATCAGAAACTTTATTATCACTAAGGGTTACAGCCATAGCCTTCCCCTTAGAACTCAAGTATGTGAGACATTCAGATTTCATGTGACCATCCCCTTGACATCCAAAACACTGAGTACCCATAGAGTTGTTTGAAGATTGACCAACTTTTTCTCTAGGTTTTTGATTGTTATTAACCTTAGTGGGTTCATTCTTCCTAAAGTTTCTAGGTTCAGCAGTGTTAGTACCTTTTGCCTTTCTGTTATTATTCCTAAAAAGTTTCTAAAGTTCTTGGCAAGGTAAGCAATCTCTGTAGTAGAGAGCTTATCATCAAATCCACCCACATCAACATCATCAACTGACTTAAGAGCCATTGACTTGGATTTGTTAGTTTTGGGTAGGTCCAACTCATAGGAATGAAGAGATCCAATAAATTCATCAACAGGGATGGAGTCCACATCCTTGCTCTCAGTGATGGCAGTCACTTTGGGTCTAAAGTCCTCAGTCAAGGATCTAAGAATCTTCTTAACAATTTTAGGTTGATCATAGATTTCACCCAGATTATATGCAGAATTAACAATATCATTCAGTTTAGCATAGAATTCATCAAAAGATTCATCATCAGACATCCTAATGCTTTCAAATCTAGATGTTAATTGCTGCAACTTATTAATTTTAACTGCCTTAGTACCTTCATGCACAGTCTGGAGGATTTTCCAAGCAGTGTGAGCAACCTCAACATTAGAGATTCTCTTAAATTCCTCCATAGAAACAACGTTAAAGATGGCATTCATAACTTTGCTATTGAACCCAGCTGCTTCTTTTTGAGAAGTTTGCCACTCACTCATAGGAGTAGTGGGCTTCTCCCATCCGTATTCAATGGAGTTCCAGACTTTCTCATCAATGGATTTCAAGAATGCTTTCATCCTTACTTTCCAATAAGTATAATTATTCCCATCAAAGTGAGGAGGAATAACCAGAGAGTGCTCGTGTTCCATGACAACAGGGGTCAAGGATCAGCTCAGATATCAAAAGATCAACAAACAGAGAGCTACCCGCTCTGATACCACTTGAAAGGTTTTTAGACCCCTTAACCCAACCAGATTAACCTAGTTAATTAGCCAAGTGATTAACTTAGTCAAATTATGCAAATCTAGGTTATCACAATCAAACAATCATATTAAGTATATAACAGCTAAAACATAAATAACACAAAGATATGATGACCCAGGAAAACCAAACCGGTAAAAAACCTGGGGAGGATTTAACCTAGCTATCCTCAAGGTAAACTTGAATCCACTATCTTGAAAGAATCGAAGTTCATACAATAAGACTTACAAGCCCCCACGCTCGACTTCTTATTACTACCCACCAGTAGATCTTACTGACACGACCACGTGCAAACTCCGAGACCACGGGCTCCTTCTTTCTTGGATTCTCCAGCAAGTATAAGCACTCACGCTTGTTTTTCTTTAAGCTTCAATGGCAGCAACTGAGTTGATCGTCAAGGTATAGATAATATCCCCTCCTTGAAGACCTTAAGCTTTGTGTAAAGGAAAACTCCTCTAGATCTCACAAGCAATTTACACAAAACAACAATATGAGCAACCTCTAAAATGTGGCTAGGGTTTGCCTTATATACCTAGGGCAAAAACATAAAACCCTAAACATTTTAGGGGTTAGGGCTGAGTTGGAATTCTGTAAAAAAAACGCATCTGATCCGATTTTCGATTGATCGAGCCTAAGCTTCAATCGATCGAACCAGGCCGAGAAGCACTATTAATTCCTGCATCATCTTATTCCAACTTTACACAAATAATACAACTTTGAGCATGTCTAAACAAGACTAAACAACCTGTTTTGATCATGGTTTGCCAACATTACACATTAGAATTCTAAATACATTAAATTCTAAGTCTTTAAAACCTAACAAATTCACATATTCAAATGTTTAAAAGTCAAAATGTGAGTTTGGAGACTAATCCTCTCATGCTTGCGTACCATGTTTTGCCAAAAGAAAAGAAGTCTTCATGGTTTTTATTATCAATTTGATAACTTCTCGTCATTCTTTTGATTGGAAGATGCCAAGAAAAAAGTGAAAGACATCTTTTGACAAAAGAAAAGAAAAAAGAAAGATTTGTTGACTTCACTCACAACAGTTAAAGAGTGTGATTCAAGAATGCTCAGCCTTTTAATCAAACCAATTACGTGGGGAGGCTGGGTTTATCTTTTCATTTGGAGGGTATATTTGTCATTGTCTGGCTAGGACGATGAAAAAAGGCCACTTGTTTGAAGGTGTTAGGTTCTAAGGTCTTAGGAATTTATGTATTTAGAACTCTAATTTGTAATGTTGGCAAACCATGATCAAAACATTGTATTTAGTCTTGTTTAAGCTTGCTCAAAGTTGGTTTATTATTATAAAGTTGGAATCGAGTGACTGCAGAAGTTCTTGGGACTTTTGGCCTGGCTCGATCGATCGAAGAATAGACTCGATCGATCGAAAATTACACAGGTTGATTTTTCTGCAGAATTTCCAACTCAGCCCTACTTCATTAAACGTTTAGGGTTTTATGTTTTTACCCTAGGTATATAAACTAAACCCTAGCCACGTTTTTGAAGGTTGTCCTTATTGCTTTGTTGCTCATACATTGCTGTTTTGTGTGAATCTCTTGTGAGATCTTTGAGGAGCTTTCCTTTACACAAAACTTAGAGTTTTCAAGGTAGAGATGATTTCAACATCTTGAAGATCATTACAGTTGCAACCATTGGAACTTAAAAGAAAAGCAAGCGGGGAGCTTGTAGCTGATTGAGGAATTCAAGAAAGAAGTAGTCCGTGGATTCGGAGCCTGCGCGTGGTCGTGTCAGGAAGTTCTACTGGTGGGTAGCATTAGGAAGTCAAGCGGGGAGCTTGTAGTCCTTTTGTAAGAACTTCAATTCTTTCATAGTGAATTCTGTTATGCCTTGAGGATCGGTGGGTCAAATCCTCCCCAGGTTTTTACCGTGTGGTTTCCTGGGTGATCATATCTTGTGTTTATTTATTTTCCACTGCATTATTATTCTTGATATGATTGTTTGATTGCTTTAACCTAGAATTGCATAATTTGACTAAGTAACAACCTGGCTAATTAATCTAGGCTACGCAATCTGGTTGTTTAAGGGGTCTAAATTCCCATCAGAAGGAATATAAAAAGGGGTTCTATTGTTAGTGGGAAATAAATATCTGCTTTCAAGAATAATCAATTAGTCTAGTAAGAGAAAAAAAAATCCAAAAAAAAAAAAAATGAAAGAAAAGAAAAGGTTGGAAAGCAGCCTTGTTTCAAGCTACTTTTGAGTATTACAACCACTGCTGCAATTTCTTGAATCTGTAAGTTTTCATTTTTCAAACACATCTATCTCTTTTATTTATC
Source organism: Quercus ilex subsp. ballota (assembly GCA_032727855.1). Taxonomy (NCBI): domain Eukaryota; kingdom Viridiplantae; phylum Streptophyta; class Magnoliopsida; order Fagales; family Fagaceae; genus Quercus; species Quercus ilex. The sequence goes on from CM064916.1 coordinate 5,732,069, forward strand.
TTTTCTCAAAAAATCAATGTTAAATCATATTCTTCTTCCCCAGTTAGTTTACTTTCCACACACATCCTTCAAATTGTTTTTTTACTAATTTTTTTTATCCTTCTTGTGGTTCAAGATTTACCAACATATTTCCATCGGCTTCAATGAGTACTCAAGGAGCCTCACCGATGACATCATCATCTTCTTCTTCAAGACGGTGGATTTATGACATTTTCCTTAGTTTCAAAGGTAAGGACACACGTAATAGTTTTACAGATCATCTATATGCTGCTTTGCAACATTAAGGTTTTTTTACCTTTAGAGACAATGAAAGACTTGAAAGAGGAAAATCTATTTCACCTGAGCTCTTGAAAGCGATAGAAGAATCAAAATTTGTTATTGTTATTCTCTCAAGAAACTATGCATCTTCGACATGGTGCTTGGATGAACTTTTAAAGATCATTCAATGCATGAAAAATATGAAAATGACAGTTCTACCTATATTTTATGAAGTGGACCCATCTGATGTACGAAAACAGATGGGAACTTTTGCACAAGCCTTTGCTGAGCATAAAGAACATTTTAAGGAGAACACAGAGAAGTTACAAACTTGGCGAGCTGCTTTGAGAGAAGTGGCCAATCTCTCTGGGTGGCATTGGCATTCACAAGATAGGTAATGTAACTTGACATTTTTCTTTTAAGTGTTTCATCCTTTAATTTATCAAGAAATATCTCATTAAATAGTTTTAAATAAAATTATAGAATTTAAAGTATAGAATATGATAAGGTTAAGATTGTTAAATAAGAAGATTCAGAATAGATTTCAAGTTTTGGAAAGTGGGAGAAAAAAATAAGAATGATAAAGAGGGTATTTTTTTTTTATATAATATATATATATATATTAGAATAATACCAAACATAATTACTAAAAAAATAAGATTTAGAACCTAATAGCGTAGACAATGGATTAACATGTTGACCGTGATCAAATTTCATATAAGTTCAGACTTAAAAATCTATTGTACAAATCACTACAATTATCACCAAAATCTAAAAGCAATGAAAATGGTAAAGAGCACACAGATTTGGTGATGAAGCAAAAAATAAAAAATAAAACAGTTAATTCACCTCCCATTGTAGTTGCTGCAAAACTCTAATATTCTTCTAAAAAAATCTCCTCAACGAACGAACAAGTACTTGTATCTAATTATCAGAAGTCAGAACTTTGATGCTCTAAAGAACCTTTTGGATAGAAAAATTAATGAACACACTAGTATGCTTAACAACTTTTGTGGTATTGCAATAAATCAAATTAGGCTCAAGGTTGTAAAAGCATGGGAGAAGGATTTTTTTGTATAGGCTCAATGAAAGAAGGCTCTCTTTATATAGTTTGCTTGGTATCAAGTCTAGAAAAAATAGTTAACTTCTTACTAAAATCACAATTGAGCAAACTTGTTTAAGTTTGGGTCAATAGAATGTCAAGCTTGTGTTATACACATTGTATATGTATCTTGTGGTTCACTACATAAGAGCTTTATATGTCGCACAAAGTGCTTGTGTTATATGACTTACTATAAATATATTAAAGTTATTCATAAAAATTAATTTAAACTAAACTTTATTATCAAATCTTCAAGATGTTTAAATACTCTTTCAAACTATACTATTAAAAGTTAAAAGAATTTCGAGTTAATTTAATCAATTATCATATTTTTTAAGTTTATGTCGTTAACTTTCTCTTTAAAAAAAAAAGTTTAAGTCGCAAGCTTTGTCTTGAATATGTTGTAAAATAGCAGAAGCTCAAATTATCAAGATTGATTGTGAAAATATTTTAGGTCTGAGAAAGATCTCCTAACAAACAGTAGGAACGAAGAAAATAAATCCAAAAGAAAATAGACACAAAAACACCAAGATTTACGTGGTTCAGCAATAGCCTACATCCATGGGCAATGACAAACAAATTTCACTAAACAAATTTGGGATAATACAAATTAGCGTAGAGGCACTCTCACAAACCCAAATCCCTAATACACCGAAATAGCTCTCTCTCACAAATACAAATCCAAAGAACCAAATACGAACCTGTTAAGTTATGATTTTTCTCATAACATTAGTGTTGGCTTATTCCATGACAAAAAGTGTTGTAATTGCATATATTTATTTCCTTATATTTTTGTGGGATTTATTTGTAATGGGTTTAGTATTAAGTGGTGAAAATTTGATCAAGACAGCTGAAGGTCACATGAGAAGCACATGCAGGAAGGTGAACAGTCAAGCCAGGTGTCCAACTCAGTACAACCTGTCCATGAGGTTAACTCGCGACTTGGATTCACGACTTGCAGTAGTCACGAGTGACCCATGAAGTTCCCTTGTTTTACTGAAAATTGTGACTCTTCGTATTCTCATCACTGACACTATATATAGTCTCATTACCCACAGAAATGGTAAGGAGTCTATTGAGAGAAAAATCCTAAGAGAGGTTCCTACAACACACCCACCTTATTAGAAAGAGAGCTACTCATTCTTAGAGAGAAATCTTTGCAGTCTCTTCTCCTTCCCTCTCTCATTGTTATACCCATTGAGAGGAGATTTGGATCCAAACACTTTCCACATCCATTCAAAGTGTTGAGAGTGTTTTTGGAGCTTAGGAAGCATTGGAAGATGCCAAAGATGGCAGATGCAATATGGAGCTTATTGCAGGATCCGGTAAGCTAGAGAAGACAAGATTAGGCTTAAACTTGTTGGAGCAAGAAGGTTGGAGGGCTTAGGTGCATTAGGTAAATTAGGCTTGGAGGGTCTATTGCTATTCATGTATCCTAACTAATTTTCTAGTGGATCATTTTACCACTTGAAGGGCGGCGGAGAGGTTTTTAGCGGAGTTCTTCAGTTTCCTCTTCGATATCACGTGCCAGTATTATCTTTGAGTTTGCTTCTCTCTTCCCTACTCTATTCCTTTTTAATTGCTGCTATGTTTGTGATTAATTATGGTTTATAGTGTTTTGCCAATTTGTGTATTGCTTATATTTATCATTCCGCACATCAATTGTTTGAATATAAGCTTGCTTTGGTAATTTTGTAATTGGGGGTCTAAACATTCACTAGTGTTTTACACATTAAGTTAGCTTTCAATTGGTATCAGAGCGGGTACACTTGTTTTGATTTCATTACCTAAGTGTGATCCTTGACCCCTTGTGTTTATTGTCATGGATAATGTTTTTTTATGTTTTTGTGCATGTTTTGGTTGATGATGAATGTAGCATGCCATGTGTTTGTGAAATTGCCTCTATGAGTGTTTATCCTCATAATTGTGATGACATGTTAATTGAATCATTGGGTGTTGTTGATACTCCAAACATCAAACTCTTGAAGAAAGAAGCTAAGAAGTTTCATAAGATGTGAGCAAGTTCATTTGTGAAAATAATGATTTGATTGCTAAGCTCAGTGAATTCAACAAATTGGTTGAGAAATATAAGAAACTTGCTGAAATTTGTCTTGAAAAGCTGAAAGAGTTTGAAAGTGGACTCGGATGCTAAACTTGTTTTTTCTAACAAACCTGTTGATGAGCTAAAATGTGAAAATGAATCTCTTAAGATGCATGCCAAGTGTTTGATTGCTAAACCTATTGCTAAAAAGGAGGAACATATTTGTTGCAATCATGTTGTGGTACCCAATTTTGTGCCTCTTGTATATTCTACCTCAAAGGACAAATCGGTGTACATTCGTCCATACAAAAGAAATCAAAAGGTGGAGAGAAAGGCTCTCAAGCCAAAGCCTCTGTTTAGGTCTCAACCTAAGGTTTTGGATGGATCAAAGTTTGTTCCAACTTGCCACCATTGTGGTGTGATTGGTCATATAAGACCTCAATGTCCTAAGTTGAAGAGAGAACAAAACCAAATTGTATCCCTTCCCAAAAAGCCTAGTGGACCTAAACACATTGTTTATCACCATTGTGGTGCCTTCGGTCATCTAAGATCTCATTGCTCTAAGTTTCAAACTCTTAAAATAATCAAAAGAAAAGAGAAACTTGAGCTTCTTGGAAGTTGTGCTACGAAAGTAAAACCGGTTTTGGAGAAAAATGGTAAGTTGTTGAAGAAAATTTTTAATGTTCTTACCTCCTTGTCTATGTGCATCTCCGGTTCTCATTCTTCCAACCCCCGTCTCACTTCTCATGAGACACTCATTCCAAACAATCGTTCCGTTTGGATGAGGAAGGGTTTCTATGGTTGAGTTTTTGCTCTTTTTGGTCCTTGATCTAATTCTTTCGATCTTTGTAGGACCCTTCATGCATTTGTGCATCTTGCATTTATTTTTATGCATTGCATTTGTTTTTTATCTTACTATTATGTTTTAGTTTTGTGTGAGTAAAAAATCCAAAACCACATAAAAAGTGAAAATTTTAAAAATTTTGATCGTATATGTTTGAGCACATGTCACAAGTGTGTTTGGCCTAGTACCTTCGTATAAATGGCTTAGTGCATTTATGAGCTTAGTTTGTTATGTATGCACATCTATCTTTGTGGAAAAATCTTGGCATCTATGTGTGATTGTTGTAAATTAAACTTTAAGCTTGTCATGAATGATTAGTCAATAGTTATGTTGGTTTTGATACATGTGTAGACTTGTGCCTATATCTCTTCCGACTCATTTTTTTTGCTTAAGAGCTCAATAAATGTCAAATCTCGAAAAGAGATAATGAGCTGAAAAAGTCGTCGCACAAACTAGTATTTGATTAGGAAAAAGGGAAAGCGACATGTATTGAATTGTATAGTGCCCAAAAGCCAAAAGCTTACTTATCAAATTGAAATATAAAAAATTTCAGGCATCGATCTCAAAAAGAGATGTAAAGTTCTAAAATGATCAAATGTTATGTAAGAAACCAAATGAAAAGCTTCAAAGTTATGTAATCATGTTTATGTGAGAGATCATATATGTTCATTTCTATAATTGAGATAGACCACTTAACTTAGTACAAGTTGTATATGACTTGATTGAATTGATCACTGAAACTTCATTCTAGATTAAAGACTATTCCACATTTGATATTCACACACAACACACATGCTTAATGTTCAATGAATGTCTTATTCATTTGTTCAGCTGTACTTGATTTAATGTGTTGTATGTGTGCTCACTACATGTTTAATCAAACTAAAAAGATTTTTGATCATTTTATATGTATTTGGAAGTAATTTTTATCACTCTTTGTGTTCATGTTTAGTGCTTACTTTGTTTTTCATTGTTTTAAGCATGTTTTATGTTGAAAAATAGGTGTCAGAATTTTTGGCTACTCTCGCGAGTAGCGAGTTTTGGCCACTTATTTTGGGGACTCATTCGCGAGTTCATCTAGAGGCTTTCGCGACTCACCCAGTCGTGAAATGCCTAGAATCAGCCTTTTAAAGAGCTTTTCGTGGGAAACATATTTTAAACCTCTCCCATCTTCTCTAAAACCCCTATTTCTATATTTTTACATCAAAACCCAACTGATTTGAATGGTTTTTCATTTCATTAACATCTCTAAGGTAATTCTAAACTCTTTTCATTGATTTTGATCCTTAGATTATGTTTTAGAGAGTGTTTGTGCTCTTGGTTGGGATTTCATCATAGGGGTAGGGAAAACTTAAGTTTTGTCAAATTTTTTGTATGCGATTTGTTTCTTTTGATGATTTGCTTTGGATGTTGCCCCATTGTGGCAAAAAGAACATGTATTAAGGATGGATTTCATGATGTTCATGCACTGTTTTACATTGTTGTTCATAGTGTGCACGCTAGGTGTTTGATAAAATGCCTCTTAGGTATTTTCTCACTTGTTTGGACTCCGATGAGTACCAAACTTTGGAGTTTCTCATGTTTCCTCATTAGGAACATTTTTGGTTCATTGGTTGTGTATTTAACACACCTTGCCCCATATGTGCATTTTCCATGCTTTGGTCATGCATTTTACATAGCCAACTCTTGCACACACCTTTACTACCCTTATCATGCATTGGTCTATATCTTGTTTCTTCATCCTAGCATGTCATGTTTACCTTATACTTTGTAGCATTTTGTTTTGTCTTTTGTTTGAGCTTCATTTATCATTCATCTCTCGCCCCTCATGCATCATTATCCTTATTCATACTTTCATCTCTTGCCCTCATTTCTCCTTGACCCTTTGTCTATTCATGTCAAAAGGGGGGAGAGTATACCCTAGCGTAGTATACTCGAGAGTTTTTTCATTTTTATATGACTCTTGTGCACATTCTTAGGGGGAGAAATTCTATTTCTCGTGCACATTTGTGGGGGGGAGATATTCTATAGTGGAGATGCATATACCAAGGGGGAAAAGACATTGTGTTAATAAGAAAACTTTGTTTTTCTTTATGTTTGTTTTCTTGTTTGCTTTATGGTGATTTGAGTTATGTTTAGTATCTATGCTTTGTTGTTCTCATTTCACCGTGTTTGTGTTGGACATGCATACATCCTTATGCTATTGTGGTTTATTATTATTATTTTTTTATACCCAACAGAAAACATCTATCATTAAACTGAACTGAAGTTCAAAAGAAACACATCGTGCTGCACAAGAGCAGCAATTAAGGGTGGAATATCCTCCACCCATATAATACAATCAAAAACTGACTTGGCATATTTTGCCATAACATGAGCCGCAGAGTTTCCACTCCTACGGGTGTGGGAAATATCCCACTCATCGAAGCAACAAAGCTCTAATCTTGTACCTTCGACCACTTTTAGAATGCTGCTTGGAGACAAGCTGGGCACGCGCACAGCATTGACCACAGACTGTGAGTCACTTTCGAGTACAATCTTCTTAAGGCCCAAATCCCACGCCAAACAGACACCCTCTTCCACTGCTCTGGCTTCAACTTCTAGTGCTCCTAGTGGCATATCAATCATTTTACTCATAGACCCCATGAGAAGGCCCCTCTCGTTCCTTATAACCACACCTATACCACAGCAGCCCATCTCACTGAACACTGCACCATCAGTGTTGATTTTATACCAACCGTTGTGTGGAGGTAACCAGGGGCAGTTAGGGAGGGGGGGATGGCGAGAACCAATTCTTAATGGTCTTACTAACTTGATTTCCTCAACATACTCCCTCGCAGCCTTAATAAGCGCCACCTGCCCTTTACACTGTCCACCGAACGTCATAGTGTTCCTGTTGTTCCACAAACTCCACGCTGTAACCGCAAACGCCACCCAATCAATGGAAGGTCGGACTTCCAATATCTCCCAAACTACATCAACGAACTCCCTTGATGAAGCTGGAACCACGGGCAGCTTAATTTTCGTATCACACCACACCTTTTTGGCATAACCACAGCCCCACAAAATATGCCCAGATGTCTCACTACCGCCACACAGAATGCAACCATCCTCCTGACCCACCCCTCTACTCATAAGCCGGTTCTTTGTAGGAAGAATGTCCTTACAAGCGCGCCACAAAAAATTTTTAATCTTACTAGGACAGTGCAGCTGCCATACCACCTTTCAGATGGCTTTCATTTTGGAATTATTAGAGCAGCTACCAAACTCGGGTCTCCTGCTGCCTTCCTTCAACCACTTCAAAGCTACACCATATGCTCTTCTAACGGAGAAACTACCATTGGTAGTGCACCCCCAGATGCTTAAAACTGATGCTGCTTCATGGGAAAGGAAGGTTCGCCCCACCAAGTCCGCATTCCACCCCCTCTTCACCGGGTCAATCAAGTCCGATACCATTTCTGCCTCTCCTTGGTACTTTCTTGGGCTGGCCACTCTAAATGAATCTAGCTTTGGGAGCCACCGATCCTTCCAAATATGGACGTTACGACCATTACCAATGCACCACCTCGAACCCTTCTTAATAATCCCCTTTGTAGCCATAATACTCCTCCAAATGTATGAGGGTCTTTTACCAAGTTGAGCTTGCCCAAAAGAGCTCTTTGCGAAGTATTTCGCTTTATAAACTCTATGAACCAGCGAGTTAGGATTCTGTTGTAGTCTCCAAGCTTGTTTAGCGAGAAGCGCCAAGTTGAAAGCCTTAAGGTCCCTAAACCACAAGCCCCCCTCCTTCTTTGGTATACAAAGTTTCTCCCACGAAACCCATGCTAATTTCCTCTCTTTTTCATTTTGTCCCCACCAGAAATTGCTCATCAAGGAGTTTAACTCCTTACATAATGTTTTCGGAAGTTTAAACACGCTCATAGTGTATATTGGTGTAGCTTGTGCAACGGCTTTTATGAGGATTTCTCTACCCGCATTAGATAAGAGTTTACCTTTCCACCCATTTTCCTCCCCACTTGGTCTTTAATGCGATTGAACGCTTTCCTCTTCCCCTTGCCTACAATTGGAGGAAGCCCTAAGTACTTCTCATGGTGTTTAATGATTTTAGCCCTAAATTTCAGCTTCACATGACGCTGAACCTCTTCCTTTGTATTCTTGCTAAAAATTAAGGAAGTTTTCTCCTTGTTAAGTTTCTACCCCGAATCTTTTTCGTAGCCGTCTAAAGTCTGGATCACCCTATCACAATCCTCAACAGAGGCTCTACAAAAGATAATGCTGTCATCCGCAAATAGAAGGTGTGAAAATCTTGGAGCTCCTCTACTCACCACAACTCCTTTTAAGTTTCCCTTACTCTCTTCCTTTTTCAGCATTGCCGACAAACCTTCCGCACACAATAAGAAGAGATACGGGGAAATGGGGTCCCCTTGCCTAAGGCCCCTTGAAGGTACAATCTTGCCTTTTGGTTCGCCGTTTACTAAAATTGAATAGGAAACCGTACTCACACACATCATCATTAGAGCAATCCATTTCTCGTGGAATCCCATTCTCCTCATTATGGCTTCAAGGTACGACCACTCGACCCTATCATACGCCTTGCTTATATCAAGCTTCACCGCCATAAGAGCTTCTTTTCCCTTCTTTCTTTGGCCTATGTAATGCATTGTTTCGAAGGCAACTAGTACATTGTCTGTAATCGATCTACCAGGCACAAATGCACTTTGAGACTCATCAATCACCTCCTTAAGGACCCCTTTAAGCCTGTTTGCAAGCACTTTAGAGATAATTTTGTATACCACGTTACAAAGACTTATAGGCCTAAACTCAGTAATTTTTTGGGGAGAATGGACCTTCGGAATGAGGCAAATATAAGTTTCATTAATACCACATGGCAGTACACCCAAGTTCAAGATAGACAGCACGCACTCAATAACATCAGGACCAACAATTTCCCAGTACTTTTGATAAAAAATAGGAGACATACCGTCAGGGTCAGGTGCTTTTGTGGGGTGCATCTGTTGGAGAGCGACACAGACTTCCTCTACCTTGAACACTGGTAACAGGTCCCCATTCATCTCCTCAGACACCCGAGTAGAAATTGCACTCAAACTCTTGTCAAAACTTGAAGGGTTGTCGGACCTGAAAATAGTAGAAAAATAATCCAAAATAATTCTGTCTATACCTTCCTGATCTTCAACCCAAACCCCCTGATCATTTAGCAATCCACCAATCCTATTTTTTCTACGCCTTTGACTAGCTGTGGTGTGAAAAAATTTCGTATTGCGATCACCCGACTCTAACCACAAAGCCCTCGACCTCTGTTTCCACATAATTTCCTCCTTAGTAAGGGTCTCGTTAATCTCCTTCTTCAGGGTTTTGATTTCCACTGCCTTATCAAGCACTCCATCAATGATTTCCAATTGCTGAAGCTGACCCTGTTTCTGTCTTAAGATTTTATTAACATTCCCGAACACCCTCCCATTCCATCTCTGCAGACTTTCTTTACAACTTCTTAGTCTATCCGAGAGCCTAAACTCAGGGACTCTCCTCAATGGGTCCCAAGCCTCCTCAATTACCTCCTTACACCCCTCTTCCCTAGTCCACATTGCCTCGAAGAAAAACCTCCTTCTTACTGGTTTTTGTGGCTGGCGCCGCCGGAGAAACAAAGTTAGCAAACAATGATCCGAAATAGACATTGAATAGTGGTGCACTCTAGCATCCGGGAACTTCTCCCACCAACTCTCGTTAGCCACCATTCAATCAAGTCGGAGCTTTGTTCTTTGCTCCCCAAACCTTTCGTTGCACCATGTGTATCTTTGACCCACAAAACCAAGGTCGTAGAAACCGCACCTGTTCAAACTGTCTCTAAAATCCCTCATTTGCCTCGCATCCCTATCCAGACCTCCAAACTTCTCGTCAGGATGCACGATTTCATTAAAATCACCAAAAACAATCCATGGTAGGGGACTCTGTACTTTAAGCACTTCCAATAATTCCCACGAGATACTACGCTTCGACGCATCAGGTTGTCCATAAAAACCAGTCGCATGCCAAGGTGGCTCCAACGAGTTTTCATGGACCTCCACATCGATGTGGGAATTGGAACAACTCTTAAAACGAACATCCGTACCTTTTCTCAAAAGCATAGCCAGACCGCCGCTTCTACCGTCACTGGGAACCGTAATACCTTGAGTAAACTCCAACTTACTCTGAATACCCTTAATTTTGTTAACTCCGGCCTTTGTCTCCGATAAGAAGACCAGAAGAGGGTCTTTTGCTCTCACCTCATCGGTGAGTGTTCGAACTGCTAGGGAAGACCCCAATCCCCGACAGTTCCATGCAAAAATACTCATTGGGCTTGGCGGTGCTGCTCTGCAGTCACGGCCACTCCGCCATCCGAATGCTTCTTCCCCACTGTGTTCTGCATGTCGTCCTTCATACCTTTCCTTCGTTTAAGATCTTTAATGTTGGGGTCTAACTCCTGAAGTCGATGATAGGCCACAAACTGAATGACCCCTTGTGATTAAACCAATTAATTAATTAGCCAAGTTATTAATTAATCAATTTATCATGCAATTGCGTGGAAGCACAAACAAATCACCAAACAACTAAATATGCAGCGGAAATTAAATGACACGGTGATTTGTTTACGAATGGGGAAAACCCTTGCGGCAAAAACCCCACCGGGTGATTTTCAGGTCACCACTCCCGAAACTCCACTATTATCAAATCAAGCGGTTACAAGTAAAGGAATCCCAAGTACCTTACCAACCTACAGTTGAACCCTTACCCCAATACCCAATTGGACTTGATCTGTAGTGACAATTTCCACCTTTGATGCACGGCTCCCAAGTACGTGACTAACCAATGCGCGGATCTCAGTACGCGACTTCAAACACCAACTAAGAAGGAGAGGTTGGCTGCAAAGTTCTTCAGTTCATCCTACACGATGAAGATCAGGAAGATGCTTGGTTACAAAACCCTTTGGTGCAAATACACAGCAACTTCTTGAGAGAAGATGAACTAGGTCAAGAACTTCGTCTTTTGATCACAATTTGCTTGAACAAAGATTGCTCAATGCTTTTGCAACTTGTGTACAATTTGACGGCTCTTAAAACAATCCTTTTATATATTTAGGGTTAGAAGAAAAGAAGGCCCAAAAGCATATTCACGGATCCCAAGGAAATCAGATTAGAAAATCTGATTTTGTAATTCTCGACAGATAGCAGGTGTCGAGGTAGCTATCGAGCAGGTGTCGAGAATTAATGAATTTGTACTTCAGCTTGCTTTTTCTTGGACAGACTTGATGACTTCAACACTTGATCTTGAAACCTTATTTCCTGAAGTATTAAAAACACCTAGAACTACCCAATTACAAGTAGAGTGCATTTTGTCAAAAGGATTAACCAATTTACATAAATAAGTGACATATGTTCTTAACAAGTGAACACACATATGTCCTAACAATCTCCCCCTTTGGCAATCCGTGACAAAACCACAACAAACAAATGAACATATGAGAGAAGTCATAAATCACTCAACTCATATTCACTTGTTGAATATAATAAAATGTATCCTAACACAAACTCTTGAAAAACTTTGCAAGAAGAGAGTTTATGGCAAGTAGACTTTGACAACCTGTATTTCTAAAACACTTTAAACAAAACTCATCAAGGCATCTTGTGTGAAATAGAAATAATAGATTGCATACAAGTATAAAGAACATGTGTATAAAGATAGAGAAGAAACAACACATGTAGAGAGATGTGAAAGAAACATACATCCACATATATAGAAAATAAGTACAATGTATGTAAAACTGGTCAAAAGACCTCATATACAAGATCAATGTATCTATAAAGAATAGAAAAGAAAAGATACATCAAAACCTCACTACATCCCTAAAAAATATCAACACTCCCCCTATCAAAATGTCCTATACTAACTCTCCCCCTAAGATGACTACTCTCATAACCCAAAACTACTCCCCCTTTTTGTCACGAGTGACAAAGGGTAGAGTGTCATGTAGACATCTCATCAGTAGAGCTAGCATCTCCATCATCATCATCTAAAGCATCATCATCATCATCATCATCATCATCATCATCATCCTCAGAGTCAGAAGCCGCTGGAGGAGGTGGTGAAGGAGTAGCCTCTGGAGCAAAACCACCCATGGTCGCCTGCCGTCGTGCAATACGACCAACACGAACATTCACTTGATACAACTCAGTGGAGAGTATATCAAGGCGAGTGTCCATGCGCTGCAACTGCGCCATAATGTCTCCTAGAGATACATCGCCAGTAGAGGAAGAAGGAGCAGATGTAGATGGAGCTGAATGGGAGGGAGGAGTGGAATCCGTCTGTCGCGACCTAAACTGAGCCTCACTACGTATTACGGTAGCGGCATCTATGGCACAGATGTGAGTGAAGTGGTCGGACACAGGAAAAGGGATAGAAAAATGGCGTAAGATCCTCGTGATAGCGGAAGGAAAGATGAGCTTATCACGGGACGCCGAATCTAGATGGACATCTATGATAGAAAGGATGAAATGAGAAGGAAAATCTATAGTAAGATGCTCTAGAAGTGATAGCAAAAATCGAGCACGAGGCTCTGTGATGGAGTTGTAGTGAGAGAGTGGATGGAGCACAAAAGTCATCACCATGTTTAAGAATCTAGGACCTTTAGCAAAAGGCCTACATGATGTGTACTGATGCTCACCCCAATCAGCAGGACGCTGACAAAAGGCAGAGATGAGCTCATCTTTGGACACAGTCCGCAGATGCTCACAAGAAGGATAGTCAGGAAAATCTATCCTAGGAACCCTAAGTACATCCACAACTAGCTGCGGTGTAACAAGGATGCGCGTACCTCGAACGCGAGTGAAAAAGAGAGGTACTGAACGATCAATCCCGTGCATGTTGGAGTAAAACTCCTGAATGAGCACGAGAGGAGAAGTGATCGGGACGTCACACAGTGACTCCCATCCCCTACTGTGAATGACAGAGGGAAGGTCAGTGTCGGCGAAGTCTGCCAAAATGACTTGGCGTTCCGAATGAACACCTCGTCTAGAAAAGTTATCAGAAAATGCCTTGTGGGCATCTCCATCACGAAACCGAAGGTTAAGAGGAGCAGAATCAGAAGAAGAGGAAGCTCCAGAACGCAGAGGGTTCCGAGCCGGAGTGGATTTACGTTTGGGTGCCATAGACACTACTAACGTAAAAGAATGAGAAAGAGATAGAGAGGGAGACAATCAGAAAAGTCCCAAAACAGTTCATATATATGAGATATATTGAACAACAAGTACGTATGCATAGGAATGCATGAACATGTGACATGCAAAGGAAAAAAACATCATGGGCTCAGCCCAATCCAATCCTAGCAGCACACAAACATAGAACACACATCTAAATGCATGTAAATACCATTCTAATGCACATGAAATGCAATGTATGACATTTTGAACACATTTTAGTGAAAACCCAACCCAAAATTTTAAGAAAAACTCATCAATTTTGAAAAACCCCAAAAATTTCCAAAAATCCCAAAACCTAGGTTTCAAAACATGAAATGCATGAAAAAGGAAGGGAAAAATGATCTTACCAAGTGATTAGAAGCAAGGGAAGACCGAAAATGAAGAGGGTTTGAAGATTTGAGTGAGAGAAAGGTGGTTGGGAGATGAAACGCCTCGGACAGATCGAGAGAGATCGGGAGAATGAGAGAAAAATCGCGACAGATCCTTATATAGACACCTCAGTAAATCTCGACAGCTGAGGTGTCGAGAGGTATCGAGGAAGCTGTCGAGAAAGGTGTCGAGGATTTGGCCTTCGATAGCTTCAGGTGTCGAGAGGTGTCGAGGTACAAGACCAATTTCAAAGATCAGAAGCTCGATTGATCGACAAGGTATCGAGAAGACAGAAGATTTCTCAATCGATCCACCAGGTGTCGAGACAGGTGTCGAGATTGCGATAAGAAAAGGCTTGAGAAGCTCGACAGATGACCAGGTATCGAGGAGGTGTCGAGACAGCAGTTAAAAGCAGTTTTTCGAGAAGAGAAAAACACAGACATGAATGCAATCCATCATACACCTCAACCAAAGATCCAATCAACATTTTAAGCTCTCAAAATCATCTCTCAATCAAGAATTTTAGCACATGGATCCTCAAAAACACACACACACACACTAAACAAGTCTAACCAATTTTATTTTTCAAAAACAAGTTAAGACAGTTTAGTGAGCATACATTAGCACATGTAAAACCTTTGTGATGGCCAAATCACATTGTACCTGCACATGTATCAAGAGTAGCAAAGAATATTGCGTGTTGTGTGTGAAAAACATCGCAAGATTGCATATGTGTATACATGTTATAACGATCTGAGATATGAGAAAATAACTTTAACTCACACACAATCATAACTGTTTGATGGGGACTATCACCTTTGAGGTACATCCTATAACTCCCACATCTCCTAGAAAACACGCTTGCAATCATATTTAAAGCATTTTAATCTTTTTGCTTTTTATTTTCTTTTAAGCATATCATGCATGGGCATAAAAAGAGAGAAAAGAAATACCCAACATGTTAAGCATAGACATTGCACTTTTGCTATGCCGAAGCATACGGATGTCTTTGACATTGCACTTTTGTTATGCTGAAGCATACAGGTGTCATACTATGATTGGCGGGCAACAGTGGTGAGATGGTCATTTATGCCTTTCTCTTAGGATTTTCTAGTCCTACCCGTCAAAAAGAGTGATGTGAGTGTTAAGTTTAAGAGATAACTTAATCTTACTCATCACAAACAAGAGCCACAAAGCTCACTTGCTTAGTTGTGCATAGAGATGCTCATCTAAGCTACAAGAGATACAAAGTTTTAGAAAACTCTGTTTCATTGGTCATCCAAGGTACACAAATACCAAAGTATACAAAACACACACTGTTTTTGTATTTTTCTGATTTTTCAATTTTTTTTATTTTTATATCAAAAACAAAATAAACAAAACTGAAAATAAACAAACAAAAACATGTTATCAAAGCAAAGCAAAAACTAGACTGACTCAACAAAAATGCAAAACACACAAGCAATGCAACAAACAAGAAAAGCAAGAAGGGAAAAGAAAGTGATGAAATCACTTAGAGTCCTTTTTCTTCCACACTTTGGAAGAGCATTTCATTTGATTAAACCCTTGAACCAGCAGTGAGGGGGAAGAATTTAAACCGATCAAGTTCGAAAGGAACATGAGGGCTTTCAGAAGATCTCCAAGAGGAGCAAGAAAGGATTGAAGCTGATTTTGGCTTCCAGATGCTATCATGCCATTGCTCTGTTGAGTGGCTAACCACTTATAGCAATTTGGTCGAGTATGACCGGTAGCTCCACAATGATGACAGAGATGCTGCTTCTTTTGTTTAGGCTTTTGAGAGTTAGCCTTCTTAGCCCTAGGGTTTTTAGCATCTTTCTTATCTTGCTTAGGGGGTGCTCCTAAGATAGATTTACACTTATCTAGTTTCTCACTAGCTAATTCAGTTTTAACCTCAGTGTTCTCAATTTCAGTGTTATTAGCAGGAGAAACAAAAACAGTATTGCTAGTAGAAGCAGTATTAGAGAAAGAAAGACCATACCCCAAGCCAGTTCGATCTGAAGCAGATTTCTGATTGCTAAGCATCTCATCAAGCTTTGCACTTGAAGTCCTCTCCAGTTGAGCTCTGACTTGAAACAGCTCCGCTTCAAGCTTCTTGGTCTTCTCAGCCAAAAAGTTGTTCTCAAATCTCAGTGCTCCAATAGTTTGATTCGCCTCATCAAACTTTGTGGACAACTCTTCACGATCAAGTTCCACATCACTGAGCTTCTTGGTGGCCAGCCTATATAATTTCTCATGCTTCTCAGAGAGCTTGTAAAGCTTCTCATAGGCTGAATGGATATCATCTTGATCATCCATCTTCTCAAATTTGGACTCCACCAGTTCTTCTTCTTCATCCACTTCTTCAACAATCCCTTCAGTAGGATTGACTGTGGCAGTGAAGGCATTTAAGATTCCGTCATCCTTATTGTCGGAATCATCTTCAGGCTCAGTGTCACTTAGGGTTGCAGCAAGTGCCTTGCTTTTCCCAATGCTCTTGAGATATGTAGGACACTCATGTTTCATGTGTCCAAACCCATGACATCCAAAACACTTTGGTCCTGCAGGAACAGTGTACTGACCGCCATTCTTAGCATCCTTCTTCCCTTTGTCTTGGCTTTTAAACTGAGAAGAATTGGACTGCCTGCGGTCCTTGTCGAAGCTCCTTCCATTGGCATTCTTCATAAACTTCTTGAACTGCCGGATAATGTAGGACTTCATCTTGGAATCTTCATCATCGGAAGACTCATCTGTATCACTGCTCTTTGCCTTCAAGGCCATGCTTTTGCCTTTACTTGACTTGCCAATCCTAGATAACCCTATCTCATAGGTTTGCAAGTTTCCAACCAGCTCAGTTAAAGGAATCTTGTCAATATCCTTTGATTCCTCTATCGCCGTAATCTTGGCATGGAATCTCTCGGGTAGAGATCTGAGCACCTTCCTTACAATCTTGGGTTCAGGGATGGTTTCCCCAAGATTGAAGGCTGAGTTCACTATGTCCTTGAGCTTGGCATAGAACTCATCAAACGACTCATCCTCCTCCATCTTAATTTCTTCAAAGCTTGTAGTGAGCCTCTGAAGCTTTGAATCTTTGACAGCCTTTGTTCCTTCATAGGTTGTCTGGAGGATGGTCCAAGCCTCCTTAGCAGTTTCAGTTGAGGATATCTTCTTGAACTCCTCATTGGTGACTGCGCTAAATAGGGCATTTAACGCTCTGCTGTTGAAGTTAGCCGCCTTGATCTTTGCGTCATCCCAATCGGCCGGTTCTTCTTTTGGCTTAGTCCAGCCAATCTCTACAGCTTGCCACACCTTCTCATCTAAAGACTGCAAGAAAGCTCTCATGCGTACTTTCCAGTATGCATAGTTAGTGCCATCAAATAAAGGAGGTATAATTAATGACTGTCCTCTATCCATGACAAACAGGGGTCAATGGATCAACACAACAAAGATTAAACATAATCAGAGTGTGCCTGCTCTGATACCACTTGATAGGCCACAAACTGAATGACCCCTTGTGATTAAACCAATTAATTAATTAGCCAAGTTATTAATTAATCAATTTATCATGCAATTGCATGGAAGCACAAACAAATCACCAAAAACTAAATATGCAGCGGAAATTAAATGACACGGTGATTTGTTTACGAATGGGAAAAACCCTTGCGGCAAAAACCCCACCGGGTGATATTCAGGTCACCACTCCCGAAACTCCACTATTATCAAATCAAGCGGTTACAAGTAAAGGAATCTCAAGTACCTTACCAACCTACAGTTGAACCCTTACCCCAATACCCAATTGGACTTGATCTGTAGTGACAATTTCCACCTTTGATGCACGGCTCCCTAGTACGTGACTAACCAATGCGCAGATCTCAGTACGCGACTTCAAACACCAACTAAGAAGGAGAGGTTGGCTGCAAAGTTCTTCAGTTCATCCTACACGATGAAGATCAGGAAGATGCTTGGTTACAAAACCCTTTGGTGCAAATACACAGCAACTTCTTGAGAGAAGATGAACTAGGTCAAGAACTTCGTCTTTTGATCACAATTTGCTTGAACAAAGATTGCTCAATGCTTTTGCAACTTGTGTACAATTTGACGGCTCTTAAAACAATCCTTTTATATGTTTAGGGTTAGAAGAAAAGAAGGCCCAAAAGCATATTCACGGATCCCAAGGAAATCAGATCAGAAAATCTGATTTTGTAATTCTCGACAGATAGCAGTTGTCGAGGTAGCTATCGAGCAGGTGTCAAGAATTAATGAATTTGTACTTTAGCTTGCTTTTTCTTGGACAGACTTGATGACTTTAACACTTGATCTTGAAACCTTGTTTCTTGAAGTATTAAAAACACCTAGAACTACCCAATTACAAGTAGAGTGTGTTTTGTCAAAAGGATTAGCCAATTTACATAAATAAGTGACATATGTTCTTAACAAGTGAACACACATATGTCCTAACAGTGGAGTTGGACCCACTCTTTTTGCTTTAATTGGGCTTTTCCCTTTACTATCCGGTTTAGCCTTAACTTTTCTTGCTAAACGTTTCCAGTGTTTACTTGATGGGCCCAACTTTTCAGCTATCCACCCATTCTCTTCAACATAGCACATAGCAAGAGGGCCCAATTCTGAGCCCATGTTGGTTGGGCCCCCTACTTTAGCTTTCTTCTTTATGGATGGCGCCAAGATAGCCTCCTGCTCTTTGTCCACTTCCTTAGGATGAACTGTCTCCCACTGCATACCAACTAGTGGTTCAGCTTGGTCAATGATTAGAACTTTATCCTGGCTTCCCAAAGAAGCTTCTGTTCCGCCTGTCTTTCCTACACCCTCTTGAAGGTTTCCTTTCCCATGCAAATTTTCTGACAGGGAAGGGTGAAGAGCTGTGCCATCCTCTCCTTGCATCGGGACACTCTTCTGCAGACTTGTCTTATCCAACCCGTGATCCCTACCAACCCCCGCCTCCTTCCTCGGTATTTGCGTCAATGCCAGTGCACTTCCCATCCGTTCCTCTGTTTTTTTCGAGCTTCTTTCGGCCTCAGTTTGTACCCCCGGTTTAAACACCTCAAAACCGTTTCATAGTATCGGGTCGCCCCTCAGCCAAGCTCCGTATTGAAGAATTTTCGCCCCTTCGTCATTGCTGTGTTCGTGTCCCTCAGTGCAGTCTTTCAGAGCATGGTTGAGAAGGCCGCACTTCTTACAGAAATTGGGGAGTCTTTCGAACTTAAAACTCACCCACCTACTCTCGCCATTTTCAATGGAGATTTTCTTACCTCGCATCAAACGTTTTGTCGCATCAATACGGACCCGTACCCGGAGACACTTACCCCATTGTACACCAGACTCTGGTACATCAACATCCATAACCATTCCTAAGCTTGATCCAATGGCCCACCCGGTTTCCTTCATCCTGCACTTCAACGGGAGATTGTAGATCTGAACCCAAAACGGTGCCCACCTAATATCAATCTCCTTTGGAGTAAGTTCCCCATCGAAGTCTTGAATGAGCACTAGCTATTTTTCATAGCTCCAGGGGCACATCTCAATCACTCTCTTTTTATCTTTTCCATCCCCAAACTCCACCAAAAAGAGATCCTCATCTATCTCAGAGATTTGGACCCCTTTATTTGGCTTCCATAACATTCTCAAGTTCTTCCTCAAAGCATCCAGGCTGATACATCTTTGGGTCAAGATCTTCATTACAGCACAGCACTTACCTACCTCTTTTGCTGCTTTAGTGCTACTACTATCAATCTTTATCCCTACATCTTCCTCCTCAGTAAAAGTCAGCTTTTTCCATAACTCCTCTAGCTCCTCCGCCATCCTCTCCTCTTCTCGTGGGGAATAACCCAATAGAGGACGAGGTGGACAAAGATTACACACCACAACCTCACTCAATGGAGGTACCACACTTCTTGCAAGCGATGCTGCAAGACAAGACTGCTCTACATGCCTGAGCCCAAGAGCACTTTTAAAACGGTACTATTGTGCTTTATTGATTGCATATTCGGATGATCATTTGCTTTGCTATGTGATCATTGTAGTAATTTCTATGTGAATGTTTTGGTGTATGATAAAGTTGCTCATATGTTACACATCATGATTACTTGATCGCAATTTACTTGTTACATTATGCTTGTCTATTTATTACTTGCTTTACCTTGAGGGTCTAATGTGTTTTGTGCAAGTGTTTCAAGTTACAAGTATATATGTTCCAAGTTCATCATAGCTTCTAGATTTAGGTGTGAATGAGTTTTGCCACTGTTCCCAAACTCGCGTTTAAGTCTAGAGTCTGTTTTAGGGTGTTTTGTCACGGAATAGCCAAAGGGGGAGATTGTTAAGTAATGATTTTTCTCATAACATTAGTGTTGGCTTATTCCATGACAAAAAGTGTTGTAATTGCATATATTTATTTCCTTGTATTTTTGTGGGATTTATTTGTAACGGGTTTAGTATCGAGTGGTGAAGATTTGATTAAGACAGCTGAAGGCCATATGAGAAGCACATGCAAGAAAGTGAATAGTCAGGCCAGGTGTCTAACTCAGTATAGCCTGTCCAGGAGGTTAACTCGTGACTTGCACCAGTAGCGAGTGACCCGCGAAGTTCCCCTGTTACTGAAAATTGTGACTCTTCGTATTCCCATCACTCATATTATATATAGCCTCATTACCCACAAAAATGGTAAGGGGCCTATTGAGAGAAAAACCCTAAGAGAGGTTTCTACAACACACCCACCTTATTAGAGAGAGAGCTACTCATTCTTAGAGAGAAATCTTTGTAGTCTCTTCTCCTTCCCTCTCCCATTGTTATACCTATTGAGAGGAGATTTGTACCCAAACACTATCCACACCCATTCAAAGTGTTGAGAGTGTTTTTGGAGCTTGGGAAGCATTGGAAGATGCCAAGGATGACGGATGCAATATGGAGCTTATTGCGGGATCTGGTAAGCTAAAGAAGACAAGGTTAGGCTTAACACTGTTGTAGCAAGAAGCTTGGAGGGTTTAGGTGCATCAGGTAGATTAGGCTTAACATTGTTCTAGAGGATCATTTTATCGCTTGAAGGGCAGCGGAGAGGTTTTTTGCCTAATAGTTTGGTTTCCTCTTTAATAACACGTGCCAGTGTTATCTTTGTGTTTGCTTCTCTCTTTCCTACTCTATTCCATTTTAATTATTGCTATGTTTGTGATTAATTATGGTTTAGAGAGTTTTGCCAATTTGGGTATTGCTTATATTTATCATTCCGCACATCAATTGTTTGAATATAAGCTTGCTTTGGTAATTTTGTAAGTGGGGGTCTAAACATTCACTAGTGTTTTACACACTAAGTGAGCTTTCAGAACCAAAGAACCCAAAGTTCATAAATACCAAATACGAATACCAAATACCAAATACCAAATACCAAATACCAATTGCACACAAACCAAAGAGAGAGCCACAAAGCATATCCAAAAGTTGCAACGCACAAAGAGCAAGCAAATCACCAAACCGCAGAACCAAAACCAAGCGGTAACAAACCTCTCTCACTATTCCAAATTGCAACCCACAAATATCAAATAACCAAACAAAGAGAGAGCCTTTTCCTCACACTCACACTCCTTAAATTTGCTACAGCAACACTCTACTTATATAGGAGACTTGGGTTAGCTAGCACATCCAAAACCTAGAAGAACTAGACTTCTTTTCCACACACAAAAGGAGAATCACTACTATTCCAAATAGAACTCAAAATCAAGTGGTAGGCAAGACTTCTAATAAAGCTTGATAACTTCAAACAACAGTAATCCAAAAGGAATAAAATTCCTTTCTTATCCAAATCCAACAAGGAGTCGAACTCCTAATTCTTGAATTCCATCAAGCCTCACAAATGACATTTGGAGACCACCAAATACAAATCCTTAACAAAGTCTCTACCTTGATGAGACATCTCCCAAACCGCAAATGCAAAGCACTAAATCAAATTAGAGCCTTACCAAAAGAACAAAGTGCAAAACATCCAAAATTACTTCCAAATGTGCCAATGGATGCCAAATGCACCTAAAGATGATGCCAAATCCAAAAAGACAAAGTGCATATCACCACAAATGAAACTTCTCCATCGCCTCCACCAAAGCCCCTACGGGCTAATTCAAATTGCAAATACCGAACAAGTCCAAGCAACACTTGAACTTGTGCAAAGGCTTAATCACCATGTCACCACCAAAATTAACATCGTGATTCCTACCTCCAAAAGAAGCAACCTTAATGGGCCCCCATATATCACTGTGTATATAGTCAAGCATACCCTTTTTGATAATCAGTCAAGCATACCCTTAGTATGATGAACTACTATACCAAAATTGACCCTATTTTGCTTCTACAAAGCACAAGGCTCACAAACTTCAAATTTGCAGTTATTGGCACTCTCAAACAAATTATTATCATTGGCATGCTCCAAAAGTCTATTAGTGTCTGAAGCAACCTTCCCAATCGTTACTCCACCTACAATAGTACTCCCTTTAAGGAAATACATGTTCCTAAGACGTGTGGCCATCATCACTACCAAAGCACCATGTAGTGCCTTAAGAGTTCCATTCTCCATGGCAATCTTGAAACCCTTGGATTCTAATAAACCAATTGAGATGAGGTTCCTCTTCAAGTTAGGTACATATCAAACCTCATTCAAAAAACGAACTGTTCCATCATGCAATTTCAGCTTGATTTTACCTTTCCCCAAAATCTCATAGGTTTGATCATTACCCATGATGACTGAACCAAGTTTCGACTCTTCTAGGTTATAAAACCATTCCTTCTTCAGACACATATGGAAGGTGCAGGCTGAATCCAAAACTTACTCATCTGAATGGCAAACAAACGATGAACTACTCAATGCAAAATCAAAATCCTCATCACAATCATGTGCTACATTTGCATTAGAATCCCTCTTGTCCTTGTTTTGCAACAGAGAACAATCTTTTTTCCAATGCCCCTTTTTGTGATAATAGGCCACTCATCTTTTTCAAGTTTCTTATCATTAGACATGCCCTTAACAATCAAAGCCTTAGTCATTGTGTCCCTTTGAGCTTGCTTATCTTTCCTACGATACTCATAATTAGTCAAATCATTGGACACATCATTAAACTTAATCTCATCTTTTCCATACAACAGTGTAGTAATTAGATTATCATAAGTATCAAGCAATGAATTCAATAACAAGAGAACTTTATCCTCACTGCTAATATCAACCTCCAAAATTTGTAAATCAGCAAGTATATTATTGTAATCATTCAAGTGCTCTGACATAGAAATACCTGCGCGATATTGGAAACGGAAGAGCTTCTTCTTCAAGTAGAGACGATTCTCCACACTTTTGGTCATATACTTGTCCTCCAATTTCTTCCAAAGCTCTTTAGCCTTCGTCTCCCTCATAACAAAATACTTTTGATTCTTGGCCAAACACAAACGAATAGTGCCACAAGCTTGTCTATTAATCTTTTCCCAATCCTTGTCTGACATCCCTTCAAGATTGTCTTGCAAAGTAATATCCAACTCTTATTGGACCAAGACATCCACAACTTCGCGTTGCCACATGCAAAAGTTATTCGTTCCATCAAATTTCTCTACTTCAAATTTGGCATTAGAAGCCATTGTCCTAACCGCTAAAGGTTTTGCAGAAGACTCTGCCAAAGCTTTTCTAGAGAAATCTACCAAAGATTTTGTAGAGGAATCACCTAACATCTTTCTCCCTAATAATTAGATCCACGAACCAATCACCAAAATCTCCAAAGAGAACAAATCCAAATGCCTAGGTAACGAACCTTGGCTCTGATACCAGCTTGTTGTAAAATAGCGGAAGCTTAAATTACCAAGATTGATTGTGAAAATATTTTAGGCTTGAGAAATATCTCCAAACAAATAGTAGGAATGAAGAAAATAAATCCAAAAGAAAATAGACACAAAAACACCAAGATTTACTTGGTTCAGCAATAGCCTACATCCATGGGCGACGACGAACAAATTTTACTATAACAAATTTGGAATAATACAAATTGGTGTAGAGACACTCTCACAAACCCAAATCCAAAATACACCCAAATAGCTCTCTCTCACAAATACAAAACCAAAGAACCAAAGGTTTACAAATACCAAATAGGAATACCAAATACCAAATACCAATTGCGCACAAACCAAAGAGAGAGCCACAAAGCAAATCCAAAAGTTGCAACGCACCAAAAGAGAGCAAATCACCAAACCGCAGAACCAAAACCAAGCAGTAACAAACCTCTCTCATTATTCCAAATTGCAACCCACAAATATCAAATAACCCAAAGAAGAGAGAGCCTTTTTCTCACACACACTCTAAACTTGCCACAACAGCACTCTACTTATATAGGAGACTTGAGTCGGCTAGCATATCCAAAACTAAGAAGAACTAGACTTCTTTTCCACACACAAAAGGAGAATCACTCCTATTCCAAATAGAACTCAAAATCAAGTGGTAGACAAGACTTCTAATAAAGCTTGCTAACTTCAAACAACAGTAACCCAAAAGGAATAAAATTCATTTCTTATCCAAATACAACAAGGAGTCCAACTCCTAATTCAAGCCATATTCTACACAATAATCAATTTTCACAATGTAATTTAAATTACTTTTTAATTTATTTTTTTACCTATTTATTATTCAATTTAATGATAAAATTGAAATGTTTATGTTTTGATAGTTCGGAAATTATTGTGGTAGAGAGGAGATTTGAACCCTAAACATCTCTATTGGAAATATCAAAAGGTGCTAATTGAGTTACAAAGTTCTTTAACATATAAGTGAAATATTTTCCTTGATAACATTTATAACTTTTAATGAACTTCTGCTAGTGCGCACCATTAATATATAGAATATAGAATATATTTTATGCATCAATAATTTGAGATGCACTTGGACTTTGTGGAGCCCTGAAAACATTAACCATGAAAAGACCAACCAAAATACTTGCTTCAACTTGCTAAAAAAAAAATACTTGCTTCATGTACAATTTTTTTATTGCGTGAATAATTTGAAATGTACAGTAGCTCGAGCAATTACAAATTCTAGTGGCCATTCTACTTAATATCATATTCTCTTTTTTCTTCATAAGAAAGTAATTTTATTAGTTGTTGACTCACTCATTTGGTAATAAAAAAAAAAGAGAGAGAGATTAAGATAATTGTCAAACTTATATGTACGTGGAAACAGAGCTGTCAAAAAAAAATCTGGTAAACTCATTATAAGTCACTTGTTGTAATAGTAGAAGTTCTAATACTAATTTGTTGTGAAAAATATGTAAAAAAAAGGTAAGCCATACTAGACACAAATGTTAACATAATTTGACAAACTCTATGCCCACATTCAAAGGCAACACTAACCAAAAGAAAATGAAATGCTACATCCACAACAACAATTTTACAATAAATCCTAGGTAGCAAGTTGTAATTGGTTGTCTTATTTTAGTTGTGAGCTCAGATTGAAATGAGTAATAACTTCCTACCTAGAATTTGTTGTAAAAATGTTGTGAAAATAACATTACTCACAAAAAATCTCGCTAACAATTATTAGAAAAAAATAACTGCACTTCCAACAGTCATAAAGATAAAGAAATACAAGTTATCATATCAGGCAAAGGTGTTCTTCACATTTTCATCATTTTATAAGACATTTATTATTTCCATATGGGCAATATTTAACTAAATAAAATACAATGGAACACAAAGTGACTTTTTTTTTTTTAAAATATAGTTTTAACATATGACGCCTACTCCTACTGATTGTTTTTTTATCATCAGATTAAGATATCTATTGGTTTTTAAGGAAGGTGGGAATTGAACTCTAAATCTCTTATATTCAAGTAACTTTTGTTATAAAAGTAAATATTACATCCAATATATATATATATATATATATATATGTATATGTTAACGAAGGGGAAAAAATCATGGTGTTGCTTATACTAACCTAGGTCAAAACCTTATCAGATTCAAAACCCACCCGAACATGGAACCATAGGTTGCATGAAGTTAGATTAATTTTGTTTCTATCCAGATAATATTCAGATTTTTAATATAGAGTATATATATTGCATATGTAGGTTTCTTAAGGAATGAAACTAAACTAAACGATACATTCAGATTTTACATTATAGGTTGTATACACATTTATTTGTTGGGATTTTTAGTTATAATCAACTCTACTATATATTTGCAAAATTTTCTAATTTGGGTCTTTTCATGGGAGGTTCAAACTCACTACTTACTATTCTCTCTTCATTGCAGGCCCGAGGCAGAAGTTATTAACGATATTTGTGAAGGTGATAATAAATAAACCGAGTTATACATTCTTTGTAGCTATCGAGGGACTAGTAGGAATAAGTTCTAGAGTTGAGAAATTGATGTCACATTTAGCTATAGAGTCAAATGGTGTTCGCATTATAGGAATTTAGGGAATAGGAGGAATGGGTAAAACAACTCTAGCAAGAGTTGTTTATAGTATGATTTCCAATCAATTTGAAGCATGTAGTTTTGTTCCTGATGTCGGGGAAGTTTATGAAGAATATGGCATACTTCAGTTACAACAAAAACTTTTGAATGATCTTTTGATTCTAAGAGATATGAATGTAAAAGATGTTGATAATGGAGTTTTCATGATCAAGAATAGGTTACGTCACAAAAAGATTCTTCTCGTTCTTGATGATGTAAATGAATTAGATCAGTTGAACAAATTAGGTACGAAGAATGATTGGTTAGGTCCAGGTAGTCTGGTTATCATAACAACAAGAGATGTGAAGTTGCTAATGACACATAAAGTAGATGAAATATATGAGGTTGAAGTGTTGAGTAATGATGAAGCTTTTAATCTTTTTAATTCGAAAGCTTTTGACAAAGAGCATCCTACTAAAGATTATCTAGAGCTATCCCAAGCCTTTATAGGTTATGCTAATGGCCTTCCTTTAGCCATTGAGGTTTTGGGTTCCTTTATGAATAGAAGAAGTACTTCTGAATGGAAAAGTGAATTAGATAGGCTAAGAGAATTTCTTGAAAGCAAAATTCTCAATGTGCTTCAAATAAGTTTCGATGGACTACATGAAACAGAGAAGGAAATTTTCATGAATATTGTATGCTTCTTTAATCATAAAAATCAACAAACTATTATAGCAATATTAGATTGTCTTAGGCTTTACCCTGAAATTGGAATAAGGGTTCTTATTGAAAAATCTCTCATCAAGTTGCAAAACAATCAATTGTGGATGCATAATTTACTTCAAGAAATGGGTCGTCGGGATATAGTTCGTAAAGAGTGCCCCAAAGAGCCTGGGAAGCGTAGTAGATTGTGGTTGTATAAAGATATTGACAATGTGTTGACAAATAATACGATAAGAGCCTATTGAAAGAACCCCAAGAATATAACTTAGTAATTATATTATTCAACACAGTTTAACATAAAGTAGTTTTGGTAATTATACATTTTACAATTCACTAACCCCTTTTGTTCATGATTCTTAGGGAACAAAAGCAATTCAGGGCATAGTTTTAAAGTTACCCGAACCAAAAGAGGCACATTGGGATCGTGAATCATTCTCAAAGATGAATCATTTGAAATTCCTCATAATTGAAAATGTTCACCTCATGTACGATCCCAAACATCTTCCTAATGACTTAAGATTTCTTGATTGGAGTGGGTACCCTTCAAAATCTTTGCCAGCAAGTTTCCAACCAAATGAGTTGATTGAACTTCACATGTGCTACAACAACATTGAAAGACTTTGGAAAGGGACAAAGGTAATAGTTACCCTTCTACAACTTTTCTTTAAATAGTTTCATAAAACTATAAGGTTTTTAGAAGCTAAAAATTGTTTTTATGTCTTTTTGGCTTTTTACAGTCTTGTGAGATGTTGAAATTCATCAACTTGAGAAGCTCTCTAAAATTTTTTGAAACCCCTGACTTCTCCAAAATCCTAATTCTTGAGAAACTGGTTCTTGAAAACTGTATAAATTTACGAGAGATACATCCATCAATTGGAGTTCACAAAAAGCTTACTCTTCTTAATCTAAAAGGTTGCAAAAACCTTAGAAGTCTTCCAAGAAAGTTTGAAATGGAGTCTCTTGAGATCCTTATTCTTTCTAAATGCTCAAATTTAAAAAGAATTCCACAATTTGGAGAGAACATGGAACGTGTATCAAAACCTTACTTGGATGACACTGCTATTACAAAACTACCCATATCAATTGGAAATTTGACTGGCCTTTCTTCATTGAACGTAAGAGATTGCAAAAATCTTATGTCTCTTCCTAGCACTTTTTTTAATATGAAGTTGCTTAAAGATCTCAATCTTTCTGGATGCTCAAAACTACTAGAGAACTTGGGAAACGTAGAAAGTGTTGAGGAGCTTGATGTGAACGGACAAATGCCTTCTTCTAATGCTCTTTTCAAAAATTTTAGAAAAATAGCTTTTGGTGGATTTCAGCTTGTCCCTTTTTATTCAACGTCAAGTAGTTCCAATCCCACGGGCTTGCTATCGTCATCTCTATTTGGTTTGTCTTCTTTAACCACATTGAATTTAAGTAATTGCAATCTCAAGGCAATCTCCAATGATATTGGTTGCTTAGTCTCTTTCCAAAAATTAGATCTAAGTGGAAACAATTTTGGTACCCTTCCAGAAAGTATCGGTCAACTATCTAATCTTCTGAATCATTTGGACATGACGAATCACACGAGTCTTCAATCATTTCCAAAGCTTCCATTAAGTATAGGTTATATAATTGGAAACGGTTGTTCCTCATTGGAAACGGTACCAAATCTATTGAAACCAAATTCTTCATGTGAGCCAGAACTTGAACTTTCAAATTGCTATAAACTGGCTGACAATCAAGGCTTCATTGACATGTTTTTTGTAGTGATAAAAAAGTCCCCCCTAGGTCCCTCTCTCTCTCTCTCTCTCTCTCTCTCTCTCTCTCTCTCAAATATCAAGATAATATATATGAGATTGTTTGTCCTGGAAGTGAAATTCCGGAGTGGTTTAGCCATCAATGTATGGGGGATGAAGTGAATATAATGGAACCTTTTTCTCATTTGTGTAATGAATGGATAGGAATTGCTTTTTGCATTGTATTTTGTTCTCGTCCACATCACCAAAATTACATTGCCTGTCCTGGTTGCAATTTGACAATCAATGGAAAAAACAATGTCTTTCGGAACAAGCTTTGATAAAACTATTGTTTTATCAGATCATATTTGGCTAACTTATTGTCTTCCTCAATTCTACCCGAAGGAGTACAGAAAATCATTGTGGGAATGTGATGCAAATGGATTCCGTGAGATTGGAATTAAAATTGATAATGAAGATTCGAGCTTCATGAAGAAATGCGGGTTGTGTGTGGTATACAAGAAAGACATTGAAGATCTCAACTGGACTATGGCTTTGTGTAGCAACAACAGCTCATTCCTTACAAGGGCTTGGATATTCCCCATTATTATTTCGACAATTCAGCAGTGGTAGTGGAAGGTAACCAAAAGGATTGAAAAAGTCCCTGAATTTATGGCCCATGGTAAATCTGATTGTGAGGAGTCAAGTTAGTACAAGGAATGTGGTGAAGAGCTAAGCAATTGGCAACAATCAACTTTTTTTTTTTTTTTCTCTTGATTACCTATAAGTCAGTGTCACTATCTTTCTTTTTAATTCAAGTTCACAGTTTTTTTTTTTTTTTTTTTTCTCTTGATTATCTCATGTTGTTTTCTTCTTATGATTCTGGGTTGTCCTCATTTTAGAAGTCCACAAGCACAATAAGCTCAATTCTTGCTTGGACTGGTTTGAAATGAATGAACTAGAATTCTATGGAATTTATAATTGCAATTGAAGACAAAGTTTCGAAAGTTAATAATGTCACTTATAGTAATCAACAAATTAGGTGAAGATGCAACAGGCAGGCACCATTAATTTATGATTGTGATTGAAGTCAATGTTCAAAAAGTTCCAATTTCATTAATGGAAATCAACAAATACCGTGAATAATGGACATTATTGAATAGTAATATTACTAAATAGCCTTAGCTATGTGCTACCATTATTCTGCAATGTTAGGAAAACGCTGATCATCCCATGTGATGCTCGTGCAGAGGCATGGGTGAGGCCTTAATATTATTTGAATTTCATTTCTCCCGTAGACATCTTTTTCCTCTGCATTTTGTTAGATTTTTTTTTCTTTATTTTTTGTTTTTTGTTTCCACTTGTTACATTTCATAGCAAAATGATAATTCACCTTTATAAACATCCAAATTATTAGGGTCATATTTTTCATCTCTTGACATTCTTAAACAAAACACACTTTACTTGTATTTAGGTAGTTCTAAGTGAATTTTAAAATATCATTAAGTATATCTCTAAGTTATATCAAGTGGTATTATTTCAATCTTGTGCAAGTTAAAATAATCTCTAAATTATCACCAAAAGGAGTACAATAGTTTGCTTATATAGGAAAATTAAATCCTAATTCTAATTGACAAGGAAATCCTAATTGCTTTAT
The DNA here is from genome assembly GCA_032727855.1 of Quercus ilex subsp. ballota. Taxonomy (NCBI): domain Eukaryota; kingdom Viridiplantae; phylum Streptophyta; class Magnoliopsida; order Fagales; family Fagaceae; genus Quercus; species Quercus ilex. The sequence goes on from CM064916.1 coordinate 5,762,452, forward strand.
TTCAAAAATAATAAAAATCTCCTTGTCTCTCACATCACCTACAGCCACCAAGCATATAAAAATGAAGTTCCATGCTTAATGGAATCATAATCCCTTCTTTAGGCCAATTTCTTTAGTACATCTAGCTAGGTCCATGTTCCTTTGGTATTGCTCAACCATCTCATTAGCTAGTAGAATGTTCTCCGATATGTTTCTCCCCTGCCCAAATGGGCATTATGTAAAAAATACTTTTCCAACATATGGATAGGATTGTTTGCATTAATACGACTAACAAAATTCTTTGAAAGTCTAGTTAAAATTATGTTTCAACATTTAGTTTCCACCTATATTTTACTTCATTTTTTTTTTTTCTTACAATAAGTGGGTGAAAAGAGATATGAAACTCTGTTCTCTTTATTTATTGGGAGAATTAGGCATAAGACATTTGATTGTAATCTCAAAGGATAAATCAAGGCTAACAGTATCTCCATTACTCTGTTGTGAACTAGTTTTATTTTTTGTTTATCTTATATTAGAGATGAAGTAATTCTGTGGTTTACCAAATATTGAATTACAAAGGGTAAACATTTATTACTCATCAATTGATCGCAATTATTAGATTTTTGAATTGATTTTTCTATAGCTTATATTAGAACTAAACTAATTCTATAATTCCTTCTCAAAAAACTAATTCTATAATTTATAAACACTAGTTGGAAATCCACGTGGTGCGTGGAAAATGCAATATAATTATTTTATAATAGTATAATGTAAAATTTGTAGGTTAAATAGTGCATGTGTTATTTAAAAGTGTTTTCTATTTTTATAAGTTTTATGTAATGAAATATATAATATATTTTGTATTTAAATATATATATATATATATAATGTAATTTAATAAAAATATTTAACTTAGTTATAGCATTATGTTATATAAATGAAGAAGATGTTATTAAAATGACCTTTTAAAAATATATGGTAATCAATTGACTAATTTGAACATATCCAAGAATATTTAAAATATATATACACCCTCATTCCCAAGAACACATGTAACATGTTATATTAAATTTAAATTATTATATAAGTTTAAAATTAAAGCATTCTTTTTCTTTCTAAATATAATTATAAAGTCTATATTATTGAAACTTTAATTTTAAGATAATTTTTGAATATTTATCTTGTTTATTTCTTTTTTTGGGCCCATATCACTAATTTTTAATGACTATTTTGTTTATATTTTTTAGCCAAAAACTAAAGAGTTTGGTCCAAATAGAATAAAATTTCATACTTTTCAATCAAAAAATTAAGAAGAAGAAAAAAATGAATTTTGAGCAAAAAACAGAAAAGGAAACTTACAAAAATCAATTTAAGGCTCAATTAGTCCAAAATGGACTGAAATGGACCGAGTGGACCGAAGTGGGGCTAACTGAACTTATTGGACCAATTTGTACTGAACTGGACAAAATTAGACCGAATGGACCAAATAGACTGAATTGGACCAAATAAGACCAAATGGACCAAAATATTTTGCTGATATGGCTCAAAAGAAAGCGTAGCAGCAAGAAATATTATGCCTAAGCTTTTAGATATTATATATATATATATATATATATATATTTTAAGACTTATATGTTTATTAAAAAATATAATTAGGAATTTATATATATATATTTTTAAGACTTATATGTTTATTAAAAAAATATAATTAGGAATTTGTTTATTATGTTGTTGATTTGAAAAAATCATGTCATTTTATAAGTGGCTTAATTTTAATTTTGGATTTGCTGGTGAGAGTAAGCATAGGCCAATTATTAGAGACAAACCAGAGGATGGAAGTGCGGATGTAAAGTTGGCACCTGTCTTGCAGCACCACACTGCTGACGGTAGTGAAGACGGTTTAACTGTGAAGGAGTTCTATCTGTGTAAGGATGATCCAGTGATCCAATCTTGTCAATCCAACAGGCTTGGCGACCCACTTCCAGCAGGTTGGTTTGACACTACATCAGATTGGGAACATGTAATGAAGGAGTATTTTGAGGAGTAGAACTGTCAAGACCTGAATCTCCCTTGGGTAAATGGCACTGTATCCTCTGAAAGACATTTATAGGCTGTTTCTGATAAAGAAACATGGCAGTTACTTGTATTATAATGAGTATATGACTGTTCTCTGAACTTGTAAAAAGCTCATAAACGTTTCCGGATTTTCAGAACCTATGTGTTCGTTTCTTTTTTTTTTTTAGCTATTTGTCTAGCAACTTGTATGGCTTTCTGTTTCTGCGTTCTGCATATATTTTGGTACTTTTTGATCTTTCTGAAGTGGTTTAGGACTAAATTCCTTGGAGCAATATTATGGCCTAGCTTCAGCAGCCAAAGATTAAGAGTTACCTAGCTGGAACAAAAGATATATAAATATATTTATATATGACCCACATAATAAGTGAGAAATAGATCTCCGTGAGTCTAGTTAAAATTATGTTTCAATATTTAGTTTACTCCTATATTTTACTTCCTTTTTTTTCTTACAATAAGTAGGTGGAAAAGAGATATAAACTATGTACAATAAGTAGCTTTGTACCTTGACTTTATTTCCATTTAATGAATTATGAGGATGTTTTCCTCTTAAAAAAAAACTATGGCTACGTTTGGTAGACTGTAATAGACATTGTAATATAATAGATATTCCTATGGCATAACTATTCAGTTGTTTGGTTATATTTTTATTACAATGAATAATTATTCCTTATGCATAGCTATTCTTCAAAATAAAGAATAACTATTCCTTATCAAAAGTACTGAATATCTATTCATTTACCTTATGTAATAACTTTTTAAAAAAGTTTCCTAAAAAGCCATTAGTTGCCACATCTTCAAAATGAAAGAAAATAAATTTTCCTTATTGTTAATTATTAACTCTATTTTGAACACCTTAAAATAAGTGTATTTTAGAAAATTTGACTTAAAATTAATTTAATTACACCTTCTTTTTATAATCTACTAAATTGTGGATGCATATTCAAGATTCTATTTCTAAATGCTCACCAAACTAATGAATAGTAATACTTATTACATTCCAACTTAATGTATTCCTTGTAATACTGATTCATATTCCCATGTAATAATTATTACAGTGTACCAAACGTGCCCATGTTCTCTTTATTTATTAGGAAAATTAGGCATAAGACATTTGATCATAATCTCAAAAGATAAATCAAGGCGAGCAGTACCTTCATCACTCTGTTGTGAACAAGTTTTATTTTATGTTTAGCTTATATTAGAGATGAACCAATTCTGTGGTTTACCAAATGTTGACTTACGAAGGGTAAACATTTATTACTCATCAATAATTTATCACAATTATTAGATTTTGAAATGATTTTTTTTAGCTTATATTAGAACTAAATTGTGGGTTCCCATTAGCTCAACTGGTAAAGTCTCTGATAGTTGAATAAGAGATCTGGGGTTCAATCCTTGCCTACACCAAAAACCGATTGGTGTCTTGGTCTGATGATAAAAAGCTATTATCAGAACTGGACGTTATAGGTTGAAACTATCTCAAAAAAAAAAAAAAAAAATAGAACTAAACTAATTATATAATTTATAAACACAAGTCACAAACCCACACAGTGTGCGGGAAATGAAATATAATTATTTATAATAGTATAATGTAAAATTTATAGGTTAAATAATGCATGTATTATTTCTTCTATTTTTATAAGTTTTATGTAATAAAATAAATAATGTATTTTGTATTCAACAGCAATATATATTGAAGAAGAATATGAAAAATGTAATTTAATAAAAATTTTAATTTACTGAATTATAATATTATTTTTTTAATATATCGTAATCAATTAACTGATTTGAACATATCCAAAAATATTTTTTTTTTAAATGTACACCCTCATTTCATGAAACACAAGTAATATGTTACTTTATGTTTAAATTACTATATAAGTTTAGAATTAAAGCATTTTTTGTTTCTTTCCAAATATAAGTATATAATGTCTATATTATTGAAACTTAGATTTTAAGGTAATTTTTTTTTAATATTTATCATGTTTATTGCTTTTTTTGGAATTACAAAGAGTCTATTTGCTGGACACACTTAATTAAGTTCGCATATTCAAATGTTTAAAAAACAAAATGTGGGTTTGGATACTGATCCATTCATGCTTGCATACCCTGTTTTGCCAAAAGAAATGAAGTCTTCATGGTCTTTATTTATTTAGGATACGTTTAGTAGACTATAATATAAACACTATAATGTAATAGTTATTCCAATGGTTTAGCTATTTAGTAGTTTGGTTATGTTTTTATTAAAGGGAATAATCATTCTTTAGAAATAACTATTCTTTAAAATGAGAAATAGTTATTCATCTCTAAAAAGGTTGTAATAGCTATTTCTTAGTAGATGTATTAATTTCTAAAATTAATATATTTCCAAATAAACAAACCTTCCATATGCACATAACAATTTTGAAAATAAAAAAATTATAAAAAATAACTAATCGCTCTTTCAAATTTAAAAAATATTATTATTTAGGATATATAATTATATGAGTAAGATATTTTCTAAAATATATCTTAAGTTTGATTTAAAATATTTCCATTCCATTGTCTACAAGATTCTATTATTGTGTTGTCACCAAACAAATTAATAGTAATAAATATTACATTACAACATCTTATATTCTTGTTGTAGGGATGAAAGGCCCGGATAAGGATATTGGGCCGTGGGCCGCACCTGAGGACATCAAAGAGCCCGAGGACAGACAAGTATTAGTGAAGGCAAGTAGATTGTTGGGCCGAGAAAGATGTTTGGTCATAATAAACAAGTGACGTTGTCTGAGGAGCCACCCTTCCTCGGCCAATAGAGTGGAAGCCTAAAGTTAGACAACCCATTTGTGATAAATCTGCGACCATACAATTGGCGTCGTCTGTGGGAAATTGAACACTCTTGAGCTTGTTCAACCATGGTGGGTTCAAGGCCAAACTGAGAAGAATATGTGGGATCACAACATCAAGATCATTTTCTTAATCTTGAACGAAGGAGAGAGAGATCGTGAAGTGAGTGTGCATACAACTCACACCAGTAAAAGCCAATCTAGAACTAGGAGTCATGTATCACATGGGAAGGATACTAGAAACCTGCAACTGGAGGTAGATCATTTACTCAAGAAATTACTTCCTAAGCAAAGAAGGGAGTCTCTATCGAGCTCAAGGTTCCCATCTGACGATGATGACAGTTATAGACCTAGATCCAGGACTCCTCCTAATGAGTCTTTCTCTTATAACGAGGAACGCCATCACAAGCACAAGAGTAGGAGCCTGACCTATAGGGGCTTAGGAAATGATGCTATGAGCAAGGCTCTACACCAAATTCCAAAGTCACTATTTACACGAAGGATTGAGAGGGCCAAGCTTCATCGCCGGTTCACACAGCCAACTTTTACCATGTATAATGGTAGGACGGACACAGTGGAGCATGTAAGCCATTTTAACTAGAGGATGGTAGTTCACTCGAGGAATGAGGCGCTGATGTGTAAGGTATTTCCTTCCAGTTTGGGGCATGTGGCAATGAGATAGTTTGATGGACTGGCGGAGGGCTCTATTAACTCCTTTCAAGCGCTTACCAGGGCCTTTGGGGCTTAATTTGTTACGTGTAGCAGGGTTCCTCGTCCCTTAGACTCCTTGTTATCAATGGTAATAAGGGAGGGGGAAACTTTAAAGACTTATTCAAATAAGTATTGGGAGATGTTTAATGAAATAGACGAAGATTTTGAAGATGTGGCTGTAAGGACGCTTAAGGTCGAACTCCCCACTAAAAATGAGTTGAGGAAATCCTTGACCAGAAAGCCTGCATGCAGCATACTTCAATTGATGGATTGTATTGACAAGTACAAACGAGTTGAGGAAGTTCAACAGTAAGGAAAAGGGAAGACCAAAGTGATCCCCCCTGATCGAAGAGATTTCAGGTATAATAACAACAGGGCCAGAAGGAACTTTCCAGGACTTTGAGGGCAGCTCACTGCACAGGTAGTTAACATAGTTTTCAGGGAACCTATGCACCAAATCCTTGACAAGATAAAAAAAATGAGCCATACTTTAAGTGGCCAAATAAAATGGGAGGGGACCCTTCCCAACGCAATCAAGGTTTACACTACCAGTATCATTAGGACCGTGGGCATACTACGGAAGACTGTAGAAATTTGCGGGACAATCTTGAGTAGCTGGTCAAGGTCGAGAAATTGAAGCAATTTTTGTTCCAACCATCAGCACAAGGAAGCCAGGTAGGACCAGTTCCTCAACGAGAGAACTATTTAAACCATCATTGGGACCAATTAATGTAATTCTAGTAGCTCCAGGTCGGGTGGGTATGTGTCAATTCGAGGTGATGTCTGTGTCAAATTCACACGCCAAAGATCCAGCCCCTGTGATAAAGAAAGTGAAAATGCAAGCTCGAACAGTTCTGAGTTTTTCTGATAAGGATAACTCCGGAACCCATTAGCCACACGATGATGCTTTGGTGGTTACCATTCAGATTGGAGGTTATGATGTAAGAAGGGTCCTGGTAGATCAAGGTAGTGGTGCAGAGATCATGTATCATGATCTGTATATGGGACTTAAGCTGAAGCCTGAAGATCTGGTCAGTAATGATTCCTCTCTAGTGGAATTTGATGGGAAGACTGTTGTCCCAAAGGGTATGGTTAAACTGCCTGTTCAGGTGGGCTCTAAAGTAATAGAGGTCAATTTCATTGTGATGGATGCTTATTCACCTTATATTGTCATTTTGGCAAGACCTTGGCTTCATGCTATAGAAGCTGTATCTTTGACTCTGCATTTGAATGTGAAACATCCCTCAGGGGACCAGGTTGAGGAGTTGATTGGAAGTCAGGTTATAGCCAGGCAATGCCTAGTTGCGGCTATTAGACACCAGTCCGAAGGTGAATCCTCGGCTACCCCAAAAAGGGCTTTGTAGCAATCAAAGGAAATAGAAACATCCTCAGACATTGTAGCTGAAGAAGTGAGGTACGAGAAGTTGTAGAAGGTTACTATCGATACTGATGCTGACAAATATTTTCAAGTGGGAGTTCAGCTACCTCCTTAGAAGAATGAGGAGCTGTTGGCTTTCCTTAGAAAGAATGTTGATGTGTGTGCTTAGAGTGCTTATGAAGCTCCCGGGATGGATCCAAATTTCATTTGTCACCATCTGAACGTCAATCCATCTGTTACCCCTAAGAAACAACCACCTCAATACTCTTCTAAAGAACATTTTGAGGCTGCCAAAGAAGAGGTGGTAAAGCTTAAGCATGCAGGGGCAATAAAAGAAGTTTTTTACCCAGAATGGTTAGCCAACATGGTGGTGGTGAAAAAGAAGAGTGGGAAGTGGCGAGTGTGTGTAGATTTCATGGATTTAAACAAAGCTTGACCCAAGGACCCCTTCCCAATACCCCAAATAAACCAGTTAGTGGACGTAGCGGTTGGTCATCCTCGAATAAATTTTTTGGATGCTTTTCAGGGGTACCATCAGATACCATAGCTCTGGCCAACCAGGAGAAGACTGCTTTTGTAACACCCATTGGGAATTATCATTATAAGGTGATGCCTTTTGGATTGAAGAATGCAGAGTCTACTTATCAGAGGATGATGACTAGAATATTTAAACCTTAGCTTGGCAAGAATATTGAGGTCTACATTGATGACATGGTAGTGAAAAGCAAGGTAGTGGCCGAGCATATGGGTGACCTCGAAAGTGTCTTTGAGGTGTTGAGAAAGCATAAATTGCACCTTAATGCTTCAAAATGTTCATTTGGCATCAGCTCAAGCAAGTTTTTGGGCTATATGGTCACCCACCATGGGATTGAATTTAACCCTAATCAGATTAAAGCAATCAATGATTTACAGCCTCCTTAGAATCCCAAAGAAGTGCAAAAGTCAATTGGAATGAACGTGGCCTTGAACAGATTTTATTTCTCGATCTGCAGATAGATGTAGGCCATTTTTCCTACTCTTGCACAAGTGGAAAGGATTTGAGTGGAGTGAAGAATGTGCCCGCGCTTTTCAGCAATTGAAGGATTTCCTTTCTCGGCCACCCATTATGTCCAGACCTGAAAAGGAAGAAGTCCTTTTTGCCTACATTGTCGTGGCCTCTCATGCAGTTAGTCTGGTATTGGTAAGGGTAGAAAATGAAGTACAACGGCCAGTTTATTATGTGAGTAAGTCGCTACATGAAGCTGAAGTTTGTTACTTACTCTTAAAGAAAGTCATTTTGGCTGTGGCGCATGCTACGCGAAAACTCCCTCACTACTTCCAAGCCCATACAATTATGGTTTTAACTTAACTCCCTACAGTCGTTGCTACGAAAAGCTGATTATACGGGGAGAATTTCCAAGTGGGGGACGATCTTGGGGGCATTTAACATAAAGTACATACCTCGTACCTCAGTTAAAGGGCAAGTTCTTGCGGATTTGGTGGCAGAGTTTACCAAGTCTCCGATAGAGGTAAAGGTCGAGGAACACAGATTAAAAGGAAAGCAAATTCTTGCAATTTCTCTACAGAGGCCCTCACCCTAGAAGTTAAAAAGAGGCACAAAAGTATGTTAAAAAGTGTGATCAATGCCAGAGATTTCTCCGAACATTCATCAGCCTAGGGGTGTACTCAATCCTTTGTCTAATCCATGGCCATTTGCTTAATGGGGCTTGGATATTGTAGGACCATTTCCAGGGCTGTGGGAAACTAAAGATGGCTTTTGGTCGGAACTGATTAGTTCACAAAGTGGGTGGAGGCTGAGCCATTATCCAATATTAGGAACATAGATGTAAAAAAGTTTGTTTAGAAGAATATTGTTACTTGATTTGGGATTCCTCATACCCTCATCTTAGACAACGGGCTCTAGTTTGATAGTAAAGCCTTCAAGCGATATTGCTGTGAATTAGGCATTAGGAACCGATATTCAACTCTAGACTATCCGCAAGGAAATGGCCAAGCTAAAGCAGTTAACAAAGTCATAGTGAATGGGCTTAAGAAGAGGTTAGATGAAGCAAAAGGTAGATGGGTGGAAGAGCTACCATATGTCCTTTGGACATATCGGACCACCCATCGTCAGTCAACTGGAGAAACACCCCTTTCAATGACATATGGGTCTGAGGCCATGATCCCTCTAAAGTCTAGGTTTCCAACACTAAGGACAAGCTTGTTTACCCCAGACAATAATGATCAGCTATTGAAGAGAAGTTTAGATTTTATTGATGAACAAAGAGAAGCAGTCGTGGTTCAGCTGGTGTATTATCATCAGAAGCTTAAACAATGGTATGATACAGGTATGAAAGCAAGGCCATTAGCAACAGGTGACCTGGTTTTGAGAAAAGTAGTGGGTACTGCAAAGAACCCATTGTGGGGAAAGCTAGGGCCCAATTAGGAGGGGCCATATCGCATCACCTTGATGGCTGGTATAGATGTTAGGACATATGTGGTTCACTTGTTAAGAACATATGTCATTATTTTATGTAATTGGCTAATCCTTTGAAAAAACACTTTACTTGTAATTGGGTAGATCTAGGATGTGTTGAAATACTTCAAGAAACCAAGTTTCAAGATCAAGTGTTGAAGCCTTCAAATCTGTCCAAGAAAACAAGCTGAAAGTGCAAGTTTATTAAAGCTTGACAGCTAGCATGTGTCGAGGTTTAGAAAGCTACTCAAGACCGTGTGCTCGACACCTGCTCGATAGCTGCTCGACAGCTTCTATCTGTCGAGGTTTACAAAAATCAGAATTTCTGATCTGATTTCTTGGGATCCGTGTTTATGTGTTTGGACCTTCTTTTCTCCTAACCCTAGACATATAAAATGATTGTTTTAAGGGCCGTGAAAGATTACACAAGTTGCACAAGCATTGAGCAAAGTCTGTTCAAGCAATTTGTGACTGGAGACAAAGTTTTGCCCTAGTTCATCTCTTCTAAAGAAGGTGCTGTGTATATGCACCTTTGGGTTTTGTGATCAAGCATCTTCTTAATCTTCATCGTGGATGAACTGAAGAAAAATATGCAACCAACAACTCTTTCTAGTTGGTGATTAAAGTCGCGTAATGGGATCCGTGCATTGGTTAGTCACGTACTTGGGAGCCGTGCATCAAAAGGGAAAATTGTCACTACAGAACAAGTCCAATTGGGTATTGAGGTAAGGGTTCAACTATAGGTTGGTAAGGTACTTGGGATTCCTTTACTTGTAACCACTTGTTGTGATAATAGTGGAATTTCGAGAGTGGTGACCTAAAAATCACCCGGTGGGAGTTTTTGCCGTCAAGTTTTCCCCATTCGTAAATAAATCACCGAGTTATTTATTTTCCGCTGCATAATTAGTTTATTGGTGATTTGTTTGTGCTACCACGCATTTTCATGTTAATTAACTTAATTAATTCACTTGACTAAATTAATTGGTTAATTGATCACAAGGGGTCAATTCGTTTTAGGTCTATCAATAGGTGCCTACTTTTTAGAAGATTTAGATGAAAATGTTGTACCACGTTCGTGAAATGTAAATAATCTACGAAGGTACTATTATTAATGAAAGGCAATCTTGCCATTTTATGTTTCTACTATTATATGTTTTATCCATATACATTTAAGTGTTAAACAGAACATCAGTCATGCCTGGTTCCTCGGACCACATACTTTGGGTAAATTAATACTTCCAATTATTTATTTAAGTGTTAAACAGAACCTCGGTCATGCCTAGTTCCTCGGACCATATACCTGGGATAAATTAATACTTCCAATTATTCATTTAAGTGTTAAACAGGACCTCGGTCATGCCTAATTCCTCAAACCATATATCTTGGGTAAATTAATACTTCCAATTATTCATTTAAGTGTTAAACAGAACCTCAGTCATGTCTGGTTTCTTAGACCACATATCTTGGGTAAATTAATACTTCCAGTTATTCATCTAAGTGTTAAACCGAACCTTGGTCATGTCTGGTTCCTCGAACCACATACCTCGGGTAAATTAACACTTCCTATTCACTTAAGTGTTAAATAAGAACATTGGTCATGCCTGGTTCCTCGGACCACATACCTTGGATAAATTAATGCTTCCCTATTTTTCTAAGTGTTAAACAGAACCTTGGTCATGCCTGGTTCCTCGGACCATATACTTTGGGTAAATTAATGTTTCCCTATTTCTCCAAGTATTAAATATAACCTCGGTTATGCTTGGTTCCTTGAATCACATACCCTGGGTAAATTAGAACTTGATTTACTAGTAATGGATAATGGAGACTCTTATTGCAGCACCCTAATTGAAGAAATCTCTGTGGGTATCAATTAAAGCATTTGAAAGTATATCCATGAAATATTCTTTGGTGATGAACATAATTTTATTACGCATTGCTCCTCAGATTATACACCACTGGCCTATTAGCATCGTGTGCATGAATAAGTCTCAGGTATATTAATGCCATTCAAAACTATTTGCTTCATTAAGTACTTTTTTGATTAATTGCTAGGACTTATGCAAGCATTTTGGAGTAGTGTTGTGCTATTGGACGGTCCCTGAAGGCTTATAGCTCAATTTCATAAGTTCCAAACAAGGTTATGACTAAGATAGGATTGTTAGCCACATGAGTTGTGCTTGAAAAGGAAAGCATATAGTAGTAGTACATGCACGAAGGAAACTACAACTTTTCATTAAGTCTTTGAATTTTTCCTCGGTGAAACAAGGGGAATACATTACTTTCATTGTCATTCTCTCTTAAAGCAACCCAAAAAAAAAAAAAAAAATCCTAATTGGTCTTTTAGATGGAGGAGGGTTGTTCTTCACTACTGATTAGGCCGAAGGTTTAGGTACTGTGGCTTGAGCAGCACCCTTTCCCTTGGGATCCTCTTTGGTGGTGGAAGGGAGTTTGGCTTGTCCGAGTATCTGGCCCTGGGTTGCCCCCTTTTCCTAGGAGGACTCCTTGGGCGCGAGTAGGAGTTTGATTGGCTCAGAGGCCTATTCTTTGGCTGGCTCCTTCTCCTTACCCATAGTGCTTGCTTGGTCAACCTCTTTAGAAGGTCCAGGAGTGACTGGAAGAGTGCTGGTGAGAGCAGCCTTACCAGACTTGGGCACTTTAGGAGCAACGTCTCCCTGAGAGCTAAGAGGGCTTGCTACACATAGGGCTGAGGGGTAGAAAACATTCTCTGTCTTTGTCAATGCTGAAGAAGCGTCTACCCTAACCCGATCTAGTGCCATGGTCCACATTTGGAGGTAGTAACCTCGGCAGACACCAGTGACTTGGGCCCTTAAGTTTTCTTCAATTTCTTTCACCCTAGTGTCATAGCCATCTTGCTCAACCTGAGCTACAGCCTCCTCTGCCTTTTTCATTTTTTCTTTTGAGCTTCTATTTGCTCTTTGGCAATTGCAAGCTGATCCTCGGCCCTTCGCAGCTACTAACACTGGTCCTCGGCCTGCTTCTCGGCCCCAGCTAGGGCAATTTCAGCACTCTTCCTCTCTCTATCTACCTTAATTAGTTTGGTGTTGAGATCTTTAATTCTTTTTTCGGCCACAGTGAAGGTCTCAACAGCAGCTATGCACCGTGCCTCCTCCTCTTTAAATTGGTGGTGGGCATCATCTACCCACTCCTCGGCAATGTTGGTTGTTTGGATTGCTTGTAAGAAAACATCAAGGTAAACTCTCTAGATACAAGAGGAATGTGTATGCTTGTTACAAATAAGAGATTGAGGGGCTTACCATGGCTAAATCCCTCTTCAAAGTTAGCAACATTTCGTGCTTCTTAAGGGTCCTCAAATCAGCCATGTCTTGAGGCAGGAACAAAGGCTGTTTAAGCGCATTGGCCACATAGCCCGCTTTGCGTTTTTGAAAATCCCTAATAGAGGAATCTAAAGGGAGTGGAGCTCCATCCAGCTCCAGTGGGGGGTTCCAGATTTAAACTCTAGGGTGACACTCGGACACCCTCTCTACGACCGTGCCCTCGTTAAAGGGCTTTCTTTGCACCCCCTTGGCAATTTTTGCCCCTTTTTGGGGTTCAAGCTCTTTGATGGGCACTAACTCGCCCTCCTCAGACACCTCCTTACCATTTTTGTTGCGCTTCCTCTTCTTATCCATTGGTCCAGAAGGGGAAGTATATACAGGGAGGGGAGTTGAGGTTAAGTTCGTATGGCCACCTCAAGGACAAACCCTCTTGCATGTGATTCGAGGAGCTCTAACAGGCTGGTCTTCGATTTCCTTTGGAGCACCATAGCTTCAGGAATGTTGGAAGGCTCCTGATTGCTGCTAACTTAAGTAGGGGGTAAGTGGAAGGTAGCGAGGGGGGACTCTACAGGGAAGGACTGATCAAAAACTCCAAAGTCCTCATCGGTATCCTCGCTGGAGTCTACGACCTCTATTACTTTGGTTGCTTCTTCCTCGGGAGCTAGGTTTGAAAAGGTCGCTTCTTCCTCGGGAGCTCGTTGAGGGGGCAATTCAACTAGATGGTTGCCCGCGAAGGAGGACCGTTGAGAAAACTGGGAACAGCGATGTTAATCTAATGTAGCCGGGGATCCTTCGCCTTGATGATGTATTTGGAAGTTTATGGATATCGGCTTGTACCCAAGGATGACATAAGCTGCTCGTAGTTGCCCGTCAGTATGAAGTAAAGTCTCAGACGTAAGAATCCTTGCCAGATCAGGTTCGTTGACAAGATTGAGATTAGGGTCTATGAAGTTCTTATTTGCAAAAAAATCCCATGAATGAAAATGTCGTTAGAAAGGAAATTCGTTAAGTAAAGGAGAATTAGCCTACGAATTGTAAGAAAAGGAACAAGAGACTATGGGCGTAAAATGTGCATTGTTAAAATAGGGAACCTAAGCCTAAGTACCCCACCTAGTTTCCCCTCTCGTGTTGGACAATGAAGTCCATCATGCCATTCACTCGAGACAATCAGAAAATCTTAGTTCATGCCCTTGTTAGTTTCAAGAAGACACAAGATGAGTCTGACTTCAGGGACCCTAGTCTTAAGGTAGTAACCCGTGTTCTTAAGGAGCTGGCAGTTATACAGCCAGATAACATCGTGATGGGTAAGGTTTACACCCATCTTCTTATTAAGGGCGTCTACGCTACCTAGTATCCTAAGCATGTTTAGGGAACACTGGGTCGGGCAGAGTCTGTGGGCAATCAAGAAATCCCTAGTTACTCTACCCATAAGGATCCTCATCCCTCCCTCTATGAAGGTAATCATAAGGATTACCACCTCTCCTTTTGATCTCAAGGCATGGCATTCTCCCTGAAGGCAATGCCTAATGGAAACCCCAACTGGTATGTTATAACGAGCCTTAAGTCTCTCTATGCCCTCTGAGGTGTCTACCAAGCTAGCAAATCTACCCATCTAAGACATGAGTGAAGGATGTTAGAAGAATACGGTGAAAATAAGAAGGTCAAGGAAGAAAAAGTCCTAAAAATAAGTAGGTGGGCTAAAGGTTACCTACAAAAATATGGGAAAAAGCACCTCGGACTAGTTCTTAAGAGTTGAAGATTCAAAAAGTGAGGCATCTAGATTTTTTGAGCAATTTATATAAGAGGGGAAAGTAAGCTGGAAAGAACCTACTCAAATCCCTATAGAAAATCACCACCGTAAGATTTTCATCACACCGTAGAACGTGGGGGACAAGGCGCCATATAGAGTAAATGCTGAAGCGTCCAATATGCCGAAGCATTAGGAGCGTGCTTATTGCAAGTGAAAAGACACTCACAGGGGTGGAAACATCATGAGTGTAGGAAGTGCAGTAACACAAGGTCGAAACCCATTTGTCTCTTGAGGGAAAGAAAGAACAGAGTTTCGAAGGGCTATTGTAGGGATGAAAGGCCCGGATAAGAATATTGGGCTGCTAGGCCAAGAATGTATTGACCCCTTTAGTAAATTAATCAATTAATTAGTCAAGTGAATTAATTAGATTCAATTACATGCAATAAGCATGGTAGCACAAACAAATCACCAAATAACTAAATGTAGCGGAAAATAAATTTGAAACAGGTGATTTGTTTAAGAATGGGAAAAACCACCGAGGCCAAACCCTATCGGGTGAATTTAAGGTCACCACTCCCGAGAATCCACTATTATCAAAACAAGCGGTTTCAAGTAAAGGAATCCCAGTTTCTTATACCAACGTACAGTTGAACCCTTACCCCAATGCCCAATTGGACTTGTAATGTAGTGACAATCTCTCCTTTCAATGCACGACTCCAAGTACGTGACTAACCAATCGATGCACTGATCCAAGTACGTGACTAACACACCAACTTGAGAAAGATGTTAGCTACAAAGTTTTTCAGTTCATCCACACGATGAAGATCAAGAAGCTCCTTGGTTACAAAACCCTTGGCGCACAAACGCAGCAGCTGCTTCAAGAGAAAGATGAACTAGGGCAAATTGTCACTAGTCACAATTTGAGTAAATAATCACTTTGCATCAAGTTGCATCATCTTTAACGGCCTTTAAAATAATCCTTATATATATCTAAGATTGTGAGAAAAGAAACTCTACACAAATAACTTAGATACGCATGAAAAACATATTTGAAAATCTTATTTTCGTAATTCTCGATAGATATAGCTTCTGTCGAGAGCTGTCAAGAATCACATATTAAATCTCGATAGATACATCTGTCGAACTATTTGTCAAGCTTTAATGAACAGCACTTCTTCACTTGATTCTTGGACAAATTTTCATTGCTTCAATATTAGATTTGAACTCTTGTTCCTTGAAGTATTAAACACATCTTAGATCTACTCAATTACAAGTAAAGTGTGTTTTGTCAAAGGATTAGCCAATTCTATATGACATATGTTCTAACAAGTTCTACATATGTCCTAACATGGGCCGTGGGCCGCACTCGATAACCTCAAAGAGCACGAGGACAGATAAGTATTAGTGAAGGTAAGTAGATTGTTAGGCTGAGGAAGTGTTTTGGTCATAATAAACAAGTGACATTGTCCGAGGAGCCACCCTTCCTCGGCCAACAGAGTGAAAGCCTAAAGTCCAACCACCCATCAAGTACTGGGCAGTGGGCAACCGTGCTTGGAGTGATAAGCTTCAGAGAGAGGTGAGTCAACAAGGAATTGAGAAATATCTGGGAAGAAAGCTACTACCACCGTATTGAATGCTCTACACCTAACCAACTGGCCGCATTAATGTGGAAGTGATATCTGAACAGTGACTTCTAGCCTTACAGCTACCCACAAAGACTTCAGAAAGGTGTTGATGTGACAAGTATCAAGGAGATTAGCAATTTGATCTACACGTGGAAGGTTAAGATGAAAGAAGGGCAAGGAGTATAAAGGGAGAAGGATTCCATTACAGAAAGGGGCATGAGAAAAAAGGAAGAAGACCACTTTGTAATCAAGAACTGGATAAGTTTGAGAGCTAAATATAACACATCATCCTCGGTCAAGACCGAGGAGAGTTTTTCTTTTCAACTTATTCATCTTAGTCATTCCAACACCAAACTAGCCTATTGTGATTCACATCTAACCCGTTGAATGTTCAGTAATAAACCCACTCTCTAACAAATTTATTGTTGTGGGCCTATTAGGCCATTGTCCAGACCTTTTGGGCTGTGGATAAATCTGCGCCCTTACACTTGTAATACATATTCTTATTCCTATATAATTACTGTTACAATCTACCAAATGCGCCCCTTACTTTGTTATCAATTTGATAGTCTTCCTTTTGGATGGAAGATACCTAGAAAAAAGAGAAAGGCATCTTTTGACAAAAGAAAAAGAAAAAGAAAGATTTGTTGACTTTGACCCACAACAGTTAAAGGTGTGATTCATGAATGCTCAGCCTTTTAATCAAACAATTACATGGGGAAGGGTTTATCTTTTTAGTTATAAATAATTGGGTTCGTCTGCATATATATATTAAAATAAAATCGTTACATTTAATTATATAAAAAATTTATTGTTGTTTTGCTAAGATGATTCCTGGAAGAAAAGGGTCACTTACACACCTACTATATTTAAAGGAAAATAAAAAGGGGTTCAATTCAGGGATGGACCCAAGTGGGGGCCTAAGGGGGGCCCCGCCCCCCCTGGGCCTAAAAAAAAAAAAAAAAATTAGTAAGTAAATTTTCCGAAAAAAAAAAAAGAAAAAAAGAAGACTTGGGCCTCCCTCCAAAAATCCTGAACCATCCCACTGAGTCAGCCAGCCCATGTAAATGTATTAAAAAAAAAAAAAAACAGAGTAAACCCACTAACGAATTGAAAAAAAAAAAAAAGAGAAAGCCAAAGGCGAGACAGACTTAGAGAGTAGAGAGTAGTACATAGAGAAACTGAGAGAGTGAGAGGCGAGAGAGACCCATCTTGCCGCCGCCCACACTGTGACGCTACCACCACGCGAGAGAGATCCATCTCGCTGCCCACACCGCCATCACACGAGAACCATCTCGCAAACCGTCCAGTCCCTGTTAGTTGTTGCCTGTCGCAAACCCAAACGGCCACTCACCAACGCCGCCACGCCGACGCGAGACCCATCTTCCCGCCGGTTGCTCGATATGTCCAGCCTAGCTTCGTTGCTTTAGCCTTCACAGTTCACAAGTATTTAATCTATCCTTCAAAACCTAATATAATTTTTGATTGTTTATCAATCTCAGAATCTTACAATCTGTGCTTGTGGACTTATGGTATTTGTGTTTTTACTGATAGTGATGAACTGATGTTGGTGATTGTGAATTGAATCTGTGCCTGTGGTGTTTTTTTTTTTTTTTTTTTTTTTTTGGCTTTTTGGCTTTGTGACTCTCTGTCAAACTGTGTTTGTGACTCTCTCTCTTATATTATATAGATAAGAGAGATAGAGAGAGAGAATATATTTGATTGTTTGTTGACTGGTAGTTGGGCAATAATAGGGATAAGTGAAGTGATAGAAAAAAAAAAATGGTAAAGTTAGGAAAAATTTTTGCTGGTAGTGCATAATAAATTCATAATGTGTAGTGGGACTAGGTGAGGGTCAAAATAAGGAGAGAAGACAAAGACAAAGAGATAAATAAAAGCAAAGATACAAAGACCAAAGATAAAAGAAAAAAACAAATCATATAATATAGTAAATTGTCACATAAATTTAAGAAAATAACAGTGATCCACTTGCGCCTGTTGTTAACTCATAATGCTAAATTAGATAAATTTATAAATTGAAAAGAAGTGAAAAATACTAAATTTATATATTGAAAAGGATATAGCTTTGACATTTAGTTTGGATTCAATCATAGATGATTTTGAAGATTTAAAAGAGCATCAAGTTCCCTTTTCATAGATGATTGTATTAAGAAGAAATAGTGTTTCGTGTCTTTTGTTTTTGTTGGTAGTTGATTGTATATTAATATATTAAGAAACAATAGTTTTTGTGTATTTGTCTTGATTGATAGTTTTTCAATACTATATGGATGCGTATTTGAAAAAAAAAATTCGCTTAACTCCGCCCCCCCCCCCCCCCCCCCCCCCAACTTGAAATGCTAGGTCCATCCTTGGTCCTATTGTTAGTAGGAAATAAATACCTGCTTTCAAGAATAATCAATTAGTCTAGTAAGAGAGAAAAAAGAAAAAAAAAGAAAAGGTTGGAAGGCAGCGTTGTTTCATGCTGCTTTTGAGCATTACAACCATGGCTGCAATTCCTTGAATCTGTAAGTTTTCACTTTTCAAACGCATCTATCTCTTTCATTTATCTTTTCTCAAAAAAATCCATGTTAAATCATATTCTTCTTCCCTAGTTATTTTACTTTCCACACACATGCTTCAAATTGTTTTTCTACTAATTTTTTTTTATCCTTATTTTGGTTCAAGATTTACCAACATATTTCCATCGGCTTCAATGAGTACTCAAGGAGCCACTACAAAAAAAAGGGGCTATGGCCGCGGTTTTAAAACGCGGCTATAGGTCACAAAAACGCGGCCACAGCCTGATTTGGCCTATAGCCGCAGTTTTTTAGGCCGCGGTGGTAAATATGGCCTAAAACCCATGACTATAGGCCTGAGAGGGTCTATGGCCACATTTTCTAACCGCGACCTAAGGACCAGCCCTTTGGCCGCGGTTTAAGCGTGGCCTAAGGACCAGCCCTTTGGCTGCGTTTTAAGCGCAGCCTAAGAGCCAGCATTTTGGCCGCGTTTTAAGCACGGCCTAAGGACCAGCCCTTTGGCCGCGTTTTAAGCGCAGCCTAAGGACCACCTCTTTGGCCGCGTTTAGAACGCGGCCTAAGGACCAGCCCGACATCTACACACTAATATTGCAGCCGCGTTTTTAAACGCGGCTATAGGCTTCTTTTTTTTCTTTTCTTTTCTTTTCTTTTCTTTTCTTTTTCTAGGCCAGATGACGAATGCAAATACAAAACGCTACTATAAATTTGTCAAACGCTACTATAAAAACCTGTCACACACACAATTCTAACTTATTATTCTAGCAAAATTTTGGAATTTTCTCAAGTTTATAAACTGCAAAAGTTTATTATAGCAAAATTGTAGTTCAATACAACAAAATAGGCATCAATTTTATACCTCAACTGCAAAAATTATACACATGACTATTTCTAACTTCCTATAGCTATCTCAGATGCTTCTAGGGGTGCCTTGTCTACATGTGGGGCATCGGTTTTGTACTCAATTTATGTCCATAGTGGCACTGCAAAAATGTAAAACACAACAGTCAGCTATTTCGAGCCACTAGAGGGAACTCCAAAATATATCTTTATAGAAATATTCATATAAGTTAGCATGATTGCCATAAAACTACCTCAGCATATAAAATTGAAAATTGAGTAGATGGGCTCTGTCGAGGCAAAACATTTCCTCATATGTATGATTTCCATCCTGCAAGCCTGCATGCAAAACCATCTTGCCTTCATAGTCCGAAGCAAAGCCATCATCCAACTACACCAAGAAGTTTATTAACCTTTTATTTTGTGGAACAATCCAAATATCATTAGAAAATCTAGAGTTATCCCAATAAATAAAAAACCATTATGCAAGAGCAATACAAATCCGATCTTAAGAAGCATCCGATCTTAAGAACAGTAGTTTTCTTCCTAAACATGTAAGCATACTCGGAAACAAACTCATCAAGAGCAATACAAATTCCATAGAAAGTCAAAAGCACCACAAACTCGTCTTTCATTCTGTTATAATTGTAACAAAGTAGGAAGAGCATCATTTGTGCTCTTCCTAGAAAACTTAGCAAGTATAAACAATGGATGAGCATCATTTGTGCAACCAAGTTATAGCCTACTTCAGAGTGATACGAATTCTTTTTTTTTTTTTTTTTTTTTTGCTATAACAAAATGCTATTCATAAGCATCATGTGTGACTTTATACACTGATGCCTTTGATGAAATTCGTTACCAATTTTTTTGGGGGGGGGGGGGGGGGGGATAATAAGCAACTAATCTTAATCTTAGGAAATTTGGCTCAGTCATTTGCAGCAAGCATGCAACATTCACATTGTAATGGCATGGTAAAAGCAAAGTTATAATGAACACTTTGCAGGTATAAAGAGTCCAGGACTCAACTCAACTAACGGGCATTTACAGATTTACGTGTGAAGTTCCTTTTCAGCATAATACATCCTCGGTTCATATTTATCTGCTACAGCTGCCATATCTTCCCCCATCAACTGAACTTGAGCTACAGTGCAAAGAAATAGGAAAATTGAATGATGTGGAAAAAAGATAACTCACTCTTTAAGTCCACATGCAGCTGTTTTGATGTAAATTTACATCAAAACAGCTGCATGTGCTCAAACAGGGAGGCAGCGTGCTCTTTGGAACTATAAATGAATAGAAGACGTATAAAAAATTGCATAACCAAAAGATGCCCTTAAAAGCTGAAGCACAGACAGCCACACAAAAATCAGATGCCAAGACAAACCTCTCAATATTTTCATCAGGGGAAAAGTATAGAGCAATGTCACGAAGATCAGGACAATCATTCTAAAAACTCAGAGGCTCTACGACTGATGGAGGGTGGAAGTCGAGCCTTGAACCCACCCATAAAGTTTTTAGGTGTAGAATTAGTAACAAAAAATCATCCCTAGAAGAAAGAAAAATCTTGCATGACTCACAAATCCAATAGAGAAAAAAGAGGAAATGTTTGCCATGTACATCCTAAGAAACATTCTTTTTATGATTGAATGAGTTCCAACATCATGAAAGAATAGATTATATACAAAATAAGAAAAGATTGGTTACCGACTTCCAGGTAGCATGTGAAGTAGGGAGATAATCGTTGTATAGCTTGAATATAGGTAAAATATTCAGCAACTCGCTTTTTTCAACATCAGAGTTCTTTTGTTCAGCAACAACTTGGGACTTACCACCTACAAAATACAGAAACAGCGATAACTAAGAGCAATTAGGTTACCAAATTGTTATATTGCCTACTACAGTCCCAACTATAAACCCAATTTCAATAACACAAAAGCAACAAGCCACAGGTTCAAGTCCCTGAATCAGCCCCTGCAAAAGTGGGACTTTGTGCACTAGGTACAACTCTTTTTCTATCTTATTAATGCTCTTTTACTAGAAGACTGGGGCAGAAAGTGTTATAAGTGAGTTTTTTTTAAAGGTTGTTGAATGGATGGGTACTAGGGGATTCATTCACTTTATACAAGCTTATACAAACTTGCTTCGGCTTCTTTCACGTATCATGTCTGGCTTTAAAGAACTACAAGAGTTCACAATGGTCTGATTCACAAAGAGGAGAAGATCATGGGTTAATCATGAACGATGTTAGAGCTAGAATGGGAGTATGCAATGGGTTCAAAAAAATTGAACAATAGGGTACTGTCTAGTTATTTGGATATATGTTTCTTAATTATAGAATCACCATCTAGCAGTTTGGTATTGTGTTCAGCCGTTGTTGATGCTTGTCATTTGATTGCTTCTAATTTTTCATGTAAGGATCTTTCTTTTGTTTCTGATCAATTTAAACATCTTTCTTGATTGTTTAATGAAAGTATCTCATTAAAAAAAAAAAAAAAAACTGATACCTGCTCTAGCCATGTCAGAGCAATCTATTGTCATGGTTCTCATTGTGATGTCCTTCCCATCAGCTTCTGGCAATACCATCCCACTTGACAAACATGATTTACAAATCCAATCTTCTGGAATATCATGGAGAACAACCGGTGTGCAATAACTGAAAATGGAGAGATCATAATGACAATCTTTGCACCATATTTATCAATTGAAAAGCATATAATTAAAGAGTTAAGGCATGATACAAATCAAAAGAATGAACCATAAAAGGTACTTCAAATTATGAAACGGTAATATTCATTTATTTCAAACTTACAGTCAATACAATGCATGGCTTCACTATTTAATCCTCTTGGTTGTTCTTCTAGAAGAGATTCATCTAACGAAGAGTCCTCATTGTGATGGAGCGCTACCCTAAATATATTAAACACATCATATTAGTAGTACATAAAAATGAGAAGCAATTAACACGCAATTTTCAGTAAATTAATTACAACATTGAAAGTACCAGAGATCCTGAAAGAGTATTTAGAAATGGCTGCAATTGGTCTAAGATGTTTCTCGTTGAGTCGGCTACTGCTTCGGTGATTTCCACCTTATGCCGCACATGTAATTCGGCAATTTCCTTCTTATGCTGTGCATGCATGTCAGCGATTTGCTCCTGATGCCTCCGCTCTGACTAGGCAAGTTCGTCCCTCAACGAATTTTCCAAGTCAGTCATCCGCTGGGCCGTTTCACTGGAGGACGGTGGAGTCGATGTATAACATGGAAGGTTGGACCCACTACTTCCTGATGGGGTTGGTCCAAAACCGACCTCTCGTACACGTCCACAACGTTCTTTCCTCATCACTTGTGCAAACGCATCAGTTTTTGACCATAGGATTCCTTGGTGACGCTCTCCTTCTAGTGAGCCACCATTGTTTAAAATTTCAGCCATTTTCTTCTGTTTTCATACAAGAACCAAATAACATATTACTTGCTACAAACAATTCACGCACAAAATACGAAAGAAATAGGGTACGATATAAGGCTTACAATCTTATCTTCCATGTCAGTACTAACAGGAGTCCCATCTTTCTTGGAGTATACTTTCATGAAAACAACTGCACGCTCCACTGCTTTCCCACTTTCTTTTGCCTACATCATACTCAACAATCTCATTTTAATAATGAAAATTTATGTTCGTGATATGAAGCGGCAATTGACAACCAAAACATAGCAAATGGAATTTGGGACATGTGAGTTGTTTTCTTTATGTGAATTCTTAGTATCAACTGGTTTTTGGTCCCAACACTCTTAACATTCACTACAATTAGTTGTGACAGTGGCTGAAATAGTCCCTAGCTAACGAATTTATACTAATGACGCAAGCAATGGTAAACATTACATACTAACTCTGTACAGTATCCTCAGATTCATCAGTAAATTAGTTTCATCAAGCTCTTTACATTTATTACTTTTGAATCTAAAATAGTAGAATATTAAAACCCTAGCTAGTTGTTGTATAATGCATTTCTTACCATATTGTCAGCAATTTGGGCAAAACTTATAGGCCCTGACCTCGCTATGTCCTTCTGAAACGTACAACTTCTCTTGTTCTTATTAACTAATGTCTACAAACACATTCCCGCCAACAAATTAAAACGAAGAAATTAGTTACATAAACTGTACTCGGTAAATTCAAATACCCCATCATATGTATATTATAAATAAAAGATAATAGAGCAAGAAAATAGTTGAACCTGCGTATCTGGATGAAACCAATAGTCAACTAGCTCCGCATACTGCTGCGTGTCAGCCCATCCTGGTATTTTTGCAAGGACTTCTTCTTTGGACGCACCTTTTGGGTAGCATTTCTTTTTCAACTTGGTACGTCGGTTCCTCCTCAGTTCCCCTAGTAGGTGCATTGCCCACGTCATTTGATTAGCTGGGCGGATAATTTCTGGGCTAATGATCCACTTTTTCTGAAATGCAAAAAATGAGTTAGCATAGTGCAATAGTCCACCCTACTGAACATGCCATTTAGCACACATACAGTTGTACATAACAATTAAAAGTAGCGTAATATAGCTATAGATTGAACAAGTCTGAATTTCTAAGCAAAATGAATTGGATGGTTAACTCTCATTTAATTAAACAAAAACCTAAAGACTTCTCCTACTTCCTATTTCCTAATGATATCCACTAGAAGGTGTTCTGTGACATAAATCTCATTGGTATGAATTCTTTGTTCTTGTATAAAGTTGAGTCTTATACTTCATAATTGATTTATGCTAAATCAAAGAAACCATCTTCTATTGCATGTGTCACCATCAGAGTAAGACCAATCATGCTTGTTTTTCACATGGATTTTCCACATTGGTCCAAACCGTGAACATGCATGGCAATAATTATACACAAGCACAAATTGGCAGCAACCACAATCTGATTTTGCGGTTGGTACTGAACTACTATAGACAATGGCCCATTTTAGAAGAGCAATGTGTTCAAACATAAAAAATTTCACAATATTTTTCACAATAGCTAAATTAGCAAGTTTGGTTCTTATTTAAACCCACCATTGATATTATTATTTAAACCCAACAATCTATAAACTATCTCATTTTAGAAAGTTGAGTGGCTTGAATCAAATAAATGATGACAAGCATCTTTTTTTCATTGACAAAAAAATCATCTATGTTCTTTCTCCTTCACTTTCACTTTTATGTCTCCCATGACATTTCACTCTAAAACAAATGATGGTTTTCCTTCCCAATATTTGCTCATGTCTCTTCTCTTCATTCTTAAATTAGAAGTAAGGAAAAGAAAAACAAAATGAATAGAAAATAATAATTTTCACATTGTAAGAGAATTTTTTTTTTTTTTTGATGAAAACATTGTAAGAGAATCTTAATGGAACTCTTGCTAGGAAAAGTATATGATGCCTTTAACGCTATGACAATTGAAAGGCCCACTTATCTTGTTGAATCATTCACCTTAAGTATAAATGAAATATGAGGCTATGAAATGTACATATATCGAATATTAAAAAAGTAAAAAATTAAAATATATATATATATATATATATATATATCCAACTTTGTTTCACTTTTAATGTTCCACTTTATATTTTGTAAATTGTATTATTTTATTTCTGTAAATTATATTATTTTATTTCTATAAATTGTATTATGTTATCAAAATTCCATATGTTTGGATACTTTACAATGGAAAAATAAAAAGATGCGTTACAACTTGACAGACTATGATTAATAGAACTAAAAATTAAATAGTTCAACACTCAATTCATGACCAAATGATTTTTATATTCAACTTAAATGAGTCGATTTGGTGGAATTCGACATGTTTCATAGTGCATTGAGCATATTAGGGCATATATATATGGGTCAACTAACTCACAAATATTTCAATGATAAAGACAAACAAAGTATGCTAATACCTGAATCTCTATCCAGGCATCTTCTTTGTGGTTAGGAGGGACACGCGTCCAATTCAAAGGCATAAGTGGGCAGTAGGCAGGGCAGAGGCAAAAAGTGCCCAACCACCTTATGAATGTCTGTCCGCTCTCCCCAAGCGGTTGGCCGGCTGCATTTAACGGCAAGTCAATTTTCTTATCTGGTGGAAGTGTCCATATTTTTTGCATTAGCGTTCTCCCACGCTTTTTAGTCCCATTACTGGATCCGAGGGTTTCTTGACCCAAATCCTCTGCACGCACATTACTGGTTTCTTGGGTTTGTTGAACCAAATTTTTTGCATATAGTAAACCGCCATTAGGAATGAAATTTCAAAGTTCACAATTAGACAGAAGTTACTGTATATAGCTCAAGTGCACACTCTTAACATGATAGTGATGTTCGTAAATCATGGCATGAATTTAAAAAAAGCAATGGGTAGCCTTGCATTGTTATCTCAAGAACATAATAAAAACCATGTTTCAAAGCAGCAAAGTATACTGATTTTAAAATCAGGCTAATAAGAGAAAGGGAGAATAGTATCTTTTTTTTTTTTTTTCCCTTTTTCTGAGAATGGGGGAGAATAGATTCTCTATAGTAATTGTAATAAAAATTGAAATTACTCATATGAGTAATTTATAAATGCATCTATACATTATTCAATTACGATAAAGTTTTTGACATAAACGAACAATGGTAATAATTGAGTAAAATTTCCTAACTAAAAATTCAAAATGTCTGTAGACACACATAAGTTATTTTAATATTTATTTCTTTTTCATATTATTTCTAAATTAGCCTAACACTTCACACATAGACATCGTTTTCAATTCTTCTATGGCTACAACAACTCAAAACAATGTTATGAAAATATGGTTCTAAATTTGTCATAGCGTACAAATTAAATGCATTACATGGTATCCTTAGCCCAAATACTACTACATTTTCCACAGATGAAACTCTATTAAAGTTTCAAGTAGCTTACACAAATCTAGAATTTAAAGCCTACTTTCATTACATACAATTGTTAGGTTAAATTACAAATTACATCATCTAAGTTTGTCATAAGTTCAATTTAGTCTTCTAACTTCTACGATCTTTTTAAGTTAATACGATAACTTTTACGTGTATTCCATGTAATTCGTGTATTCAGTTTGTCACAATCACATGGTATCATTAGGTGTCCTTCAAGAGTATTATTTTGAAAATGCAAAAGTGCTAAATTTATATCATTTTCGGACACTTGACGCCTAATTCTATGAAGAGAAGTGGATGAAATGAACACACTTAAAAGATTGATTGAAATATCCATGTCGTATTTATTCTCAAACGTTACATTTCAAGACATGTCAACTACCGGGAGAAGGGGGTTGGGTCTCATCATCATCACTTGCATCCCCTATTGCTTGGTCAGCCACAAGGGCAGCCCTTAGCTCGTCCTGCACACTCTGTCGTGAACGTGACGATCCCTCACCAACTTCAACAACGTCAATGGAAATTCCCTTTGCATTCCTACAGCCAACAACAGAAAAATTATGCATCCAGTAGTAAATATCAAACGTGTCATTAACAATCAACGTGTAAACTACCTGGGGGTGCAGTACCAGCATCACGAGCATCCGCTCTTCCTTGCGGTGCAGTATAGGTGGCTTCCAAGTTCTCCTCCCCCCTCTGTCGTGAACGCGAGGGTCCTTCGCCAACTTGTACAAGCGGCAATCGACGTTTCTTCCCCATTCCTGCGTCCAAAAACTTTACCACACAGAGAAAATGTTAATTATAGACAACATAAAAGCTTGCATACAATGTAAGTGAAAAAGACAAAGTAAAATAACTCATTTTCACATCTAACACTATATACAAGCATATATCCAAGTTTAAGAGCTTCTGTTAGCCAAACACCACAACACAAACTGAAACCCTAACACCACACAAACTTATATCTAAGTTGATAAGAAATGAATTTCAAATCCAATAGGTAGCAAAGTTTATAAGGAATTGAATGCATAATAAGTACAAATTATAGGAAATAACAATAGTAAGAGGAATTAACAAATTCATCAAATACTACACAGATGCATTCCAACTAATTCATAAATGGATACACCACTAAACTATTACACTACTCATCGTCGGTGTACTCGTCCTCATTGTCACCTTCATTGTCGGACTCATCGTCAATAAACTCACAATCGTCTAAGTTGTTTACTTCATGACGATCTCTTTCAGCAATGATAGAGGCATCAATTGTCATTCCCTCTACATCATCCCGAGCCCAACCAAGGTTCTCACTCACAACCTCATTAGTGCTTATATTGTACGGAACATTCTCAGAAAAACTATATGTGTCATCCTCATCACGTTAGGGACCAATACCAGCATCGAACACATCCCTAGCTTTAGTTTTGACAACATACCAATCCTTCTGCCTTTTATCTTCCACATAAAAAACTTGTGTAGCTTGAGATGCCAACACATATGGTTCATCCATCATTTTATCCCCACCATGTATGAAGTGTGTAAAGTTCACCATAGGAAACCCAAATTCATCAGTCCTATATCCTCTCCTATTTTGGTCATCAACCCATTTACACTTGAATAACACATGTTTGATATTGTCAGAATAATTCAACTCGATTATATCACTTAAAACACCATAGAACATAATGCCACCATCAGTAGCGACACTAACTCCACTATTCTGCGTTTTCCTGTTTAATAAAAATTTAGACCCCTTAAAACAACCAGATTGGTTAGCCTAGTTAATTAGCCAAGTTGTTCCTTAGTCAAATTAAGCAATTCTAGGTTAAAGTAATCAAATAATCATATCAAACATATAAAGCAGCGGAAATATAAACAACACAGTGATATGATCACCCAGGAAACCACACGGTAAAAACCTGGGGAGGATTTGACCCACCGATCCTCAAGGCAAACCTGAATCCACTATGAAAGAATCGAAGTTCATACAAAAGGACTTACAAGCTCCCCGCTCGACTTCCTAATGCTACCCACCAGTAGAACTTACTGACACGACCACGTGCAAGCTCCGAATCCACGGACTCCTTCTTTCTTGAATTCTTCAATCAGCTACAAGCACCCACACTTGATATTCTTTAAGCTTCAATGGTAGCAACCGAGTTGATCATCAAGATGTTGAAGTAATCTCTACCTTGAAAACCCTAAGCTTTGTGTAAAGGAAAGCTCCTCTAGATCTCACAAGAGATTTACACAAAACCGCAATGTATGAGCAACAATACAACTGGAGCAACTCTTAAAACGTGGCTAGGGTTTTTCTTTATATACCTAGAGTAAAAACAGAAAACCCAAAACGTTTAATGAGTTAGGGCTGAGCTGGAATATTCTGCAGAAAAAAATTCTGCCCGAGATTCGATCGATCGAGCCTTTCCTTCGATCGATCGAGCCAGGCCGAAATGCACCAATGCATCTGCAGCCACTCGATTCCAACTTTACATGAAAGACCCAACTTTGAGCAAGTCTAAACAAGACTAAATAACCTGTTTTGATCGTGGTTTGCCAACAATAAAAATTAGAGTTCTAAATACATAAAATCCTAAATCTTTAGAACCTAACAAACTCCCCCTTTGGCAATCCGTGACAAAACACAAACTAAAAGCTCAAAGTTTACAATTTAAAAAGCCCTTTACAAAAATAAAGCTCATAACAATAAATCCAATCTTAACTACTATCCATCAGTTGCAAGTGTAGACAGTAGCTCAATTGAATCAACCTGTATATTCCTGAAATACTCAACAAACGCATAAACGCATGTGTGACAGAAAATAGTATATAAACAGATATAACATTCTTGTATGACTCACACAACACATAATAAAGACATATATCAATGAATAACTCATAGAATATAAATCAATAAACAGTGAGTCCAAAGAAACAAGAATCAAATAAAAAATATGTATATATATCAATGTTACTCCCCCTAACATGAATATCCCGAAAATGATATACAAGGTGAAGCGCCTAAATACAATCTACTCCACAAAACAAACAAAATCTCTCTAACTACAAAAATCTCCTCTACAAACTCTACTCCCCCTTTTTGTGACGGAATGCCAAAGGGCAATCACAATCCATCATCAAAAGGAGGTGGTGAGGGTGAACGAAGACACGCTAGATCAGCTCGTAAAGCTCGAATCTTGTCAAAAAGGTCCACCAAAAGCTTACCATGAGCCGCCTGAACGGTCATGACAGTCTCCAAAGTACGACGGATATCAAAGTCATCCAATGGAGGTGGATGAACAGCAGCAGTAGCAGCAGCATCAAGATCAGGAACAGCCTCACCAGCAAGACCTGTAGAAGAAGAGGGAGGAGGTGCGGACCCAGAAGGCTCAGACCTAGGGTGTTTAGAGCCAGCTCGAAGGTGAGCAGCCCTCTGTCTAAGAAAAGACGCACCTATAGGAGCAATCACATGAACGGGCTCAGAGGAAGGGAAGCCACTAAGATCAAGATAAAGTAAAATCCTATGAATGAAAATAGGATGAACAAGAGCATGAGCAGAAGATGAACTCCTATAAACATCGTTCAAAGAACGAAGAAACAAATGGGGAAAACTGATAGGAGCAGCAGTGACAAAAGCGTACAAAAATACACACCGCTCGAGAGGAATGGTGTGAAGATGAGAAATGGGCCAGATGGAGTGACAAGCTATCCTGAAGAAGAGATAGTGTAACTCAGAAAGCTCAGCAGTGGTGATCCAAGGATTAGAACCCCACTGGATAGATGACCCAGTGATGTAAGACATGACAACACTCAAAACAGGAGACTCATCATATGGGTAGACAGGGTGCTGTACCAAAGGTACCCCTAGAGCATCAGCCACTACCTTAGGAGTAATGGTGTACTCTACGCCTCGTATCCAACTCTTTACCAGAGTGTTGGAATCATAGACGCGGATAGAGATGTTCGAGTAGAACTCTCTAATCAAGGTAGCAGGTGGAGGAGGATCAGAAATATCCACCAAGGGTAACCAGCCCCTACGCTCAAAGTTCACCCTAATGGCAGGATCAAGCTCATCTAGAATGACAGATCGCTCAGACCATATCTTCCTCTTAAGGTTCAACTTATCGTGAATCTCTTGGTTTTTCTCACTAGGAAATTTCTCTCGGTCAAAGGGAGGAGGGGAAGGAGTAGATGAGGTGACAGACCTACGAGCTCTAGTTTTCCTAGGCATAATGCTAAGGAAAGGACAGAGACACAAGAGAAAACCAAAAACAAAAAATAAAAAACCAAGGGCAGACAGCAAGTTAGCACAAGAAAAATATAGAGGAAAAATCTATATGATGCATGAACATTTAAAATGGCATGATGCATGTACTAATGCAGTAAACAAAGTTCAAAATTAAGTTGAATTGAACAAAAATGGCTTGAGCATAGAGTTTCTAACAAAAAACTCCAAAAATTTGAAAACCACATGAAAAATTTTGAAGTACACGGATGAATTAAGCATTACAAAACATAATACAGAGATTATAATGCCTAATTACATCCAATCAACAAGCCAATTTCATCAATTTCAACCCAATTGAACAAAATCCCCAATTCGGAACTAAACATAAACCCTAGAAATTTCAATTTCTCACAAAAACCAAAATTGATCAAATTAGACTATCACAATCATGTTTAAAACATGTCCCCATAAAAACCCATTGATCAATTGCACAAAATTAGGCGTGCAACATCAAAAATCCCAAAAATTGAGAGGTCCGAAATTTTTAGAGATAATGCATGAAAAATGCATGAAAAATGCAAATAAACTCAAAAATGAGGGGCAAAAGAGACTTACCGGCTTGAGGAAAGAGAAACTTTGCAAAAAATTTGGAGGAAAACGACAAAAAATTCGCTGTAGATCCTTGCCTTGTCGGAGAGAGGAAAGAAAGTTTGAAAAACTTTTGAAAAGGTAAGTTGAATCAGTCCAAGAACACTGTTTTTAAAAAACCTGTTTCACGACTTTCGATTGATCGAAAATTACTTTCAATCGATCGAGTCACTCCGAAATTTTTAAAAGGAATTTTAAAACTTTCGATCGATCGAAAGACGGACTGGATCGATCGAAACAGGCAGCAGATCACAGTATTTTGAAAAAAAAGTCCAGTTTTGAAAACCTCAAACCAATTTTTTGAAAACGAACTCCTCAAAGCATTGAAATCAATGAAACACAAAGCATGAGTAGGAGATGAAATGGAATGATTTTTCAAAAAC
This sequence comes from Quercus ilex subsp. ballota, assembly GCA_032727855.1. Lineage (NCBI taxonomy): Eukaryota > Viridiplantae > Streptophyta > Magnoliopsida > Fagales > Fagaceae > Quercus > Quercus ilex. The sequence continues at coordinate 5,794,109 of CM064916.1, forward strand.
CCAAATTTGTAATCCCAGTTTCTCCATAGAAAGTTTCAGCTAGTTCATCCTTTAATTTTTCAGGCAAAATAATGTTTTGCATAATTCTCAAGATATTTTCAAACTCGGTTGGTCAGACCAAAAACACACACAATAACATGTACAGTGTTTAGCAAAGAGTAACTCGTGTAGTGTGTGCAAACTAGCAAAAGCTTGAGATACATGTGAGGTGATATGTGAATAGAAATCAATCACAAAGTCTACAAAATCCATCACATAGAATTTAAAAGAGACTATCACCTAAAGAGTTACATCATATAACTCCCACATCTCCTAGAACATAAGCTTGCAATCATGTAAGTTTTTTGTATTTAGCCTCTTAATTATATGAATTGGCATCAAGCCTAATAGTACACACCAGTTTTAATTAAGTGAATTGGCATCAAGCCTAATAGTACACACCAATTTTAAATATTAAGCAGTTAAGCCGAGGCTACACCTTATGTTCTTTTTGTGCATGTGCTACACTTTCTCGAGTGCAAAATCTTATGATATGCACTAAGGTGTTCATGATTGGCTAGTGAACAGTGGTGAGATGGTTATTTATGCTTTTCTCAAAAGGATCAAGTCCGACAGTCAAATAACATGTGACTTCAAGATTAAAACAAAGTGATAAATACTATAAACATCTTTCCCACACAACATGCACTACAAAGTTTCAACTAGTAAAGTGCAATAAATAAGCTCATCAAAGCTAAACAAGGTACACTAAAACATGTTATGTGTAAATAAATTGACCAACCTTGTTTTCAAAAACCAAGAAAAATAATGTCAAACATATTTTTGCTTTCTCCTTTTCTCCCTCTTTTTTTTTTTAATTAAAAAAAACAAATAAATCCTAGAATGAAATGCATGAATGTAATGCAATGCAAGTCCTAGAAAAAAAAACAAAAACAATAAAAACCAAAGAACAATGGTCACAAAGGAATGAGCAGTGAAGCACAAGGACCAAGAAAGCCACAAGAGACTAAGGACACCGAAGCACGCCAATCACTTAACGAAGTGTCTCAAACTTACTTCCATCAAGCGGTTTGGTAAAGATGTCAGCATTTTGACGATCAGTAGGAATATATTCAAGAACAACAATTTTCTTTTCAACCAAGTCCCTAATGAAGTGATATTTAAGTTCAATGTGTTTAGTCTTAGAGTGCTGAACAGGATTCTTAGATATATCTATATCACTGGAATTATCACAATAGACAACCATGGTGTCTTGAGGAATCCCATAATCACTCAACAGCTTTTTCATCCAAAGGAGCTGAGAGCAACAACTCCCAGCAGCAATATATTCGGCCTCAGCAGTGGATAAAGAAACAAAATTTTGCTTCTTACTCATCCAAGCCACAAGATTGGCTCCTACATAAAAACACCCCCCAGTGGTGCTTTTTCTGTCATCAGCATTCTCAGCCCAATCAGAATCAGAAAACCCAGCAAGAGACAGATTAGACTCCTTGCTATAGAATAATCCATAGTCACAGGTTCCACTTACATATTTTATAATTCTCTTAACAGCATTTAAATGAGAAACCTTAGGGTTAGACTGAAATCTAGAGCAAACACCAACACTGAAAGATATATCTGGCCTACTAGCAGTCAAATACAAAAGACATCCAATCATGCTTCTATACAAAGTAACATCAACAGACTCACCTGATAGATCAATTGTTAATTTTGCATTAGCAGCCATCGGTGTTCTAGCATGAGCAGCCTTGTCCAGTCCAAATCTTTTCACCAGATTTCTTGCATACTTAGCTTGATTTATGTAGATTCTTGACTCTGTTTGCTTTACCTGTAAACCCAAAAAATAAGTCAGTTCACCAACCATGCTCATTTCAAACATTGCCTTCATTTCATCTGCAAAAGAATGAGCAAGAGAATCATTAGTAGCACCAAATACAATGTCATCTACATAAATTTGAGCTACAACAAAACCATTCTTATCCTTTCTTATGAAGAGATTTGTATCTGCAGATCCCATTTTGAATCCATGCTCAGTGAGATATGCAGTCAATCTGTCATACCAGGCCCTAGGAGCTTGTTTCAACCCATAGAGAGCTCTCTTCAATTTGTAGACATCATCTGGTCTGTGAGGATCAACAAAGCCTTTAGGTTGCTCAACATATACTTCTTCTTGTAGCATCCCATTCAAGAAAGCACTCTTGACATCCATTTGATACAGCTTGAAGTTTAGGTGACTTGCTATGGCCAACAGTATCCGGATGGATTCTAACCTAGCCACTGGTGCAAAAGTCTCATCAAAATCAATTCCTTCCACTTGTGTGTACCCTTGTGTAACAAGTCTTGATTTGTTTCTGATCACAGTGCCATGTTCATCTCTTGTTCTTAAAGATCCACTTAGTTCCAATCACATTTACACTTTTCGGTCTAGGAACTAGTTACCACACATCATTCCAAATGAATTAATGAAGTTCTTCATGCATGGAATTTACCCAATCAGCATCTTGAAGTGCTTCATCCACCTTCTTCGGTTCAAATTGGGACAGATAGCATGAGTGAGTAATCACATTCAAAACTTTTGATCTCAATCTCATGTTATCATTCAGACTACCCAATATATTTGTGGATGGATGATTAAGTCTCACTCTAGAGGATGGACCTTTTACTAAAGATGTGGAGGTACCTTTCTGTTCAGATGGAGGACTGAGCTCACTTTGTACCTGTTGAGTTTCACGCACCGGAGTGGATGGTTCTGAATTTGATGGTACTGAAACTGTATCATTTAACACCAACAACTCTTCCTCACTATGTTTCACAACATACTCAGCAGGAAGAGAATCATCAACTTCTAAAGACTTATCATGAGCAAGAGCAGTGCTTTCTTTAGGTGCTTCTGAACACACTTCATCATTTATCACAACATTTGAAGATTCCATGACTGTTTTAGTTCTCAGATTGTACACTCTATACGCTCTACTAGTGGAAGAGGATCCTAGAAAATATCCTTTGTCACTCTTTGCTTCAAACTTTTCTAGATTCTCTCTATCATGTAGAATGTAGCAGTCACTGCCAAATATTCTGAAATATTTGACAACAGGCTTCTTCCCTCTCCAAAGTTCATAGGGAGTTTTCTTAGAATCAGGTCTGAAATACACACGATTGAGTGTATGAGAAGTAGTGTTGACAGCTTCTCCCCAGAAGGATCTTGGCAACTTTTTGTTGTGTAACATAACTCGTGCCATCTCCTGTACAACCCTGTTTTTCCTTTCCACAATCCCATTTTGTTGAGGTGTCTTGGGTGAAGAGAACTCTTGATGAGTGCCTTGATCATTGCAGAAAGTAGCCAACTTGGTATTCTCAAATTCTCTTCCATGATCACTTCTTATTCTGGCTATCACAGTATCTTTCTCAACTTGCAACTTCTTGCACAGATGTATCATCTTCTCAGGAGCCTCGGCTTTATCTTTCAAAAGCACAACCCAAGTATATCTAGTAAAATCATCTACAACAACTAGAATATACTTCTTTCCACCCAAACTCTGAACTCTGGCAGGACCCATGAGATCAATGTGCAGTAACTCTAGAGGTCTTGAAGTTTGAACACTAGTCACAGACGGATGCTTGGATTTCACTTGTTTACCTATCTGACATAGCCCACAAATGCACTTCTCTATCTTCTCAAACTTAGGTAAACCAATAACTGCCTCACATTTGGAAATCTTCTCTAACTGCTTATGACTGGCATGTCCCAATCGTTGATGCCACAAATCAACTTGATCAATTTTAGCACTAAAGCACTTATTGTTCACACTTGGTGTTATACCATAACAGTTGTCAACAGTCCTTACACCAACACACATACAGTCACCTCCTCCATCAAGTATCTCACATTCGTACTTGGTGAAAAGGACATTTAATCCATTGTTGCAAATCTGGCTTATGCTGAGTAAATTTGCCTTCAGTCCATCAACATACCAAACATCTTCAAATACTAGCAGTCCTGGAATATCCACAGTTCCAATACCTCTAATCACAGATTTGCTCCCATCTCCAAAAGCGACTGTTCCAATCTTTCCTTCAAAGAGAGTTTTGAATAAACTTTTGTTTCCTGTCATATGCCTGGAACAACCACTATCCAAATACCAAAGACAAGAATCACGTGCCTTTAAGGCAGTTAAAGCAATATAGCATAAATAATTCTTATCACAAGTGATTATGCCAAGATGCTCAAGGAAAGATTTAATAGAAACAACAAGAGGCAAAGACAACAAGTAGACAAGTTGATATATAAGCAAAATAATTTTCCAAAAATCCATAACAGCAGGGGTCAAGGATCAGCTCAGAGATCAAAAAATCTCTAACAAGAGAGCAACCCGCTCTGATACCACTTGATGGAAATTTAGACCCCTTAAAACGACCAGATTGGTTAGCCTAGTTAATTAACCAAGTTGTTACTTAGTCAAATTAAGCAATTCTAGGTTAAAGTAATCAAATAATCATATCAAACATATAAAGCAGTGGAAATATAAACAACACAGTGATATGATCACCCAGGAAACCACACGGTAAAAACCTGGGGAGGATTTGACCCACCGATCCTCAAGGCAAACCTGAACCCCCTATGAAAGAATTTAAATTCATACAAAAGGACTTACAAGCTCCCCGCTCAACTTCCTAATGCTACCCACCAATAGAACTTACTGACACGACCACGTGCAAGCTCCAAATCCACGGACTCCTTCTTTCTTGAATTCTTCAATCAGCTACAAACACCCACGTTTGATATTCTTTAAGCTTCAATGGTTGCAACCGAGTTGATCATCAAGATGTTGAAGTAATCTCTACCTTGAAAACCCTAAGCTTTGTGTAAAGGAAAGCTCCTCTAGATCTCACAAGAGATTTACACAAAACCGCAATGTATGAGCAACAATACAACTGGAGCAACTCTTAAAATGTGGCTAGGGTTTTTCTTTATATACCTAGAGTAAAAACAGAAAACCCAAAACGTTTAATGAGTTAGGGCTGATCTGGAATATTCTGTAGAAAACATTCTGCCCGAGATTCGATCGATCGAGCCTTTCCTTCCATCGATCAAGCCAGGCCGAAATGCACCAATGCATCTGCAACCACTCGATTCCAACTTTACATGAAAGACCCAACTTTGAGCAAGTCTAAACAAGACTAAATAACCTGTTTTGATCATGGTTTGCCAACAATACAAATTAGAGTTCTAAATATATAAAATCCTAAATCTTTAGAACCTAACACTGTTTGACTCATCATTTACACTCCTAAACTTTAATCCATTAATGACATAATGCTTCAGCCGCTTTACATAAATATATGGCCATTTGGACAATGCAACAAGGGTATCACTAACTCCCTCCCTTTCCCTATCAGCAGTAGTCAACGACATCACCTAACATATACAAACATAATTATTCACATCAGTACAAGTAATCATAGTTAGGATAGTGTTACAAGTTTAAGAAGTTGAAAATGTCATTCGTACGTGACCCCTAAACCAACTACAAAACTTCTCCATGTGGTGCTTATATATAATGGCATTGGAAACGTTACGATTGTGGCCTTTTCAGAGTTCGTCCTCTATCAATCTTTTGTGCATCCTGTGCATGCAATTGTATTAGGGTTAATAGACCTAACGTACATTGAATTGACATGCAATCATATTTGTATACGTAGTACTTACTCACAAAAGTGGTTGATGTTTTCGGAATTGAATAAAATGTAGCAATAGGCTTAGGTCCACTCTCTATTGTTTAGTGCCACGATCAAAACCACCCCTGTTGACTCCTCAATCGTCCTGATAGGTCGATTGAATATAGTTTCAACTCCTTCCATATACCATGAACAAAATGTTAAGCACTCTTCGACTATGTATCCTTCAGCAATAGACCCTTCTGGAGCAGCTCTATTTCGTACGTAAGACTTAAGGCGTGAGAGCTACCTATAGAGGAATGATAAGATTAATGATTGGCAATGGTAATTGGAGCGTGCACATGAAGCTCATAGTTGAGCAATAATATTACACACGTCTTACCTCTCAATGGGATACATCCAATGGTAGTGCACTGGACCACCAATCTTGGCTTCAGCAGCTAAGTGCATGACCAAATGTACCATCACTGTAAAGAAGGATGGCGGAAATATCTTTTCCAATTCACACAATGTAACTGCAATGTCTGCCTCAACAGTCGCAATATCTGAAACCTTAAGAGTTTTGGAACAAATTTCTCTAAAGAAGCAAGCTAACTTTATCAAAGGCCTAGTAACATGAGAGGGCAAAAACCCGCGTAAGGCTATGGGAAAAAGTTGCTGCATCAAGATGTGATTATCATGACTCTTCAAACCAGAAATCTTGCGTTCTTTCATGTTCACACGGCGTGAGATATTGGAAGCGTACCCATCAGGCACTGTTACGTCCTTCAAAACTTGCAAGAAACCATCTTTCTCCAATGAAGTCATATGAAAACAAGCGGGCGGTATGGTATACTTATCAACACTTTTTCGTTGTATGTGGAGTTCACTCCTTATCCCCATGTCCGCCAAGTCAAGGCGCGCCTTGTAATTATCCTTTGTTTGGTCCTTCAAGTTCAGCACTGTGCCGAGTATATTATCCATCACATTCTTCTCTATATGCATCACATCAAGATTGTGTCGCAACTTGTGATCCTCCTAATAAGGTAAGGTGAAAAAGATGCTCCTCTTCTTACAACCACTCTCGTTTGCCTCCCCTCTCTTTCTTTTATTGTAAGCAAGTTGACATTTCCTTCCCAGACAACATCCAAGTAAATGTTCAGTTTCCAGAATAATGTCTGACGCGACCGGTGGTTCAGGAGCCGATCGCGTATCATTAGATCCATCAAATAACATACCTTCTTTCCGAAAATCGTGGTCAACATCCAACCACCGTCTATGTCCCATGTAACAGAATTTGTGGCCATTTCTCAAATATCGAGAATCGGTCTCCACAACACAAGAAGGACAAGCCAACCCACCTTTGGTACTCCAACCCGACAAATTTGCGTATGCAGGAAAATCATTTACGGTCCACATCAATGCTGCACGCAATTGGAATATTTCTTTTGAAGATGCATCATACGCTTGTACTCCAACATCCCATAACTCCCTTAGTTCTTCTACTAATGGTTGCAAGTACACATCTATAGCAATCCCTGGCGAGGTAGGACCAGGAATAACTAATGATAGAATCAAAGATGACCATTTCATGCACAGCCAAGGAGGGAGATTGTAGGGGACCAACATGACAGGCCATGTACTATGACTAGTACTCATAATTCCAAAGGGGTTGAAACCATCCGCAGCTAATCCAAGTCTGACATTACGAGGGTCAGACAAGAACTCTAAATGCTTACTGTCAAACATTTTCCATGCATCTGAGTCAACAGGATGCCGCATAACCCCATCATCAGTACGACCATTAACATGCCATTTCATAGAAGTAGCCAGATCGAGTGAAAGAAATAATCGCTGCAATCTTGGCTTTAAAGGGAACCACCGTAGGATCTTTGTAGCTTTCTTCTTCCCCTTACTGGATGAAGCATTTTTACTAGCAACAGATGCCTCATTTGTTTTCCACCTTGATTCTTTACAACAAGGACACAAGTCGAGGTTAACATTTTCCTTCCAAAACAGCATACAATCAGTGGGACAAGCATGGATCTTCTCATAACCCAAACCCAAATCCCGGACTATCTTCTTAGCCTCATAATGGTCCTTTGGCAACTTAGCATCTGAAGGAAGCATATCCATCAGGACTTGAAGCAACATAGTAAATGACTTGTTCGTCCAACCACACAAAGTCTTCAACTGGAACAACACGACAATGGCTGAGAAAATGCTAAATTTCGTACAACCTTCATATAAAGGTTTATCTACATCATCTATCAGCTTGTAAAACTTCTTCGCCTCATCATTCGAACCTTCAGCCGGATGTTGCGTACTTGGACCTTCTTCCATTGGTTCGGGTGGCATTTCATGCAGGGGGCACAAATCGTGCAACATCCCACGAAAATCGCCATATAGATTTTCGGATTCTTGCACTTAAGAGCTCCCACATTCGGTAGCCATCGTAGCAGCTACCGATTCCCCATGAAATTTCCAAACTTTGTAATTGTTCAGCATCCCTGAAGCCCAACAATGATCACGTACCACATTTACTGGTTGTAAAATCAAATTCACACATTTCATACAAGGACATAACATCTTCCCATTGCGCGCGGATAGAGAGGCAAATTCCACGAATTGGTTTACACCTTGAAAATATTTCCTTGAACCCCTCCTCTTGTCCATCCAACTTTTATCCATTGCGATACAATATTTACGGAATTTGACCTACACCAAGATTTGTTAATATGAAGGTAATAATTATTATAATTACATTCATTTGTCATTTGTTAAGAACATACATACCCAAGTATGGTTAAATTTTCTTAGAATATATAACACTTGTCCTAGACAAACTCAATGTGATAAGTTGTAAAAGTACTTAAGCATAAGTGTTTTACAAATATGAAAACAAATACCCAATTCATGTAATTGTAATAATTAACAAATACCCAATGTATCTTAATTATTTTCTTTGTTTATAACCTATATATATCTAACATTCTTGAGTATAAATTAAGATGTGGTGAAGAATTATTAGATAGGCCACATTTGTAATTGGCACAGGCACTATAATTATTTATCTAGTAGGATATGATAATTTAAAAGAATAAAGCGTTAACTTTTTATAGATGCTATGATCAAGATGGCAAGACTTTTATAACCTTTGAGTTAGCAACAAAATAAAAACTTGAAGGTAAATGCCCAAAGAAAGATCAAGAGACCAACCATGATGTCACAATTCACAAGATATATGTGATCTATGTCTTTATAGTACCAACTAATCAAGTAATTTAACTAAATCCAATGTTATTTTCTATGGGTTTGGACACACTAACAGCATGAATAATATAAATTATGAAGGCATAGTTACATTGAACTTTATTATCTTTAGAGAAAATAACATTATTTTCTTCTTTATTAGTCAATGCAAAAATGTGTTTAATTGGGAATCTAATGCATTGCACAAGAAGGATTCTTACATCAAGCAATAAAAATAATAGTACTATGCATATGCATGACCAACTCTAATGCAGTGACCTAAATCTCCCTTGCTTCAAAAATTTGAAAAAGGTCCTGTAGGTTGTCTGCGCGGGGCTAGCTAACGGGGGCCAAGGTTTTGGGAGAGAGGGGCCCAACTATTAAAAACATAAAATATACCTAGTAATAAAAATAAATAAAAAAATTGGGCCGGGGGGACAAGGGCCCCCTACTAGGTCCGTCCCTAACAGAAAATCATATACTTTAACAACAAAAGACAATTAAATATCCAGAGAAAATTCATAACTCCTAAACAAAATAAAAACCTAACCATCAGCATGCATTTAGTGACTCAAAAATGGTAAAAATTTATCTTCGTACGGGAAATAAGCGTAAATTACTCTTCAGCTTGTAATTGTTCAACAGCAGTCAGTTTTTGATGCCCGATCTAAATGAAATTTTAACACGGCTTTTTTGTAAGCTGTTTGCACCTGAAATTAAGAAATAAATACTATTAAAGAACAGGAAAAGTTCTATGTAATAAGTTGTAGCTGTGGCATACATAATGAGAATTAAACCAAACTCAAACACATACAATTTACTATAATGAAATAGAGAATGCAAACTGAATCATGGGTTTTGAAGCTTGGGACTTGGGTTGGGTTGACAAAATATACTTATGTCCTTCTATTGTTCGTAAATTTCTCAAAAAGATAAATAAATGTGTCAAGGAACCAAAGAAAAAAAATGTCGTTTCGATTAAAATAAAATCATTAGATTCAGCTAAAATAACAGATTTTGTATTTTTGTGGACAAACCTTCGATTACAAATTATCCCTTGTGGTTTTGCCTTATCACGACTTTGTTCCACAAAATCTTTTAACTTTTACATAATTACATTACATTGATCCCCCATAGGATTTGGACAGCAATTTAAAGGAGTTTAACTAAATTATGTTAAAACGCTTTGTTATTTTTTATTATTTGTTTATTATATATTTTAATAATTACAATGAGGAAATAAGATTTAAATCTTAGACGTTTTTGTTGAAAAAAATTAGAAAGTATTAATTGAGATACAAAACTCTTTGTTAAAAAATAATATTGATAAAACTAAACAACATGGGGTAAATTGTAATTTGCCAAGAAGAAAATTTTAAAATTTACTCAATTTCTGCACATTACAAAATATAAAATGTGTCAAGCAGCAAAACATGCTTATGCAATGCATTAATATAAATTTAATTACCGTAGTGGACTTGACTTGTTTCAAGGATGAGTCCAATTGCCGCTCAAGCCGCTCAAGGTCATTTGTGTTTAATGGGCCCAAAGCTTCCCCAAGAAGGTTTCTAAAGGACCAAGGAGAAACCTTTCATGAGTGAATGCACTTGTGTGGTCGAACAGCTGAGCTCATAAACAAAGGATACCACAATATTTCTAATCCAATGCTAAAGCTATAATTTTTTTTTGGGATAGTTATATTTTAAACCCTATAATTTAGGAGTGAAAAAAATTGTATTTTCAAGAATATCAAATTATAATTTATAATTTCAAAAAGTAACAAATTAAACCTTCAAATATTGTAAAGTCAAAAAGTACACCATCAAGCTATATTAAACTTCAAACACAGTACCGTTTCACTAAAATGGCTTGAGATTTGATTTTTAATTTTTTGAACTTTAGGGTTAATTTGTTAATTGTGAAACTAAAAGGTTTATTTTTTATTTTTTTGTTAATGTCATGATTTAATGTCACTTTTGAAAATATAAGATTTACTTTCTTACACAGGTTTAAGGTTTAAAATGTAATATATATATATATATATATATATATTTTCATTTTACACCTTTATCCAAAGAAATCATATATCTCAATCATTTTATAACAGCACTAAATAAAAACACTAACCAAATTTAGTTTTTCTAAACAATAATTACCTCTGAGTTCGTTGTAGGGACTCAAACCTAGCTTTTAGTTTCAAGTACTCCCGGTAACTAATCTGTTACATTACATGATGACAGTGATATTAAAATCACAAACTGAGGCATAGTACAATGTTTAGACAAAACACCAAAATTTATTTAGTTTATACTTTATAATTTATACCATATATTAGACACTCACAAAAAAAAAAAAAATGACATCCATATTTGCCACATTCTAACAGTGAGACAACAAACCAAAAGAACACTTGGTTGCAGTCCATCCAACAATCCTACGGACACACTCAGTTTAATATATTGCTAATTAAATTGTTTACTAATAATAGAAGCAATATCATTTTCACATAGATCTATCGCTGATATTATTTTTATTACACATCAATCATACCTATACACAGTAATTAATTGGATGCATGTGAAAGTAGATATAGAATTAGGTGTCTCTTCCTATTGGTTCTTATGATGGTAAAAGTCTGATGATTACTTCAAAGTCAGGTATAAGCAGTGAGATACAGTAAAACAGTCATTGCATCAAAAAAGATACATGAGTAGTGATTACTGATTATGATTTCTGCTTTGCCAATTTTGTTGTAAGTTAATCTCATTTTGCTGTTCTATAGGTTCAAGTATTAGAAAATTTATTTAGTTCAGTAGTTTCACAGCATAATACTTTTATGGTTCTCCTTCCAAACTTATGATTAGGCCAGTAAGTTGTTTTGCACAAAGTTCTATATGGGTCTAAGGAATTTGGTACAATTTTGTTGGTAACACTGATCCTGACATCTTAAACATCCAACAGTCAACAGGTTTTGGCTTGAAAATCTTACCTAACCCCAAAAAATAAACAAATAATAAAGTCAAAGTTTCAGGTAATAAATGACAAGGTTTCTCAAGTGCCCTTCCTCTATAGAGTTTGTGTGTTCAATTTGCGAGTGCTCTTTTTCCCCGGCAAATTACACACACACACAAGTAAAAATTTTCAACATATAATATTCTAGCTGAGTTAGGGAAAACATGTAAATATAAGGTCACCATATTCACTAGTAATTCATGAAATTTTATATAAGTATTTTATTTAAAAGGAACGGAAAATCACATACAAGAGGTGTGTGTCTATCCCATCATAAAGAATACAATCATATATACACAAAGTCAAAATGTATAAAATCAAAACATGACATCAAGGGGATGCTACCCAAGGCAGCCATCCAATCATACAAGGACCTCAACAGAAACTATTCGATTACAAAAGTTGGTCGCTCAACACCATCAAATTTCCTCCTACAACTGTTGTGGCAAAGTGTCCACAATATACATAATGGAATAACTTGTAACTATATCATAAACCTCTCAAAAAAACAATCGAAACTTTGCTCTGACTAGGTAATGTGACAATGCAGTTTTCCTTCCAGAAGAAAAGGCTTAGTAAAGTCTAAAGTCTTGACTTTTGTACCATTTTCAATAATAAAGCTGCAGCATCACTCAGAAAAGGCAGCTGGCCTGAAGTCCCTAAATGTGCATCACTTTCCATTCAACGATCACTATATGACAACATATATATTATGTTCGGTAATAATTAATGCTCTCTGAATTTATGCAACCAATGTTTTAATAGCAAAATTATTACTGTATTTCATTCATCAAATTAATATCATGTGTATGGGGAAATGGACTTCTTAGTATTGTCTTTTTCTGGGTTTTAGTTCAATTGTAGGATATCTCCAAGTTTTGTTTGAATATTAGAGTATAATAATTGTAATTAATGCTATAGGAACCACATTCTTTAGCTTCCTCTAAATTTTTCTTTACATATTTGCCTAGCTTGAAGCAATGATTGAGTAAAAGGTTCATTAATTATTCATCCTCATAAACAAAATCTTAACCTTGCCCAGTTACGGCCTAGGTAACTGGTCTCTTGAATTGGATACGATGCGTGGTTTAAGACTCCATTTTGTCTTATGAGGTTGAATGATGTTTGTATTTTCTTGCTTAACAGAAAATTATATTGCAGAAAAAAAAATGATAGTACAAAAGGATGAATGGTCTAACTACATATATACAGGCTTGGATATTTAGCTAAAATTTAAAAATATATATGGATATTTGCTCTTCATTCGTATATGACCTTAAACTGGTAAGGTTTTTATGTTTTTTTTATTACTTTGACCCCCTAATTCTTAAACTTCTAGATTTATTCCTGATTGTTAGAATTTTAATAACTCTATTATTATTAAGTTACTCTATAATTAGAGGATCTTGATCTAAGTATGAAGATAAATTATTCTCTTGCCGAAAATATATCTTTCAATTTAATCTGTAAAATTTTTTTATGATATGTACTGAAGGATTATGGTATATATGTTATTCTCTAGTACTACTGATCAATTATATAGTTATTTAAACGATCCTTTAGATAGGTTGACTAGATAAGAGGCCACTAAAGCGTCCTATCCAAAGATAAAGCATAGTAATCCATTAAGAAAGCTTTAAAAGAATGATAACCACAACATATATTTGTCCAAGACCTCACTCTAGTTTCTCTTACATCGAACTTTAAGTAATTACAGAAGGATTCCAAAATCCCTCACTTATAATTTTTTTTTTTTTTTTTTAAAAACTCTATGAAACCCTTACTCCTCTTAATCATCCATCCCACATTCTTCTCCATATTTCACATAAATGACCTTCTCCAAAGATGGTCATGGAATTCCAACAAGGAATATGATTTTAATCAATAACATACCAAATAAAGAAGTCGTAGATCATACATTTAAACTAGCTCGGAAGAAAAATTAAACATATAACTTCATTATTAATTGGCAGAATTTAAACCAACACTATAATTTTAATCAATAATATACCAAATAAATAGGACCTAGAATCTCCTAGGCAGAGAAAGTAAGCAAATAAACAACGTAAAGTTCTATAGTCAGGCTATGGAAACCATAGTCACTATTAATTCAGGAAATTTCAACCAAGATTATGTTAATCAATAATATACCAAATAAATAAGACCTAAATCATAATTTTAAACCACTAGAGAAAGTAAACAAGTAAATCATAATATATACTAGTGCCAGTTAATCAGAGAAAAGTGACAAATTGACTTCAGTGGTCTGTAACGTGTTTGGGATAATACCTACATATTTATCAGGCTTGTTTCTTCCTAGATTTCAAGGAAATTGTACTACCCAATTGTACTCCCTGCTGGTATAGATATTTCAAATATCTATATATTTTGATAAGTCATGAGAGAGAAACGAATCCAAAGTTTCTCAAACTGATAGGGATTGGCACGTGCGAATGCATCTAGAAGGCTTTCCTTTTAAATGGGATTTTAGGGACTTTTTGGTTTTTGTTTTTTTTTTTTTTTTTGAGATATTATATACTACTTGAATCTACTTTTGTCTGTTCCTTAATTATTAATGATTTTTTTAATTACCATTATCAAGAAATCAATAAGCTGTTTTAATTGAAAGCAAGATTTAATTCTAAATTGTAAATTTCACATTCAAGATTAAAAAATATATATTGAATTAATTAAAACTCACATATATTTTTAACTTATTTATTTAAAAAAATACTATTTTTATTACTCTTTTTATGGAAAAAATGTGAGGGGGAAAAAAAAAAGAAACAAAAAGCTAGAAGAAGAAGAAGACAGCAGCAGAAATTGTCAAATACAAAACCATTTATTATCAGACACCAGGCCCACAATATACAAACAAAAAAGGACAAACAATTTTCGTGGCAATCAAGCTTGATAGGTATAAGGGTAATGTGTGTGAAAACAAGTTATGGCCTACCACTGCTGACTGCAAGGTTAGGTCATCTTTTTTTAAAGTGATAGTTTGGTTCACTTTTTTTAAAGTAATAATTGTATTACTAAAACTATATTATTAAAAAAAGCCCAGATGGCACATTGGGCCTGATAAAAGTACAGAACTAGTCTAACTCAGATGCTTTGACTACAAGCACTCAGAAAAGTCCTATCAAAAAAAAAAAAAAACAATCATACGTCAGACAATTCATATGCATGATACCCTAATTAACTAAGAATATAAGAGATTTTGTAACTCTATGCATGAACTAAACAATATGTATACATGAGTACATTTTTTTTTATAAGACAAGTCTTTCACTGTTGCTCAGGACCAAAATCTGCCTGAAACCATATAAGACAAGTCCTCTTTTGCAATCAAGAGGAAGAAAGTTGTGATCACCTTTTCCTCAGGTTCCCTTTTGGCAAAGCTATGTGGCTTGGATCTAATTTGAACTAAGAGTAGATCTTCTCAACCCTCACAACCTTCATAACTAGATCTCCACCTTGTTGGCCATCAAACATTTTGACAAAGAACAGAACAAATGGTTGTCCACTATCCTGGTGACAATATTATGGACCATACGGTGGAGGAGAAAAAATTAATTTTTGATAGTGAAAAGATGGATCCCGTAGGTACTTTGATTTATAGAAAAACAAATGTAAAGATACAACAATATAAACAGAGTGTAAAGAAAGCTAGAAGCCAAATCAATCTCCAGGCTTCCGTATGGATTTCATTTATAAGGATAATTACAAGCATTTGAAAAAAAAAAAAGATACAACACTATAAACAACCCATTCTTGCATCAAGATGGAATTTCAAGGGAGAATTCTAAGCTAGATTCAGACTAAATTGTATTAAAACTTACCTTCTTTCCTTTAGCGGAAAGACCTTTTGACTTCAAAAGGGCTCAAAGCCTCTCCACTGTGAAGTTCTAGAAGTCCCTATTAGATGCTTGACTGTTTGATCCTTCTGCAAGTCCAATAGACATAAAATTTATGATAAGAATGAATAATGAGACCATTAAATTAATATGGAATTCATATAACTTGCTAATATCTAAAGCCACACTATTTTTTATGGTTATAGGGGTACACATATGCAAATCCACCATACATAGATGACCCAATAAAAGAGGCACCAGAGCTTACCTTGTCGAGAACCAACTTCACTTTTGGCTCTCTGAGCTGAAGTTATGCTGTCTGAAGGTCTTTCAGCAACCCTGAAATGAATATGTGCACATAAGAACCATACCAGAACAACAAGAAGTTATAAATAAAAAGACATGAATAACTGCAGAAATTGAAAGTACCATCATAATGCATTAACATTCAAATTTATTTATTTTATAATTAAGCCCAGGAAGTACTAAAAAACACATGATTTTACTTGAGAAACACATGATTTTACAAAGAATGCTGCCTAAAACAGTCAACCACTCATATCAAGACTGGAAAAAAAATTACTTAATTACACAAATAGGCCTTTCAACACCATCAAAATTTCTACCATTCGTCTCTCACAAAACAGTCCACAACACACAAAAGGGAGTAGCATTCCAAACCCAAAAAATCCACAATATTTTGAGTAAATTTCTAAAGATAAGGATTATCAGGAAAAAAAAAAACAAATGACCAGAAATAGAGGCAGATAAGGATTCTAAAAATAAAAAACGGAGACAAAAAAGGTGCACACTCAGCACAGAAAAAACAGAAACTGAAAGTCACAGTCATAGACAATTATTGCAAAATAGCAAAATAGTTAGCCACCGGAGCCAAAAAAAAAAAAAAAAAAGGCCTAACCACAACACCGACCCATTATAAAATATCTCGCCACAACAAAACTCAAACTCCCTCTCTCTATCTGTGAAAATCTCTCTACAATTTACTCAAAACCATGGACGTCTCCGCCGCCGCAACAAACTCAATCAAAACCATCATCAACTCTCCGCCGCAAGAACAAAATTTCACATGGGTTTCACATGGGTTTCGATTGGGATGAATAAACTTTGGGGGAAATACCTAAACAGGTAATAAATAGAGTTATTTCTAAGTTAAGCTAGGACCTTGACATAAATGAAAAGGGATGACCAGACCCACATGAGGATGTGGGTCAATTGGGTTCCAAAGTATGATGGCATATAGGATGATGAACTAAAAAGCCAAAAACACAGACCTAGACACACAAAATGAAACCAAATATACTGAGAGAGAGAGAGAGAGAGAGAGAGAGAGAGAGAGAGAGAGAGAGAGAGAGAGAGACTCACTGTGGCGTTCGATGAGTGCGAAGGGATCGAAAGAATCGAAACGACGCCGGTGGTTTGGAAGAGAGTGCTGGAGGGAGGGATCTGGTGGAGGTCGACGGAAATGGTGGTGGAGGAGACGACGGAAGCGAAGGAAGATCTGCTTCAATGATCGCGGGTTGAGATATATCGGGCTTCAGATCGATGGAGGCTGACGGTGGCGTTCGATGATTGCGAAGGGATCTACAAAATCGAAACGACGCCGGTGGTTTCGAAGAGAGGGTCAGAGGGAGGGATCTGGTAGAGGTCGGCGGAGATGGTGGTGGAGGAGACGAGGGAAGCGAAGGAAGAAGGCCTGAGTGTGATGGGTTGAGATATATCGGGCTTGATCAGATCGATGGAGGCTGTGTGTGATAGGAGAAGAGTAAGGTTTCTAGTATTTATATAATTCCTGAAGCCGCGGTTTTAAACTGCGGCTTTAGGGGCCAGATCAGGCCGCGTTTAATAAATGGGGCCAGATCCTAACACTGAATCTGCGTTTTACACACGCGGCTGCAGACAAAACTTAAAGCCGCGTGTATAAAACGCGACTTCAGGTAAGCTGGACCTGCATTTTTTAAACACGGCCTTACTTAAGAATTTTTTTTTTTTTTTTTTTTAAAACGCAGGTCCTATAGTCGCGATTTTAAACGGGGCCATAGCTAAGGGGCTTGGGCCACATTTTAAACATGGCTTTAGACCCATTCTATGGCCCCGTTTTTAAAACGGGGCTTTAGTCCGTCTGGGGCCGCGTTTTTATAAACGCAAAAACGCGGCCCAAAAAAATGCGGCCTAATGGGCCCGCGTTTTGTAGTGAGCCTCACCGTTGACATCATCATCTTCTTCTTCAAGATGGTGGATATATGACATTTTCCTTAGTTTTAGAGGTAAGGACACGCGTAATAGTTTTACAGATCATCTATACGCTGCTTTGCAATGTTTAGGTATTTTTATCTTCATAGACAATGAAAGACTTGAAAGAGGAAAATATATTTCACCGGAGCTCTTAAAAGTAATAGAAGAATCAAGATTTGCAATTGTTATTCTCTCAAGAAACTATGCATCTTCGACATGATGCTTGGATGAACTTGCAAAGATCATTCAATGCATGAAAGAGATGGAAATGACAGTTCTACCTATATTTTATGAAGTGGACCCATTTGATGTACAAAAACAGATGGGAACTTTTGCACAAGCCTTTGCTGAGCATAAAGAATGTTTTAAGGAGAACATAGAGAAGGTGCAAACTTGGCGAGCTACTCTGAGTGAAGTGGCCAATCTCTCTAGGTGGCATTGGCATTCACAAGATAGGTAATGTAACTTGACATTTTTTAAAATGTTACAAATAGCTCTTCCTATATATGTACCATGAATTACATTATCAATAGATATTTTGACTATAATATATGTTATGTTAAATCCGCCCACATTATACATGATAGGTAATTTATATTACTATAAACAGTTTTATGGTTTCATCCGTTAATTTATCAAGAAATATCTCATTAAATAGTTTTAAATAAAATGATAGAATTTAAAGTATTGAATATGATAAGGTTAAAATTGCTAAATAAGAAGATTCAGAATAAATCTCAAGTTTTGGAAAGTGAGAGAAAAAAATAAGAATGATAAAGAGGTATTTAAAAATAATAATAATAATAATAATACCAAACATAATGACTAAAAAATATGATTTAGAACCCAATTGCATAGACTATGGAAGGATTAACAGTTGACCGTGATCAAATTTCATATAAGTTCAGAGTTAAAAATTTGATCTATTGTACAACCACTACAAGTATCACTAAAATCTAAAAGTAATGAAAGTGGTAAAGAGCACACAGATTTCGTAATAAAATAAAATAATAATAAAAAATAAATAAAACAGCTAATTCACCACCCATTGTAGTTGCTCCAAAACTCTAGAATTCTCAAAAAATCTCCCTCAACGAACGAACTTAACACAGGAATTAGCCAACACAAATGTAAAACCTAACAATTACAAATAAAGTAGCAATAGAATTAAAGCCCGTTATGGCGTTATAATAATTAGGCAAAATAAAATCTATTTAAAAAAGAGCTTTAAAATTGAATTATGTAAAATTATAAACATAGTGGTGAAGGCCTTAATTTAGCCAAATAAAATTTTTTTTTTTTTTAATAAAAAAAGTTGTGTTATACACGTTGTATATGTATCTTGTGGTTCATTCCATAAGAGCTTTATATGTCACACAAAGTGCTTATGTTATATGATTTACTATAAATATATTAAAGTTATTCATGAAAATTGGTTTAAACTGAACTTTATTATCAAATCTTCTAGACCTTTAAATACTATTTCAAACTATACTATTAAAAGTTAAAAGATTTCAAGTTACTTTAATCAATTATCATAGTTTTTAAGTTTATGTCGTAAACTTTCTCTCAAAAAAATAAAATTTTATGTCATAAACTTAGTCTTGAATAATCAATTTTCGCAATGTAATTTAAATTACTTTTTATTTTATTTTTATTACCTATTTATTATTCAATTTAATGATAAAATTGAAATATTTATGTTTTGATTGTTCAAAAGTTACCGTGCTAGAGAGAAAATTTGAAATTTTGTACCATAAATATCTCTATTGGAAATATCAAGAAGCATTAACTGAGCTACAAATTAAGCTCTTTAAAATATAAATGAAATATTTTCCTTGATAACATTTATAACTTGTAATGACCTTCTGCTAGTGTGCACCAATAGCATATATAAAATAGAACATATTTTATGCATCAATAATTTGAGATGCACTTGGACTTTGTGGAGCCCTGAAAACATTATCCATGAAAATACCAACCTAAATACTTGCTCCATGTACAATTTTTTTATTGCGTGAATAATTTGAAATGTACTGTAGCTCAAGCAATTACAAATTCTAGTGGCCGTTCTACTTAATATCATATTCTCTTTTTTCTTCAGAAGAAAGGAATTTTATTAGTTGTTGACTAACTCATTTGGTAATGAAAAAAGAAGAGAGAGAGAGAGAGAGATTGAGAGAATTGTCAAACTTATATGTACGTGGAAACAGAGAATTGTCAAACTAAACAATACGTTCAGATTTTTACATTATAGGTTGTATATATATTTATTTGTTGGGATTTCAGTTTTAATCAACTATACTAAATACTATATATCTGCAAAATTTTATAATTTGGGTCCTGTCATGGGAGGTTCATACTCACTACTTATTATTCTTTCTTCATTGCAAGTCCGAGGCAGAAGTTATTGATGATATTGTGAAAGTGATATTTAATAAACTCAGTTATACATTCTTAATAGATACCAAGGGACTAGTAGGAATAAATTCCAGAGTTGAGAAATTGATGTCACATTTAGCAATAGAGTCAAATGATGTTCGCATTATAGGAATTTGGGAGACAAGAGAAATGGGTAAAACAACTCTAGCAAAAGTTGTTTACAGTATGAATGGAAAAGTGAATTAGATAGGCTTAAAGAATTTCTTGAAGGAAAAATTCTCAATGTACTTCAAATAAGTTTTGATGGACTACAAGAAGCAGAGAAGGAAATCTTCCTGCATATTGCATTTTTCTTGAATTATATAAATCAAGAAACTATTATAGCAATGATAGATCATCTTGAGCTTTACCCTAAAATTGGATTAAGGGTTCTTATTGATAAATCTCTCATAAAATTGCAAGACAATAAATTGTGGATGCATGATTTACTCCAAGAAATGGGTCGACATATAGTTCGTAAAGAGTGTCCTAAAGACCCTGGAAAGCGTAGTAGATTATGGTTGTATAAAGATATTGACAGTGTGCTAACAAAAAATACGGTAAGGGGTTATTGAAAGAACCCAAAAATATACCTTATTAATTATATTATTCATCATGCTTCAACATAAAGTAGTTTTGGTAATTATGCATTTTGCAATTCACTAATCCCTTTTGCTTATGATTATTAGAGAACAGAAACAATTCAAGGCATAGCCTTAAAGTTACTTGAACCAAAAGAGGCACATTGGGATCCTAAATCCTTTTCAAAGATGCATCATTTGAAGTTCCTCATAATTGAAATTTTCAGCTCAGCCATGATCCCAAACACCTTCCTAATGACTTAGGATTTCTTGATTGGAGTGGGTATCCATCGAAATCTTTGCCAGCAAGTTTCCAACCGAATGATTTGATTGAACTTCACATGTGTTGTAGCAACATTGAACGACTCTGGAAAGGAACAAAGGTAATAGATACCATTCTACAACTTTTCTTTTAATAGTTTCATTAAACTACAAGATTTTTGGAAGCTAAAAATTGTTTTAAATTCATCAACTTGAAAAGCTCTCTAAAATTTATTGAAACCCCTGACTTCACAAAAATCCCAATTCTTGAGAAATTGGTTCTTGAAGATTGTATAAATTTACAAGAGATACATCCATCAGTTGGAGTTCACAAAAAGCTTACTCTTCTTAATCTAAAAGGTTGCAAAAACTTTAGAAGTCTTCCAAGAAAGTTTGAAATGGAATCTCTTGAGATCCTTATTCTTTCTAAATGCTCAAATTTAAAAGAATTCCAGAATTTGGGGAGAACATGGAACGTGTATCAAAACTTTACTTGGATGGAACTGCTATTACAAAACTACCCACATCAATTGGAAATTTGACTGTCCTTTCTTCATTGAATGTAAGTGATTGCAAAAATCTTATGTCTCTTCCTAGCACTTTTTTTAATATGAAGTCGCTTAAAGATTTGGATCTTTCCGGATGCTCAAAACTACAAGAGAACTTGGGGAGTGCTGAAACTGTGGAGGAGCTTGATATGATCAGAACTTTAAAAAAAATAGCTTTTCGAGGAATTCAGCTCATCTCTTTTTATTCAATGTCGAGAAGTTCTGATCCCATGCGCTTGCTATCGTCTTATCTATTTGGTTTGTCTTCTTTGACCACATTGGATTTAAGTTATTGCAATCTTAAGGCAATTCCCAATGATATTGGTTGCTTATTCTCTTTACAAGAGTAAAATTTAAGTGGAAATAATTTTGGTGGCCTTCTAGAAAGCATTGCTTAACTATCTATTCTAAATCATTTAAGCGTGATGAATTGCACGAGTCTTCAATCATTTCCAAAACTTCCATTAAGTATAGCTTATATAAGTGCAAACAATTGTTCCTCACTGGAAACGATACCAAATCTATTGAAACCAAATTCTTCATGTGAGCCAAAACTTGAACTTTCAAATTGCAGTAAACTAGCTGACAATCAAGGCTTCATTGACATGTTTTTTGCTATGATAAAAAAGTCTCCCCAGGTCTCTCTCTCTCTCTCTCCCTCTCTCTCTCTCTCTCAACAAATCTAAAGCATTGATATGAGAAAAAAGACATGGTTCTAAGCATCTCACTTTGAATGTTTTAGGGACTCTCTCCTATGTTTCAAGATGGTATATATGAGATTGTTTTTCCTGGAAGTGAAATTCCAAAGTGGTTTAGCCATCAATGTATGGGGGATGAAGTGAATATAATGGAACCTTTTTCTCATTTATGTAATGAATGGATAGGAATTGCTATTTGCGTTGTAATTTGTTCTTGTCCACATCACCAAATTTACAATGGCAATCCAACTATTAGTTTGGTAGTCAATGGAAAAAAAATTTCTTTTGGACCAGGCATTAATGTAACTACTCTTTTATCCGATCATATTTGGCTAAATTATAGTCTTACTCAATTATACCCGAGGAAGGACAAAAAATCATTGTGGGAATGTGATGCAAATGGATTCCGTGAGATTAGAATTAAAATATATAATGATCATTCATTCTTGGTGAAGAAATGTGGGTTGCGTGTGGTATACAAGAAAGACATTGAAGATCTCAACTGGACTATGGCTCAGTGTAGCAACAACATCATTCCTTACAAGGGCTTGGATATTCCCCCATCATTATTTCAACAATTCAGCAACGTTAGTGGAAGGTAACGAAAAGGATTGAAGGAGTCCCTGAATTAATGGCCCATGGTAAATCTGATTGTGAGGAGTCAAGTCAGTACAAGGAATGTGGTGAAGAGCTAAAAAATTGGCAGCAATCAACTATTTTTTTCTCTTGATTACCTGTAAGTCAGTGCCATTGTCTTTCTTCTTAATTCAAGTTTACAGTATTTTTTTCTCTTGATTATCTCATGATGTTTTCTTCTTACGCATCTGGGTTTCCTCATTTTAGAAGTCAAGCAAAAGCTCAATTCTTGCTTGGACAAGTTGGAAATGAATAAACTAGAATTCTATGAATCTATAATTGCAATTGAAGACAAAGTTTGGAAAGTTAATAATGTCACTTATAGTAATCAACAAATTAGGTGAAGATGCAAAAGGCAGGCACCATGAATTTATGATTGTGATTGAAGTCAATGTTCAAAAAGTTCCAATTTCATTAATGGAAATCAACAAATACTGTGAACAGGAGACAGTATTAATTGAATAGTAATATTACTAAGTGGCCTTAGCCATATGCTACCATTATTCTGCAATATTAGGAAAACATCTTACACCTGATCATCCCATGTGATGCTCATGCAGAGGCATGGGTGAGGCCTTAATATAATTTGAACTAGCTGAGTTCCCGCACGATGTGCGGTGCAACTCATTTTAGTTTACTCCAATATTTCAATAAGATTTAGTTTAACTGGTTGGCATCTCAATTTCTAATAGAGATATTCAGATTTAGATCCCTCACCCTCAACTATCAATGTATATATAAAAAAAAAATTCAATAACTTTCCTTGTAAAAAAAGGTAATCTTTAGTTTTTTATAAACAAAATAGAAAGACGCTAAGAATAATGTAGTGATTTGATCATAGAATATATATATGTGTTTTTAAACTGAAAATTGCATGATATATTGGGTCATATAAATAGGCATGTTTCATGCCTACAAAAAATGCAAATATCCTTCAATTATTTTTTTTACATTCTGGATTTTGTGTTAGTAAAGTTATTTATTTTTTTCCCTTTTTGTTGGACGTTGTTTCAATAGTTTCAAAGACAACTAAAATTTTAGTAAGAATACCATATTTCAAATCAATTGTTCCTCACATCATAAAAAAAAAATAAAAAAAAAATAAATCAATTTTTTCTCATATAAATCTTAGAAAAATGATATTAAAATTTCATTATGCTTAAAATAATTAATATAACAAAATAAACATATTTATTCTATTAGTTATCTTTCTAATTACATAAAATAAATAACATAATGTTAGTTCCACATACATACATACATACTTATATATATATATATATATATATATCACATGTCACTAAAAAGAATCAGGAAATTTAAAGGGTTAAGATTAATTTTTAGCGAATTCACAAATGTTTAATTTTTTTTTTTTTTTTTTTTAAGTTTTGGTTTCAATTTTTGTCAAAGCAACTAAACATGAGGAATAATGTCATCTTGTAAATCTAATATTATTATCCCAACTAAAATTATTTCTTAAATAAAGTTTATAAAAATAATCTTATAAATTCATTTAATATAAATAATTAAGGCACAACTATAGATAATTAGTATATACATTTACTCTATTAGCGGATTCAATGAACTAATAATTTGATATAAATGCAAACTCTTTGAAGTAGAAGCCTAAATAAAAAGAACTTCAAGAAATGCGCCACTTGGCACAACCCCATGCTCTCTAACATGAGGTCTCTACTTTTATATATATATATATATATATATTGATTTCATTTCTCCCATAAACATCATTTTCCTCTGCATTTTGTTAGTTAGATTTTTTTTCTTTATTTTTTGTTTTTTGTTTCCACTTGTTACATTTCATAGCGGATTGATAATTCACCTCTATAAACATCCAAATTGTTAGGGTCATATTTTTCATCTCTTGACATTCTTAAACATAACGCACTTTATTTGTATTTAGGTAGTTCTAAGTGAATTATAAAATATCATGAAGTATATCTTTAAGTTATATCAAGTGGTATTATTTCAATCTTGTGCAAGTTAAAATAATCTCTAAATTATCTCCAAAAGGAGTACAATAGTTTGCTTATATAGAAATATCAAATCCTAGTTTTAATTGACAAAAAAATCCTAATTTCCTTATTTGAAAAATAAATAAAAATCTCCTTGTCTCTCACATCACCTACAGCCACCAAGCACATAAAAATGAAGTCCCATGCTTAATGGAATCATAAATTCATAATCCCTTCATTAGGTCAATTTCTATAGTACATCTAGCTAGGTCCATGTGTCCTATGGTATTGCTCAACCATCTCATTAGCTAGTAGAATGTTCTCTGATATGTTTCTCTCCTGCCCAAATGGGCATTATGTAAGAAATTTGGGCATTATGTAAGAAATACTTTCCCAACATATGGATAGGATTGTTTGCATTAATATGATTACGACTAACAAAATCCTTTGAAAGTCTAGTTAAAATTATGTTTCAACATTTAGTTTACTCCTATATTTTACTTCTTTTTCTTTTCTTTTCTTTTTCTTTTTTCTTTTTTTTTTTCCTTACAATAAGCGGGTGAAAAGAGATATGAAACTATGTTCTCTTTATTTATTGGGAGAATAGGCATAAGACATTCGGTTGCAATCTTAAAGGATTAATCAAGGCGGGCAGTACCTCCATTACTCTGTTGTGAACTGGTTTTATTTTTTATCTTATAACTAGTCGCGGACCCGCGCGTTGCGCGTGATAATTATTTTTATGGTGGTTTTATTAATTTTTTTTTTATAATTTAAACTAATCTAATAATGAGTAATGCATTTTGAAATTATATTTTTATTTATTATAGAAACAATCATATATGTAACATAGGAACAATCTAAAACACCCAAAAAATGTAAACTAAAAAAAATTAATAAAACTTAACAATGATTAATTGAACCAATATTATGATAAAATTTTGTTTTTGATAATCTATTAAGGTTATTTTCTTTGTAGAAATTATAATTCCGGCCACCCAAAACATATTATCAAATAAACAATTATTGTATATATACAAATTTTAACTTTTGCAATTTGTCACATATCCAATTATTTTAGTTTGGCTAACCTTTACTTTTCATTAAATGAATGGCATTGTAGAGTACTTCTAATACAACTATTAAAAGTACTTTATCCACCACAAAGGATTAGAAAATAAACAAAAATTAGTAAAATCTCATAGTTTGACATCCTAATTGAGCACTATAAAAAATCATGCTATGTAACAAAATAAATACCAAATTATCCAAATCATGCTATGTAATAGAATAATATTATATTTTTATACGCTATATTTAATTCTTTAGATCGCAATAGGATAACATTTAACAATCAAATAGAAAAAAAAATAAAATAAAAAACAATAACAACAATTTAAAAAACAAAACCAAATCGCATTAACTCAAAATAGAGTTTTAAAGAATATAAAAAATTATCAACCTAAAGTAGAGATGCAATAAAAATAAAAAAATCCACCAAAAAATTTACAGAGAGAGAGAGAGAGTACCTTTTTTTTGTGAGGAAAAACTATGCATAGAATAGAAGAGATAGTGACAAATTTATAGTAAGAGGGTGTGAATAAGAAGAGACAAAAATAAAAGGAAGATGAAGGAAAAAAGAAAGAATGATATTAATGTAGAAGGTAATGGGGAGATGAAAAGGTAAGGGAGGGAGAAAGATTGAAGAAGTAGTAGGAAGATGAAATGATAAGGGAGAGATAGAAAGGTTGGAGAAATGTAAATATTAAAAAAATAAATGTTAAAAACAATTATAGGAAAATTGAAAAAAAAAACTAAAACTTGAAAGGCTTCAACATTTTTTTTGTTTTTTTTTTAATTTTTTTTATTTTTCTTTTAAGCTGAAAAAGCTCACACAAAATCCTAAAACTGAACTGAAAAGGTTTTGGGTTGGACATGATAGTGGAACTAAATAAATAAGAGGTGGGCTAGATTAATTATATAGATTTATTATATGGTGATAGTGGAAGTAAATAAATAAGTAGTGGGCTAGATTTATTATAGGGTGATAGTGGAAGTAAATAAATAAGTAGTGGACTGTATTTATAAGGCTGAAAATTGTAAAAATCATTTTAAAATTGTAGGACAAATTATATATATATTTTAAAAATGACGTGGCAGCTGATGTGGCGCAACATGAGAGCAGTAGTATTAAATGCTACGCTTCAGCTTTTAGTAATATATAGATTAGAGATGAACTAGTTCTAAGGTTTTCTAAATATTGATTTGTGAAGGGTAAACATTTATTACTCATCAATTAATCGCAATTATTAGATTTTGAACGGATTTTTTTTTAGCTTATATAGAATTAAACTTTTTTTTTTTAGAATACTATGTATTAACACACACACTAATCGCTAACCCACATAGTGCGTGGGATATGCAATATAATTATTTTATAATAATATAATGTAAAAATTGTAGGTTAAATAGTCATGTGTTATTTAAAAGTTTTTTACATTTTTATAAGTCTTATGTAATGAAATAAATAATTTATTTTGTATTCAACAACAATACATAGTGATATATATATATATATATATATATATAATGTAAAAATTGTAGGTTAAATAATCATGTGTTATTTAAAAGTATTTTATATTTTTATAAGTTTTATGTAATGAAATAAATAATTTATTTTGTATTCAACAACAATACATAATGGTATATATATATATATATATATATATATGAAAATTTTAATTTAATAAAAAGATTTAACTTACTTAATTATAATATTATTTTATATAAATAAAGAAGATGTTATTAAATTGACTTTTTTAAAATATATCGTAATCAGTTGACTAATTTGAACATATCCAAGAATATTAAAAAAAATGTATGTACGTACACCCTCATTCCATGGGACACATGTAACATATTACATTAAGTTTAAATTATTATATAAGTTTAGAATTAAAGCTTTTTTTCTTTCCAAATATAAATATAATGTCTATATTATTGAAACTTGAATTTTAAGACAATTTTTTGAATATTTATTATGTTTATTCCTTTTTTAGTGCTCATATCTCTAATTTCTAATGACTATATTTTGTATTTTTTAGCCAAAAACTAAACAATTTGGCCCAAATAGAATAAAATTTCATACTTTTCAATCCAAAAATTAAGGGGAAAAAAAAAAGAATTTTGAGCACAAAACAGAAAGGCAAATTAAAAAAATCAATTTAGGACCTAATTAGTCCAAAATAAACTGAAGTAGACCAACTGGACTGAAGTGTGCCTAGTTGGACTGAACTAAACCAAATTAGACCGAATAGACCAAATGGACTGAATTGGACCATTGGATCAAATGAACCAAAATGCTTCGCTAATATGGCTTAAAAGAAGTGTAGCAATAATTAGTATTATGCATAAGCTTTATATATTATATAAATATATTTTTTAAGACTTATATGTATTAAGTACAATATCATTAAAAATATAATTAGGATTTTTTTTTTTTTGAGAAAGAATATAATTAGGAATTTGATTATTATGTTTGTTGATTTTTTAAAAAATCATGCCATTTTGTTATAAAAAAAAATTATAGTAAACGATATTGTTTAAATATTTTTTTCCTGTTAAAAATTTAATTAAAATATACATAAGATGCATTATTTAATAGACCTTATTGTTTAACTGATATTAATTTAAAAATGCTTAAGTAACTTCATGTACTAATATAGATTTGGACAAATAATCAAATTAACTCATTTAGTTATTTACTAATAGACCTTACAATTGAAATGAACTTAAATTGACTAAAGTAGACCAAAATGCTACATTGATGTAGCTTAATAGGAGAAGAATAGATATGTTTTACTCGTTATTGCAGTTGTTGGATTTTGAACTGATCTTACTTTTTAATGTTGTATGAGAATTGAACCAGTTTTAGATGTATACTCCTATCACATGTTTTTTAAGATGGATACCCTTGCTCATGCTTAATGTATCCATTATCATGACTTATGCATGTAATTCCTATATATTTTAGTTGGCAAACGAAATCAAATTAGAGATAGAGTGGATTTGTAATTAATATTCCCATCTGAATTTTGCCTCAAATTCTTAATTAATGTCATTGTGATCCTTATCATTGATAATGGATTTTTTGGTTGACAGATATAGGCATGGAGTTGGCCAAACTATTTTAAATATTGTTGTCTCTTGTTAATGTTATATTTTCTTTTTATGTGAATGTGCTTACATTAGTCCCAAATCACAAAAATTGACATAAGAGCTTCCACTATTACACAACATGTTGAATTTCACCTTTTACAATATTAGCCATATAGGAGATGTCAATAGTCTTGAATTTAAGTGGTATTGCCCGATTCTCCCAATAAAAAGAACAAACCTCTCTTGACCCACTTATTGTAAGAAAAAAAAAGGTAAAATATAGGAGGAAACTAAATGTTGAAATTTAATTCATAGTGCCTAGCTAATGCACGAGATCACAATCCGTGAAAGTTAGCTTTGTGTTTTTTGTTGCTAAAGAGATCGTTAAGGAGACTTTTTAAGCCTTAAGTTGACCTTTTGTTCATCAGAAGGATATTTGGCTTTCATCCGGGACCCAACTGCAATAAGGATTCATGGTTATAATGAGTTAACCCTGAAACAAGTGCTTCATGTTTATGTCACATAATCTTGAAAAAAGTACAATAACGGTATACATACAAGTTGATCATATCTCATGTCAATAAAAATATTACAAGAGAATTTGCGCCATTTATCAACAAACAATCATACATTGCTTAGCTATGTATTCTTTTCCTTTCTTCTGTCTATGTTGAAAAAAAATATATGAAATTGCTAGAGATATGGAAAAGTGGTCCAAATATTTAACACCCTATTGTTTTTGTATTGTAGCAGGGACGAGTTGTCTAGGTGAGGTGAATGATTGTGAATGAATATGATGTATTCAATGATTTTTTTTCAATATTGTTAGCAATACTCAATAAAATACAACAAAATCTGATCTTCTACAACCGCCTTTGAAATTTTGTTGCACTCAAGTCAAATGAGATTGATTTATTCACTTATTTTAAATTCAATCCTGCTTAAACCATGATATGGCCTTTAAACTAATACATAAGAGTGCCATTGTGATCAATCAAAACCCTCTCCAGTTGTCCTTTCTTCTACTTTCTCTAAACAGTTTATTTTCTTTAATTTCACCAATCAATCAACAATAACCTTTCCAGTCCTTTTCCTTCTCACATGGCACTAGAAGCATATTTTACTCTGAATTATAAACCGACCAAGTATTACTTTTACAAGCATATATAATTTATTAGGATGCTAGATGCTTCTTCAAGTTTTATTAGCATCTAAAACGAAATGAGGTCAAGGAAGCTGACTTGTGCTTCTATAAATTTTATTGTGGTTTTGTTAAGTCAAAGCGTGCATTCTCAGCTTCAAGTAGGGTTTTATTGAAATTCATGTAGCCTAGCCGAATTCATAGTCAAAGACGAGGTTAGAAACAGCTTCTTTAGGGATCAGGGAGTGGCTGCGGGTCTTGTTAGACTACACTTTCATGACTGCTTTGTTAGAGTAAGTAAATGCGCTAAAATTACTTATTCTTTTCACTTTGGTTTCAGGATTAGCTCCAATTGGATCTTCTCCATTTCACTTGAAATATATTGGAGAGTCAATATTTTACTATTAAGATCTAATTTTTTGTGTCTAACAACATATTTAGCGTCACATCATTTAAAATTTTGAATAACATAGCACTAGATGCATATTAGAATCTTCTCCATTTCAAATGGAATCATTCCATAGTTCATATGATATAATACAAATATAAAGGTATATCTTGTTCCATATCCAATATCATGTCATTTAAAAATTTTTAAATGACATTGCAACCTGCATATATACCGTTAAGTCCAAGAACTAAAATCTTAATAGTAAAATTGAGAGGACCATATTTTTAATGTCTAAGCTAACTATAAAATGGAACGAATTTCAAAGTCCTCAAATGACCAACCACAGCACACTGCATTATTAGGACAGTATGTATGTTCATTTTCAATAATTGACTGGTGGACTTGATCATCAACTTGTGGGATTTGGTGGCTAACATAGAGGAGTTCAGTAGTACTTGCAGCAGTGATGGGTGCCAATATATAAGTTATAGGCTATATATTTTATAACAGTAGCTAACAAGTACATGTTACTATTTTCAGGGTTGTGATGCATTAGTGCTCATTGATTCCACTCCATCAAACAAGGCAGAGAAAGATTCTCCTGCAAATAACCCCAGTCTACGAGGGTTTGAAGTCATTGATAATGCCAAGGCTAGACTTGAAGCCATATGCAAGGGAGTTGTTTCTTGTGCTGATATAGTTGCATTTGCAGCAAGGGATAGCGTAGAGTTAGTAAGAGACACTTTGCTGAACGTTCTGAAAACATTATTGGTAAATTTGGTTGAACATATATATGAGTCTATGACTATGACCCTTATTTTCTTTATGCAGACTGGAGGGCTCGGCTATGATGTTCCTGCTGGAAGAAGAGATGGCAAAATTTCTCTAGCTTCTGACACATTGACAAATTTACCTCCCCCTTCAATGTTGACCAACTCACTCAATTCTTTTCTAACAAGGGCTTCACACAAGAAGAAATGGTAACACTTTCCGGTAAGCTAGAACTTCATCTCTTTTATAAGACCATACAAATCGAAAGAAACAATTGAATGACATGAAAAATATATGTGATAAACAGGAGCACACACTATTGGCCGCTCTCATTGCACCTCTTTCAGCAATAGATTGTACAATTTCAATGGAACCACGGGTCAAGACCCAAGCTTAGATCCCATGTATGCATCTCGGTTGAAGCAGCAGTGTCCACAAGGCAACACAAATCCAAATTTGGTGGTTCCAATGGACCCGTCTAGCCCTGCTATCACAGATGCAGGTTACTACACGAATATTCTGGCTAACCGAGGGTTGTTCACATCAGACCAAACACTCATGACAAACGCAGCAACCGCAAACCAAGTGAATCAAAATGCGAGAAGCACCATGCTTTGGAGGAGCAAATTTGCTGCTGCAATGGTGAAGATGGGTCAACTTGATGTCTTAACGGGTAATGGTGGTGAGATACGTTCAAATTGCAGGGTGATAAATAGCTAGAGACTAGAGAGGAGAGGAAAGGAAAGCTTCATAGTACTCTATTTAAGCTAAAAGCTGGACTCTTATTGCTGTATTTGTTTAATCACAAAGCAAGCAATAATGTTTCAAAGGCTCTCCTATCTATTGGGCCACCCATCCATTTCCTAACACTAATTGAACAAACATATTTCAAGATTTGTTTTTTGGTTAACAAAGTTATAGTGTATTAATCGATAAATTAAATTAAAATTTTCATAAAATTAAAATAATTCAAAGTATTGCATCATGAAAGCGGCAGTGCCGACTCTATATATAAAGCAACCGATGCGGTCGCCTAAGGCCTCAAGTAAAAAAAAGGCCCCCAAATTTTAATCAATAGAGGTTTTTTAAAATATTATAATAGTATTAATTAAGTCCAAATATTAGTCAACGAATAAAATAATATTTTTTTACCAAATGAAAAAAAAGAAAAAAAAATGTTACGTTCACCACATTTTTCACAACACTTTCAAAATAAATCCTAAGAGATAGGTTGTTACACGGTATTATTGATGATAAAAAATTAATTTCAATGGTGAGTTCAAATTAGAACTAATAACAAATTAACACTTAAGATTTGTTATGAAAATATTATGAATATAGCTTCTATAAAAAAAGAGCAATACAAAAAAGAAAATCACAACATTTTTCACAAGTTGAGTTGACAAACTTTTACTAGTTTTTATCTAAGTCCATCACTAACATCACTTTTTTACTTACCACTATCAAATTATCAATCTGTCATGTCAATAGATGTGAAAATTTTTGTCAAATTTTTTGTCTATAGACTTTCAAAAAAAAATCTACATGGTTCATGTTAATTAGTAGTAATTTTGCTTCTAAAATAAGATAATTGAATTTAAATTTTAAAAAAATCATATTTAAATATATAAAAGGCCTCAATTTTAGTTTTTGTCTTAGGCCCCCAAATACATTTAGCCGCCCCTAAAAAGCGGTAAGGTGCAACAAGTAAAAAAGAAATTTCTAAATATTTCAATGTAAATTAATTATGTATTAAATTACCTGAATTCTTTATGTCCTTCTCACGATTTAAGGAAAAAAAAAAACCTTCTTGACCACTTCTTTGTTAGATCTGCAAATGGCCTTACAAGGCCAAAAATGACATTATATACCTTAAAAATTCATCCAATGAAAATGTTGAAAAAAATATAAACTTTGAAAAATAAATAAAATCTTTAAATAGTTTGACAAATCCATCCTTGAACAATTAGAAAGAACCTTTTCATCATAACATACTCCATCTAAAAAATTCAGCCATTATATGGTATTATGTATAAAGTCAAATCTAAAAAATATCATGTCAATAATGAATTTAAAATGTAATAGCCGATTTAAAGGACAACCTTTTTATCAACTACATAAAAACTACCCCATGTATTTCGGCCCAACTTTTAGGAAACAGATGGCCTAAAAGGTCATGTCTTTCTTAGACCTGGAAAATGGGTTTGGTCAATTGGGCTTGGGATTAGGTTGGATTGAGTTTGGGACATAACAAGTTGTCCTACACGGGTTGCCAAACCTATAACCCTTACTTGGTCTTTTCAGTTGCATCAACATAATATGACCCATATTTTTTCACATGCAAAAAATTGTTTGTCTTCTTTTCAATACAAATAAGAGAATAAATAAACAAAACCACTCAAAAACAATAAAAAAACAATAAAAAAAAGCTATATATAAAACATAAACACTTAAGTTTACACAATTTAAGGTTCACCTAATTGAAGCATTCAAATCTCAAACTCATTAGGAAAAAATCTACAAGTGTTTATGAGGGGAAAAAACCTAGAAAAGAGTAAAAAAGATATGCTACACACAAACACAAACATAAAAACAAAAACAAAAATAAAACCCTCTAAAGGAAGAAAAAAAGTCAACCCATATGACTCGTGGGTCAACCCAACCCAACCCAACTTGCAAGATTTTTTGTACGTATGAAATCACTTCACTTCTTATTCTAATGATAATAAGCTACATGTGACAATAACTTTGTCACATCTTTTGCTTACTCACATCATACCAAGTAGTAATACTATATGGTCATTTTTTTTTTTTTCATGTTGGGTTGTGATAAGGTTAAATAAGATTGTGTTTATATCAAATTTCATGATAAATGTTGTCACGTCATATGATAACCTGTGTTTCTTTTCTTCTTTCTTTCTTTGAAGTGATTTTAGATTTGCAATAGCATGGTCATATATAATAAAAAATGTGTAGCATTAGCTTGTAACTCATGTTACATTGAAGAATAACTCCACTATGAGTATCATGTATTCATGTCCTAAAAAACAATTAAGATACCATACAATGACCCCGATTTGTAATGGCAATTTGGTACATGCAGTTTTTTTTTTTTTACATATGATTTCCGAAAAGTTCATTATATATTAATTGTAATTAAACTTAAGACTAATATTGTTTCA
Organism: Quercus ilex subsp. ballota; assembly: GCA_032727855.1. Classification (NCBI taxonomy): domain Eukaryota; kingdom Viridiplantae; phylum Streptophyta; class Magnoliopsida; order Fagales; family Fagaceae; genus Quercus; species Quercus ilex. The sequence goes on from CM064916.1 coordinate 5,828,899, forward strand.
TTTTCTTCTTCTTTTTTGCCATTTATACCTTTAATATTTATTATATCACATAAACATGCTATTTAGGTGGCATAATTTTAAAAAATTAGCATAGACATGTGACATATAAATATATAATGAACAATCTTTGGAATGTCAGGTTACACTTTCTCTTAGATTATGCTTTTTATATATTCATATAGATAGATCTAACAACAATAACTATACGAGTGCAATTGTCATCAAAACCCACTCTTGTTGTCCTTTTCTTCCAAATTTGCCAAAAACATTTTTTTAACTCCTTTGATCGAGTATTAATGGCATATGCTTTTTACTTATGCTTTGCCAGTAGTGTGTATGGAGGTTGATTATGAAGATTAGGGGAATTTTAGTTTGGGTGGAGCTTGTGTCGCCTTTTTGCACTGAACATGATACGATTCAGGTACATGTTGTATTCAGTGCAAAAAAGCACTGGACACAAGTTGAATCCTTTTAATTTGAATTTGTACCGTTCAATGAACAGGGTTTCTAGATTTTGGCCAAGTTTTTTACTAGTAGTGTGCTTGAGCCAAAGTATAGGTAACTTCTACAATTTTTATAAATATGCCATTCAAATCCTGATTTCTCTTTTTTTTTTATAATGTTTTTTGGGTTTTTAATTGTGAAAGTAATGAAGTATGTAACAACTGCATAATAGAAACAAACTTGAGCAGGTAAAATGATACATTTCAAACCACAAGTAAATAATATGAAATTGGACTAACCACATGTGATTATGTGAATAAACTTTAATTACTCTTAATTTTAACTAACATATAACAAATATTAATTGCACGTGAGGGACTTTAATATTATATGTACTAGTTGCAGACCTGCGCAATAAGCAGAAAAATTTGACATCATATTCTTTTATGTTAAGTAAAAAATGAAAATAGTGGTTAAGACTTATAAATAATAGTCCCAAACCCATCTCACAATAATGTGATTACCCTATAGTATATAATATATATTATGTAACTAAAGAAGTCTAGATCTTGATTTTTTGTGTATATATATTTTTTTACCAAGGAAACATGTTGCGTTTTATTTTTAATTATTATATATGACAAAATATTTTGTAATACGTTATAATATAGTGAGATATGCACCAAAATGCAACACAATAAAAAAGAGAATGTATAATTTTTATTAGAACATGAAAATGAATCTTGATGATTTCATATGAAATCTAACATTATTTTGCATTTTTGGAGATGTTAATGAGCAATTTATCCAAATTTTGTTTTCATTTTTTCGCATAAGAACTATTAAACAAAGTTATAACAATTTATATTTCAATAATCACTAAACTCATATATGAGAATCAACTATTAAAAAAAAATTTCTCCCCAAAACATATATTGATTTATATTTTTCCTTTACACACAATTTAAAATTTTTGAAAAACTAAGGAAGATAAATGTGTAGTATTTTTTTTTTTTCTTTTGAGAAGAAGCTAAATGTGTAGTTGATTTTAGTCAATCAATAAAAAATATAAAAGGGGTAGATAAAAACAAACGTATTCATGATATAATTGTTTATACATGTCCATATTTGTTTTTTTATACCATGGAATCACCTCATTATGTTAAGCTACTGAGAAATTTAAACATTTAATACTCATGTTATCTAAAATATTCATGTAGTAGTTGTACAACTGTATCTTGTTTGATCTCTCCCAGGTCTTTAACTTTAGCCCAACTCACAGCATATAAACCAATGATCATGAAAAAAGAACCTAGCAAGATGAAGCCAAACACAATTTCTAAATTTTAACAAATTAGCCAAGAAAATAGTAGGAAAAGATCTTGAATTATAAATTATCATGTGTCAACAAACAATGCAATAATCTATAATTATACTGCAAGTGTAATGCATTGATGATTGTAGAATTGCTAAGGAAATCATCCAAGTGGATGACTATATATATATATGGTCAGGAAAACTTGCTAAAAAGTGTGACCTATGTGAAAGTAAAAAAAAAAAAAAAAATTAGTAATACAAAAAGTGAAATAATGTAAGAGAATTTGATTAGTAATGCCAGCATATAGACAACCTAACAACCATTTATCATTTAAGCTATGTTATTCAAATTGCTTTACTGACATAAAAAAACTATTGTTATTATCTTGACAATACTTATCAATCTTCATATATTAACTTTCTCCATTCTAATTAATCCAAGAACTTCTAGAACTTGTAAAATGCCTATCATAAAGCATTATAACAAATAGAATGTCAAGATTATAGAGAAATCTAAATGAGAGAGAGAGAGAGAGAGAGAGAGAGGTACCTTTGAAACGAACATGTATTGATAATTGAAATTTTTCCATCACAAATACTAAGCTTATTAGTTTTAAAAGAGATAAAAAGAAAATATATGTATGTATATATATATATATATATATATATTTATATTTATTTATATTTAAAATATGTAGGGGGAGGGGAAAAGGTATAAATGATACATAAGTGTCATGGGAGGGGAAAGGTTAGAGAAGAGGAAGAGACCTTGTATATTTTGGTAATTAAAAATTGTATTTGTAACTGCTAAGTTGCATATATGGGTGTTTGTGTGTGTGTGTGTGTGTGTGTGTGTGTGTCTCTCTCTCTCTCTCTCTCTCTATATATATATATATATATAAACTTGTCGAATTAAATGTGGTAACATAATAGCAAGTCTGAATAGAGAACTTTTGGACTACCATATTGGTTTATGGAAAATCAGAGACTTTCCATATTCATTATTTTTTTTCCCAAAATTTTTTATGTGAGAATGAGATCACATCAAGGTATATGCTTCAAGTAAGAGTAATGGATATTAGTATTATCATGGAAAATATAAAGCAATAGTTAAACATTGTAAGTGTCCCAGAGTTGTTTCCTTAAAAATTATAATTGGTAAGAATTAGAGATTAGAATTTTTTTTTTTTTTTTTAAATACTTTAGTATGTATGACTTGCCATAAAATTATTTACAACGTAAAATTAATGAGAAAACCATACAAAGCTAAGTTATAATCTCAAATACAAAGAAAAAGAGGAACACCATACACTCCATACCTATCGATCACAATATGTAGAAGATTTTGTTTCTTCTTCCAAAGTATCCTAAGAAGTTAGAAGTTAGCATAGATTTAGATGAGACTAAAGAAAATTAGCAAGAATTTATATAGTAAATATAAATAGAACAAATAACAAAGCCATTCAGAAAATAATATAAATAAATGGGAGGGAAATGATCATATACTAAATTAATAAAACGCATTCCAATTTTTTAGACTATTTTAATGGTTAAAATGCAATTATGTATAGGAAAATTTTAAACATGAATATAAAGAAATAGACTACCAATTCACAATTGGAAAAAAGAAAAAAGAAACAATGTATTACGACATCGTGAAAATATATATATATATATATATATATATAGCACAAACCATAAAATTTGTAGCTGAAAAGCAAAGAAGTTGAGGGGGAAGAAAAGAAAAAACTAAATTCAAAGGGAGTTTCCAATTCTATTTGTAATTTGGTGACTTATGGGGTGGAAAGAGAGCAATTCAAAATTTATATTAAAAAAAAAAATTTAAATCAGTGGGTTTTAAATACAAAAGGAGGCAAATGAATGTTTTGATGGGGAGAGAAGCTCTTTTAAAATGTCTGCTGTAGGGCTAGGATTTGTTGCTCAAGCCCAAAAAGTAAGGGACTGGAGCCCAATAAGCTCACTACAATGAATTTGTAGAGTGTGGGAGAAAAAACTGGACTGTCCGTGAAGTAAACAACAGTTAACTAAGAAATTAAGGAAGGAACCAATGCAAAAACACTTGAACAACTTAACAAATTGATGTTCGAAGAGGTATATTATTGATAGACAGGTGAATACAGTTCTTAGAGCTACAATAAAATCGTTCTCCTCTTCTTCTTCCCTTTTCTTTTCTTTTTTCTCCCCCTTTTTATCAGAGGCCTCTTCCATTTATATAGCCTGCTTCCAAACCATCTTCATCGTACACTTGTTCTTCATTTATGCACTCACTTGAGTACATGTCACATCAGGTATCTCCTTTAGTTCTCCATGAGTGGTGGTAGCTGAGATTGCACTGTTCAGGAGTCTTTTCCACATAAATGCGGCTAGAAAAGTTGTTACAGTGTATTAAACATAGTGGTAGCAGCTTTTTCTTTTAGATATTTCTTCGTTCTTATCATCTCCATACATGCCCGAAACTTATCCTTATCTTTGGAATCGCTAGGAAGACCACTCGAACCTCCCAGGTATCTGCTTGACCGAGACTCTTTATATCCGAGGAGAATACACTCTTCGGACTACTGATGCTCTCTTCGAAATATGTTCCTCGATCATTTCCAGGTATATCTCTCCCACACAGAATCCTTCTCAATCATTTTCTTATCTTCGGACACAACATAATCTTCAAATAAAACCCTAAGCCCAATACATAATATTGGGCTTTTACCCCCACATCTGCCATGTGTTAATTAATGACTCCCTTACCTTAATCAATTATTAACTTCTTTATTTGACTCTTCTAAAAAAAAAAACTCTTTATTAGCTAGTCCGTTAAGATAGCTCCATCAATTGGGCTAATATTGATGAACAAATACCATAACATTAACATCAATGCATTAAATGATTTTTATTGTGGAGGAGACTAGGAGAAAGGTGAGTTTACAATAGATTTAAAAAAAAAAATGGAACCATTAAAACTATACTCTTTATTTTCTATCTATGGAATCCAGACATAGTAAGAAAAAAAAAAGCTTAATTGTTTCACATGTACTAAATTAGTAAAATGCATTCCAATTTTTTAGACACAAACAATTTTAATGGTTAAAATGCAATTATGTATAGAAAAATTGTAAACATGAATATTAAAAAAAAAAAAAAAAAAAAAAAAAAAAAGACTAAAAATTGAAAAGTGGATTAAAAAAAAAAAAACACTGTGTTACAACATCGTAAAAAAAATCTAGCACAAACCATAAAATAAGGAGATGATAAGTCAGAGAGAGAGAGAAAGAGAGGATTGATTGTTGAATTTAAGGCAACTGAGATTTAATGGTGAAGTCATTAATAGGAGAAACATTAGCAATTTGTTTGGTGGGAAGATGATTTTTTTTTTTTTTTTAGAAGAGGAAGATGATGATTTGAGAGAGATATATAGATAAGAAGTGGGTTTTATGGTGGAGATAAGGAGATAATAAGTCAAAAAGAGAGAGAGAGAAAGAGAGAGAATTGATTGTTGAATTTAAGGCAATTAAGATTTAATGGTGAAGTCATTAATAGGAGAAACATTAGCAATTTGTTTGGTGGGAAGATGATGTGTTTTTTTTTTTTTTTTTTTTTTTTTTAAGAAGAGGAAGATGATGAGTTGAGAGAGATATGTAGATAAGAAGTGGGTTTTATGGTGGAGATAGGGGTGGGATTTATTTTATATTTTTTAGTATTTTAAAATTGATAGAAATTATTTTGAAATTGTTGGACAAATACAAAAAAAATATTATGGAAATGACATGGCTGCTAACGTGACTCAAAATGAGCATAGCAATATTAAATGTTACGCTTCAGTTTTTAGTATTATTATATAGATTAAAACTATACTCTTTATTTTCTATCTATGGAATCTAGACATAGTAATAGACAATACAAAACAAAACATTACCAAACCAAAAAAAAAAAAAAAAAAAAAAAAAGCTTAATTGTTTCACATGTACTAAATCAATAAAATTCATTCCAATTTTTTAGACACAAACAATTTTAATGGTTAAAATGCAATTATGTATAGAAAAATTGTAAACATGAATATAAATAAAAAGACTAAAAATTGAAAAGTGAAAAAGAAAAAAAAAAAAAAAAAAACTATATTACAACATCATAAAAAAAAATCTAGCACACACCATAAAATAAGGAGATAATAAGTCAAAGAGAGAGAGAGAGAGAGGATTGATTGTTGAAGTTAAGGCAATTGAGATTTAATGGTGAAGTCATTAATAGGAGAAACATTAGCAATTTGTTTGGTGGGAAAATGATTTTTTTTTTTTTTTTTTTTTTTTTTGAGAAGAGGAAGATGATGAGTTGAGAGAGAGATATAGATATGAAGTGGGCTTTATGGTGGAGATAAAGAAATGATAAGTCTAAAAGAGAGAGAGAGAAAGAGAGAGGATTGATTGTTGAATTTAAGGCAATTGAGATTTAATGGTAAAGTCATTAATAGGAGAAACATTAGTAATTTGTTTGATGGGAAGATGATTTTTTTTTTTTTTTTTTTTTTGAGAAGAGGAAGATGATGAGTCGAGAGAGAGATATAGATAAGAAGTGGGCTTTATGGTGGAGATAGGGGTGGGATTTATTTTATATCTTTTAGTATTTTAAAATTGATAGAAATTATTTTTAAATTGTTGGACAAATACAAAAAAAAATATGATGGAAATGACATGACTGCTGACGTGGCTCAATGGGTCCGTTTGGATAGCACTTATTGTTGCTGAAAGTTGATAAAAACTGATTGTTGCTGAAAACACTGTAGCAAAATAATTTTTAAATGTGTGAATAGTGTTGTGGGACCCACTTTTAATATTAAATATTGCGTGAACAGTGCACGCACAGTACATGCACAGTGAATTTTGTCCCCCAAAGTCAAAAAATCCGACCAAAAAAAAAAAAAAAAACTGAAAACGCAACAAGACTTTGAGTGAAAATAAATGCAATCCAAACCCACTCAATATAAGCATAGCAATATTAAGAGTCCGTTTGGATACAACTTATTTTTGCTAAAACTGAAAACTGAAAACACTATAACAAAATAATTTTTAAATGTGTAAATAGTACCATGGGTTCCATTTTTTTTTTTTTTCTGAATAAAGTGGTTGTGGGTCCCATGAACAGTGCGTAAACAGAGATGAACAATAAAACTTGTCTCCAAAAGCTGAAAAGCATGAAAAAAAAAAAAAAAAAAAAAAAAAAAAGCCAGATGCAATAATAATTCTTATCCAAACCCGCACTAAATACTATGCTTCAGCTTTTAGTATTATATAGATTATATAGATAAATAGTGCAATTTCGTCAAAGCCCACTATACTTGCACCTTTCATTTTGCTCTCTCGCATGGCACTGGACGCATACTTGGTCTGAACTATAAGACCACGAAGTACTGCTTTGCCAACTATATATAGTTTATACATAACGTTGTGAATATGCCTTCAGGTCTTACTAGCTTCTAAACAAAATGAGTGCAAGGAAGCTAACTTGTGCATTTATAACTTTGACTGTGGTTCTGTTATGTCAAAGTTTGCATTCTCAGCTTCAAGTAGGCTTTTATAGAAATTTATGTAACTCAGCTGAAACCATAGTTAAAGAGGAGGTAAGAAAAGGCATCAGTAGGGACGAGGGAGTGGCTGCTGGTCTTGTGAGACTACACTTCCATGACTGCTTTGTTAGAGTAAGCAAATGTGCTAATGCAGCTAATCACTTGTTTTCCTCTCTCTCTCTCTCTCTCTCTCTCTCTCTCTCTCTCTCTCTCCAATCACAGCACACTTTTATTTTTATTTTTTGATAATTCGATAGTTGAGGAGGGGGATTTGAACATTAGACGTTTTTATTGGAAACACTAAGATGTGTTAATTGAGTTATAAGGCTCTTGGACACTCCATTTTAAGTATAGTAACTTAGTAAGCATGTTCATTTCCAATCAATGACAATTAGAGCTTAATTTGATCCATGAGTGACCCTCAATATTTAAAGTGAAGTGAAGAGAGTTAAGGGACACAATATTTTTCACATTGTTGATATGGTTTATTGTTGATTGGTCCATAATAATCAGTGGCAAATCCAAATGAAAGTGATGTTATTCCAATCACAACAAACCGTGTCAACAATTGCAAAAAATGTTGTTCCTAAAAGTACTTTAAGATTTAATTTTTTGTATATAATGCTATGGTGACAATAATTAAAATTTTAAATTATGTTACACTAGATACATCTCTATATCTAATATTTAATTTTAATCATGAAATGAATCCATTTTAAATAACGTGAGATTAGATATATTTGTAAAATTTAATTGGAACCATGAAACGTGGAATGGATCAAAGAGGCTAGTAACCATTCAAGCTAAATTGATAATTGTTCATGTACAGTTCAAACCATCTATGGGGTATAAAGCATCGAATTTTAATCCATCAAAATAAAGAACTTTTGGTGGGTAACATAGAGGAGCTGAGTAGTACCTAGCAGGAGATGGTGCCAATTTATATTCTCAAATGTGTTGAGTCACATATTGAGCAATTTGACAAGAGTAACTAACATGTATAACTTTCAGGGTTGTGATGCATCAGTACTCATTGACTCCACTCCAGGAAACTCAGCAGAGCAAGATTCCCCAGCAAATGATCCCAGTCTACGAGGGTTTGAAGTCATCGATAGAGCCAAGGCTAGACTTGAAGCCATATGTAAGGGTGTTGTTTCCTGTGCGGATATAGTCGCATTTGCAGCCAGGGATAGCATAATGATAGTAAGAGATACCTAACCTGCTTCCACTCTTGAAACATTTTGGGCGAATTTTCTTATTTTCTTCATGCAGGCTGGAGGGTTTGGCTATGAGGTTCCTGCTGGAAGAAGAGATGGCAGAATTTCTCTAGTTAATGAGACATTTACTAACTTACCTCCACCTACATTGAATGTTGACCAACTCACTCAAGCCTTTGCAAATAAGGGTTTCACACAAGAAGAAATGGTCACCCTTACCGGTAAGAACTTCACACTACTCTCTTGTAAAACTATCCAAATCCATTTACCACCAACTCAATATTATTGAGAAACTTTGAAGAAACTACTGAATAACATAAAGACCAATCTTAGGGACGCTAAATTTTACTGCATAACTGATGATCACTAATCTCAAAAGATTAATACCGATCATATTCTTACAACATCAGTTTATTTTGTAGTAAATATTGCACTTTCCTAATATAAAATGTGTTAACAGGAGCACACACCATTGGCCGCTCTCATTGCACTTCTTTCAGCGAAAGATTGTACAATTTCAATTTTCAATGGAACCTCAAGTCAGGACCCAAGTTTAGATTCTACATATGTGACTCAGTTGAAGCAGAGGTGCCCACAAGGCAGCAAAAATCCTAATTTGGTGGATCCAATGACCACTGATTGCCCTAGCTTCCGTGATGCAGGCTACTACAAGAATGTTCTAGCTAACCGTGGACTGTTCACATCAGACCAAACACTCATGACAAATGCAGCAACAAGCCAAGTGAATCAAAATGCCAGGAACCCCAATCTTTGGAGGAGCAAATTTGCTGCTGCAATGTTGAAGATGAGTCAACTTGATGTCTTAACGGGTGATGCTGGTGAGATACGTTCAAATTGTAGTGTGATAAATAGCTAGAGAGAGAGGAGAGGGAAGCTTAGTAATCTTTAAGCTAAAAGCTAATTGCGTATTGTGCCTGTAATCAGTATAATCACAAGGCAAGCAATAATTATTCAAGTTTTTGATGCTCTTATTTTGGATTAGTTACTGCCATGTTGATTACAATCAAGAGAACCGATTGATATTTAGGATTTAGGAGAACCTCTTATCAGCTAAAGAGAAGCTACTCCATGGACACCAGCCCAACTTTCACAAAGCCGTGCATTTCTGTTCTGTGCCACATACATGACATTTTGCTTGGTAACAATAACTTACAAGCTACACAAGGCTTGTAAGTTATAACTCAGTTACCAAGAAAGACACCCCCTATTCAAATATTACACACACCCCCCCCCCCCCCCCCCCCCCCCTTCCCTTCTTTCTCAACTATTGAATTATTAACCAAAACACTAAAAATAAAAAGAATGAAAACCACCGAGAATTTAATGCTTAAAGTCTGGACGTTCGAGTTATTTTACCAAGTGGCTAAAACCTAGCAAAGTATACCAAAACCTGTCAAACCATTGCAGACAAGATTGCATAAATGGCACTACTCCCGACATTTTAGATCTAATTCAGTAAGCCAGCTGCCCCAGAAAAATATTACAAAAAGGCAGAGCTCAAATTAAAAAGACTGATAATCACTTGAGCTTAATTCTAAGATGTTATGTAAGGAGTCTTTAGAGTCATCTTTTCAGACATTCTAAGCAGTTCTAGCAGACAATTCTTACAAGCTCTTGTAGAAAGAGTAATTTTGTTAAGGAATCCATAACCCAATTAATTGATTTGCAGCCTTTCAAACAACAAAAAAACCAGTAATGAAAACCTTAATTACTCATGAGTAGAATAACTCATTGGGAAGACAACCTCACTGTGACTGAAAACTGTCTGAGACTCTCAAGTCCAACAAAAAGAGAAAGGTAACTTAACCACCAGATAGATGTGAGCCAAATAGACTACGATAACTAAATGATGAAATAAGTTTCAAAAATCATCAAAAAGAAATACTGCAGGATAGACTATGGAGCACATCTAAGTGGTGAGCTCCATGATAGCACTGACAATGTCCCCACTGTGAGTCTTGAGAGCCTTGACAGCTTTGCTCCTTGACACACTTGCCTGTGTCATGACCAAATCAATGTCCCGAGGCTCCACGCCAGTTTCGTCCACCTCTTCCTCTTCCTCATCAGCCTGCACTCCAGCAGCTGAAGGAGAAACGTCTGATTTTGCCATAATAGATCCCATGTCAGGCATCCTGAACTGCTGGGCAGCCTGTGTCTGCAATTGTGAGCTCAAGTCCTCTATCTTCGCCTCCCCAAATATGATGTAGGTCTCAGAATGTGGGCTTTTAAAGACATCAGGTTTTGAGATGAAAAACAGTATCTGAATAACAAGAAAACTGCGGTGAATTTCCATCCATCACGTAGACAGTTGATTACATCAAAAGAGAACAAGAATACAGCTTACATTTTTGGTTCTCTTGATGGTGACCCTGCTAACACCGGTAACAGGTTTCATGCCGAGCTTCAACATTGCCTTGCGACTCTTTTTCTCGCTTCTACTCTGCTTAGAACTCTCATTCCCACCTGCAACTCATTCTCCAATCAAAAAACTTGGACAACATAGAAAATAGTCATATAATTAAACAGCCAAATAAACCCTGGCTTTCAAGCAACACATGGATAAATATCATAGTTGATTAATGAAACCAAATAAAATCAATTCATTATCATTTAGGAAGCAGTTGTATCTCGCTGTACCAAACAATAACAACTACAACAATCAAACAGTAAGTCTCTTCCATTACCTCAAAAGTCAATTTTTTCTACAATATGTTCTTAAAAAATAACAAAGAACAGGAATACTATGCAACCCACTCTTTTATACTTTCTAGCAAATGAACAGAATTGTCTCACACAAACAATCCTTTCTTTTGCCACTGCTTAAAGTATGACCAACTCAACCAAACAATTTATATTCCTTCCATTTTTACTTTGCTCAGTCCTCCTAGATACCAATAAAAATCATTCCCTTATTCCTACATTTTCTCAATCAGTACATTTCCACTTAAAATGATTAAAACATACACCCCAAAATCTTCAATTAAAAAATGCCCCAAACCCCAATTCAAAAGTCAAAACCTTTACCCAATAAACCAAACCCCACTTGCTCAAAAAATAAGCCCAACACCCCAACTACACAAAATTACTCATATCAAACAAGTAAATATCATAAAACCCTAAAACACAAACAAAGAAAAAACCCATAAAACAACATAGTAATTAAAAATGAAAAAAAAAAAAAAAAAAAATTTAACAAACCTTGTGCCCCGTCTTCCTTGTCATCCTCGTCGTCGTCGTCGTCGTCGTCATCATCATCCTCTTCATCCTCGTCCTTCACATCCTCAACAACAACCTCGTCGTTCTGCTAAGACACACATACACAAAACTCAAAACCCAAAAAGCAAAAAGACCCAGAAAAAGCATAGAGTGAAGAATGGGGGACCTGGGGTTCAAGAGTCTTCTGGGGCTCGTCGGTGGTTGGGGTCTGGAGCAAGGTCTCGGGCTCGGCGGCCTCAACAACTGGTCCTGGTGACATGGCTTTGAAGCTCTTTTGATTTTTGGGGGTTTGGTTTTTATCTTTTGGTGCTTAGAAGAAGAAGATGAGGAGGCGAGAGAAAATTGAGGGACTGAGGTATCAATAGGTGATAAACCTTCTTTTGTCTCTGAATAATAAGCTGAGGCTTTTGTTTTGTGTGTGGGGACTCTCTGTGAAATAAGATAAGGGTTTTCTCATGAATTGGGCCAACTTTGAGTCCATTTTGAATGTGAGGAGCCCAAAAGTAAAGGACCCATATAAAAATAAATAAATACATTAATATATAATATATAAAAATAATATATTTTGTCCTTAACTTTTGTACGAGGTTCATTTTTTATCCACAAAATTAAAAAAAAAAAAAAAAGAATGGTAAAATACAGTTAGCAGTCTTGAACTTTAGGTTAATGCTAGTGAGATTCAAAATTTTTCAAAACCGACCAACTAAGTCCCTAATTACTATGAAAAATAAGAAAAATGAGTAATGATTTAATGTTTAAATTGGATTTATCAGCTTAGGGATCAAGTTTATCAGTTTTTACTCTTGAAAAGTCTTGACTTAGATGAAATTAGGGCAAAACTTAGAGCTACTAACTGTATTTTACCTTCTTTTTTTTTTTTTTTTTCATAAACTTCGAAAACATTCCACCATATATCTTTCCATCATCTCACATTAACTTTTTATCTTATGTATAAGAGCATTAGCATTGGGGGGTGTAAAACCCCTCAAGTTGCTATTTTAGCTCCTTATATGTCCAAAACCACCAACATCCGGGTTGGTATATCCCGAACTTTTTCCCACCCAGCTACAGGAGCATCCGCATCCGGATTCTAAATCTTATCTTATTTTACCACCTCAAAAAATCACTTTATCAATTATACAATACAATTTTACAATTCTCCAACATCCCAACTTTTATATCTCAATCCTATTCATTAAAATAATATTTTTACATAATAAAATAATATATCTCACCATTACCATTATCCAATACAACACATTATTTATACATTATTTATTCTTTCTCTCTCTTTCCTTCTGGTCAGAACCACAATCACCACCACCGCTGCACACCACCACCGCTGCCACCACCACCGCCGGCAACCCAGAAACTACCGTCAACACCAAAAAAAAAAAAAAAAAAAAAAACCTAGGGAAAATCACAACCACCGGACCCAGCAAACCCAGCAAACACCGAAACCCACCATCGGAACAAATCCCCCAACCCATCGGAAAAAATCACAACCACCGGACCTAAATCCAACCACCCAACGCCACCCAAATCCGACCCAAACGCCAGAAACCGGAACCAAAAACCCAAAATAAAACCCACCAAAATATGAAAGCAACCCAACCAACCAAACGCCGGCCACCAGACCCAGAAACCGGCCACCATGTCATCACCACCAAACTCACCAAACACCGGTCTCTATGCCGATCTACACATCGGTCTCCAAGCCGATCTCCACCGCGTTGACGTCCAGCCACCGCGCCCATCGCAGCCACGCCACCAGCCTCGCCACCACGCCGATCTAAAAATCCGATCCGGCGTGAGCATCTGGCTTGGTGATTCAGCGTGAGCTCTGAGAGAGAAGCTTAAGAGCTGAGAGAGAAAAGAAAGAGAGAGGCGATGAGAAACAGAGAGAGGCAGAGAGAGAAAAGAAAGAGGAAAAATGGGAGGTGAGAGAAAATTGCCGGGTATAAAAAAGTATTAAAATTTTTTTTTTTTTTTTTTTACTATCCAGCTACAGTACCATCTTACATTTGAGATGGTACTGTAGCTAAATCTCAAATTTTTTTTTGCATATGAGATATGGACTCCCGGTTGCTGATGGGTTTTGGGGCTCAAATGCTAAATGCTCCTAACATTTGGCATATAGAAGCCCAAATGTGGATGCTCTAAGGTTGTAAATTTACAACCTACTATAGTTGAGATGTAAACATAAATATACTTATTTAATTCACTTTCTCCCTAGCTGGTAGTGTAGATTTGATGGAGAGAGAAGAAGAGAGGAAAAAAGGGAAGAAAAAGATGGGAAAGAAGAGAGAGAGATGAGTTGTTTATATTATTGGATGTGATAGTTTATATTATTTTAATGAGTTGTATGTAAAAATAAAAACTAGGATGTTATGTGAGTTATAAAATGAATTGATATAATAGATAAAATAGGTTTTAAAGATATAAAATAAACACTTTTTTGCATCCCTGGATACTCATAAAAAATATTGAGATCATATATTTTTATCATTAGATAATTAACAAGGACCAATATCATTAAAAAAAATTCAAAAAAGGAAACAACACATGGCGCCAAATGACTGATCATACGCACTGCTAACTTTACAAATTGACAAAAACACCCCTCTCCATCTAGACTGTCAACTCAGATTGATAAAAAACAATCCTCAAATCTCAAATTAGGGCTTAGAGAAAATGAAAACCCCAAATTCATATGCATTGTTGTTTTTGAGTGAACATTTTGTTTTTACTTCACAGAAGGAAAAAAGCAATCATGTGAGAATTCTAACATAACAGCACCTTTATTCAGTGGCGTAAAGTATGCATAAATGTATCATCTTCTAATAAAATTTTCCTAGTTTGATAGTGAGCCAAGGGTCTGCTTGAAAACTAAGATAACATAATTGGAAAGTATAGTATACTTGAAAAATCTTTTGTTTGTAAATAATTTAATCGAAATCCAACACATAACCAACAAAAAAAAAAAATCAGGGACACGGCAGGGGGGGGCGGGTGGGGTTGGGTTGGTGAGACCCGTAAGACAATCACTAAGGTTTTGGAGGTTTTCCCTAACTAAGAGATAGTTTTGTGTCAATTTAGGTTGGGTACATAGGGGGAGGGGTGTGTTTCAATAAATTTCAAACATCCAATAGTGCATGTGACCAATCATTAGGTGCCACGTGTTGTGTTTTTATTTTAAACGAATCAGTCCATGTTAGATTATCTAATGCTATAAATATACCATATTAGCATTCCGTTCAAATGCACAGAATAAAAGTCAAAAAAAATTGATAAAAGGATATAAACTAGAATTTTTTTAAAATTTAGGACCGAGCTTTTTTACAAATTGGTTATGAAAAACGAATTTCGAGCAAAGATTATGAGAAGATAACTAAGATGAAGAATACAAGTTCTTTTTTCTCTTTTTATTTATTTATTAAGCTTTTAATTTAAGATAGTTATCAACTCAGTTTTTCATCTACTTCTTTTCCATATAAATTTAATTCGAGGCTAGCTAGGGGTTGGTCTGGAATTCGGTATTGACTATTGACACTCTCTTCTATTATAATTTGGACTTTTGAGTAAGACTACTGAAAGCCTTTTTTTTGCTTGAAAAGTATTTATATATATTTATATATATATATTAGCTTGAAATGGATTTTGTACCCTTCCAAGAGTCCTCTAATTTTTTGCACAAACATTAGGTCATTAATCTGTAAATTTCTCAGTACCTTCGTCTTCAAATACATATACACCAATTGATTCATCCCCTAAATTTTTTTTTTCTTGTGAAATAAAACTTTTATTGCACGGGCAACAAGGGTTTAAAAAAAAAAAAAACCTAGGTGCCTTTCCTCCAAAATTGCAAAAAACGCAGAAGAAGGAGGGAGCCCGGCCCACAAAAGAATTTAAAAGAGCCCATTTAGTCAACACATGGGTAGAATCTCTAGGAACCCACCCAAAAGAACAGAGCAAAATCCTAGGCTTAATCCACACACACTACTTGCAATTTTCCAACTAGATGACTTCCCTAAGTTGTTGATGGCCTCTACACAAGACAAACAATCTCCTTTGACAGAAATCTTTAGCAATAGGAAAATGGTGATGTATATCAAATAACTCATTAGGCAAAGCACTAATTACTTATATTTATTAATTCTTCACATTGTGATAAATACAAAATGTTTGAAACATACCCACACAAACAAAATGATATTCATAGTTTACAAGTGCGAGTATATCTACATAAAGAATGCATTTACTAAGAATAATGTTAGTTACAGAACAATTTTCATCATTTTTTTTTCATAAATAAGATCCTTTCACTCAGGTCAATCACTAATACTACTTTTATTATACATCAATCATAACGGACCATGTGAACAATTGTGAAAAAAATGTTGCTGAAAATGATAGGTGCCAATACTTATTGATTTACTTAATGAGAAAGAAAGATAACCTAATTCTACAAGCATAATTAAGTTCAAAGGCTAAGAAAAATAAAGGTACAGAAAAAGAACTGCTTTTAGAAAGGCTAGGCTATCCATCTTTTTCTTTTCAGATAAATGTCACTGCTAGCTTCTAAATTTCTTTTCAGATTAATGCATTAATTTCATGTTGTTACATCACCTTCTGTATCAGACTACAAAACAAAATGCACTCCACTTATAACTAAAATGGACGAATTTCATTTGATCCCAACTCTCTCTCCATTCTTTACAAATACTAGGATATCTACATATGTCAATGACGACACATATTCCTCTTCAAAATGAAAAGACTCTTCTACAAAACAGAAAGCTATATTTGACCCAAATATTAAACTCTAAAGCTTGAATTTGACAGCCTCATAGCAAAATAATTTACTTAATCTCTGCCATATGCCATTAAAGGTGGGTTGCCTCTTCTCAAATTCTTTTGGAACTTCCAATATTCTACGTGCTCTGAAGCATGACAATGTGCTGGTTCTGGCTCTGTCCAGTACTTGCATGGTGCAGCTGAATCGCAAACATAACAATAACACTGCATTCCATCAATATACGAAAATTTATCAGTATATCTTTATGTATAACAGGTATAAACTATATGCACTTAAACACTGATTAAATTAGCTGTTAAATAAAACTATCACCATTTTGCAGTAGTTCTCATGAGGTGTTGTATGAAAGGGGAAGTTGAGGCATGCATGCCTTGAATGTGGATAATCTCTAAGAGCCACCTATTTATCATTAATCAAATTATATATCAAAACCTCTCAGTAAAACACACATACAAACACAAACACTTCCAATGATACTAATATATCGAGATTGTAAATATAACACACTGATAACACAAAAGCAAGTTAACCAGACATCAAGTTTGTGAAAAAAAAATTAATAGTGCAATCCATACCTGGCCTTTTTCAGCAATAACAAAGAGATCATTAGCACCATCAGGATGACCATCAATAAGATTATTGTTCATGGAGAGGTTGAAGACGTCAAGGGGCTCGTAAGGGTCGAACTCCAAGATGAAACAGTCCTCTATTTCTTCTATGCGCTTCATGTCCGCCTTTTCTTTGAGACAAAATATGGATCTAATTGGAGACCCAATAGAAGAAGAAGAAATGTCTCCGACTTCATAATAACTTGATTCATCTGAAGAAGTAATTGACTTCATCTGACCAGCAAGTTTTCTCTCTTTCTCGGATGAGAAGGGTGATATATTAAGCTCATTTTCACTCATTTTCTTTCTTCTGTTTGGTTACCAAGCAGTTGAGTCCCTATGAATAAGACGCAGAGAGTGTACCACTACTACTACAGAAAAGAAAACTTTCTAAGAAGGCAATGTTAAGTGGACCGTTGGGGTCCTTAACAAAAAAGGATATTGTACTGACGAATTAACCAATGTTGTCTTGCTTCATCTTTTTCTTCTCTCCTCTATGAAAGTTTTGCTTACTCAAAGGTAGGGGTGGCAAAATCAACCCAAACTCATTTGCCCACCCAAACCCACCCACTTAAAATAAACCCAAACCCACTCAATTATTAGTTGGGCTAAATGGGTATTAACCCAATTAAACTCAATTAACACTAATGTTTATTGGGTTTTAATTGGGTACCCAATTACCCAACCCCAAAACTACTAAAATTACCAAAATACCCCCTCAACCTAAAAATTGACCAAAATAACACTTAAACCCAAAAAATGACCAAAATACCCCGAAACCCAAAAAAAGACCTAAATACCCCCGAAACTCAAAAAAAGACCAAAATACCCCCGAAACCTAAAAATGACCAAAATACTCCTAAAAACCCAAAAAATTACCAAAATACCCCTAAAACCCAAAAAATTACCAAAATACCCTCAAAACCTAAAAATGACCAAAATACCCCTGAAATCCAAAAAATGACCAAAATACCCCTGAAACCCAAAAAAAGACCAAAATACCCCCGAAACCTAAAAATGACCAAAATACCCCTGAAATCCAAAAAATGACCAAAATACCCCCCGAAACCCAAAAATGACCAAAATACCCTCGAAACATAAAAATGACCAAAATACCCCCGAAACCCAGAAAATGACCAAAATACCCCCCGAACCCTAAAAATGACCAAAATACCCCTAAAACTCAAAAAATTACCAAAATACCCCTAAAACCCAAAAAATTACCAAAATACCGCTGAAACCTAAAAATGACCAAAATACCCTAGAAACCTAAAAATTACCAAAATACCTCCGAAACCTAAAAAATGGCCAAAATAACCCCGAAGTCTAAAAAATAACCCTAAAACCTAAAAAATGACCAAAATACCCTCGAAACCTTAAAAATGATTAAAATACCCTTGAAACCTAAAAATTAGCCAAAATAACCCCGAAACCTAAAAATTGATCAAAATAACCTAGAAACCTAAAAATGATCAAAATAACCCTGGAACCAAAAAATGACCAAAATAACCCCGAAGTCTAAAAATTGACAAAAATAACCCCGAAACCTAAAAATGACCAAAATACCCCCTAAACCTAAAAAGTGACCAAAATACCCTCAAACCTCTAAAGTGACGAAAATACCCCTAAACCTTTGAAATGACCCAAATAAACCCAAAACCGCTAAAATGGCCACAAACAACGTGAAACCTCTAAAATTTCCAAAAATACCCTGAAACGTCTAAAACGACCAAAATACCTCTAAACCTATAAAACAACCAAAATACCCCTCAAAATATCTAAAATGACCAACATACAACTAATCCTATAAGATGAACAAAATACACTCGAAGCCTCTAAAATTACCAAAATAGGGGTTTGGGGTATCTTAGTCATTTTTTAGGTTTATGAG
Organism: Quercus ilex subsp. ballota; assembly: GCA_032727855.1. Taxonomy (NCBI): domain Eukaryota; kingdom Viridiplantae; phylum Streptophyta; class Magnoliopsida; order Fagales; family Fagaceae; genus Quercus; species Quercus ilex. The sequence goes on from CM064916.1 coordinate 5,848,004, forward strand.
TATTTTAGTCATTTTTTATGTTTAGGGAGTATTTTGGTCATTTTTTAGTTTTATAGGGGATTTTGATAATTTTTTAGGTTTAGGGTGTATTTTTATCGACTTACAAATTTAAGGGGCCTTTTTGTCATTTTATAGGTTTTGGGGAATTTTGGTCATTTTTTAGGTTTCAAGGATATTTTAGTCATTTTAAGGTTTAGGGGTTATTTTGGTTGTATTTAGGTTTCAGGGGTATTTTGGTCATTTTTTAGGTTTCAGGGGGTATTTCAATTAATTTTTAGGTTTCGAAGGTACATCGATTATTTTTTAGGTTTAGGAGGTATTTTGGTCATTTTTAGGTTTATGGGCTATTTTGGTCATTTTTAGGTTTCTAGGTTATTTTGGTCAATTTTTAGGCTTCGAGGTTATTTTGGCCATTTTTTAGGTTTCAGAGGTATTTTAGTAATTTTTTAGGTTTTGTAGGTATTTTGGACATTTTTTGGGTTTAGGGGGTATTTTGGTCATTTTTAAGTTTAGGGGCTATTTTGGTCATTTTCAGGTTTCTAGGTTATTTTGGCCATTTTTGAAGTTTCGGGAGTATTTTGGTCATTTTTAGTTTTCAGGGTTATTTTGGTCAATTTTTAGGCTTCGAGGTTATTTTGGCCATTTTTTAGGTTCTAGAGGTATTTTAGTAATTTTTTAGGTTTTGGAAGTATTTTGGACATTTTTTGGGTTTATGGAGTATTTTGGTCATTTTTAGGTTTTGGGGGTATTTTGGTCATTTTTAGGTTTCTAGGTTATTTTGGTCAATTTTTAGACTTCGTGGTTATTTTGGCTATTTTTGAAGTTTCGGGAGTATTTTGGTCACTTTTAGTTTTCAGGGTTATTTTGGTCAATTTTTAGGCTTCGAGGTTATTTTGGCCATTTTTTAGGTTCCAGAGGTATTTTAGTAATTTTTTAGGTTTTGGAGGTATTTTGGACATTTTTTTGGGTTTATGGGGTATTTTGGTCATTTTTAGGTTTTGGGGGTATTTTGGTCATTTTTTGGGTTTCAGGGGTATTTTGGTCATTTTATGGGTTTTGGGGGGTATTTTGATCATTTTTAGGTTTCAGGGGTATTTTGGTCATTTTTTGGGTTCTAGGGATATTTTGGTCATTTTTTAGGTTCTCGGGGGTATTTTGGTCATTTTTTGGTTTTAGGGATATTTTGGTAATTTTATGGGTTTGGGGGGTATTTTGGTCATTTTTAGGTTTCAGGAGTATTTTGGTCATTTTTTGGGTTCTAGGGGTATTTTGGTCATTTTTTAGGTTTTGGGGGTATTTTGGTCATTTTCTAGGTTTCAGGGGTATTTTGGTCATTTTTTAGGTTTTGGAGGGTATTTTTGTAATTTTAAGGTTTTGGGGATATTTTGGTCATTTTTTAGGTTCTAGGGGGTATTTTGGTAATTTTTGGCTTTCAGGGTTATTTTGGTCATTTTTTGGATTTTTGGGGTATTTTGGTCATTTTTTGGATTTTGGAGGTATTTTGGTTTTTTTTTTGGGTTTTGGGGGTATTTTGGTAATTTTCAAGTTTTGGGGGCATTTTGGTCATTTTTGAAGATTTTAGAGTACTTTGGTCATTTTCACTTTAGTGGCATTTTGGTAATTTTGATAATTGGGTAATTGGGTGGGTTGGGGTTTACCCATAATAATTGGGTTGGGTTGGATTTGGGTTATAAGGAATTAGTTAAATGGGTTTTAAATGGGTAAATGAGTTTTATATACCCAACCCAATTATGCCCACCCCAAACCCACCCAAACCCGCCCATTTGCCATCCCTACTCAAAGGGGAAAAAAAATCTACTCCTCCCTTTTGGCCCATTTTAAAAATAAAATAATTATAATAATTAACTGGAAAAATTGTTTCCTTCAAATCCCACATACTAATCCACTGGTAGTCAAATTTACTTCTGAAACATTAATAGCATCCAGTTCTATAAATTAGAGGTAAAAATTAGGGTATCTAGTCAGTTCTTTAAAGATACAAACATTTCTCCTCTACAGTCCATGCTTGAAGGCCTATATTGATGTAGGCATTTCATTCAGAATTAACACTAAACAGGAAGTGGGCACAACTTTAAATAAATTTTCTAATTTAGAACTGCATTGTTTAAAATAATATAAGACATTGATCTGGGCAAGAATTCAATTCCTTCTTTTTTTTTAAGTACTGGAAGTAAATCAACTTCATCCACTTATCTCCAAAAAAACTTATGAACTCTTCCAACATGTGCAAGGGGTTTGAGTGCTGACAATTTTTTGGGGAGGGGTACACAAATCCTTGCTTTCACCTTCTGCAAAAGACCAGGAATCAGACTCCAGTTCCTTAACTAATAGAATTTCAAACATTTTACACCCCAACTCTCAGTCTCTCACCATCCTTTACATATATCATAGCATGTATATATATTCATATATAAAACCCAAAATGAAGGAATAAAACCCAAAATGAAAAAGGTTTCCTACAAAGTAGAAACATATCTAAAGAACCCACATATCAAATTCTAATCATGAATTTGACAGCATTAAAGCAAAACAATTTACTTTTTTCTTTTGTCATGTACCACTATACCAGAAAGTCAGAAACCCATTAACTACAATAAAGCACAAAGAAAGAAAAACTTCTTCAATCCCAAACAGCTGGTAGTTTTTTCCTTAAATTTCTCCGGGACTTCCAATCTCCAACCTTCTCTGAAGCATGGCAGTGTGCTTGTTCATGCTGCATCCAATACTTGCACGGGGCAGATGAATCGCAAACATAACAGTAACACTGCAATAATTCCATAGATTGAAATTTATTATAGAATGGAGACAAAGTATACATCACATATTGCTTAAATGTTAAATCCCATTACCAGCTTGCAGTATTGCTCATGAGGTGTTGTCTCAAAAGGGAATTTCATACAGAGATGCCTTGAATGTGGATAATCTCTGCAAGCCACCTATTCACCATCAATCAAAATGAAAACATTTTAGGACAGCACATTCACAGAAAGATTTTGAGTAAAACACACGCAGCTAGTGGGCTTAAAACAACAAACACCATCCCTTAATAATATTACTTTACAAGCACACCAATCAAGGGCAATCTTGCCTACTACCTTGCACACGCACTTAGACTCACCTGCACACAACTTTGAGCCACATGGATGGCACACAAAAAACACTCTATCTTACAGTATGTTTGGATGTTTGGAAGGAGAAGAGAGTAGAGGGTAACAGGGGAAGGAGAGGAGAGGAAAGGGGAACGGTAATCCCTTCCCCTTGTTTGGGTTTTTTTTAAATATAGATATCCCTCCCCTTTGTTTGGATATTTTAAAAATTAAGTACTTTGTTTAGATATTCCAAAAATTAAGTACGTGGAGGAGATGTGAGAGATATGGTCATATAAACACTTTTTGCTAATTCAATTGTTACAAGTGGAGGAGGGGAATTCAAACCATGGTTCTCCTCATAAAGGAGACCAGGCAATGCCACTAAATTACAAGAAATAGATATAAATTGACAATTTGATTTTTTTTAATATAAGTGGAACCCCTCCCCTCCCCCTCCAAATTCATCTGATTTGGGGAAATTAAACATGAGGGGTTTGGAGGGGTAAGATATCCCTTTCAAATCCCCTTCAAACCCTTCCCCCTCCAAACATCCCAACAGGGTTTTACTCACACCTGTGCCAGGCACTGTTGCACAAAAGATAAAACCTCCTTAGTGTTTAACATAGTTGTTACCTAGTCACACGATGACACGCAGAATTTCAACTCCTAAAATTGTTATCTTTACTTAGTCTCACACACAACATCCTTCCAGCCATGATATATCACTACTTAAAATCTTCTGTGTCGCCTTCGGGGTAGGTCTCACTGCCATAAACAATCTTCCACAGCACTCCAAATAGGACTTTATGTAGATGCATCAATTACTATAATTGTAGTTGTTGAGCTTCTCCATCGCACAAGCCATGTTGACAATTTAACTTCGTTTAAGCCCACATACTACCAACTAAACTTGACCTCAAACCAATGAAACATCACACGATTGGTGTGATGGCGAAGCTCAACAACAACAACAACAACAATAATTATAGACATGTTAGATGTTACATATACTTGCATGAAGAGTCGGGCAAATGAACAATAAGATGAACCACTATCCCAAGTGTACCTAACACACTTCAATAGGTACACATCTCTCACACTCAAACCAAACTCTTCCACACTAATACAATTTTTTTGTCCTTTTAGGGTGTTTGATAAGTTAATTATATTTTAAATGAACGCAGAAAATGAAAGCCAAACTCTCCAATGTTGCCATTCCATGATAACACCAAGCAAAGAAATACAAAAAACCCATCATTCAATTTCATCAATAACAACAAAAAAATGGGTCTTTTCGTGTTCTACATTTCCTTAACAACCAATACCTAAAAGACCCAATATGCATAAAAAAGAAAACCCATCTCAGAAAAGAGAAAATCATTGAAATGGGTGTGTGATTAAGAATCCAACCTGGCCTTTCTCAGCAACAACAGAGACTTCATTATCAATAGGACTATTGCTAACAGAGAGCTTTGAGATATCAATAGAGTCAAAGGGATCGAAGTCCAATATGAAGCAATCCTCGATCTCTTCAATGCGTTTGATATCGGTGTTTCTTTTGACGCAAAGCACGGGTCTCAACGGCGTCCCATTATCTTCTTCCTCTTCTGAATATCTCTCAGACGAAGAGGGAGATATCTCAATCACCTGTGTCCCATTTTTCGCCATTTTCTGTTTGGTAACCGAGAAAATGATTCCCTGTCTGTGATTTGAGCGATGCCACCAACTACTGCTATTAACACTGTGAGCAGAGCGACTCGGATTTCGAAAATATTTAGGTTTTGGAATTCGTGAAGTGGACCGTTGGAATTCCCCACAAATCAAACACAATTGAGTGAAAATGGAGGAAGCAAACGACGCCGTTTTGTTTTTGGTGGTGGTTGTTTTTTTTTTCACTTTCTAGCGATCATAAAGAACGGGGAAATATAAAAAATATATATAAATATCTCACTTTTCATATTTTCTTCATTAGAAAAAGTATTCTCACAAAACAAAAATAGTTTTTCAAGTTTATCATTCTATCATCTCCATCTTATCTATCCTAATTCCCAACATCATAAAAGATTGAGATTATGAAGGGAATATAAATTTGATTAAGATTTTTCTTTTGACTAAGGATTAATAAAAAAATAGCAATGTTATGTGCACGCATAAAATGACATAACTTTATATTTATTATTCATAACTCATCACGTAGTGAATTGTACCATTTTATATGTCTCTAATATTTTTCATAAAATAAAAGAATGAAGAGTTTGAGGTAAAAAGAAAGTTAGATTAAGAAAGTTTTTTTTTTGAGTGAAAGTGGATGCCTCGATTGTTTGTAATATTAGAATTTATAAAATAATTGAAGAAAATGAGGACATTCTTCAAGTCACACTTCAAGGCACTACTTGATGTGTGTTAGTGTGTAAATTTAAGTGCCTCATCGTCTACTAATAGGCCAAGTTCAGAGAGACAAAATTCTTCTTGACATAGCAACCTGATCAAGGCTAAGTCTTCACATTCAACAATTAGGTTAGTGAACTCAATTTCCCTGCTAAGAATCAAAGTTTGGAGCACAACCAATGTGCAACAAGTACCATGAAGATGGAGGCTATTAGATTAAGTTCCCATGAATCTAAGGATATAAATAGTGGCATATGATTTAAAATTCTATGACACCAAATAATGCAACAATAACTCATTTTAAATGAAGTGTATATTTACTTTTTGATTTCTTAACTACCAAATTTTTACCACGAAATGAACTCTTTTTTTATTTTTTATTTTTTTTTAAAATATTATGTATTTTTAATATACATAGACCGAGAGGGGAGAGAAGGTCTTAAAGAAACTAACAGTGATATATATCCAAAAAAATCTAACTCTTACATACATAACACAAGATTTAAACTTTTTTAACTCACACTCATTTTCCAATGTAGGATTAACCCATCGGTTTCTTTTTTTCTTTTTTTTATATAGAATATTAAGTATTTTTAACACACACAGGAAGAGAGGAGATAAGGTCTTCATTTTTAAGCGAACCGAAAAGAATCCTTTTCCACACAAATTCTAGTACCTTACGCAATGATGGCACCAAAATTTTTTACCTGGTGCCAAACTATTGTATTGAATATAAACTAAAAATACATATATACAATAGGAAAAAAACCACACTTTCTCTTCTTTATCTTTAGGGTAGTTCCATGTTTGATTACACCATAATATAGTGAATATTCGCTCATGTTGTTGCTTCACCAATCTATAATAGGTAATTAATCAAACATTAAAGTTAGTATTTATTCAAAAAATCATGTTATTAGATAAGATACATCTTTAAATAAAAATATATATCTACCATCGCGCATTCTTGGTGTGGTGATCACTCTACAAGTATAAATGCTTGTGAGGTGTAGGGACCAAAGGCCGGGGTTCAAGTTTCTAGGAGGGAGTTTCACACACATACACTTAGATTAGGTTAGAGTAGAAATTCTATCTTGTATAAAAAAAAATTAAAAAAATTAAAAATAAATAAAAAGATATATCTCTTTCTAAGAAATATGAAGGAGTATAAATATTGGGACTCCTCATTCATTTTAGATTATTCTCTCTCTCTCTCTCTCTCTCTTTAACAGTGTCGGTGATTCTCACCCTAATGGAATTACCAAGAAACACTAAATGTAAAGCAGTTTGGCTGTTATACTAAGTTTCTAACTTCTTTTGAGATTTTGAAAACACACGAGACATCTTTTATTTTATTTTATTTTTCTTAATTTTCCTTATTGAAAAAATTCAATTTAGACCCCTACGTGTTTAATAATGTGAAATTAATAAAATTAACATTTAAACCCATCAATTAAATAAAACAATCCAACAGCATATATATTGACTTGAAACTATATAAAGATAGTCACACAAAGATTGATTAGTCAGGAATTGGAAAACCTAAGGAGAATCTCTCAAAAAATAAAAACCACTTGTTGGGACAAAACAAATCCTTTTAAAATCTACCATGTAACGAACACTCGAACAGTTACAAACACCCGCTTGTATTCCTACCTCGAAAATCTCAGAGTCAATGGAATCCTTCTTTAACAAGAAGCTTTGACATTGTAGTGAACTTCACCAAATATTTGTAGTTTTGTGGTTTCAAACTCATAAACTCAAAGTGGGTTTTGACTTATGAGTGGGATAATGGAAGGAGTATTTTTTTTTTTTTTTTTATTGAGGAGTATTTTTTTTTATATAATCAAATGGAAGGAGTATTTTATCAAACACTGGGTATTGGATTATATAATCTTAACTATAACATTGGTTGGAAAAATAAGGCTCATGATCAAGACCAAAGTAAGAGAGAGAGAGAGAGAGAGAGTTTGCTCTTTTTTTTTTTTCTTTTTTTTTTTAAGTAAGAGAGAGAGGATTAGATTTTTCTCTTTTTTCACTGGCATGTGGGTCTCACGCGTCTCTATATGTCAATGAGATTTGCGTCTCTAAATCCAGTCGCAGCTACGCAGGAAATACTTTTTCCTCTATTCCTTATTTTGACCAAACAAAATGATTTGTGTTTCAACGATAATGGCTCAGAGATTGAAACCCCACAATCTTGCCTCTATCAAGTTCAAGAGAAACAAATCTCTGTACTCTTTCTGTAAAGTCCTCACGGATCGATCAGTGGCTCAAGAATCCAAAACCTTCTCTATTTGCTTTCTTAGCCATAAAGGCTGATGATGAACTAAAAACCCCAAGCTAATTCCAAGAGAACGAAAATGACTGCTGACATCCACAACCAAAAGCCTCTATGTGTATCCTCTTATTTCAACAATGGCTGGCCCTAAAATAAATTAAATCCAAGTTAGAAAACGAAAACTAAAAAATAATAATAATAATAAAATAATTGTCAACTTTTTTTTTTATAGGAAATAATTGTCAACTTAAGTACTTAACTGTTGTGAATTGTAAAAGATGTTGTATCTCTAACATTATTCCTAAAGAGTGTGCTCGAGCAAGCTTTAAATCTTTAAAGTAAGTATTCAGCCGAAAAAACAAAATCTTTAAAGCAAGTGTTACGTAGACTTTGGAACAAAATTTTTGTGTGAATGATTGATAAGCAAATGCCAAATCTTTTAGCAGCTTCAGATTTGAATTTTCATTGACATAATTACAACCCTAATGCAAATTACACTGTCACATATAATTTGTCAATTTAAATCTTAACTCTTGTAGTATAATTATTCTGATTAGAACACACCATTTGAGGATATTTTCGATGAAAACTTTAATTTCATTTGTAATGATGTCAATGGTTAAAGATGTGTTTTATATGTAAAAGGATTGTATTTTATATATTAGTGGTAGCACCATGTCATTGTGATATACAAATTAATTATTAAAATAAAATAAATCAAATTTTATATTAATAAAATTTTCTAATTATGAATCTTATTGGCGTAAACTTTAAACCACACCTTCAGTAATAAAGATTAAAGAGGACACTTAGCACAATAATTGAAACTTCAAATTGCAATAACTGCAACTTGCAGTCCTTTTCTTTAAAACGTTTTTTTAAGATAATGTTTACATTGAATCGCACAACAATATAGTTTGATGAATAAGACCGATATCTTTTTGTATTACATATGACATGATTTGGTGGAATAAAAAATAAATAAATAAAAGAGAGTAATTTTGAGTAGTCAAGGCCCGGTGCCATATCTTGAAATCTGCTTTTTTATATAGCATAATATAAGCTATTGAAAACTACATTGTAAAGACCACTGTCTCTAGGCTTAAAATAAAAATAATGCTGAAACCAAATTCTGGGCATTTCCCTTTGTTGTTATTTGCGACTAAGCATCTAAGCAAGACCTCTTTGCTTAGTACATGTCTATGTAGAATTGTAGATGATGAATTTGGTGGCACGTCCTGCGTACCCAAACCTGAATATCATAATGAGTAATGACCATCTCTCGATTGTAGAAACTAACCAGAGTCAGATGTGTGTCCAGAAAATCTATTAATTAACACGCAATAGAATAATATTTGTATCAAATGGTCACCTTTTCTTGTTTATAATTAAAAAATAATAATTTACCCTCTGGGCATGGCATATTGGAAAGAGTCTCGGCACGTGATGCTTGAGGGGTGTGCTGATTCTAGTTACACGCTTCAATGAAAAAATGTTACACTGTAATGTGAATAGTCCTAATCTACCTGAAGGCACTCCACACCATGCTAAATTCAGTTTTAAGGGGATAGGGTTGGTGACTACACGCACAAGACCCTTTTTCTCGTTAATCAAAATTAAAATAATAATAATTCATATAAATTTTGACATCTTCAACGCGAGATTGAAATTATCTTAAACGTTGATGGTACTAAAACAACAATCACCATTTTGACCGGGGGTTAGTTGTGCTAATCCAATCAAGTTAAGCTTATATTTTAATTATAAAAAATACTATATGAAAAAGAATCCAGGGTTGGTGGGAAAGTAGGTGAAGAATTTAACAATTGGTTCTGAATTTTTTTGGGCTTTATATGGTTTTGGAGAACGTTGTGTTAGCTTCCAGAAAGACGATGGGGTCAAGTTCTGGTAACACTTTTTTTCGCCAATAGCTGCGATCCATGTCTTTTTCTATCTTCTAATTTCGAAATTCCAACTTTTTTTTTCTAACTTCTAAGTTCTAAAGGTTAGGTGAGATGTTATCCCATTTGAAATGTCAATGCCACCCAATCAATAAAAAGCCATACTTGTCCACAAAAGACAAGCTGTGGTACTCTTTTTCAGTGACCATATTTCATTTTAGGACAAGAATAGCATTTTCAGAAAGGGAACTAAAAACAGTGGTGGAGGCCATGTATGTAGCTTTCGAAGCACCCTTTCATGGAAGTGAAAAAATAATTCTTTAAAGGACCATCAAATTTCTTGGATAAACCATAGCATATATATGCATGGATTGTATTATTTAGCATTCTTCCCTCTGCAGATTGAAATAATGCAATCCAACAATGAGTTAGAAAATTAGCAAGTATAAGTAATCTAGTCATTATTGTAATGATTAATTTCTAAGAAAATAAGGTAGATTATTAAGTGGATTGCAAGAAATCAATAAACAAGTGAAGATATGATGTAACAACTAACAAGCCACAATTGTTTTTTAAGTGATGTTATAGATGGATGATCCAATAACAATTAGTATAATATTCTGGTCGAGCCCACTGACTACACTCACCAACTAATTTGGTACCCCGATCATAAGTTAGGAATATGACTAATAATTAATAGTTTTGCCCATGAATTTTTCTGGGAAGCTAGGAAATGAAAATTGAGAAACATTATAGCTTGTTTGGATTGAGGGGAGAGAGATGCAGCAGAGGCGATTAGAGTAGAGTTGGCTAAATATTAGACTAATTTTTGACTAACTCTATTCTACTCCCCTTAATCCAAACAGGCCATAAAACTACACGGAAAAGCTGTACCCACCTATTTCTTGTGTACCCTTAAATGAGAAAAATATCCGCCACTTTGTTTGATTGCTAAAAAGAAATCACCACAAATTTTATATGCTTTAAATAATCTTGCAAACTAATTTCTCCAAAGACAATTAGTCTTTTTGTTTACTATATTATTCAATTGATGAACAGAACACGTACCATAGATGTATAAACTAATGGAAGAGCATTGTTCTAACTATGATTTAAAAAATATTTGTATTACTCACTAACTTGTGCAATGCAATTGAGGAATGATTTTGCAAATGATATAGTTAATAATATCAATAAATAAAAAATCAAATCAAAGAATTTGTTAGAAAATATCAAATATAACTCAATTAAATTTGGTTTAGATTGGAGAGAATTAAACGTAATTTATTCACATTTTTTTAGTAATAAGTTGATTTAGTCAAACAAAACTTGCCACATATGAGGTTTAATTAATTTCAACTAACACTTATTGCTATTTAATTAATAAAAATAATAAATTAGATATTTATGATAAAAGTTAATTTCTAAAATTCATGTTTGTTGCAAGTATTCAACCTATGTAATACTTCTCAAAAAAAAAAAAAAAAAAAAAAAAAAACCTATGTAATACAAGTCATATGATGAATTTTTATTTGGTAACTCATTAATTATTGAGATAATTTTTTTTGGATGAATTTTTTTGGGCATTGTTTTTAAAGTTTAAACCATTTAAGATTTAACAGACTGTCTTAAATCAACAAAGTTGAATTGTCTACTAAAAAGGTCAAAATGACTTCTTCTTTTCTTTTCTTTTCTTTTTTATTTTATTTTTATTTTTTATGGAAGTCAAAAATGACTTTTTTTTATGAAGATTTTAGTTTGAATTTTATAATGATTACAAACTTTTTTTTTCTTTCATCATTTTGTTCCACGTATTGATGTTTTCTGCAAATCTAATTAGGTGTGTCTTCTAGAACATAAAAAAAGTAGCTTAGTGCAACTAAGGCATTTCAGATCCTGGAGTGATTCTTCGGTCACAGAAAGCAACCATGTTTCAGTTAATTCCAAAGCTAAATTAATAGCCAGTTTGCCACAAGTTTATTCCTCTTCTTTTTTTAATAATTAAAGTTGGTTAGAGAAGGAAGAAGACTAAAGTGTCTATTATTCAAGCAAAAAAGAAGAAGAGTAAAAGTCAATTAAAGATAAGCACAAACTTGCCACTAAATTCTAGAGGTTACCAAAGAACTGAAGGAGTATCGGTGGCCACAATTTCTATATATATATATTTTTTTTACTTGCTAAGCTACTATTTAAGCTCGGATGTTTGGAAAATTACTTATATAAATCGAACTAAAAAATAAAACTAATTTGTTAAAAGTTTTATAGCTCAATAATATTTATTTTTTCTTATGAGAAAAATTAAAATTTGAATCAGATAATATATTTAATAGTTAATACCATTTTGAATCTTCTTCTTCTTTTTTTTTTTTTTGGGTAACAAACAAACTTATCCAATTAAAAACGAACTAAAATAAGATATATTGTCGGAACTCATTCTATGGTTAATTAAAAAAAAAAAAAAAAAAAGCAGTTCTTTTAAGTCTATTTTACTTTTTGATATGATGATTAGTGGTGAAGGGGATGCCTATAAACTTCGGTCTTTTGTCCTTTTTTTTTTTCTTCTACAAAATCTGCAATTCTACTTTGGAGACCAATCGCTCGTCTACTTTGGAGAGCAATGAAAAGCGTTTTAATAGTTTTTTAAAAAAAAAAAAAAAAAAAAGAGTTTCAATATAAGACATTCACTTTTTATAATAATTTTTTTTATCAGTTTTAATAGATGTTTTAAATGTCTTAAAAGTAAGAAATTAAGAATATTTCTTTTAAAAGTAATAGACTCCTAGAGTTAATACTATGGGAAAGAAAATTGAAATATAGTACCTGGGTATTGAGTTTATTGATTTGGAGTGTAACGGAAATTTAGAGGTTATAAAAATAAACCACTACACAATTAGTTTTTAAAATATTTGGAATATTTCAATTTCTCCCGAACAAGAAGTGAAATAATCCAATCAAAGGTTGAGACACCTTTTTTTTTTTTTTTTAATAAAATCTTTTAAGACAGAGGTGAGTATATGCTAAGACCAAGAGTTGATATTAACAAAGTAGCAAAAAAACAAAGACTTACGAGTAAAAGGTTTTTTTTTTTCCCCCCAATTTTGAAGTAAAAAATATTACAAAGGACATAAAAATATACTTCCAATCTCATATAAATTATGAATCTCAATATAAATTATAGAATATTTTTCTAGGACTCTCAAATTATAACCGAGACAAAGGTCAAGTAGGTGGTGGACACTTGCTGTAGAGTGAAAATGCTTGGTGGTCTCATCAAAAAAATGCTTGGTGGTAGTTGAGGAAAAAACATATATATTAACGATTCCAACCTAGTCATAGCATATACTCATCTTCTCAAACCTCTCTCTCTCTCTCTCTCTCTCTCACTTAACTTTTCTTATTCATACTCAGAACCCACATACCCAAGCCACACAAAAATGGGCTCAAGTGGCGAAACCCAGATGACTCCAACCCAAGTCTCTGATGAAGAAGCCAACCTCTTTGCCATGCAACTAGCCAGTGCTTCAGTGCTCCCCATGGTCCTTAAATCTGCCATAGAACTTGATCTCTTGGAGATCATAGCCAAGGCTGGACCAGGTGCTTACCTTTCTCCTGCAGAGATTGCTTCCCAGCTCCCTACAAAAAACCCAGATGCACCAGTGATTGTGGACCGCATATTGAGGCTCCTGGCTAGCTACTCTGTTCTCACATACTCTCTGCGCACACTCCCTGATGGGAAAATTGAGAGGCTGTATGGTACAGCTCCTGTGTGTAAGTTCTTGACCAAGAATGAAGAAGGTGTGTCTCTTGCTGCTCTCTCTCTCATGAATCAAGATAAGGTCCTCATGGAGAGCTGGTAATCCCTTCTCAATCTCATCCTCTTCTTTTTCTTGTCTGTATTTCTTTTTCTTTTTCGATATATGGGGTCCAATTTACCAGCTTCCTTGAAGATTTGTTAATGAACAATTTCAAAAAGGTTTTAATACCATTTTTTTTTTTAAAGTTTTATAAAAATATTCTAAAAATATTTCTTAAACATCGATTAAATAATTTTATGAACTGGTGAAATTGAAATTAATGATTAATTGGCTAATAGTTTATAATAAAATACGTGTCACACTTTGTTTTCTACTTATTCCTTGTTTCCTTCTCAAAAAAAAAAAAAAATCCTTGTTTTTAAAAGAGACTCTGTCATTCTTTTTAAGCTGAACAGAGAAGCCTTTCTCCTATGTTGTCTGAGAAATAATTCACTTTCAATCAATGTGTTCTTGATGTTGTTTTTAATGTGTTGCATTTGCATGCACAACGAGGTCTCTCCTTGTATCATTGCATACACAGTTGATTTTAACTCGAGATCATTAGGATGCTACTATAAAAACACTCAAGAAAGCTACACCGGTGCCTCTAACCATTTTTTTTTTTTTCCTATTAGAAAACACCTCCGTCATCAAATGATTAGGAAGTTTGAATATATGAATAGTTTGTTCATATAATTTTCCTTTACCTTGGTCTGTACAGGTAGGAGTCCTCTCTCTTGGGTTTAGTGACGAGTGATGACCGATATATTTTTTTCTTAAAAAAAAAAAAAATTAGAAACTTGTGAATCATTTAACGGGTAGGTAACAGGGCCCCACCAACATTTTTGACACTTGGAAAAATCATCCTTTATAATTTTAGAGGTTATTTTTTTTTTAAGAAAAAGAAAAAGGGCCCGCCCCTTGAAAATGGTCTTTGTAACTCTTTTTTATTTTTTTTCCTTTTTCCCTCAGTTGTTGGTGGGTGCTTTTTTTTTTCTTTTTGGTAAATAAAAAAGTATAATAAGTGTATGTTTAAATTGCATTGAAAATTGAATTTCTTTTGCCTTTGAAATATTTCTTTTGTCTTATGTATCGTTAACGGGACTTACAACTCAAAAAAAAAAATTTCCCAAAAAAATTTAATGATTGTGATGACCAATATATTTTTTTTCTTAAAAAAAATTTAGAAACTTGTGAATCATTTAATGGGTAGGTAACAGGGCCCCACTAACATTTTTGACACTTGGAAAAATCATCCTTTATAATTTTAGAGGTTTTTTTTTTTTTTAAAGAAAAAGAAAAAGGGCCCGCCCCTTGAAAATGGCCTTTGTAACTCTTTTTTATCTTTTTTCCTAAGTTGTTGGTGGGTGCTATTTTTTTTTTTGGTAAATAAAAAAGTATAGTAGGTGTATGTTTGAATTGCACTGAAAACTAAATTTCTTTTGCGTTTAACCTTTTTTTTTTTTGTCTTATGCACTCTTAACGAGATTTGCAAGTATAAAATTAAGTAAAAATAATTTTAAAATTGAGTCTCACAATATTTTTTATATATTTAAAAATTATTTTATTACAATATTTTTAATTTTCAATAATAAACGGTATCCAAATAAATCCTAGGTGCTTAATCTTATTACATCCAGTTGCGGTACCTCAATCAATCATTAAAAGACAAAAAAAGGGGTTTATTGTCTTTCAATTTCCAAATGAAAAAAAAATATAATAAATTCAGTTTAAAAAAAGCTATCCATTTTTTTAAAAATCAAATAAAAAATTAAATTAAGAAAATTATTAATATTGTGTCTATTGAGTTTTAGAGCTAAACTGATAAAGTCTTTTATTAAAATTTTATAATAAATAAATAAACAAAACAAAAATATGGAGGCAACATTAATTATATCAAGGTGGATTGCGAGTCCAAATTTTTTTTTATTTTATATATTTGGGGATAATAATATACAATCAATTGGATTTGGAGTATACTATTGTCTATCGCTAAGCATGTTGCCATGCCAAGTAGTTGCTTCAACCAACTTGGATTGGGTGGTGGATTGTGATATATATAATTATATATATGAAGTCATGAGTCATGGTCAACAATTTTTAAGTCCCTTTAGATTAGTCAGAGTGATTTTCACTCTTTTTATAATTAATAGCATAACATTACTATTAGGACTACTAATAAGTTGTACTTTGTTTCTTTCTCTTTCTTTATGCGACACTTTGAAAGAAAAATTAGAGATAAAAACCTTATTGGGACCCTTAAAAAATGTTTAGGGTGATTTGTGGGATAGATAGTCACTAGATGCTGATGGGCATAGGGGACCCTCCACTTAGGAGTCTAAAACAATCAACCACCACTTCATCTATGATCTCCTAATTGCTTGCTGCTTAGTGCTTTACTAAGGCTGTGCATAACTTGATCTATTTTCTATGCCTCAATTATTATACCCAACAATTGGCATCCACATGATTCCAATGATTGCTTACTGCTTAGTGCTTTACTAAGGCTGTGCATAAGTTCTATTTTGTATCCATCTAATCATTATACCTAACAATTTGCACAACATGATTCCAGTTATCTTATGTGTGAGATATTAGATATATGTAACCTCTAAAGAAAAGATATTAGATATATGTATAGGGCTTTTATAGGTTTACATTTTACTAGTAATCCTCTAAAAAAACACATTGTACTAGTAATGTAAGCTAAGAATTTTCTATATGTATATTCCCTTTTATGGTGTATAGATTTCACAGGTTCCTATAAAAGAAGTAACAATTATCTAAAGTATTGGATTTATGTATCATTAAAAAAATAATGTTTCATCCATCTCCTAGTACGTGGACTTATAATTATGTGAGATCCATACGATGTGAGAAGGATGATGCATGTATCATAATCATAAGATATTTTTCTAGAAGAGGTGAAGAAAAATTGAAAAAAAAAATAATGAAAGAAAGGTTTGGTTTTGCATTTTTGAATGCTATGGATCAGGTTTGTAATTAACAAAAGTACACCATTTCACGCTAGCTCTTCTTTTCTTTTCTTTTCTGGGCTCAATAATGGACTCACCTTTCACTTTCAATTCACACTAGCTTCATGACTTGATGTTTATGACTTGTCCATGCTTCGTAAGATCTTTGAACATTAACAACGGTATATACCAAACTAGGACTTCTTTTTTTGAGAAAAAACTAGGACTTTAATTGTCAACTACTATTAAATAAAGATAGGCCTTGTATTTGATGTAAAAGTTGGAAAAAGATGGTACTTTGTCATCTACGTGTATTGTATTGCATAGACATTTTGGCATTTTGCATGAGAATTCATTCACCTTCCAGCCAAAGAAAAGTAGAAAACTAATGGTCTATTTAGATGGAGGGGGGAAGGAGGGAGAGTGGAGGAGAGTAGAATAATATTGGCTAAAAATAAGTTAATTTTGTGCTAAATCTACTCTACTCTACTCTCCCTCCCTCCCCCTCAATCCAAACGGACCATAAAATTTTCACTTAATTGACTAATTCTATTTTCTATAGGTACTACTTGAAAGATGCAGTTCTTGAAGGTGGGATTCCATTTAACAAGGCCCATGGAATGACCTCATTTGAGTATCATGGTAAAGATCTTAGATTCAACAAGGTATTCAACAAGGGAATGTCTGATCACTCTACCATTACCATGAAGAAAATATTGGAGACCTACAAAGGCTTTGAGGGTCTCACATCAGTGGTTGATGTTGGTGGTGGTACTGGAGCTGTCCTTAGCATGATCGTCGCAAAATACCCCTCTATTAAGGGCATCAATTTTGATTTGCCCCATGTGATCGAGGACGCACCATCTTATCCCGGTATTGACACTTTTTATTTTTATTTATGTCATATATTAAATTAAGTAGTTTCAAGTTATCTTATCTGACAAAGTTTCTTGTCCATAGGTTCAAATCTATAGTATCTATTATAAAAGTGATATGGTTGATAGTATGCATAATTTAAGCTATATTTTATAATGGCAATGTAGATTTAAACGCTTGCCTATTACCTTTGTCTTTAATAAATTAGACTTTTCAAGAGGGTTGTTGCATGCAGACTGGTGGGCGGTGGCCTATTCTAAAGTCTTTTTTATATTTATTACTTTATTCCCAAACTAAAACCATATGTACTGCAGCATAATGCTTTTTTTTTTTTTTTAATTATTATTATTATGATGTCTCTTGTCCATAAGTAAAGTCATATACTTATTTGTATACTTAACTTAAGCTATCTTTTATAATGGCAAAGTAGGGGTTGTTGGATGCAGATTGGTGGTCAATTGTAAAGGATATATATATATATATATATATATTTCAATATGTATTACTTGATTCCCAAACTAAAACCCTGGATAATGCATTATAATGCTATTCTTTTTGTAATGTTTTTTGGGTTAATAATGATCTCATGGGCTAGATATGAGTGTTGGCTGCAGGTGTGGAGCATGTTGGGGGAGACATGTTTGTTAGTGTTCCTAAAGGAGATGCCATTTTCATGAAGGTGGGTTTAAACTTACCTGAGATCCTATCACTTTCTTACCCACATACTTGCTTGACATATTAGTTGGGTCCGGTTTTATAAAACTACAATGGTGCAATTGATAGTTGACAATTGGAAGGCACCACTAGCACTAAACTTTACAGTCTAATTCAACTATAGGGTGTGCAAAGACATTCTATCAAAGGCATTCTATCCTTGATTTATGTTATTGACATGTGTGTGCTCCTACGTACAGTGGATATGTCACGATTGGAGTGATGAGCACTGCTCGAATTTTTTGAAGAACTGCTATGCTGCTCTTCCAGACAATGGAAAGGTGATTCTTGCTGAATGCATTCTTCCTGTAGCCCCGGACACTAGCCTTGCTGCTAAGGGAGTCATCCACATTGACGTTATCATGTTGGCTCATAATCCTGGTGGGAAAGAGAGGACCGAAAAGGAGTTTGAGGACTTGGCTAAAGGGGCCGGATTTCAAGGGTTCAGAGTAGTGTGTTCTGCTTTCAATACCTATATCATTGAATTCATTAAAAAGCTTTGAGCCCTCAGTTATGGTACATACCTATTGCATTTGGGTTTTGCGGGTTTGTGACCATGTTCGTTTCAAAAGTGGATTTCTGATATATGTAGTTTATATTCACTGAGAGAGGAAACAAGGGAGTGATTGTATATTTCTTATATGAAATAAAAACTTTGTAATTTGTATTGAAGAAGATGAATTTTAAATTGGATCATGAAAGAGCCAGAATCGAAAAAGGTTAATTGTGAGAGGTGAAATAAATGACCATTTCCTTTTTCACATAGCATTATGCAGCCAAATGGAGAATGAACTAGTTAAAAATGAAAAGGGTAACGAAACTTTGAGAGACATTAGAAAGAAGAAATACATGCAAGTATTGCCTGAGTTATCTAATTCAACTTTGAGGCCAGTACTCATAAGTGGAAAAATTCAGATATTAGAAAGAAGAAATACATGCAAGTATTGCCTGAGTTATCTAATTTAACTTTTAGCCCGTAACTCATAAGTGGAAAAATTCAAAGAAAACAGAGGATGAGTAGATGTGAGATATGTAACCATACAAGAACAAACGAAAAAAAAAAAAAACACAGCAAGACAAGCCATAGATAGGGGATTCTAATCCCCAAGGGCTGGTACCAGTCAAATGAAGCAAGACTAGCAAAGGTAAACTCATCGTTTCTAATAACTGCCAATAATGGAGCCGAGGAATTACTGATGTGGTGGTAGAAAGCTAAATCTACTAAGAATACACATGTTAAACTAAATTGAATGTGACAATGAACAAACTCAATGACCCTACTTCAACAAGATATCAGCTCATCAAGTTAGAATTGGAGAGACAAGAAGAGAGAAGCAAGAGAGGCTCAGATAGTAGTATGTTAGAGCCGATGACTATTGAGTATCTCCTGACTATCTGCATGACTATTGAGTATCTCTTGAATATCTGCGAGAATCTAAGCTTTAGAATATTGCTGTAGAAGGGAGGGGAAAAAAAGGCATCATGATTTTAAAACAAAAGCAGCTCTTTATCTGAGATTCAGTACATGAAATGTGGAATTCCAACCAGCAACCTGAGTTTAGATAGTGAGAGAAGTGTAAAAGTGGTTATTAGTGTGCAAGAACATGTTAGGAACCCGATTGTACATGATTGTATAGTTAATTCTAAGGGATCATTTAGTCACCGATATGAACATTGATGTATGTGTATTGCATTGTATGTTAGGTTGTTAGTTGATAAGCTGGTATGTAAGTGAGCTGGCAAGTCAGTTAGTTAGTTTGTTAGTCTGTTAGTTTGTTAGTTTTGGAGGGAAAACATGGAATGGCTCATGTATATAAGTCTGTAAGTACAATTGAAGTGAATAAAGCAGAAACCATTCAATTGCTCTCTTCCTTATCTTCTAATTCCCTCTCTAATCTTCCTTCTCAGACTCTTTCTAAACTCTGGAGGACAGTTACCCTCGAAGTAACTAGCTTTCCTTACTAACAGTTCTTGAACAACCAAGAACTTAACAATTTGGTATCAGAGCCTGTTTTCCTACAACCATGGCTGAAACTAGATCCTCTGCTTACATCAATGAATCTTTATCTCTTCTTAAAACTACCACAGATCATCATGCCCATTCTTTGCAAGAGATCAACAAACAATTGAATGCCATTAGTTTAGCTTTGCGGAAACT
The DNA here is from genome assembly GCA_032727855.1 of Quercus ilex subsp. ballota. Taxonomy (NCBI): domain Eukaryota; kingdom Viridiplantae; phylum Streptophyta; class Magnoliopsida; order Fagales; family Fagaceae; genus Quercus; species Quercus ilex. The sequence continues at coordinate 5,868,201 of CM064916.1, forward strand.
CACTGAAGCCTAAGAACGGAGACAACAACAAGTCATGTCTCCAAAGTCTTCATCTCACTCTCCAAAATCTCCAATTACCCAAGTTGTTTCTTGCCTATCTCGCACCTGTCAAAGAGTGTGAGACTGGATTTCCCTCGATTTAAGGGTGATGATCCTGCTTCCTGGGTATACAAAGCTAACCAATATTTTAGTTTTTATCAAACTCCACTCCATGAGAGGTTGTTAATGGCTTCCTTCCACAAGGAAGGAGATGCCCTGGTATGGTTTCAAGATAGTGATGAGAATGGGGTGTTTGCAACCTGGGAGGGATTTTTGGAAGCCCTGCTGACAAGGTTTGGAAGTACTACTTATGGGGATCCTATGGAATCACTCACAAGGTTGAGGCAAACTTCCTATGTTGTAGTTTATGAGGGGCAGTTTTAAGCCTTATCAAGAAGAATTAAGGGGTTGTCAGATAGCCACAAATTGAGCTGTTTCCTTAGTGGTCTCAAGGATAAGGTGAGACTACCAGTGAAGATGCTTCATCCCAATAAATAGGTGAGACCACCTATTTATTTTCAAACACCACTAATAAGTTATTGGGTTTTCCCAAATATTTTTTGCTCTATTATTATGTTAATCACAAAAGTTTCATATCTTATAATCTAAATTGGGTCATGATATAAACTATCACAAAGCCTAAAACTCATATTTTATCTAATTTTATTATCATTATTTAGCTAAACCCAGAACCGGCCCTATGAACCCAATACACACATCCTATTCTATTTAAAGCCCAAGAATACTTACGCTTGACAATATTTGAAAACCCTATAATTCAAGTCCATGGCAAAACAATTTTATCAATGGAATTCAAATCCATAATCAAAGCCCATGATTTAAACCCCTGGCAATTTATTTATCCAAAACCCAATTCATATTAACAATATCAAAACCCAATTCTCATTGACAACATCAAAACTCAATTTTCATTGGCAACATCAAAGCTTAATTCTCATTGGCAATATCAAAGCCCGGTTCTCGCTAGCAATATTTAAAGCCTAATTTTCATTGGCAACATTAAAGCCCAATTCTCATTGGCAATATCAAAGCCCAATTCTCGCTGGCAATATTTAAAACCCAGTTCTCGCAGGCAATATTTAAAACCCAATCCTCATTGGCAATATCAAAACCCAATTTTCATTGGCAATATCAAAAACCCAAGTTACGTTGGCACTATTAAAAGCCTAAGCTAACTACTTGGCACTATTTTATCAAAAGCCCAAGGTTATTAATACTTGGCAAAATACTATATCATAATTATTTTACTTAAAAGTCCAATAATGAACAATACTTTAGATTCTTAAACCTATTACTATAATATTACAAGCTTATGGAATTTATGAATTATCTATTCTCAAAACCCATGGCAATCATCTTATAAAAGCCCATGGAAAGTTATGATTATTTATCTTAGACCCATGACATTTATTTATTTCATATCATATTATAAACTCATGTTCACTATCTATCTTACATCACAACATTCATAATATTTTTTTACAAAACTCATGGTAATTATTCATCCTACATGCTCATTATGATTATCTATAGAAAAACTCATGAGAATATCACATTATTCTATTATAGTGGATATTGCCTCTATTTAAAAGTTAAAACCCATGATAAATATTATTCTTAAGAAAATATTGGAGGTCATTATTTAAAAAGCCCCAAAGAAAATATCATTTACAAAGTAATCCATAGCAAAAATTATGAAAAACTATACAAGTTGTTATTTAAAGCCCATGGAAATTAATACCCAAAACCTATCATAAATATTTATTAAAACTCATGGATTCATTTTATTTCTACTAACAACTAAAGCCCACGTGGAATAAAAAATCCATGGCAATATATGGTAGCTTTGTCCATTTTGTAGGGCTCACAATGAGAAAACAAAAGGATAGACTCAGGTGGAGAGAACCACCAAGTTAGAGGCCCACCAAAATACTCAGCCCTCATGGCCAAGCCCAACATGAAATCTTAGCCAAAACAGCCCATGTTTGCAAACTGACCCCGCTAGAGAACTCCATTCAATTCTGTCTTCCGCTGGAGGTCACCTTAAGAAGCAACCAAGCTCCCAAACCAAATTAGGAACTGGCCACATGTCCCACTGCCAACTCTGACATGAACAGTACCAGAGGCTGACACCTAAAGGCTAATGGGCAATAAATACCCTTCTTCCCCAAGTTTTGGTCACAACTTAAGAAAGCCATAACTAAGACCTCCAAGCTCATGAAATCATCAACCAAATAGTTTATTTTTTTACTAAAAATGTTTGCGATTGGTTCATGAACCAAACCCATGAATTTTAAAGGGGAAAATTTGGGAACATGTGGTTTAGAGGGTACAAAGGGATCTCCAGCGGAACCCTCTGAAGTGGACTTAAACTTTGACACCTGGTTTGAGGTGTTGAATCCTACTTCATAGGGTCCAAATCTCAATTGTAGCACTAAGATTTTTCCTAAATACTTGCCTTAATCCCATTAGTTGAACACAATCTCAACAAGCTTAGCATTTAATGCAAGATTACCCTAAATACTACTCATGTGTGACATTGCCCAAAGAAGCAAAACAGTTCCAAAAGCAAATCTCCCATTTTTAGGCCAAATCCAGGTTATTAATTCAGCTATCCTGCTCCCCTGAATCAAACCTACGTTTTTTTCGATTTTAACTAATTAATGTTTACTCTAATCCTCTCTATAAAAGGCAAACCACTCTAGCCCCTAAAGGGGGAAGAGGTCTCTCTAAAAAAAAATTTCATTGACTACATTCTGCAGAAATTCAGTCCCTCTTAAGCTTTCTTTAAGCTTCCCCAAGCTCTCTTGAGCTCACTCACAACCTTTTTCAACCTATAGTTACCATAACACCAACATTCCCCACCTTGCTTACACCTTCCTACTCCATAAACGTCCCATAACTGACCATAACTAGACTAAATTCCCTCCATAAAACTCGGCCAAGCTTCCTCTTAACCAACTTCTCATAAGCTCACACACTCACCCAACAAAAAAACCTTCTTCTAACATACCACCCACATTTCCCTTAAGGATCTTGGTAACCACATGCTACACTGAGCTAGGACTCTCTCTCTCCCTTCATACCATGCCAAATAACTCATTTTTCACCACTATGCAGCCACTAATATTTACTTATTGTTTTACTACAGAAGGCTATAATGTATTTGAGACTTTTTTGGAATTTTTTCTTCATATTAATGTAATGATGGCTGAGAGTACTGTGGACCCTATTGAACAAAATACACAAGAATTTCCTGAAGTTAATACTTTATTAAATTTATTTAATAATTGAATATGAATTACCCTACACTGGAGATAATACCGTACTACTGGAGGACTAATTTGAACTATGATACTGTAAAATGACTAATAATATAACAAACTAACAACATTAACGTGTTTATTGGGCTTTATTGTTGTCTTCTTGTCAGGGTGCAGCCTTTATCTCTTGCTTGGATAGGCTTACATGACACTGAAAGCCTTTAGGCTTTATTTCATGGGTCCATCGTCAAGTTTCGGCTTGGCTACCCCATATTCTATTCGAGAACATCAAAATTTTACCCTCAACAAAGCCTTTGGGTTATCAAAAATCCTAGAGGATTACCTTAACAGTAGCCTTAAGAGTCAAAGACCTTCAATTGATTCTACTAAACCTTCAATTTTAGGTCCAAAGCCTGAGGGGAAGGTGAAATCCAGATTGAGGTTGCCCTTGCAGAGGTTGTCACTTGCTCAGATGGAAGAAAGAAGAAGGAAGGGACTTTGTTTCAACTGTGATGAGAAGTTTCAACCTGGTCATTAACGTAAGTCTGCTAAGCTTTTCTTGTTAGAGGGACTTTATCCTTTCCAAGATTCTAGTTCTAATGTTCAATTAGTAGAACTTGATGATTCTGAAGCCACCTTATTACAATTAGATGAGGATAAATCTGTTGACAATAGGTCTGAACCTAAAGTAGTGGATGCTGAGATTATACTATATGCTCTTTTGGGTAGTCCCTCACTTGGTACTATGAGGATTCAAGGAAAAATTAATGGGCATTGCCTTATTATTTGGATTGACACTAGGAGTACACATAATTTTGTAGATGCTGCTATGGTCTCTATTTTACAATTGCCCTTAGACTCTTCTGTAACCTTTGAAGTGAAGGTAGCCAATGGTGCTTCCATTAGGACACAGGGTGTTTGTTCTAATGTCAAGGTTGCTATGCAAGGTCAGGTGTTTGCAGTGGACTTGAATGCATTAGCTTTGGGTGATTGTGAACTGGTTTTAGGTACTCAGTGGCTTAGGACCCTTGGTCTTATGGTGTTTCATCATTTCAATTCCACTGTGAAATTAGTAGGTTTACAACCCACTGGTCTGACCATCCAAGAAGATACTAAGTTCTTTAGACCACCTGTGAAGAAAGGCCTTATGTTACAGATTGTGTCCCCAGCTGCTACCTGTCCTTCTTCCTCACAGTGTACCTATAAATTGAAGAATTATTGATTGAATTTGCTGCCCTTTTTGAGACACCTACTGGTCTACCTCCTTACAGAGGGTTTGAACACCAGATTCTCTTGAAGGAAGGCATTGAACTTGTGTGGTAGAAGCCTTACAGATATCCTCACTTCTAGAAGAATGAAATTGAAAAGATTGTTAATGATTTGTTGGAGTTAAGGTTTATCAGACACAGCCAAACCCCTTTTTCTTCCTCAGTGTTGTTGGTAAGGAAAGCTGATGGATCTTGGCGCATGTGTATTGACTATAGAACTCTTAATCAGGCCACAAACAAAGATAAGTTCCCAATTCTTGTTGTTGATGAATTACTTGATGAATTAGCTGGTTATTGCATTTTTTTCCTAAGCTTGATTTAAGACTTGGTTATCACTAGATTCGTATGAAGGATGAATACATTCTCAAAACTGCCTTTAGAACACATGAGGGCCATTATGAATTCCTTGTTATGCCATTTGGTTTGACCAATACCCCCTCTACATTCCAAGCTCTAATGAATGCTGTTTTTAGACCATACTTAAGGAAGTTTGTGTTGGTTTTTTTTTTTATGACATTTTAGTTTTCAACAAAAGTTTAGATTTGCATATTCAGCATCTCAAAATTGTCTTCAGTTTACTGTTGCAACATTAGTTGTATGCCAAAAGGAGCAAATGTGTCTTTGGCATCCTTGAAGTAAAGTATCTTGGCCACATTATCTCTGGTCAAGGTGTGAGTGCTGACCCTAAAAGGATTTCTGCTATGCAAGCTTGGTCTTCTCCAAAAACTATTAAAGCTTTACGTGGATTTCTTGGTCTTACTGGCTACTATAGGAAATTCATACAACATTATGGTCAGATAGCTGCTCCTTTAACTGCCTTATTGAAGAAAAAAGCCTTTGTGTGGTCCTTACAAGCTGAGGAAGTTTTTTAGAAACTTAAGGCTGCAATGTGTCAACCACCTATTTTGGCCTTGCCAGATTTTTCTAACCCTTTTACTATAGAGTGTGATGCTTCTGGTGTTGGGTTAGGGGCTGTTTTGATGCAAGATCACAGACCAATTGCCTTTCACGATCAGTTCTTGAAGGGCAAGGCTTTGCACCTGTCAACTTATGAAAAAGAACTTTTAGCCTTGGTCACTGCACTGCACTGCACAAGTGAAGACCTTACTTGTTGGGTAGGCCTTTTGTCATCAAGACTGACCAATAAAGCTTGAAGTACATCTTGGAGCAAAGGATTGCTACTCCAGCTCAGCAAAAGTGGTTGGCTAAGCTCTTGGGTTACCTGTTTGTTGTGGAATATAAGAAGGGTTGTGAAAATAGAGTTGCTAATGCCCTTTCTAGGAAAATGGATGCTGACCTTAAGGGTGATGTAGACCAAGTTCCTTTTTCAGCTTCCCTGTGCTTGATCTTCTTTCCCTGCCCTTCTTGGATTGAGGAATTGAAGGCTAGCTATGATTCTTCTCTTGAAGCTCAACAGATTCTTAAGGAGTTGCAGTCTAATACAGGCTGCCCTAAGTTCTTTTCTTTACATAATGTTCTAATCTTGTACAAAGGAAGAGTGTTTTTGTGGCCTACTTGTGCTTTGAAGCCCAAGGTCCTTCATTTGGTGCATGATAGTCCCTTGGGAAGGTATGCTGGTTTTCTTAAGTCCTACCATAAACTGAAGCAAGATTTTTTCTAACAGGGGATGAAAGCTGATTTGAAGACTCACATTAAGGAATGTGGTGTATGTTAGCAAATGAAACATGAGACATGTCACCTTGCTAGGCTGTTACAGCCCTTGCCTATTCCTAACAAGCCTTGGTCTGTAGTGAGTATGGATTTTATTGCTGGTTTGCCTAAGTCTTAAAGAATGGATGTTGTTGGGAAATTTAGACTCCGGTTGATAAAATTAACAAGTTTTAAACCAAAGTTGTTAATTAGATTTACTCTAAATAAACCTTGTTAAAACAAACAAACATCTATATCATGTCAATATTATGCACAGTGGAAAAGTAAATAAGACAAGATATGATAACTCAAGAAAACCAATGAAACAAACTAGTTTCACAGTAAAAAAACTGGGGGGAATCCTTCCCGAAAAGCAATCCACTATAATAAAGAGAAGTTTCAGATCTAGTACAAAACTTTTGTTCCTAAACTCTACAATCCTTATAGATGAACTTACAGCAGAAACTTTCTACCGCTTCAGAATTTTAGAACTTTTCAATATATGAACGCCACCCTTTTGCATGGATCTCAATACATGACTAACCAATGATGTACGGCTCCCAGTACGTGACTAACTCACCAACTTTGAAGAAGATTATTAGCTGTAAAGTTCTTCACTTCATCAACAATGAAGATCAAGAAGCACTTGGTTACAAAACCCTAAGGCGCAAAGATGCAATAGTTTCTTTCAGAGAGAATAAGGTACTAGGTCACTTTTTGCATGTATTCTCCTTGTATATTCTTATGTGACGACCTCTAAAATAAGTCTTATATATGTCTAGGGTTGTGAGAAAAGAAACCCTACACATACACACCAGCTTAGGCCAAAAATCAGATCTAGAAATTCTAATTTCGTAGATCTCGACAGATTTTCTGTCGAGCTTTCGTCGAGCTTTCTTCATTAAATCTCGATAGATATGAATCTGTCGAGCTATCTGTCGAGTTTTAATGAACAACACTTCTTCACTTGTTTCTTTGAGAGATTTGCATGACTTCAATACTAAACTTGAACTCTTGTTCCTTTAAGTAAAATGTGTTTTGTCAAAAAATTAGTCAATTTATATAACATATGTCTCTAACAATATCCACATATGTCCTAACAGATGTCATTATGGTGGTTGTTGATAGGCTTACCAAGTATGTGCATTTCATTGCCCTCTCCCATCCTTATTCTGTTGCCAAGGTTGCTCATTTGTTTGCCCAGCACATTTTGAAACTCCATGGCATGCCTACTTCCTTAATTTCTGATAAGGACCCTATATTCACTGCTAAGTTTTGGGATGAGTTGATGAGGCTCTAGGGAGTTCAATTGGCAATGTCTTCTGCTTACCATCCTCAGACTGATGGGTAGACTGAGGTTGTCAACAGAAGTTTGGAACATTATCTCAGGTTCTTCTCTGTTGACAGACCTTCAGAGTGGTGTGATTGGTTGTATTTGGCTAAATTTTGATTCAATGCCAATTTCCATATTGCCACCAAGTTTACTCCATTTGAGGCTTTCTATGGCACTACTTCACCTAGATTGCTGGACTATATTCCAGGAACCACTCAGGTAGCTACTGTTGATTCTGTGCTTCTAGACAGCAAATTTTGTCCTTGCTCAAGCAGAATTTGGTTAATGCTCAGGCCAGGATGAAGCAGCAGAGTGACTTGCATAGAACTGAAAGGGAATTTCAAGTTAGGGACTGGGTGTACTTAAGACTTCAGCCTTACAAACAGCAATCTGTGGCCTATAGGGCCTCCCTTAAACTTTCCCCTAGGTTCTTTGGTCCTTTCAAAATCATCCAAAGGGTTGGACAGGTTGCTTATAGATTGGACCTTCTTGCTGGTTCCTATATTCACTAGTGTTCCATGTTTCATGTTTGAAGGCTAAGTTTGGCCATAAGACTGTCCCTCTTGCTCTTTTGCCTTCTGTCAATTCCCAAGGTGTTCTTGCCCCTGAACCTGTGGCCATTCTGCAGACCAGGTCACTTCAGCTGCACAGGAGGACTATTACTCAGTTGTAGGTCCAATGGCAAGGCTGTTCCACTGAGGATGCTACCTGGGAGGATCTTTTGACACTTTAGCAACAATTTCCACACCTTGTGGGCAAGATGTTTTAATGGAGGGGGGTAGTTGTTAGGAACCCGATTGTACATGATTGTAATGTTAATTCTAAGGGATCATTTAGTCACTGATATGAACATTGATGTATGTGTATTGCATTGTTTGTTAGGTTGTTAGTTGGTGAGCTGGTATGTAAGTGAGCTGGCAAGTCAGTTAGTTAGGTTTGTTAGTTTTGGAGGGAAAACATGGAATGGCTCATGTATATAAGTCTGTTAAGTACAATTGAAGTGAATCAAGCAGAAACCGTTCAATTGCTCTCTTCTTTATCTTCTAATTCCCAATCTAATCTTCCTTCTCTCTACTCTTTCTAAATTCTAGAGGACAGTTACCCTCGAAGTAACTACCTTTCCTTCCTAGCAGTTCTTGATCAACCAGGAACTTAACAGAACACATGCATTTTCACGACTCAAGAATGTTTTCCACAGTAGAGGGATTTGGTTTTTAAAGTTCTAACAGTGAAGCTAATCAGCCATTCAGAAAACTACAACACACTGTTTGACTATGCAAGTTCTTAAATTTAGCCATGAATATGCATTGATATGAAAAAACAGAAAGGAATAATATGAACAAATCTAGTGAAAACTGTGCAGGGAAGCCATAAATCCACCCAGAAAAAAGGGAGTCAATTTAGAGTAGCAAGAGGATGCATAAAACAGCACTCGAGCTGACCCTCTTCCTGGCCAGCACATGTGACTAGTGATCTTAATCGAAAACACCACAAGGCGATTATTTTTCTTGAAAGGAAGTTCTCTTGGGTACAGAATCTGAGATCCTTAAAGAAAATCCTTTCCTTGCCAAAGCCCGAATGGTTTCAACTTTCAAGTGTGTGTAGAGAAGATATCATAGCTTATGTTAGGAAGCACATTTGGAGCTTATTCACTAAGGCAAGGCAGGGTCTCAATGGGCTGCTTGGATTCATGAGAGTCTGCTGAAAGGCATGTGCCTTCGGACCATAAAAATCCCTCAAAGCTGTACATGGGATTGGAGAACCATTTTAAAGCTTTGGGATGAGGCTAGAAGATTTATACAGTTTGACGTGGGAGATGGGAATAGGATTTTTCTATGGCATAATAACTGGCATCTTGAGGGTATTCTAATTGAAACTTGGTTTTAGAATCATTTATGATGCAGCAAGTTGCTTTGAGGTTAGAGTGGATTCAGTATTGAGGAAAAAGAATTGGATATGGAAAGCCTGTCAGGTTTGAGGAGCTTGTTATCAAATAGAGCCAACTAAGCCTGGTGGATTTGAAGGATGAGGATAAGGCAAGATGGTCTATTACCAAGTTTGGCTGCTTCCCTTGTGCAGCTGCATATGATGATCTTAGAATGAAGGTAGAGGTGGTTGATTAATGCAATGAAAAAGAATTGGATATGGAAAGCCTGTCAGGTTTGAGGAGCTTGTTATCAAATAGAGCCAACTAAGCCTGGTGGATTTGAAGGATGAGGATAAGGCAAGATGGTCTATTACCAAGTTTGGCTGCTTCCCTTGTGCAGCTGCATATGATGATCTTAGAATGAAGGTAGAGGTGGTTGATCAAGAATAAGCTATCAACTAGAGATAGGCTGTCTCAAAGGGTTTACACTGGTGACAGTGTTTGAGTGTTTTGCAGGGGTTGCAATGAAAGCAGAAATCAACTCTTTTTGAATGTTCATTTGTCTAGTATCAGATGCTAAGAGCAATTGACAGGAGCTGATGACATGCGCTACTGGCAATCTGAAAGGGAAGGGGCTGAGAACCTACATTTGTAAAATTGCTTTATGGGCTTCTATCTACTATCTCTGATTCCAGAGAAATGCCATAATACATTATGGCTCCCTCTAGTCTAAGCAGATTCTAAGGATGGTGAGAAGTCGTCTTGAATCTCAAATTAAATTTCAGAACTCCACCCTAAATAAGGCCCTTTGCTATAATTGGGGGCTGAACCCTTCCGTCATGTGTAACTAGACCCACAAGATTGTGAAAATCTGCAGCTTGTGTCCTGAGATGAACGTTAGCAAGCTGTGCTGCTCTGCTTAATTGAAACTTCCCCTATCATTAGCTGGGGCTTAATAGCCTAGTGAACCTGCAGAATGAAGCTAGCTTGGCTGGATTGACTGAGATTGGCTAGCACTTAGTTTGCAAAATTTGGTCTTTGTATAGCCTTATGTTTGGTACTTTTGGTTCTCTTTAATGAAATTTTCTGATTCATTAAAAAAGGAAAGAGAAAGGAAAAAAAAAGAAAAAAAAAAAAAAAAAAGAGATATCATAGCTTCATTGACAAAATCTAGTAGGATGGGAATAACAATGTGATAATACACTACTGCTAGATATCAGAGCTTCCTTATTGTAATGCAGCTCAACCCTTTTCTACTTTATATTACGCAACATAAGTGACAAGGGAAAAAACTTTCTTTCATACAATAACCATTTCATGAACAGCTAAAATTGTCTGACATAATACAATAATGGAGGGAAGTTCAACTAACATAACCTTATACAACTGCATGCACCAACAATCAAACATACATCAAAAGACAATTAAAGGTTCGTCTTATGCCTAAAAAAGTTAGAAAAAATTCCCACTTAACATAACAGGTACAATGGCCAGCCTTCTCCAGAGAATATGCATTGCCGCATATGAAATAGGGCAGAAGCAGAACCCCCATTATTCAACCAAGACTAGGGTGAATTATAGCCGTGCTGCTATATATGGAGCTTGGGCGTAATAAATTGATGGCAGAGGGGGACCATTTCAGCCATCTGCTATTGAACTTTTCTTAACAAAATGATTACAGGCGCCCACAGAACTTCATTTGCAACAAGAAAAACCCAATACGAGTAGAAAAAAATAGATGAAAACTACTAGAACAGCAACAACAACAGATTGGCTAGTTGAGAACTTGGATAGAATTAACATTTGGTATCTTATTTGCTTGTTTGCTTAAAGGAGATAGAAAATGGCTTGAAGCGAATAAGCAAAAATTAAAGCAAGCTTATTTGCTTAAAGCCATTTTCTAACTCATTTCAAAGAAAATAAGCAAATAAACTACAAAAAATTAAGACTATCCAAGCCAACACAGGCTAATTCTTGAATAAATCCAAACAGTTGTCTTTCTCCAAGTCCCTACTCCAAAACTTCTTGTAATACTCTGCGTATGTGTAACCCCTGTATACAGCTTCAGATCCATCATCTATGAGTGAATTGGGGGCGCTGATTAATGCGTCGTCACGTGGGCAGAGGAACGAAGCTATTGATAGCCTTGGTTTGTCAGCATTGACAATTGCTCGGTGCCAAACACTCTTATAAACCCCATTACTCAGTGCCTGCAATGACTCATTGTCATTTTTAAATCCTTGACAATAGAATGTGTTTCATAAAAATGACATAAGCATCTTATAGTGCAAATTGATATGCATCTTATAGTACAAATTGTGATGAAAATCAACATGCTACAAGCTTACTGCGCTATTTGAAATAAAATTATATACTGTTGCAACCTGGCATCTATAATTTTATTGAGTGATCAACTACAATTCCTTGCTCAATTTAACAAGTTGTATTTGTTTGTTTTGTAGCACCATTAACTATAAGAAAGTTTGTACAATCAGATTATCGTTACCTGTAACTGATCACCGAGGTTAATGACAAAAGCATTTGGGTGCGGATTGACAGCAACCCATTTGCCATCTTTGAGGACTTGAAGGCCAGATACATGCAGGTCTTGAAGTAGAATTGTGAGGGCATTGGGGTCAGTATGCGCTGGCAATCCATAAGTCAGTTCTGGTTCCGGACATGGTGGGTAATAGTTTACAGCCATATGCTGTCCTTGTTCTCCCAACACATTCTTTACGCAATCCTTTTCTAGGCCTAAGCTCTCTGATATCAATTCTTCTAATCTGTACCCAAGTTGTCGAACTTCCATGCAATAATTACTCACAATCTCCCTATTAAAGAGAATGCTACATACATTAGCTCTTTTATATTTTCTCTGCAAAATTTGCCTATTTTATCAAGGGAAAATTGGGAATTGGTGGATAACAAACAAAAAGAATGATCTGCATCAAGAAGAATTGGACACATTCTATGACCTTCTGTTTATTTTTATTATATATGACCAACTAATTATGTTACCATGAAATGAATACACTGGGTTCAAATCCTATGGTTGAATTATATGATCAATCAAAGCATATGCCAAGACACCTCCAAGACTCATTTTACTTTGGACAAAATGCCCTCCAAACGTGATTTGCAAATGCATGCCATTGCCAGGTGATTACGGCATAGTTTCAGCACGCCTGCATCTAAATACATCTTTTTATGGTTTCATGGATGTGTTGGCAAATCCTAGAACCAGAATATGTCAAAATTATGTTGTGTCAATATAATTGTGTTAAGGTTGAGTCCAGTTTATAACTGTTAAAAAATGATAAGGTTATGATCTACTCAATGATGGTTTGATGATCTTTTACTCATATGTTTTGCATTATAACAAACTTATTGGTCAAACTTGTTTCATTGGAAAGTAAGGTTCAGGGCCACTGCTATGGGAAGGCAAGCAAGGCACTTGCTAAGGTTGCAATAAAGATTTTAGCTGTACAAAGTTTTGTATGTAAACTATCTTTTCATGTGATTTTTCTACAAGCATCCGTAGACAAAAGGATCACCCTAAGATGATCATCTCGTGGAAATTGAGAACGAAGCAAAGCAAATTTTTCTATTTCTCAATCTTTTTTACTTGCTCCTATGGAACCAAGGTTGAAAAGATTGAGAAAAATCACTCATTCACAACCAATAATAAAGGATTCCTCAAAAGTTTAAGGATTAGTAATCCTTTAGATCACAAAAATGGTTTTTTCTTTGAAAATAATTTTTACTGATTTTCCACTTCGTTATCAAATTGTTGTACTTCCTTGTTTATTGTTTTAGATTTATATATGTGATTTGTATTTGCTTGTACATGGAACCCATGATAAACTTATGTAATCAATCAACAAACCACTTCGTTTTTTTTTTTTTTTCTTGGAATGGAAGTCAACAAAGCACTTAGTTAACTAGGAGTCTAAACAGAATTTTTCACTTTCTCTAGCATAGAATGAATTATAAACAAATGGTTGTTCAACTGTTTCAAGCTAGCACCTAAAGTTGAGGGAGGAAGTTTTGAAGTTACCATAGGCAACCTTTAATAGATATATTATGGCATACTGATGTAGTGATGTAGCTGTTTTGGGATTTATATTATGTAGTAGGATACTAAAACCGTAACATGTTAGTGCCTTTGCAACAGAGTAGCCATCTCAGTTTTTTAGTCAAAATTAAACAAATGAAGCTTAAAAAAAAAAAAAATTGAAATGCACTAGGCTAGCTTGTTGTTATCCAAAATTCATGAAAGTTCTGTCATTCACCGTTTTGTTTTTCATTTATTCTTTGCATAGACCGTTCAACATCTCTCTCTCGGGAAATTATTGTATATTTTCTCCCTCTCATAGTGGGGTGAGTCCCACGCACTATGGGGCCAACTCCTGCGAGAGGGAAGAAGCATGCTTTGAGAGCATGCAATAACAACTCCTCTTTCTCTCTCTACACACCGTTATCAAGAATCCAAGCACAAATCACATAGAATTGTGATTACGTTGCTAACACTATTTTATTGTTGAGTTGAGTGAAGATGTTGAATTTGGAGAAAGTGAAGTCAAAGTAAGAATTCTAAATGATCATAATGTAGGTATTAAAAAATAAAAATAAAAAACCTCTAGTTAACCATGATTTGACAAAGGATCTCCCAAGGAGGCTAAGACAAAGAATGTTCTTAGAAAACACTATACTTTTTAAACACTAATTGTTGAATGATCAAAATGATGATGAAAGCACTGACGTTCAATATTTTTAAATAATAAAACCTTACATACTCAGTGACGAATTGATCCTCAGCTTCTATCTCAAAATTATAATAAATTATTAATAATAATGCCTCAAAAAAAAACTTATAATTAATAATAATAATAATAATAAAGAGAAAATTTTACCGTAAGTTACGGTCAATATGTGTTAAAAATACTTAGTATTCTAAAAATAAATAAATAAAACATCTATGAAATTTGCAAGACTGTTAACTTGGATTTGTTTTTCCTAGTACCATACCATTTGTGATAACTTAATGATTGTTTGACAGAAATTGGCGAATTAATACTTATACATAAATTCAACACTTATTCTCTCTTGGTTTATAATTTTTTTTTTTTAATTATAAAAAAATCACTTATTCTTCGCCACTCATACTGGCACATGTTAAAATTGCGACAAAAGTTATTTTCACCGACTTTCCCTTTTATTAAACTTGAGATCTCATGTGAGATGGCTCACTTGATAATAAATAAATAAAATTTGAGAAAAGGATAATAAAAAAATTTAAAAACAGTAAACGAAACACGTTAATCAATACCATTATAATCTATATTTGTATGAAAATGAAAATGTAGGTAACAACAATTTGAATTCACCTTTAAAAAAATTTATTATATTTTATAATATTTCGTGAAAGAGAAGAGGAATCTTATAGTTTTTTTGTTAATAAAATTTTCAATTACGAAAACAAAAGGTTAGTATTGATCTTTATTCTTTATAAGAAAACAAAAGATCTAACCAAATCATCCCAAGTCACAACATTTTATATATATAAAGTTTTGAAGAAGGTAAAACCAAAGAATGACAAAGGCAGGGAGGCACACAGGTCCACAATGTAAGTTGTCATTACCAATTTGGTCACAACATTATATATTTGATTTCACTTTCTTCCATATTGTTTGAGTATCCAATTAGGATACCTTTAATTTATTGATTTATTTTATTTAAAAAATGATTAAGTAAAATAAATTGCACTCTAAAGAGAGAAGGTCTTAAAAATTTGCATCTAATCAAATAAACTAAAAAATAAATCATACCAAACACAAACAAAATCATATCAATATGCTAAGATTATTGTAAAGAGTTTTATGACCCAATTGCATTATTCAAAAGTCTCCTATAAATGAGTATCAAAGTCGATTCCCCCTTCCCCCATTTATTATAAGCATCAATTTGCTTAGATCTTCATAAACTAAACTCCAAAAACCCTCATAAAAAATAGTTAACAAAAGAGAGAATATCAGAACAAGATCGAACTACTTATAATAGTGAGATACCATAGAAACTAATAAATTATAAATTATTCACTCATTCATATGGACCATTGGTGTCATTCTCCTAACAAATATAAGTAAATCATTAAAGATTTTAATAATCATCTGAACTGAGTAGAGTTATAAAATGAAAATAATTAGTTTCTTAATAATTAAGAGGATTAGCATATCTTTCACAGAATTAAATAAGTTCTACTGAAAACCTACCTAGTAGGGTATTATTATTATAATATTATAAGCTTTTAATAAGAGTTTCAATGACATTCCTTGATCTCATTCGAGACATTCTCGAATAAAATCAAGATTTTAATTTTCCTTTTTCTATTCCTATATACAATAACAATCATAATTTTAAAAATCAGAGTGACTGGTCGAACCGATTCAATCAGGAACCAGTTAACACTCCGGTCCAATAAAAATTCTTAAAACTAATTAAAAATTGAAAATCAGAACCAAAAACAGTTCTTTGCTTGTACCAATTTTTAAAACCGTGGTAATAATTGAATTTTAAAATATATATACATATATATAACAAGTGTACAAAATATTTCTAGAAGAGGCTGAGTTGGCTCCACGCAAAGGAACAATATTAAATTGGATTGGCGGTCAATTGAAGTTAAAAGAAATACTGGATTACAGCTCAATAATAATAATAATCAATCACAAACCGTGTGATTCAGCTTTCATGACATCAACACGGCTTCTCTCGCTGATGTCAGTAGGAAAATTCTGGCAAAATTAAATATGTATGTATAGGTCCAACATTCACCTAGAAACGTCTACAAAATATTCAATGGCCATGATATCAGCACTGTACCATCAAAGTGGCGTCATCACCATTCAATCAGTAGAAAGAGAAAAGTAAGAGGAAAAAGTCTTCAATACATATTTAATTCCTTGGCACATGTGACCACGCTATCACGTATAAACAAAAAGTCTCCCATTAACTGCGCCTAAAGCTATGTGTCCCACTCTTCAATGTCTGACAGAGTCAAGTCAACTAATAACAACGGGCCTAAACTAGCCCTTTTTCCTGGGTTTACCCACTAATCCGCCTTTAGGGTTAACCGACTAATACTTAGTTGTTCCCGGAATTCATTGTGAATGTGAAAGAAAGAAACATCGTGTTACGGTGCTTTCGGAAATATTTAGAGTTTATCCTACAACTTACCGTACTATGTATTAGACGTACGTACCAAAGACACTGAAGTTATATTTTTGGTTTTTTTACATTAGTAGTAAATCATAGTAATACTGATTAAATTTATGGCGAGATGTAGCATCTAATAATCGTCCTACAACGTGAAGCACTAGGGTATTGTAGTGGAATCCGAATCCGAATCCGTGTTTGTTGTGTAGAGATTTTGTTTACATTAATTAGTTGCTTATTTTTGTAAATAATTATATCCTTTCTCGTGAAAGATCAGTCACAGACTCACAGGATCAGGATGACAGCCAATCTAAATTTGGTCCAATGAAATGGAATCCTCTAGGAATTGTTCTCTGTCACATAAATCTGATAAGTTTAAAAACATATATCACTTTTAGCCGAATTATGTGGAATCCACTAAGTTTATGCTTTCCGCTTTTTTTTTTTCTTTTTTTTTTTTCGTAGTAAATTGACTAAAATTTTAACAGACTAAAATTATTTATTAACAATTAATTTAAAGTCATCCCTTAACATGGCCATTTATTTATATATTGATGATATTTTAGATTAAACAAAACTATGTTTTGATAAGCTAACAAAACAATTTAGCTGTTTTTTTTTTTTTTTTTTTGAAAGAGCTAGTTTCTAATTTATATGTGCCCTTGTGTTGTTACTTTCGTTCACATGATATCAGAGATTTTAATTACAAGTTGATTATCGATTTTAAACTTGCTAATGTCTCTACTAATTACAAACAACCATCACAAAAGACAATCTATCTTAAAATGGCATGTTTGTGTCTTGTAGCATTGCAAAGAGACAAATTGACTTGACCAACAGTAGCTAAAATATGGTCATTTTATGTAATTTGTGTTTGTATTTGCACATGTGACTACTGGCGTGACATGTTGCAGTATATGCTTGTGTACCAGCGTAGGGAATCGCACCCAGGGTCCCAGGCACATGGGGATGTTATTGAACTCTGATTTTTTTTTTCTTCATTTTATTTATTAATTTTCTTTCCATAAATAAAGGGGGAAATTCGAATCCAGTTTATTCTTCGTGAAAGAATCAAAGAACTTCCATTGAATCATAACCTTGATTAGATATTGTTGTCATGTCAACCATATTATAATATGTTGTCTTCAACAAATGGATCGAAATCTACTTCATGACGAAGAAAATTGCAAAATCCCTAGCTATCATATAGTTTTGAGGGGAGTTATAATGATACATACATGTTTGAGTGAAGTGTGGAGGAAGAAGAAAGAAAAGGAATGGATTATATGGTATCAAAACGTTTATATGGTCAAAAGCATGAATACAAACGGAAAGTCCTAGCACTTGCATGCACAAATGAAGCTTGATGTTAATGCAAATACCTAGTAAGATTATGGTACATAATCTCTTTAGGAACATCTCATAAAATTGAGGGTTTTGTGATATTTCAGCATTTAAAAACTTTAAATTGGTGACATATGATGTCAACCATGGAGAAGACAACAAAATATTCAAGAGAATTATATAAAATATAAGAAACCGTTTTTCAGTTATTTCAGTTATTCTAATTCTTCGTACAGGTAACCACGTTAAATATAACTTTATGTTAACGTAGGTGTCCAGAACTCAAAACTTAAGTTTTAAATACAACTTTCTATTATGATATATATTTGTTTAATAAGTACGATAGAATGATTAATCCCAAAAATTAAATTTTGGATTTTTTAGGGACCAAAAGAACTTTATGTAGTCACTAAAATAATATTAATATTAATATTCATACTTCAAAAAAAAAAAGAAAAGAGAGAGAGAGAGAGAGGAGAAGTGCTTACTTGAAATCAGGAGGATTGGAAGGCCACTCAGGCACATATTTGTCCAAAGGATAACAATGAAGTCTAAGATAGTCTCTCCAATTGTGAACCTTTTCCTTGTTCACATTAAAACTTGTAGAAAGTCTCATTGTCTTTGATGGGTCATCTGAGTACAACTTCAACTTCTCTTCCACAGGTAGGCTAAAGAACTCAGTGGCTACTTGAAACATTTTATCTACTGCCTCCAAAGACACACCATGATTGGTCACCTAGTTATATGTCAAAGGGAAAAAAAATGACAAATTAGCGATATATATGCGGATGAGAGAGTAAAAAGTGAGTGACTTGTATATGTAATATACTAGTGTGTAATTTATGAGAGAGTAAAAGTGAGTGAGTGTGTACCTGAAAAAAGCCATAGGATTTGCAGGCCTCTGCAATTTGTTTGACAACTTGGGATCTATCCTTTAAACCCAAGTCAATGACAGGAACATCATCACAAGCAGAGACTTCAGATAGGCGGGGTCGGTCTGATTCTGGCCTGACATAACTTTCCGGCAAGTTTGAGTAGCGAACTCCGGTGGATAATACCTTGGTGTCCATGTATTGAAAACAAGACAAAAGCAAAGGGAAAAACTAATTAATTGGGTTCACAGAAGCCTATATATCTGCTTAGGTTTCTGAAGTTTCCTGGAAGTTGATTACTTCTGCTTACGAGTAACTCTACTCTGCCTCGTGCTGCTTATTTATATAAAAATAAATAGGTGAGTTTAAGTTATATTCAGCGTAGTTACACATTTTTTAAACCATTACATTTAAACAGATCTAATAATTAAAAAAGACCTTTGTTAATATCAATATTTTAATTAATTTCATTTATTACCTCGTATTTATAATATTTCATACTTATTTTTAAACCCAAAAAAGGTTGTATGTTTCTCTTTTTTTTTCTCTCTCTCTCTCTCTCTCTCACTGCTCTTTCACCTCCACTACCATAGGTTCCACCTCCATGGCTAGATCACCGGCAGCAAAAATGGAGACCTGATATATTTTTATTTCCAGGACATTATCAGGTCTTCTTTTGTCCAAAAATAGGACGAATTAAGATCTTGCAAGGTGTCCGGCGTATCTATCTTCATACTGAAAATTTTCTATCCCATTCTTGAGGCCGGAAAGTTGTTAGGAGGAGCTGACAAAAGCAAAAATCAGCATCCACAGAATAAAACACTTAAAAAATCCAGACCAAAAGATGACTCTAAGAACATCCACAAAACCAAGAAAAAAACCAAATGCTTTCCTGTACTCAAATCATTCAAGGATCTATGAAAGGTCGGCTTGCCTTCATTTTTATCTCGTAATTTTTTTTTTTTTTTTTTTTTTGGCAGGAAAGGAACTAAAATGGAACTAAATCATGTACATATTAATATTATAATATAGACATTGAGCAAACATCAAATTGACTATAACTAGTTAACATCTGCTTCATTCGATTGGGACCCTCATTGATTTGGAAATTTAGAACATAATCATCAAACAGAGAATCAACTGACTCTAGTTCCCAATCACTAACATCAAGATAAAATCTTATATTCCATGGCCATGCCCTCCTAAGTCCTATCAATGGGAAGCCTTCAAGCAAATGATCTAATAGACGCATCCTTGTTAGCTGTAATGACATATAATTCAAGATACAATTCTTGTTGAACTCCACACCATACATCTTGCTTGGGGATTCACTTCTAGTAACTCTGTGCCTTTGTTCATAGACTCTCCTTTCTCTTGAACATAATATAATTTTTGTTGTTTCCTGTACATATGTTTTTCAGGCTACTTCATCTTTTTCGAATGAAGTAGTACTTTCTTTTAATAAAGTCTTTTTTCTTACTTATCAAAAAAAAAAAAAAGGGCAATGACTACTGATTTACAGAACAATCCTTTGTTAATTAATTGAGTAAATAATTTCATAGTACATAGCCACTGCATTTTCTCAATACAATTAATTAATGATTTTCATACAAAAATCACATGAATAGTGGCTAAGCGTAGGATAACATGCAGTTGTCAAGACAAACAAATGTAAGGAATGAAATGAATATGAGTTGAGTTCTCCAGGCTTTTGCGATAAGTCACTAATTTCTTGGCTTTTTTTTTTTTTTTTTGTGGCTGCTGGCGCCGGCGACCTGGATGTAGAGGTGGAACCCTATGGCAATGGAGGTCGAAGAGCAATCGAGGAGAAAGAGAGAGCAAAGAGAAACATGCGGTGGAGGAGAAAGGGAGAGAGAGAAAGAGAAACATGCACCTTTTTTTGGTTTTAAAAATATGTATGGAATGTCATAAATAAGGGATAATAAATAAGTTTCTAAGAATATCAACATTAATGAGTGTCTTTTTTTTATCGTTAAATTTACTTAAATTCGATAATTTAGAAAATGGTTACCTCTTTGATGTAACTTGAACCTGTCTATATATATATATATATATATATATATATACTTGATTTGGAAAAAAGTTTAGAGAGAAACCCTATAAACTTGTCCTTTTTTTTTTTAATTGAAAGTGAATTTTGAAAATTTGGCCGTTAGATTGCATGTTCTTTATGTTCTTAACATGCATGTTAAATTTCATTCAAACCAAATGTTATTTACTATTCAATCAATAAGCTTATTTTTGTGCATAATTTTTTACCACAAATAATTGAAATTTAAACATGTCATTGATGATATAGCTATTGATTTTTAATTTTTTGAAAATTTTGCAAGTATAGAGAATATAATAAGAATATGCAATCCACTGATTAGATTTTTACAATTCACATTCAATAAAAAGATATAAGGGAAAGAGTTTCTCTCCAAATTAGTTTGGAGAGAAACATTTTCCCTTAGTTTAGTTCAAATGATGAAAATATATAAAGATTGAAATATTATTGTTTTTTTTTCATATGTGTTTGGTAGAAAGGTAAAATGGTAAGAATATGATATATATATATATATATATATATGAGTTTTTGTTTGGTTGAGAGAACAATTGAAGTAAAATAACAATAATAATAATTTGTCATATTTACTAATTATAATATCTTATTATATAAAGAATCTTAGACTTATTTTAATTTTTGTCTTAAAATTTAAATTTTTTATTAAAATAATACATTTTACTGATGATTAATGAATAAATAAACTTGACTTCATGGATACTGAAGGCCTTATTTGGTAACGGTGTTTAAACAATGAAAGCTATTGTTTAAACACCACAACACGTATTTTTACACACTTTTTTACCCATACGTATTTCCATAAAACTTAAACAGCATTACTAGAAATCTCTTACCAAACGAGTATTTAAAGTCAATATAGAGAAACGGTCACTTATAATATTCTGTGAACACCAAACAAAAAGGAAAAAAGATATTATTTATGACATGTTATTATACGCTTTGTACACACAATGTTTATATAGTTTTATACTTGATGTGCATTTTTTTTATTAACGTCTTTATTAAAAATGTAAAATGAATGATGTGTATATAGATGATGTACACAACAAATGTGAGAGAATCAATGCTCAAAGGGGCAATGTCACTATTGTTAACATGTCCTCTATGCCTTAGAGCATTCACATCAAGAATCTCAAAAAATAGAGTATTTAGCAACTCAAAAACCTATTTTATCAATTTTAATAACTCACTTTACAATTCATCCCACATTAAAGATTATATTTTTTTTACTATTTCATTTATAATAATATAAACAACTCATTAAAATAATAAAAAACAATCACCACAACCAACCACCATAACCAACCACCACAAAATCATTAAAAAATAATAAGTTGCTACAATGAGCTCTCATTTATGAAAGTTCACTGTAACAGGATGTCAAATTTTTTAAGATATGGCATCTTTGATGGTGCATAATTTTTGTGGTTTAAACTGCTAAAAATAGCTTTTGAGTCGGTTTGACATCCTTGTTGTGAATGATCTTAGTGGCTAGTGCTATTCTTTACACGTCAAAGTTCCTACACTTGTAATAAAGTTTCATGACTAGCAAATCAAATATTACAGTGATTTACAAATTATCTTATACATTCAATATATGCATAACTTCAGTAGAATATATGAATTTCACGCCCAATACAAAAATACCCATGTTTGTGAGAATATACACGTTTATAAACTATGGTAAATAAATAAAGGAGGATTCTTTTTTCTTTTTTGAGAATCAAATAAAGGAGAATAATGGAGAGAATTCTTTTTCTTTTTTTGAGAATCACATAAAGGAGGATTGTAATCTAATGGTTTGATTAATATTGGAACAGAAGTTGAAAAATGGATATCGATTTACCTCTTATATATTTGGGGTTTCTCGAGTCTTTTGGCTAAATATTGCTAAATTTAAAACATATTTGCGTTATAGGTACTATTCCAAGTTATTTAGGGGAATGAGGAGAGAGATTGAATTTCGGCAACACTGTTGCCGAAATTCAACAAAAAGTAGGAGAGAGAATGAGAAAAAAGAGAAAAGAGAAAATCTTAAATTCGGCAACAGTAAACCTTGAATTTCGGCAACAGTGTTGTCGAAATGCCCAATTTTCCTATGCCTGCCCGGATGTGTGAGTGTGAGAAGTGCAATAATGAGTGAGTGCCCAAAAAAAAAAAGTAATTGTGGCAATGGTATTGCCGAAAATGGTAGGGGAAAAAAAAAAGTGAATGTCAAAATTTGGGGAAGAATTAAAGAAAAATATAATGTGCTACGTACACAATATTTTCACAATAAATCACAGGTAATTAGTTATTATTAGTTCAAATTTAAATTTAACATTAAGATTACTATTTTAATCTAAAAATAACAATAAGTAACAACCTAATACTTAGAATTTGTTGTAAAAATTATGTGCACTTAATTGAAAATAATAAAAAAGAAAAAACTTTTTTCCCAATTGTGGCAATGCCATTGCCGAAATTGTGGGGAAAATGAAAACAGGTTTTTTTTTTTTTTTTTTTTTTTTTTTCAATTGTGGCAATGGCATTGCCGAAATTATGGGGAAAATTTTCCCCACAATTTCGGCAATGTCATTGCCACAATTGGGAAAAAAGTTTTTTTATTTTATTTTTTATTTTCAATTAAGTGCACACAATTTTTACAATATTTTTACAACAAATTCTAAGTATCAGGTTGTTACTTATTGTTATTGTTAAATTAAAATAGTAATCTCAATGTTAAATTTAAATTTGAACTAATAATAACTAATTACCTGTGATTTATTGTGAAAATATTGTAAAAATATTGTGTGCGTAGCACATTATATTTTTCTTTAATTATTCCCCAGATTTTGGCATTCACTTTTTTTTTCCCTACCATTTTCGGCAATACCATTGCCACAATTACTTTTTTTTTTTTAGGCACTCACTCATTATTGTACTTCTCACACTCACACATCCAGGCAGGCACAGGAAAATTGGGCAGATGAATTTCGGCAACACTGTTGCTGAAATTCAAGGTTTACTGTTGCCGAAATTAAGATTTTCTCTTTCCTCCTTTTTCTCATTCTCTCTCCTACTTTTTTGTTGAATTTCGGCAACAGTGTTGTCGAAATTCAATCTCTCTCCTCATTCCCCTAAATAACTTGGAACAGTACCTATAACGTAAATATATTTTAAATTTAGCAATATTTAGCCAAAAGACTCGGGTTTCTCTGTTTCAAATTCCTTATCATTTTCAGCTTAAATGGAGCCTATAGATCTCAAGCTTGAGGAAGCACAAAACCTTCTGATACTAATTCAAACCCGAATTGTAGCTGTCGAATCATTGGATGCAACGCTATTCGTGCATCTAAGATTAATTTCCTCAGTTTTATACTCTTCGTAAAAAAATACACTCTGCCATTTATATAAATATAAACTAGTGGGAATATCCATGTGCTGCATAGCTTTAATTAAAATAAAGGTCAGTTTGGATACTGTTTATTACTGAAAACTGAAAACTGAAAACACTATAACAAAATAATTTTTAAATGTGTGAATAGTGCTACAAGACCCAGTTTTAATGAAAATTTTGCTGAATTAGACAACTTATGGGTCTCGTGAACAATACACGAGACCCACTTATAGAGACGCAAACGCGCTAAAATTTCATTTCAGTGCAATCCAAACTCTCGCTAAAAATATATTTCTTCCCACTCATATTGTTTTGATCCTTTTCCTAAAAAAAAAAAAATATATATATATATATATATATAGTCTTTATTAAAAAGTTACTGGATACAATATTGATAATTTTCTAAACTTACCATAGACTTTATTTAAAAAGTCAATACAATTTAATTTAAGTTTTGAACTATTTTAAAAAATGCGAAAATGCACTTTTCGTCCCTACATTTTAGGTCAATTTTTATTTTGATCCCTAAATTGATTTCTTTGCAAATTTCATCCCTAAAATTTGAAAATCGTTTTTAAAATGGTCCCTGCCGTGAACCAACAGACGGAACCCTCCTATGTGGCAGACGGAGTGCCCTTATTGCTGACGTGTCGCTGACGTGGCCATTAAAATATTGTTAAAAATCATTATTTGGCATTTTTAAATACACATCAGCATTTTAATTAATAAAAAATAAAAATAAAAATAAAAATAAAAATCCCAGTAAATAAAAAGCTAGGTCAGAAAATAAATAAAAAATTTAAAATAAACATTAATCTAATTAAATTTTTTTTTTTTACTTTTCAATTTTTTTTTTTTACTTTTCATTCTAATTAAATTAGTTTTCATATATTAATTGTTTAAAACATTTTTTTCATGAGAGAATTTTCGGAATATTTTCTTCCCCAAATCTGTTCTTCTTCTTCCTCTCTCTTCACACAGACTCTCTCTCTTCCTTCCACCCAGAGCCCCTCCATGAACAACCACTTTAAGCTGTAGGAATTTGTTGATTCTCACTCTCCCTCTCTTTGATCTTTCTCTCTCCTAAACGATTGATTGCTCTGGAATGGGATTGGTCTAAATCGGGTTCTCAAGCTCGACCATGGAGCTTTTATGGACGAGTGAAGGCGGTGGGATCAGTTTGGATGGTAGGTTGGTTGGATTCGTGGGTTATGTATTGGTTGGTGGTGGCTATTGTGTGTTGTTGTGAAGCCCCAGATCTGTGGTGGGTGTGGATTGGTTTGGATTCGTGGGTTGCGATCGGTTGGTGGAGGGTGTTGTGAAACACAGATCAGTTGTTGGTGGGTGTTGTGAAACACAGGTAGGTGGTTGGTAGCTGGGTGAATCACGGAAGCGAGAGAATTAGAGAGAGAGGTGTTGATGAACGACGGCTTGTATTGCTTTGGTTGTTGTCACGGCATGGCTAGTGGCAGTCGGGTTCTAGGTTTGTGTTCATTATCTGGGTTTTTGCTGTGTGTTCACTTTTTGGGTTTATGTTCATAGAGGGGATGGAGCGTTTAATAACATTGGGATTTTGTTTGCAACGTTTGTTGTCAAATTTTTTTTTTCTAGTCAATCTGGGTTTTTGCTATCATCTCAGGCTAAGATTTTGATACCGCTGGGTTTGTGTTTGTGTTTGATCTCTGTTTCTTTTTTTTTCTTTTTTTTTGTTTTTGTTGTTGTGATCTGGGTTTGAGTTATTGGTTGTTGGGTTTGTGTTCTTGTAATCTGGGTTGAGTCCTTCCTTGCTGGGTTTGATCGGGAAGAACACGAAGAACAAGTGTAATGTTCTTATGAAATGAAAATTAATAATAATAAGTAATATTTTTTTTAATTAAATTAGATTCAAGTTTTTTTTTTTTAATTTTAATTTCTTTTTTATATAAATTTTCTAACATGAATTGAGTAAAAAAATTAAAATGCTGATGTGTATTTAAAAATGCCAAATAATGATTTTTAGCAATATTTTAATGGCCACGTCAGTGACACGTCAACAATAAGGGCACTCCGTCTGCCATATAGGAGGGTTCCGTCTGTTGGTTCACGGCAGGGACCATTTTAAAAACGATTTTCAAATTTTAGGGATGAAATTTGCAAAGAAATCAATTTAGGGACCAAAATAAAAATTAACCCAAAATATAGGGACGAAAAGTGCATTTTCGCCTTTAAAAAATTAAGTATTGTAATGTGGTTCAAATAATATTATAATAATAATGAAAAATTTTGTAGTACATCACGTACATCTGTAATTCAAATCAAACACACCTCCCACCTACCCAACTATCTACTTAAAAAAAAAAAAAAAAAAAGGTCATATTAATAAGTGTCCTTAGGACAGATATTAATAAATAATATTAGAAAAATTTTAACACTATTTTTATGAAAAATATAAAAAAAAATTGTCAAAAAAATTAATTGCTTTATCATTTTCCTATAAAATATTTCTAAAAATAGTTCCTAAATCAATGTCCTTAGGGCATTCGTTAACATTTCCCACTAAAAAAAAATCATGGTAGTTTTGGAAACATGTATCTTTTAATTTGATTTTTTTTTTTTTGGCTAATACAGTCCATTAAGTAATAATGTTTTACTAAGTTGAATTCTTTAAACACAAAGAGTAACTTTTTTTCTCCCTAAAAAAAAAAAAAAGAGCAACTTTTAAGGAATTATTATTTAATGCATTGTCATTTAAACAAATGTCCAGTTAACAAGTGTTAAAAGGTACAAGTTAAGAAACAATAAAGACCTGTTTGGTAATGTTGTTCTTGTTATATTGTTTAAATGTTGTAGAAATACGTGTGTAGGGCCAAAGAATCCTACGGCCCAGCCCACTTCATTCCTGGGCCGAAGGCCCGGACCAAGGAGGCACCCTATGTCCGAGGATGACCCCATCATCGAACGTCCGAGAGCTTGAGGGACAAGCTCATGACAAGCAGTCACCTCCACATTAAATGTATCTGACTACCGCCCTGGCCGCATTAATGAGGAAAGGACCCTGCACCAACGTCACCTTGGTTGCCGCGACTCTCAAAGAGACTGAGAAGGCGGCTGATGGGACAAGCACCTGAGTATTGTCCAGACCGCTCAACAAGTGTAGGGCTAGAATTGGTTAGGTAAAGAGTATATAATGTAAGGGAATCCCTCTTGAGAAGGGAGAGGCGAGAAAGGGGAAGAAAAAAGAGGGAAGAAAGCCTCATCGGCCCATGGCCGAGGAGCATCCCCCAATTGTAAAGACTTTCTAAGTATTTCTTCAATAAAAGAGAATGGCGTTTACGCCTCGTGAACGCCGGCCAGCGCCTAGACTTTCGATCCACTTTCTACAAATTCATTATTGTGGATTTGATGGGCCCCTGACCCATACCCTTTGGGCTCTGGGCCGCAAAAGCAGACCCTAAAACGTGTTATATTATTTAAGCAACGAAAACTATTATTTAAACAACACAACCAAACAGACCCTAAATATTCAATGATGAGCTGTAATGCACTTTTTTTCAACAAGAAAGAATACTTTTCAATAATTTATTGCTTTCTATGCACAGATTATTATGGTTGCTTTTGTTTTTCTTGATGAATGTAGATGGTGTGACTTTATAATTTGAAAAATGTATAAAAGCATCATTTTAAGTGGAAAAAATCTCATCCAGCAAAAAAAACATATGACATTTGCTAACATTTCCCATATAAAAAATCATGGTAGTTTTGGAAGCATGTATCTTTTAATTTGATTTTTTTGGCTAATACAGTCCATTAAGTAATATTCTTTTACTAAGTTGAATTCTTTAAACACAAAGAGTAACTTTTAAGGAATGATTATTTAATGCATTGTCATTAAAACAAATGTCCTGTTAACAAGTGTTCAAACGGTACAAGTTAAGAAACAATAAATATTCAATGATGAGCTGCAACACACTTTTTTTCAACAAGAAAAATGTACTTTTCAATAATTCATTGCTTTCTATGCACAGATTATTATGGTTACTTGTGTTTTTCTTGATGAATGTGGATGATGTGATTTTATATTTTGAATAATGTATGAAAGCATCATTTTAAGTGGGAAAAAATCCCCTCCAATCCCCTCGTATTTTTAGCTGGATGCGCAACACATGGCATTTGTAATACTACCACATATCTTACATCTAAACTAAAAAATTGAAGGAATTATAAGATTCAATGGAAGGAAATTTTATTCCTCAATTAGTAGAGCATTAACTGCCTCTTAACTTGTGCCTTAAGGCACTCTTTAACAAAAGGCTTTAAATAAAATGGTACTTGTCAATAACGGTACATTGGAATGTTTTTTTAAAAAAATGATTTTTTTCCCTCTCGTTTTTTTTTTTTTTTTGTTTAGATATAAAAATTAATATTAGTTATTAATAGGTAAGTATTATTATTGTGTTTGTATAGAATTATCTATTTTACCATTTAAAGAAAATGTGACATAGCAAAATTCTAATGCAGGATTTAAAATAAAACAAAGATTATAATTAAAAATTAATTAAAAATATATATTAGAATAATGACATGAGAAATTGTAAGGACTTGAAAGCTTATGTGGTTTAATTATATAAGGTGAACCAAAAGTCAAGCGTTCTAAGTTTTTTTTTTTTTTTTTCTTTTTCTTTTTCTTTAGAAAAAAAAAAAATACAAACGCAAGGGTAAAAGAATGTGGTTCTAACACAAATGCATATCATAAACTCAAACAAAACTAAATGCCTGGAGAAAAGTAATATTAACTTTTCAAATAAAGTAAATGGTAAATCAAGAAATTTTAAACATTGTGTTTATTAACTGTTCAAATATGATCAAATTTTGAAGAGCATATCACCTCAATCAATGGAGGAACCAAGATTTCAATCAAAGGAGGGCAAGATTATAAGACAAGATTGGAAAAAAAAAAAAAAAAAAAAAGATCTAAAAAATACTAATCGATATTAACAACAAAGGACAATCAAAGTAATCAATTCATACCATTAAAATAAACAAAAATAATAATATGTAGTTAAGAAAAATTAAAGCAATAGATTAATCTAAGCGTGCGTTTGCCTAGAAATGAAGTTGCAGTTTGCGTTTTTGGCTGGGTCCCACGACACTATTTATGACCCATCCAAACTTATGAAAACGCATATTTCTAGGTAAATCCTGGGTCCCATGGCACTATTTATAACTTAAAAATTATTTTACTAAAGTGTTTTCAGTAATAAGTTTTCAGTTTTCAACAAAATAAGCGGTATTCAAACAGAACCTAAATACATAAAGTATAAACATCCAAAAAAAATAGTGATAAGCTAGAAAAAGTGTTGTAGGCTCGTGACTAATGAGAACGGTAAATTTGGGATAAGACAAAAAAAACTTTGGACAAGATCAATATGATATGGAATTTGGAATGATTATGTTTTATTCCCATATATAATATGTATGTGCGTGTATCAGATTTTAAATAAACAAAAAAAATATTTTTAAGTTATAATTATAAGGACCAAAAGGACACACAACGGATTAGGCCTTAACTAGACTCTAACCGGGCTCAACGAAAGGTATAAGTGATCTATATAAGCCCATCCGAGCCGAGGAAAAATTGTCCGAGGAAGTAGTAAGTCTGAAGAGGGCTATGGTAATTGACTTGGATAAGTCTCAAAGGAAACTTCCTGGCAAAGACACATCCACCTTTGCATTTTGCACTAAATCACCTTTGCATTTTGCACTAAATCCTCTGTACTAGGGATGACAATTCGTGTTCGCGTGTCGGGTTCGTGTCGTGTCAAGTCATGAGTATTCGACTATATAGGTCAACACTAACCCGACATGTTTATTAAATGGGTCAAGATTCCTCAACCTTAACATGATCCATTTATTAAAAGGGTCAGTCGTGTAGACATGTTTATTAGATTTTATCAAAATGAAAAAAAAAATTATGAAAAAACAAACAAATAAATATTTTTAATATAAAATTCAGAATTAACGAGTAATTGTATCACAAATAATCATTCAAAACTAAAGCATGTCCTAATATAACAAATAATCAATCACAATATGTCAAAGAAAATTAATTACAACAACTAATATGCTTATATATCTAGAGTTTGAAGGGTATATTGGTAAAATATCATTTCATTAAACAGGTCAGACAGGTCAAATGGGTTTTATGTGTTCAACACTAACCCAACCCATTTATTAAACAGGTCAACCGTGTCAACCCGAATATGATACGAACCCGTTAAGTCTCAACCCATAACTTGCTAATTTCGTGTCGTGTCGTGTCGGGTTCGCGGGTCGTGTCAAATTTTGCCATTTTTAGTACCAACTAGGCATGCCGCATTAATAGTTGAATGACAACTGAACAGTGCTTGCACAGTTTGTTACCTGCTCAGCATGATATCAAAAGGAGGAAATAAGAGAGATGGAACAAGTATCCAAGAGAAGAATCACCTGCCATCCAGGTGGAGAGCCAAGATTGAAACAATGAGACTATAAGAAGGGAAAAATTCCCAATGTACAGGGATTGGATCCTAAAAAAAGAGAATACAGTGAACAAGAGTCTGATCTTGTATCTTACTGAGTGTGAAGACTCCTCTGCAATTCCGAGGAAGAAGAAATAAAACAAAACTTATCTTATTATCAGTTTTTATCCCATACATTGTTTGTTATCAATCTTTTGTGAGACATTATTGTTTCAAGTTCAACTGTTGGTTTAAACATTCACTCCAATACATTTAATTGTTGTGGAGTGTGGACTTTAATCCATCCCAATAACCTATTCGGAATTTTCAGATTTCGGCCCATACAATAATAATATGATACAATATATAGTATTTTTTTTTTTTTTTTTTTTTTTGTTGGCTTAGTAAAGGAATATATGAAACACGATCTTCTCTATAAACTTGTTAAGTATTTGATAATCAAAACACAAATAAAAATTAAAGAAAAAATTACTAATTATATCAAATGTTTAATAAGTTGATTTTTTACAACGATCTTATAAAATTACATTAAAATAACATAAGCATGCTATTAAATTGAAATGTAAAAAAATTAAAAAAATAATAATATAACATATAATGTATTTCGTTTAGTCCTGAATTTTTTGATCCAATTCATAGTAACCCATATGTTATTTTAGAATATAAACAATCTTTATTTCCCTTATTTGGGATGCCTTTGGTGGCCGGGGTCACGGTCATTGTGGCTTCCAATCTAGTACGCTTACAACTAGTCGAGAATATTTGGAGTTGTTCAATTGTTAGAGAGAGTGAGTGGCGATTGTTTTGTTTATGGTTTAAAACATCAATTTGTGAATTAGAAATGACTTGTCTTTTAAAAAAAAACTTGGCACTTTGTTATTGGTCCAACTGGATATATTGTAAGAATTTTATATGTGCCGATTATAGGTGATATGCTCCCCATATTTTAAAAAAAAAAAAAAAAAAAAAAAATCTCAAAATAGAATAAGGGATACAAATATTAATTAGTTGACACACACAAAGTAATTATGTGTGTGTATATATAGTCAAAACCCCATGTATTACATGTGAAAGTTTTTTTTTCTTTTTTTTAAACCATGATACATACATATTTAATATGTATAAATAAATAAATAAATATTTAATGAATTATGTTATTTAATATGAATCCTTCAACACCGATTGGTGGAAGACTTTATCTTATTCATAAGAAGCAGTGTAATTGATTAGAGTTTTAACATTTTCAGGAAAGTGACAACTTTTTTATCATCATTTAAAAAAAAAAAAAACTTAAAACTTATTTTGATGTTACGGGATACAGAGATAAGGTAGTACGTAGTAGGATGTAAGGATGGTAAAATGCCTTAGCCTGCCCTGACCCACCATACCATACCGTACCTCCCACGATTTTTTCTTGCCTTAAACGTGCACATATATTTTTAATTAAAATGTATTAAATTATTTATAGATATATTTAATATTTTTTCATAAATCCTATGAATAATTTAATGCATTTATATATTCCATTGGCATCCTTGAAAACACGTAGCTCCCTCTCTTTCATAACTCTCATCACTGTCTCCTCCCATTTACTTATCATCTTTGTTTTTCATTTGTGTCACATCGACCTCATTAGGGATAACAAAATACATTGATAACTCTCATCACTGCTCTCATTTCAAGCATCTTTTATTTTCCTCAAAGACGGAACAAGATTAGGTACATTGCACTTATAATCTGATTCTGCCCAACCCCATTGCAATCCCTTAGTGGAACTCAACATATTTCTCCATTGTACAAGTATAATTGAATGGAGATATGATTTTCTCTTTTTTTGGTAAAGAGGATAATACATTAAACAACTAAAAGGCCTCTAAAACAGAGGCAACAAATCGATTATACAAAGTTCTAGCAGTATCTAATCTAAGCAAAAATACCAGATGGGGGTTCCAAAAAAATAGTAAAATCCTGGTCAATGAGAGTTCCCCCGCAAGCTAGTGCATCAACACACTTATTTGCCTCCCTATAGTAATGTTGGAATCACACCATATGGATCTCCTTAAACCCTTCTCTGCAATTAGCAACTAGCACATCAATGCCATTGGATTTCTCCAAATCTTTCTTCAAAAGATCAACTCCCAACTTTGCATCAAGCTTAAACACAACCGCTAGGAGTGTAAAGGAAATACATAGTCGAATTCCATCTCTTAAAGCCCACAACTCCGTTGCAACACTAGTGGCACAACCTATTGATCTCGCATAGCCTTTCACCCACTCAATGGAGATATGATTTTCACTAAGTCTAGATTATAATTATTATGTAATTTTGTATATATTCAGCTTTGGTGGGTGGAAATAAGATAGTGTGTGATCATTGTACTACTAGAACCTGTTAGAGACATTTTTATGTAATTAACCAATCTTTTAACAAAATGTACTTTACTTGTAATTTAGTAGATCTAGGATGGGTTTAGTACTTCAAGAAACAAGGATTCAAGTTAAGTATTGAAGTAATGCAAGTGTGACCAAGAAACAAGTGAAGGAAGTGTTGTTCATTAAAGCTAAACAGCAATCTCGACAGAAAGACTTCTATCGAGATTTAATGTTGAAGCTCGACACAAGCTGTATCCATCGAGAATTACAAAATCAGATTTTCCAAATCTAATTACATGCATATCCTTAAGTATTTATGTAGGGTTTCTTTTCTCGTAACCCTAGACATATATAAAGATTATTTTAAAAGCCGTCACAAGCATATGCAAGGTGATGCAAAGTGATACGACATACATATTATGACCGAAGGTAGAAATTGCTCTAGTTCATCATTCTCTTTGTAGAAGCTACTGCATCTTTACGCCAAGGGTTTTGTGACCGAAGAGTTTCTTAATCTTCATTGTTAATGAACTGAAGAACTTTACAACTAACAATTTTCCTTAAGTTGGTGTGTTAGTCACGTGTTGGGATCCGTGCATCATTGGTTAGTCACGTATTGGGATTTGTGTATTGAACGGAGAGATTGCCGCTTTATTACAAGTCCAATTAAGTATTGGTGTAAGGGTTCAATTGTAGGTTATTATTTTGGGATAGGCCAAAGGGTTTGGTAAGATTCCTCATACTTGTAACTGCTTGTAATTGATAATAGTGGATTATCATACTGATAACCTTAAATTTACCCGATGGGGTTTTGCCTCGATAGTTTTCCTCATTCGTAAACATATCCCTTGTGTCAAATTTATTTTCCACTGCATTTAGTTATTTGATAATTTGTTTGTACTACTACGTCATTGCATGTAATTTGACTAATTAATTAATTTAGATAATTAATTAATTTGTAAGGGGTCAATTCATTCTAACCCAACAAAACCATATTTATCACAAGCCAATATGACAAGTTGAATAAATAGGACAAAGCTAGTGGGTAGATATTTGGGAAATTGTGGAGGGGATGAGATTGATACGCTGGCATTTCTAGAGGCGGGAACCGATTCAATTTGGTTGTGGCTTAGAAAAAAAGAACACAAGTCAAGTGATTTATGGGACCCAATAATCCATATGTTACCAAAAGTGGTAGAGATTTCTGAATTCATTGGAAGAGATTTCGTGAGGACCTTCTCTTTTCTGTGTACGTACTTTTTTCTTGTTGGGGTGGGGTTTGTAAATTATCGGTATACTTGCACAAGTTGCGCTTTACATGTCATGTGATTCTTAAAAATTAATGCACAAATTGCACATTTTCACTCTGATTATCGGAACACACGATTGTGAGTTCAACTTAACTCAACTGATAAAGTTTTCAATAATTGAATAAAAGGTATGAGGTTTGATCCCCGCCTACACTAAAAACTGATTGTTGTCTTGATCTAATAATAAATGACGTAATCATTAGAAGTGGACATCATAAATTGAAACTTTACAATTAAAAAAAAAAAATCAAAAAGGCATGATCATCCCCTCACTCATTCCAATCAGTTTAAAGGTAAAAATAAACTTTTACATGTGTTGCACATTCAAAAATCCCACAACCTTTTGTCTTCCATTACAATATATGCTTTCCCCCCAAAAGTCTCATTCATTCTTAAATCTCAATCTCTAGCGGTGCTTGACTCTGTCCTCACAAGCGAGACACCTTCCACTAAAATCTTATATGAGATGGCGAAATATCCATATATTTGATTAACACCTAAAATCAATTAGCCAAAGGATTAAGTCGATGAAAGTCATAGCTTTTATGATTGTAAAGTGAGATGACAACCTATGCATCCACCGCAATTTCAAGAAAATGAAGATACTAACCTAGACGATATCTTATGCGCTCGCCCTAATCACAAGACTGTGGGTCTCACAGGTGGTGGAGCCAATAATTTTGAGAGTTCATGAGATAATTCGTTTGGTCTAGCCAAAAATTACCCTAAAAATAAAGAATATTACTATAATTTCTTGACTATAATATATATGTGCATGTGTTGGAGAGTGAAGAATTAATATCACTTATAAATAAATAAATATATATATATATATATATATTATATACAATGTCCTCATTTTTTAGGTATGATCTCTCTACAAATTAAAAATGTTACATATGCGAGAAATCTTGTAATTTAGTGGTATTGAATGATCTCTCTTACGAGGAGAATCAGTGAATTCTCCCTCCCACTTTCTGTAACAATTTATATAGTAAAAAATATACAAGATTACATATAAAAGTAAGTTTGTTAATAACTCAATAGTTTTTCTAGGTTTTCTTTTTGTTTTGTTGTCTTTGTTTTTGTTTTTGTTGTTGTTGTTGTTGTTTACATTAGACTATAATAAAATCGATTAAATAAATAATGTTTACATCATATTCATTGTTAATAGATTCTACCATATGATAACCAATCTTTCTTTTTAAAAAATAATAATTTTGAACAGGCAATAACAGAATTATGTACGACTGTAACTTTGTCACATTCGCTATTGACTCAGAATAATGACTTCATCATTGATTTCATACTCTCAAAAAATTTGGGATACCATAAATGTATCATTTTTTTAAAATATTAAATTGTAAATTATTTAATAGAATAAAAACAAATTTTAATGGAGCACTTGTGGAATACTCAATAATTTGGTATTCCTTATTCACTAATAAAAATATTCGTAATCCAGCACAGAAAATGTATTGAATTCTAAATATAGGTATTGTTAAGAGTTTGGTGCCGTTTTACCCAAAATAATCTTCCCACATAAGGAGAGGAGAAATTTTTTAGAAAATATAAAGTGAGTTTATTCAGATAGTAGTTTGAGCCATAGGCGGAGCTAGGGAGGAGCCAAGGGGGCTTTTGAAAATTTCTATTAATCTTCATTTACATTTGGTAATAAATCTAAAAATTACATAAAAATGTATTCACTAGCCCCCTGGAGAAAACTTCCTAGATCCGCCACTTTGAGCATTAGTATATTGATTGAATGAGAGAGAGCTATATTAGGTATTGGAATTTTGGTTTTGAGTTTGTTAGTTGGTATTGAAAATTTGCTTTAGGTGTAATGGGATTTGGTCTTTTTTTCTTGGATTCGAGAGTTTTGAGCGTATTTATGCTTTTAAAAGTTGGGAGTGTTGTTAATAAGAATTAGTCACGTGGTTATAATCCATTTCCTTGATAGTGAAATTTGATTAATGTTGTCTATTGATGTAAGCATGAAGTTGGCCTAACAACATTAAATATTATTGCACATATGAATATTCATAATGTCAATCCACTTTGCTTCTTTTTATTATTGCTATCGTATTCATTTTTAATCTATCCATCCCTAAAAATTCCTTTTCATATAGGTATTGACGAACTTAAATTTCACTTGAAATTGAAGTCGTTCCATAAGTTAAAAAAAAGAGAAAAATGCTAAAAGTACTATAAATTTTACTACATAAAACTTACAAATTAATGTGTGAATAAATGTGATTGTTGGACTTCAACCACACCATAAAAAATATTTGAATTGTTTCTTTATGATTGATGATATTTCAATTTGTAAGCTCAATGTAGTAAAACTTATAGTACTTTATATATGATGCAGAATATTGTCAGTTGTGCTCTTTGTCTACGCTAATGGACGATGACAAGCTGTTCGGTTGATCAATCTGCAAAAAGAGACCACGAAATGATAGAACACCAATGTGTTGTTGGCCAAGGGCCTTCCGATGACAAAGTCAGTTCAAGGTGAAGTGATTCACTTGCTTAAATCTTTTTTTTTTTTTAATTAAAAAAAATTAAATGGCTAACACATAGATGACTGGCTGTTACGCCTTGCATTAAATAGGCTTTACTTCATTTATCTTGTAGATGGATGATTCTGATAAATTTACCCTCATCATAACTGTAACATTACTTTGAAAAGAAATAAAAAATCAAAATCAAACAGCTAACACATAGAAAATTAATTTTATTCAAACCCCCAAATCACAATATACGTGGCCATGAAAATCATGATAAACTCAACATGTTACTTCAAGTGTGATGTAACTGCCGCGCATCCTTGGTGTGGTAGTCACTTCATAATTATAAGTGCTTGTGGGGTGTAAGGGGTAAAAGCCGTGGTTTAAATTTTTAGAAGAAAACTTCACACACATATACACCATATACACTTAAATTATGCTAGAGTAGAATTTCTATTTTGTAAAAAAAAAAAAAAAAAAATGTAATGTAGATATGCTAGCATAAACATTTCTTGTGGATAGGATCTACAAATGCGCCATCTTTCATTCCCTCACACATGCTCTGCAAATATCGATGTCAAATAACAGACGAAGCATAGCAACAAAAGCAGTTAAGAGTGTTCGAGAATAAAGAAATTTATATATAACGTAACTAAAGGTTCGAAGAATGTGTCTGCCCAAGCCTATTCAGTCCACATACCACGTACCTTTCCTATAAGCTAAACCCCACAGTATAAGCTAAATCAATAATGATCAAATTGTGGAAAAAATACATGAACAATAGCCTTTTGTATTGTAGGTTTCTTATAATTTAGATGCTTTGATTTTGACAAATAAAAAAAAGATACATGTAGGATCAAGATGGCCTCTGAAAAGTCAAAAAGACATCTATCCTATTTGTGATGCCATTTATCATTTGCACAAAAAGATATCTATCCTAGCCCTTTTCCATTTGCACAAAAATTAGATGATGGGTACTTTTATGGCCTCGTATCAAACGTGAGAAAAACGCAGTTAGAGGTATCAAAAAATGACAGGCAATCAATCACAATTTTTCATATAAAATAATTGTGGTAAAGGTTGTGGTGCTTGAATAATTCCGTGACGTTAAATTTGGTGCTAAAAGTGGCACTATTATACATAGACATCGAGCTGCTCTCATAATATAGATTGGAAAAGTGCGTCAATTCATCTCTAACCTTCCTTTTCAATGAAACAACTTGTGTCATGACTCATGACACACCATCTTAAGACTAAACCAAATCCTTCAAGCAATACCACAAAACCAGGTGATAGTATGTCCAAGAAACGTGACAAAAAAGCTTAAAATGAAAAACATTATTACTAAAAGGATCGTGGGGAAAATTTATTATAAAGAAGTTTTAGGGCTAGATCCCAAATCAGAAAAAAAAAAAAAAAAAAAGACTTTAATTTCGGTCGGTATATCTTATTTTATTTACTTCAATCAGGTGACATTCGAAAGTATGATTTAAAATGGAGGTGGTTTTCAAAATAAATAAATAAATAAAAATGTAGGTGAAACTTTTGCCTTTTTGTTAAAAAGTTTTTCGGTTGATTTATTGAAAGTTATTTAACATATCATTGTGCTTTTTATATATATAAAAATAAAATAAAATAAAAAATTTCAAAAGGTGGTGCACAAACAAATAAAATTGAGAGTTTATGAACACAAAAAATTTGACACCGGAACTCATGTGACAAATTATTAGTAATAAATCAAAAATAACATTAAAGATGAAGTCCAAATAAAAACTAATAAATTTTTTCCAAATTAATCAACAGTTATAAAAAATATTGTAAACTTTTTTTTTTTTTTTTTTTGCATCTAAAGTATTGTTCAATAAAATTTAAGTAACATCAAATTGATAAGTAAGATTTGATTTCAATACTCCACTGTACTAGAGCCAACACGATATGAACACACGAATTGAACACGTACTCTAATTGTGTTGGTTCAAATGCACTAGTACACATGAGATAAGCCTTTCCCACAACCAAAACTCACTCAATCTTACTTTTTAAGTGGGACCATTCATTGATTAAAAAAAAACTTAATTTTTCAATATATTCGATGCTTTATATAATAAATGTTGGACTTAAAAGATTATGACAGTTTTATAGTTTTAGTAACATCAAACTGATAATTAAGATTTAGCTTCAACACTCCGCTTTACTAGAGCTGACATGATTTGAACACACGAATTGAACACGTACTTTAATCGTGTCAGTTTAAATGCACTAGTACACACAAGTCAAGCATGTCTCAAAACCAAAACTCACTCAATCTCACTTTTTAAGTGGGACCGTTCATTGAAAAAAAAAATTAATTTTCCGATATATTCAATGTTTTATATAATAAATATTGGATTTAAAAGACTTGGACAGTTTTATAATATTAGTTTTAGTAACATCAAACTGACAATTAAGATTTGGCTTACTCCACTGTACTAAAGTCAACATAATATGAACACGAGAAAAATTGAACATATACTTTCGGCTAAAATGCACAAAGTCACATACTTTTTTAAGTGGGACCGTTCATTGATAAAAAATAAAAAAAGAAACTTAATTTTCTAGAAATGCTTATATAATAAATGTTCACTTAAAAGATTTTGGACTGTTTTACAGTTTTAGTGGTAAGTATTGGGTGCAAGACTTTGACCTTAAAAAAGATTGCAGACAAGTCAACGTACGTTGTCGGTCGGAGATAATTAACATAATCTGGGGGCGGTGTATGTGGGCTTGTAAGATTGGTGGTTTTCATCAATCAGGCGGTGATGCATTGAATTGGCGTTATTTTACGTACTTTTCGTCCACGTTCCATTTTTCTTTAGTGGGTCCTATTTGTCTTCTCAAATTTGTACCTCATTTAACTCACCTATTAATTACTCAGTAGCACCATGCCTCTTAAACAATGTGTTTGCAGTATAAAAAAAATAAAAAAGGGCGTAAATGGTGGTTCTTATATTTTGGATCATTTCTATTTTAATTTTTACATTTTAATTTTAATATTTTTAGTTCTCAAAATAAAAAGTATGTTCTATTTTGGTCTTTACGATTATTCACTTAACGAAAATGTTCGACGTGACAAACAGAATACATTGTTGATATAATAAATACTGACGTGTCCATTAAAATAATATTTAAAAATGCCAAATCAGCATGCCACATCAACCTCTAATTTTAAAAAAAAAATTATCAATTTTAAAAATTAAAAAATTTATAAAAAAGAAAAAAACATAATTAAAAAAAATAGTGGAATTTAGATTTGTGTGTGTTTTTGTTTGTACTTGTTTCTTTTTCTTCCCCAGATCTCTCTCTTAGTTTCTCCGCCTCCACCAGTCTCTGGTTCAACATCTAAATCTTTGCAACAACTTGGGGACTGCATGTTAGGAACTTTATGTTGATGGCATGTGGTACTCTAACGCTTGCAACTCTTTTGGTTGTTGAGGTAATACCGTTTTGTTAATGAGCACCTCTGAAAAAACCTTAATGCTAAAATAATAATACTAGTTTCTCCGCCTCCATTCTTTCTTTTTCTTCTTTCTCGCTCTATCTTGGTGCTTAGCCAATTGGTGAGTTTGTGTTGGTATGGTTAAGGGATTGGTGGGTTTGTGTTGCTATTGTTGAGGGATCGGTGGATTTGTGTTGGTATGGTTGAGGAATTGAGTTGGGTTTGTTCAAATTTGTGGGTATTTTGTTAATGATTGTATTGATTTAATTTTCGGATTTAAATCTATTTTTTCTTTCGGATAATTTGGTTTGTGTATATATATGGATTGATTTTGTTTTGTACAATATTCTTTTATGATTTTTCTGTGTTGATTTTTGGGTTTGTATGATTTTTTTTTTGGGTTTTTGCTCTTGTGTGTTCTTGATGGGTTTGTATGATTTTCTAGGTTTGTTTGATTTTCTGGATCTGACGTGGCATTTATTTTGAGAGTAAATAGTTTATGTTTGTTATTATGTACTTTGTGTTTGTGATCTTGTGTTAATGTTTAAATTTGAGTTTGTGTTTTTTGTGTTTAGTTTTGGGTTTGTGCTCTTATGTTCTTGTGTTGGTGTTTAAATCTATAATTGTGTTCTTGTGTTTTCTTGTTCAAAATGAATTAGATCTAAATTTATGTATTTTATTGTTTTTTATTCTATTTTTTCCTTTTTTATTTTGTTAAAATTGATTAATAAATTTTTTTTATATATATTTAGATGCTAACATGGCATTTTTTAAATGCCCATTAAAATTTTTTATTGTTTTTTTTTTTTAGTCACGCCAACGATTAATGTGCCAACAATACACTCAGTTTGCCACATAAGCAATTTTCATTAGTGGGCTAACGGTAAAGACTAAAATGAAACTCATTTTTCTTTTTAGAGACTAAAAGTCGTAAAATAAAAATGTAGAAATCAAAATAAAAATGACTCTAAAATATAAGAACCAAAAGTGAATTTACACCTTTAAAAAAAATTTCATGTCGATATTGATAAATAAAAAATTTATATCCAATCATTTTTCATGAGCAATTATGTGTAACGTGTCATATCATCGATATGATCAAATAATTGTCACCCTATTCCTTACTCACTTGGTGCCTAGCTACCCTTGTGCTGTCGTGCACACATCCTTTACTTTCGAAATACCTTGAAGCCACAAATCTCATGACATTCCCCTAGAGAGATGACATCCATGTAATTTGGTTAGGGGGCCTATGTCCCTATCCAATATTCGATTGACTTGCAAAGTCACGACTAGAGTTTGATGCGTTATTTGGTTGAGAATAGAAGATATTTATATTTCTCACGTGTGTTTGGTTGCAAAGATCGAAAAGTGGGGTATAAAGTCGATTTAATGCTCCGTTTGATTGTTAACCATACCATATCTAGAGTTAAAAGATTTAATTTTTGATAAATTACTCCAACACCCCAAGATATAGTAAAATTATACTCTTAATATTCACCTTCCACATTACAAAAATAATTGATATTTTGCCCCCTTGACAAATGATGTAACTTTACTCACAAAATATTCATTTTCCTAAGTAATATTCCAACTTTAAAAAGGAACTATAAGATATTTAAAACTAATTTTAAGTGTACGTTTGGATAGTGTTTTGCACGTCCAAATGTCCAGCGTTTCCCAGTTTTGTTTTGTTTGTTTTGTTTGTTTTTTTTATTTATTTATTGAGAAGTGCTCCATCATGTGGGTTTTGTCTGTCAGAGGGTCTTGTGCACTATTCACGAGACCTACAAACCTCTTTTTTCACCAAAACTATCATTAAAAGTGGGTCTCATGACACTATTCACACATATAAAAATTATTTTATTACAGTGTTTTCAGTTTTCAGCAAAATAAGCGCTATCC
Source organism: Quercus ilex subsp. ballota (assembly GCA_032727855.1). Classification (NCBI taxonomy): domain Eukaryota; kingdom Viridiplantae; phylum Streptophyta; class Magnoliopsida; order Fagales; family Fagaceae; genus Quercus; species Quercus ilex. Next base: position 5,910,611 of record CM064916.1, read on the forward strand.
AAACACAACCTGAATCTGGTTATGGTGTGGTTATTGGTTAACAAAAAGGAAGCGTAAAAATTCCTAAAATGACTACATGGCCTAATCTTTTTTTCACTATTACTCTTTTGCACAATTATATGCTTCTTTTAGTAGCATAGTTATGTTATCTAATTATAATTTAGTAGCATACTTATGTTATCTTATTCTAATTTCATAAGATTAGATATTTTTTATGTTGCAAAAAATTATCAGTTTCAAGAATTAAATTATCAGTTTAGTATATAGTGTAGTAGCTTATACGTGGCTCAACTCTAGGTCTTCGAGAGGGATGTGAATCTTTTTAAAATTGGTGATATTTATATGTTAGTAAACAAGCTTCATCTACAAAATCATGAAAAACTATTATTGAAAATGGAATTTCACAATTTTGAGCATGACATAGTTTGATATTTGGACTTCAACAAATTTTTAAATATTTTTAATTGTATCAATGGGTAATAAGGATTAGAAAAACGATGGACTGCGAATTTGATTATAGAGTGGTTATAGTTATACTTACTCTTTAAATTTCTATTGCAACTATGAAACAAATATTTTCAAACATTAATATAAACAAAACTAATTTTCTAGTATATTATGTGTAGTATAACTTGCTACACCCTTTCTTCAAATGTACCATAACTTTTAAGTGGAGTTTGTTGTGTGTTTTTATGGTTTTTTTTTTTTTTTTTTTGGTAAACAAAAAATGGTTAAGAGGAGTGACCAGTGTGACTTCCCTACCTGAGCATAACCATAGTTGTGTGTCTTTATGTTAAAATCTTATTCTCTCTCCTTTATGTGAGTGTGTGTTTCTAAATAATGATAATAATAATAAAAATAATTTTTACATCGAAATGAACAATAATATTTTAATAGATCCTATGATTTTTGAACATTAAAAAAGAAATTATTGCAAAGTTTATTATAAAATTAATTATATATAATTTTTAGAATTTAAAACAACATCAAGGTTCATGTTGATATATCATAAATTATCATAAGTGAAAATATAATAAGAAATAATTATGTGTAATTTATTTTGTTTTGGTTCATATTTTGGCCTGAAGGGTAGGTTCCTAATTCCATCATTGCTTTGATAATTTTATTTTTATTTTTATATAAGATAAAAATTCTACTCTAACTTAATTTAAGTGTATATACGTGTGAAATTACTTCTTAAAAATTCGAACTCCAGTCTTTACCCCCACACTTCATAAGCACTTATACAACTATAAATCCTACCTAGCTAAGTTAAAAATATAGCGGTTTGATCCACCTTTGCGACCTAAGATATATCCAAATTTAAGATTTCGGCTCCCACCTTTCTCTTTATCCATGTCATCCAAAATTACATTATCTAGACTTATCAACACAGTAGGAAAGTTTGGCAGAATGACAAAAGCCAACATTTTGGAAACTAAAGTCTTTTAGTTCACACTCGAATTCAAAACTGAAATCACATATTTCTCTTGTTCATATTTCATGATGATCGAAGTCGGAAAGAACCACAATTAACAGACCAAAAACTTTCAAAAGTGTCATTCTTTACATCTAGAAAGTGAAGTCACAAAATCTAAATGTGGACCAATAGAAATCACTTTTTGGCTTCCATATATCATATATTGCGGCTGCCTTCCTCTTGTGTACATCTCTTTTATGTGTCTCTTTTAGGCTTTTAGCTTTTAGCTTTTTGTTTTTTGTCTCCGTTCAAAAAAAAAAAAAAACTTATTAGTTTTAAGTTTTTTTTTTTTTGGTTGCAGCTTTTAATATATTTTTTTGATAAAGACGATGCAAGTAAACTACCCGAAATTGCCATATACCCAAATTGACACTAAATGTATAGTAGGTTTTCTTCAAGTTTTGTGGAAATTCTTGAGATGGATTCTTGTATTTTTGTCTGGTGTTTTGAGTGAATAAAGTAAATCTCATTCCAAAAGAAACCAAAAGAAAAATTCTACCCATCCACGTAGACCTAGCAATAGTATTATTAATGAAAAGGATAAAATACGAGTGGTAAATGTTCATATCAAAATTTCAAACAACGAATGGAGGTCACCATGACAACGTGGGTCTATCAATTGTGTTCGAACAACGTGGGATGCACAATTTTTTTGCAATTGATAAGATGTAACATAATAATTAATGTTCTTTTCTGATATGATCACATAATTGGTTGTATAGTTAATGGGGATAATTGGACATCTGCAAGGACCATCGGATAGACACCAACGCCGTGCGCTCACCAACTCTTTGATGACAAGTCTTTTTTTTTTTTTTTTGGCCGGGCTTAGTAACATAAGCTTGTAACCAAGTTAGGGCATTAAAGTAGTTGGATGTATGTTTGGATTGCTTAGGTGGGACGTGGTGTTAATATGTTGATTTGCCCACTATATGGAGTCAATGTTCAGCATGCCCCTTGCCCTTGGGTCAAAGGACACCCCCACCCACAATGAATGGGTAGCCCACACATCTCAAATTCAATAGTTAGGGAATGAGAAAATTAAATTTTGGACGTTTTTATTAGAAACAACAAACTACGAAACTCTTAACAACTCTTTGATATTAACTTGGTGATACTAAATTCTAACATAATTTTATTGATGCAACCTAATTTTAACATGTTTTAGCACTAGGATGCCAACTATGAATTCCTAACACCTATGTTTCCAAATTTCTGTCCCTATTCCCCTTTGAAAAAAAAAATCAAATATAATCAAACAAGCTATATATAAGAAGAGGAAATGTTTAAAACACAATATTGGTAACAGTTTGTTAAGGTAATAAGTTGTAGTTAGCTATGAGGCCTAAGACTTATTTTTTCAAAATTATGCTCCTATTCCCCTTTTAAAAAAAATCAAATATCAATAAAATACATATAGAAAATGTTAATAATACAACTTGTTCACAATTTTTTTAAAGTTATTTTAGGATCACAGCTAAATACACCAATATTTACAACTATCTGATATAACAGACCGATTGATTATCTATCATTTTCATATAGATCTATTATCTTTTTTCTACTATTCATAATGAGCCATATCGATAGTTCTAGTAATGAGTGTGAAATTAGTTGTGGGTTTAAATTTTTTGTTTTCTTTTTTAAGAATCACATAAAAAAATAAAGTTGTTGATAATACTATGAACACAACTCTTATTATACTTAATTTTATAACTTATTAACATGTAGGATTGTGAGTAGTCAAGAAAAAAAGGAATTAGGTGACCCATGTTTAACCAAAACATACCTATCATTCTATCACATAAAATCATAAATAAACAAAACTGTGATATTGGATTTGCAAAATAGGCGTGTCTCGAGCCACTTGTCTCTAGAATTATTCAAAAGTTGCGCAATTTTGGCACCTATTGGTAGACAAATTCATAAAGATCACAATCAAGTTTAAATATCTAAGTGTAGGACCCTGGACAGCTGGACCCATCATATAAGCAATCCGAAGGTACAGTTAACCACTACCTTTAACATCACTAACTTGTTTTGCATTACTTTCTTCCGTGTAGGACCCCTTACTTTTTTCTTTTTCTTTTTCTTTTTTAATTTTTTTTAATATAGTTTGTACTTAGAACGTCTAATAAGTTCATAACAATCATTAAGGTGAAAATGGACTATCATTGCGCTGTTATTAGTAGGCCATTAAGAACAGATGAGTATCATTTAAACAAATTCAATATATTTAATAACTACCGTCAAAAGTTTTAAACTCTCATTAAGACAATGAACATTATACTTAGGATAATAGTCATTCCTAATTATATTCAAGAGCTACCCAAGTCACTTATAAAATAGACAATTTGTCTCGCTTGCTAAGATATGATAAAAAAAAACTATAAAATACTATCTATATACAAAATATAAGGACTAATACTAACTTAAGCATTATATGCTCTCCCATTAAAGCTTACTCGGATGGTCTCTTTGATTAACTTTCTTATTATTAAATATCTTAAAAGCCCGTCAAAATTTCTAAATTGGTCGAGTGACTCAAATGAAAATTTTTGATTTTATCATTATTTATTTTAATAATTATTCATTATTATCAAACTAAGACACTAATTATTTTTATTTTTTAATGTGGGCGGTAATCAAATCAGATCTCTTCTTGGCAGACTTAAAACATTATCAGCTGACCCACGGCACTTACTTTGAAATGCGTGTCGGTCACCTAAAATTTGGAATCAACCATGATTTAAGGACTCGGGATTCTCTCCTCATTCGTGCCGACTCAACTCTCTTTGTTCTACTCCATTGCAGTACAGTTGTATTTATTTATGTCACCTGCTTTGTCATTCGTGGTACGTAATCACACATGACGCCATTGCAATTGCAATTAATATTACTAGTACATTTATAAAAAAAAAAGGCCACTTGTACACAAAAAAATAAAAAATCTGATGACAAATCTCGATTAGTGAGCCCTGCTTCACGCGGGCTTCGGTACTTGCCAAAGTTTGTGTTTTGTTTATAGTTTTTTTTGTTTTGGCTGAATTTGTTTATAGTGATTTTACAACTGGGGTTTGGTGCTGAATGACTTTTCCAAAACTTGCTGTTCTCCGATCATTCAAATTTTGGTGAGAGAAGACTTAGGAAGTGTTGGTTGAGTATTTTCAAACATCAATTTTCAGTTTTTAAACAATACTTCATGTATTTGTATATTTTTTTTATTTACATGTATTTTCACACATTTCACATATTTCTATCTGTACTTATTCTATTGTAATCAACATGAGAACAACACCAACCCAATTGTCAATTTGTCATTTGTCACTAACATAGAATACAAATTTAGATTCTCAACTATATACTAGAATATACTATCTTATTATTTAGATGTAGATTTAGGTTGTGTTTTGGCTCTATACAAGTACTATGCATTGCATATGATTTTATCAAGTGAAATGCATTTTACACATTTTATTAATGCTGGATCTCCTTCTCACGTTCCAAATCATGTTTAGCTCAAAAGTTAGGTGCAGAGTGCAAACACCAAAACCCAAAACGTCTTTTGGATCATTGGTTATTGGATGTTCTGACCTCATTTTTCTTATTTTTGATCTATACATACTGCATATCAAGTATAGTAATTAAAAACAACCGTATCTCAAAAAAGAAAAGAAAAGTGTTCTTTCCCACATCACTCGAAAAAGACAACCCTTCTCTCTCTCTCTCTCTCTCTCTCTCGTATGCACTTCTGCGAAAGATGCAACTCTTAACATTGAGGATTCAAATCCAATCAAAACCAAAGCACTCGGATCTCACTCAATTGAGCCTTGAATTTGGTTTGAGCGAGTTCTTTAGTCTCGCACAATGAATAAAAACTTTAACCTTGAACCCTTGTTAGACCCTTACAAAAAAACAAAGTAAATAACTTACGACATTACAACTCTTCTTTTCACAAAATTTTCCAACACTGAATTTCCTAAAAATTTGATTTTCTTGACTTTATCCTTAAATAATTAAGTGATTACTCTAAATATAAAACCCTCAATCTATGCAATCTCTTCACGAGACTCATATTCCAACCTAAGCAATCTCTTCACGAGTCATAATTCTCACAAGAGGTCACCTTAGCTGCAGAAGTGCTTACTAGGCTCCCATTTATGCAATTAGATAATGCTCTCTTACAAACCATTGTCCTAGTTCCAAGCTCTTTTGATAATCTTTATCAGCTTTAAAATTAAGTTTGCAAAAGATTCATACCCAAGGTCTATCATAGTGAATTTTGCCTTGTCCACATAACCTTTGATAAAGAGATTAATTTGAAACTAAAAGACTAGCCCGCCACTTTTTTTTTTGAGAGAGTTTCAACTTTTGACGTCTTCTCCTGATGATAGTTTTTATCATCAAACCAAGACACTAATCGGTTTTTTGATGTAGGCGGAGATTGAACCTTAGATCTCTTATTCAACCATTAGAGAATTTAGCAATTGAGCTAACTGGAACCCATGCTAACCCACCACTTTTAATAGAGATTATTTGTCCAAGGTGCATAGTTCTAAATCTCATCGTTAACATTTTAAGATTGAGGGATACTGAACTCAGAATCTTCCTCTTATGGCAATCCAACTCCATCTGCATCTTTCAAGGATTGACTAGTTCATACCTTCCCTAGGTTGTCACTGTCAAGGAAAGGAGTTCTGCAATAGACCTTCCTCAAAAGAGCCAGTGATATAAGAATAAGAGGATGCATCCACTTGTGTATCCTCTACCTTTTTCTTCTTAGATTTTGCAAAAACCTATGGCAGTCCAAGATTCAGAAGTAAAAATCTTGGACTGCCATAGCTTTTGGGCCCAAACAGTGTGGGCAATTTCAATAACTATTCCAGCCCCATTCTGTGGTCTAACCATTGTGAACTCTATTGTTATTTGTTGGCATTCATTGTGCTGTTTTTTTTTCTCAAAAAAAGGGTTGGGCTTAAAGAAATATTAGGATCAGAGGCTAGAGTGCTTGTTGAACTTAAACATGGCCCAATGGAAGAGACATGATCAATACTAACCCCCAGAGGTCCAGAAGGCAATCCCCCAGTCATCAATTTGAGACCTCCAGCTGTACTTCCTTTCTTTGACATTTTTTATTTATTTATTTTTCCTTTTACTAAAATACAAAGCTCACCTTTAAAGTTTGTTTAGAATTTATTTCAGTTCTTTAATTTTACTTTTGTTTATTTTAATTATTTAAGTTTCAAATTTATTCAATTTAAGCATTTTTGTCAACTTTTGTTAAAAATTTTTGAAAAAAAAAATATGAAAAATATTTTTCAATTATTAATTTAATTTTTTAATATAAAAAATTTGAAGAAAAATTGAAAAATTAACCACAACATATAATAAAAGTCAATGAAAAAACTTTAATTGAATAAACTTCAAAGTTAAAAGACTGAAATAAACAAAAGCAAAGTTAAAGGACTAAGTGTCTATTTTGCATGATTAATTTTTCCAGCTTATTTTACTATTCTGCTTATTTTTGTTACTATTCATAGACTCTCTGTACTTTTTGGTACTATTCATGAATCTCATTGCACTATTTCAGCTAACTTTTACCTTTATCTACAGCACTTTCAGTAAAAAGTTTCTATTTTCAGCAAAATAAGCTGATTCCAAACAGACCATAAATGAATTTTGGTAAAACATAGAAGATGAGCTTTGCATTTTAGTTTTTTTTTTTTTAATTTAATTTTATTTAAATCAATCTTTCTTTGAATCGATGGTCATTTATGGCGGTAGCTGTGCCTGATTGGATTGCTATTACAGTTTTCGAACAAAATGCAGCTCTTGAAAGTTTGAGGTTTGGGTGGCCATTTTAATTTCGTGTAAGATTTTCATTGGAAGTGGATTTGGGTTGAATGGCCACATTATACCCTGGAAGGTAAGTTAGTAAACTTCATTAAATAATTAAATGCCGACTCCAATCCTAAAACTCTCGATCTAGGAAGTAATGTAAAATTCTTGAATCTTGATCTTGGGAGTAAAACATCATTAGTTGTGAATATTTATTTTGGGACCATATTTTCAACCTAAGCAATCTCGTCTTAGATCGTTGTTCTCACAATAGGGAGGCCACCTTAGCTATAGCCTATAGAAGCCTAATTAAATTCGGGATCCCATTGATGCAATTAGGCAAAGTTCTCTCACAAACCATTGTATTGTCCTAGTTCCAACGACTTTTGATTAATCTTCTTCAACAGTGAAATTAAGTTGAAAATTTTTTTCCTAGCCATGATCTATCATAGTGAACTTACATTGAGGCTTCCAAATTCCACAACCATTGATAATGAGATTTGAAACAAAAAGACTTACCCACCAGTTAAATAGAGTGTAAGTCCAAGGTGCAAAGTTCTTATCTTTAACATAGAATCTTCATGTTATAATGGCAATCCAACTCCATCTGCATCTCTTTAGGATTGACTACTTCATCCCTCACCTATGTCGTCATTGAACCAAAAAGAACTTTTGGCAATAGAGCTTCCTCTCAAAAGAGTTTCCAATGTTTACTGTATGTGGTGGACTCGTGTGTGTTTGTGTTTTTTTTTTGTTTACTAATTTTGAAGCACATGCAAGGCATGTGTAAATCACTATTAAAGAATATTAATAACAAACAATATTATGATTCTCTCACATCATCCTATAATTCAAAATTAATATTCTCTATATCATTTAAGTGCATCACTAATAATTTATTTACAACAATAGATTTTCCGTTGGTGTGCATGAATGATCAATGTTACAAACATAACCAAAAATCTACAATTCATTCAACATATGATAGAGAGCAAATACAAGACCTCTAAGCTTCATTGAATCTGAAGATGCTATAATTGCTGCTAGAGTGATAGCAATCTTTTCTATGCTCGTGATTTGCTTCTCTCTGGTGTATGAACAATCCTTCATGAAATGCAAATCTTTGTTAGAAAATTTTAACAAACAAATAAAAATTTAAGAGAGAGAGAGAGAGAGAGAGAGTTTATGGGTGGATTTGGTGGCCGGTAGTGAAAAATATTTTTATTTGGTTTATGGATTATAGAGAAAAATAAAATTTTTAGTTGGTTGAATATATTATTTTAAGGTGTTAAATGTGAAAATAGAAAATCTAATACAGAGTACATTGTAAAATGATAAGTTAAAAAAGATAAAATAAAATTTGACTTGTGAAAATGATATTTGGAATAGACAGAGGGATGCTAGTGCTCTTATCTTAAGACATGAACATTGGATTCCCTGTCACTTGCAAATTTGACAGCTAACCTAACATCAACTATAAATCCTCTTTTCTCCAAATTAGTCTACGTGAGCACTACTAGAGTACACCACCCGGACCCCGGTCCCCCCCTCTATAATCGATCAAAAACCACGCTTACGTTAAGCAACACGGCTTTTGCTTAATGATGTTTTCCTACGAGGCCACGTGCCCACGTTCCACGTGGATATTTAATGAGTAATGCTAGGAAAACAAATAATCAAATTATTTTTGTCACAATTCACTGCATAGCAAGTTGTATTGTATGGTAAGTGACAACTGGTAGATGTGTGAACTGTTAGAAAACCATTTAAGTAATTTTTAAGGAAAAATAAAAAAGTGATTAATTTTTTTGACAACATTTTCAAATTTTTATGAGTAATTTCACAAAATGAATGGTTAATTTATATCTATAAACTCTTATAAATTTAATGAAAATCATACTAGGGGTAATTACTCTCTCTTCTCTTAAGGTTTGAGAGAATGACATTTCATCCCAAACTTAAAGAGAAAAAACACATCACTCCCTTGAAGTTTGAACAAATTAACACTCTCCCCCATTTTGTTTATATTAGTAATGAAATATTAAATTTTTATAAAAATCTTTTTACAAAAGTTTAACTATGGTTAGTAAAAAAATTACTGATCAATTTAGAATAAAAATGAAAAATTTATCAAGCACCAAAACACTTTAATGGCAAATCTCTCCATAACCGGTTGAAAAAAGAAAAAAAAAAAAAAGAAGAAGCAAAATTCACAATTAATAATTTAAAATAAACTTTAATTAAAATGTTAAAACAATGAATTTTAATTATGAAATAACATAATTTTGGAAATTTACCCTTAAAGCAAAGTAACATTTTTAATATTAATTGAACAAAGTTTGGTCAATTGGATGTCAAGAGGGAAAAGTGTTTTCTCTCTTCAAAATTAGGGTAGATTGTCATTTTCTCAAACCTCAAGGGAGGATAGTATAATTATTTCATCGTACTATATATAAAGGGATTTACTAATGTATGCCCTTAAGGCATATATTAATAATTCATTTTAAGAAACTTTTTATGAAAAAATGAGAAAATAATTTACTTTTTTGACCCTTTTTTTAATTTTTAATAAAAAAATTTTCAGGTTAATGTTTAACCACACCCATATATAAAATATCAAAAATTAGTTAGACCGTTTTCGGTTATTCCAGTTACTCTGATTCATCGTACCATTGACTAACCCTTTTAGAAAAAAGTACTTACTTGAAATAGGGGGACTGGAAGGCCACTCAGGCAAATACATGTCCGAAGGATAACAATGAAGTCTAAGATCTTTCTCCAATTGTAGAAAGTCCCAGTCTTTGATGGGTCATCTGAGTACAACTTCAACTTCTCTTCCACAAGTAGGCTAAAGAACTCGATCTGTGGCCACTCTTAACATTTTTTTCTACTGCCTCCAAAGAAAACCCATGAGTGGTCACCTATTTATATGTCAAAGAAAAAAAATGGCAAATTTAACTATATATATATATATATATATTTGTGTAATTTATGAGAGAGTAAAAGTGAGTGAGTTGAATATGTAATATGTGTACCTGAAAAAAGCCATAGGATTTGCAGGCCTCAGCAATTAGTTTGACAACTTGGGTTCTATCCTCTAAACCCAAGTCAATGACAGGAACATCATCACAAGCAGAGACTTCAGATAGCCGGGGGTCGGTCTGATTAGGGCCTGACATAATTTTCCGGCAAGTTTGTGTAACGAACTCCGGTGGATAGTACCTTGGTGTCCATGTATGGAAAAGAGACAAAAGGCAATGGAAAAATTAATTGAGAGAAAGAGAGAAGAAAAAGTACTTACTGGAAATCAGTGGGATTGAAGGCCACTCAGGCACATAATCATTAATTGTCTTTGATCATTAATTTGATGTCATCTGAGTATACAACTTCAACTTCTCTTCCACAGGTAGGCTAAAGAACTCGATCTGTGGACTCTGGCCACTTCTAACATTTTTTCTACTTCCTCCAAAGACACCCCATGATTGGTCACCTAGTTATATGTCAAAGGAAGAAAATGACAAAATTAACTATATATATATATATATATATGTGGATGAGAGACTAAAAAGTGAGTGACTTGTATATGTAATATACTAATATGTGTGTACCGGAAAAAAGCCATAGGATTTGCAGGCCTCTGCAATTAGTTTGACAACTTGGGTTCTATCCTCTAAACCCACGTCAATGACAGGAACATCATCACAAGCAGAGAATTCAGATAGCCGGGGTCGGTCTGATTCCGGCCTGACATAATTTTCTGGCAAGTTTGTGTAACGAACTCCGGTGGATAGTACCTTGGTGTCCATGTATGGAAAAGAGAAAAAAAGCAATGGAAAAATTAATTGAGATAAGGAGAGAAGAAAAAGTACTTACTTGAAATCAGTGGGATTGGAGGCCACTCGGGCACATATTTGTCCAAAGGACAACAATGAAATCTAAGATAGTGTCTCCAATTGTGAACCTTTTCCTTGTTCACATTAAAACTTGTAGAAAGTCTCATTGTCTTTGATGGGTCATCTTTCTTTTTTTGAGAAGGAACTTTGATGGGTCATCTGAGTATACAACTTCAACTTCTCTTCCACAGGTAGGCTAAAGAACTCAGTAGCCACTTCTAACATTTTTTCTACTGCCTCGAAAGACACCCCATATAGAACTCGCTTACTTCTACTCTCTCATCCACACATATATAGTTAATTTGTCTTTTTTTTTTCTTTGCCATATAACTAGGTGACCAATCATGGGGTGTCTTTGGAGGCAGTAGAAAAAAATGTTAGAAGTTTAATGTGAACAAAGTAGAGGTTCACAATTCTAGAGACTATCTTTTAGACTCCATAGTTACCCTTATATGTACCCGAGTGGCCATCCAAACCCACTGCTTTCAAGTAAGTACCATTAATTTTTCCATTGCTTTTGTTTAACTTTGTTTTCTGGCTACTCATAAGTAGTGGAAATAAAATAATGAATTCATGTGGATCCATAATTTCACCACTCACAAGTCGCCACGTTGCAAATTTTTGATAGAATTGTGAAAAAAGTTTGTGACATTGAACTTACTCTTTAAAACTTGAACATATCAATGAGCCACTATTTTATAGGAAAAAGCCACAAGTTAGGTTTTAGTGGGTCCCTTCCACCTCGTGTCCCCCTTATTTAACTTTAAAAATACATTATGTGGAAGAGAAGAACAACTCTAGACTTGGTCAGTTAAAAGTTAATAAAATAAAATGGTCACACTTATATTGACAATAAATAATGACAATTAATAATAAACTATCATAAGATAACTTTAAAATATGAATATTTGTAGAAGGAAATTGTAAAACATCATATATTTGTGTGATTTGTTTTTTCGATAACTCAAGTTCTTTTTTTTTTTTTTTAATTAAATTTTGTTTAATTTAAGTTTCTTAATGACCTTATTGAAAAAAATTTCTAAAGTTGCTATTGATTAAAGGCATGATTGATAGAACTTAGAAACTAATTTACTTTTGTAAGGACTCAAAAAGAAAAGCCCAAACCCACTTAGAATGGTGATGCCTAGTCCTCCAAGCTAAGCCCAAAACAATGAATTTTTTAAGAAAGTGAGCTTTTGAGTCAATTGCAATGCAAAGAAAATCACAAGCCTAAGACTGATGGAACCAGAGTAACTACTAGGCATGGAAAGAACAATAATTCAGTATATATTCTTCATTGGGCGGGTCTCTTATTGATAGGCAAGAGTGATATTTCTTTTACAGTGTCATCCTTTGTTTTCACACTTGTTTATTTTTTCTTGGAAAATGTTCATCCCCTCTTTTTGGGGGGTTCCTTTCCTTATATAATCCATTTCCTTGCACCTCAGCCCTCTATCTGTACGTCTTTGGGGAACTCTTTGGATACTTGTCCCATTAAGATCTTTCTAGAGGTGGTAGAAAGAACTGTGAGCTGTGGAGTCACTATTCAGAGGTCATTTTCTCATTAATGCAGCTGGCTAAGTTGCTGCAGAGCATTGAATGTAGAGGTGGGAGGTGTCTTCTTTAGGAAACTTCCTTCCTCCATCCTTGCATGTCTTGTACCTTTCTTTTGTCATCTACTCCCTTATCCTTGGGTTTTTTAGGGGTGCCAGCTACCATTTGGTTCTTTAGTTCTCCTCGAGTGGGTGTAATTCTCGGGGTTTGATTGCCTTTGAAAGCTCGGATTTGTACTGAAACATGTACAAGAGCTTGTTTAGGCCCCTAAATAAAAATTACCTCTAGATAGCTTTTACTCTAACTTAGACTAAGTGCGGAATAATAGTAAATAAGCGCAATGAACCGATAACTCTACCCTAAGCCATATTCATTCATCATTAACAATAAAATGAAAGCTTAAAGAGTAGGGAAGAGGGATGCAAATACAGGATAACACCGAGATGTGTTATCGAAGAGGAAACCGAAGAATTCGGCGAAAAACCTCTTTGCGACCCTCCAAGTCAAAATCGATCCACTAGAGAATAAATTTGGACTACACGAATAACAAAAGACCCTCTAAGCCTAGTCTACCCCGTGTACTTGAGCCCTCCAAGCTCCCACTATCAACTAACTTCTCGGAGCCTTTTCTCTAGCTTTCCAGATCCCGTAATTCAGCCCGATTGCATCCACCAATGAATGGCTCATTCCAATACTTCCCAGCAGCACCAAAATCTTACTTTATACTTAGAAAGGATGTGGTAAGTATTTGGGCTAGCAACCTCTCAAAGATCTAGAGATGGAGAGGTAGGAGTTAAGGAAAATCACAAGAAAATATGTAGATGATTATGGATATAACAATCTCTAACTCTCAAGTGTATTTTCTAGGGTTTTCTCTCTAAAAAACACTCTTTACACTTTGTGAGTAATGAGGGTATATATAGTGTGGGTAAAGACTTGGTAAAGTAAAACACGACTTTTTGCCAAATAAGGCCTTACCCGCGAAATAGTCACGAAAATAACAGCCTAGCACAACTCTTAATCTTCTAGTCATGTGCTCTACACGTGGCTTTTTCGCTCGTTGCTTCTTGCGAGCTAGTCGCGAAATCCATTTGTTTATCTTTTAAAGCTTGATTCTTCACTAATCTCTCACACTCATCCCTTACAATTAAACTCACATACATACAAGGAAAATGATTGAAGAAATTACAATCAAATTTGGCACAGAATTAGAGCCAACACAACATAGTTGGAAATCACAACTTTACAACCTTTATTTGCTTGGGTTGGCAAGTTTATCCTCGGACTGGGTTCCACGGTCCTCGACCCTTCAACAACTTTATATACTAATATATGTAAAACTAGTATTATGCCTGTGTAATGCACGGGTTAAGTAAGAATCATATGTAACTTAAACAATAGATAACAATAGGTAAGTTTTTGTATATATTTAAAAATTTGATAGAGACGTATAGAAAAATTCAATAACAGTAATAATTTTGTGTCTATCCATGAGGTGTTTTAAAAAAATAAAAAATAAAATTAAAGGTTGATATTAGTAGTTATATACTATAATTGTTTTTTTAAAGAAAAATTAACGTTTATATGAACAATTAGTGTGAAACCAAAATTCTACTCCCCTAGAATGCTAGAACTCATAAATCATAAATGAAGTAGATCTCCTATTGCTAATTAAATAAACCACTTAGAAATTATATATAAATTAATAATAAAAGGATTAGATTAAGAAAATGGATTGTATTCAAATTGAAAATTTTATCAGTTTAGAAATTATAGGAGAAGAATATAAGAATAAAAAAAACTATACATATTTTTAAAAATATAATTTTTTTTTTGCAATTTAGTGAAGTCATGTGGCACAACTACGGCTTCTAAGTACAGCTTTTATTTTATAGTACTAGTATTATACCAGTGTGATACATGGCTTGAAAAAAATATTATTAAAAATTTTAAAATATATATTTTTTGATAATATAATCAAATATAATAACAAATAAAATAGTAAAAACATTTTTAAAAATTAAGTTATATGGAAACTGTATATTATGTAAGGTTTTTTTTTTTTTTTTTTTTTTTTTTTTTTTTTTTTTTTTTTGCAAAAAAAGATTTTATAAAATATTTTTAAAATTTATGGCAAGTTTTACATTTCTAAAAGCTCTTAGTAGTAAAATTGTAATTTAATTATGTGTGTGTGTGTGTGTGTGGCACTTAAAAATCTTTTCATTATACTTGCTAACATGTATAGAAGCAGAAGTTCTAATCATATATAAATTTCTTGTATATTTGACCAAAAATAAATTCCAAAAATATAAGTATTTAGATTGTAATGTAAATGTTTACCTATAAATTACCAATCATAGCCATTTTAATGTTGTTATAAGTGAGGAAATAATCTACATAATCAATTAAGAACACCAAATCAAAAAATAATATCAATAATCAAGATGAATTTCATTATCTATTTTTTTTTTTTTAAAACATATAATTTGAGCAATAATTGAACTACGTTAATAGAAAAATAGATGCTCAAAAAAAAAAAAAAATTGAAGATAGCTCTTCTCATATAAATCTCCTAATTTCATATGGTAGATGAGTTCTATCCCAAATAGATTTAGTGATAAATTTTTGACCAAAATAAAAATTCCATAAATATATATAAGTATCTAAACCTTCTGGGGTTCCACAATCAAAATAATTTCAAAAATAGATAAATAAAAGTACATAAGAAAACAAAAATTGTATTGCAATGTAAATGTAAAAGTTTACATATAAATTACTTATGTGTATCTAAACCTTCTAGGGCACCACAATCAAAATAATTTCAAAAATAGATAAATAAAAGTACATAAAGAGAAAACAAAAATTGTATTGCAAAGTAAATGTAAAAGTTTACATATAAATTACATGTGTCTAGCCATTTTGTTATTGCCATAAGTGATGAAATAATCTGCACAATCAATTAAGAACACCAAATCAAAAAATACATCAATAATTAAGATGAATTGCATTATGTAAAATATTTTTAAAAAATCATAGAATTCAAGTAATAATTGAACTACGTTAATAGAAAACTAGAAATGCAAAAAAATAAAAAGAAGATAGCAACTCTCATTGAAAAATCCAAATCCTTCCTTCTGCAGTTCTTTACTTAATTTTGGTTTTTTATTGATTGATTTTAACATTCTTAAATAGTAGAGTAGAGTAGAGTAGACTTAGTAGAATTTTAGCTCAACTCAATTTCTCTTGGATTCAAACTTAAATTGTGTAGGTGTGAAAAATAATCACGTTAACTCAATCAAATATCACGTTGCTATTTTATTTTTTTTATTGATTGATTTTTGCATTCTTAAATAGTTTTAGTTCAACTCAATTTTTTTTAGATTCAACTTAATTTGTGGAGTTGTTAAAAATGATCATGTTAACTCAATAATATATCACACTGCTTTTTTTTCTTTTTTTCTTTTTATCCAAAAAATTGTAGCCAATAGGTGTAGTAATATAATTTAAATGAAAAAAAAAGGATTAGATGAAGATGAAAATTAAGAAGAAATAGATGAAGAAAGAATTTGGATTGTAATTAAATTAAGATTTTTATCAACTTAGAAATTATAGGAAAAGAAGATAAGAGAAAAAAATTATATTTATTTTTAAAAAATTCTATAAATTTTGCTACAATTTAAGATGCATTAGACCTTCTTTTTTTTAGTGTAGTATATGGTTACTGCAATTTAAGATGCATTAGACTTTTTGATTTAGTGTAGTATACGTTGCTGCAATTTAAGATTTCTTTTTTTAAGTATGTTGGGGAAAAAAGTTAAAGTTCTCAAGTACAATGCGGGGAAGCCAAGTTGGAACTCAACGATGGGCTCTTGATATGATGCCCAAAGGCGTTCGATGTAGTGATAAGCCTATCCAAACAAGAAATAAAGGCTATACCTTCACAAAAAAAACAACAACAAGGCCCAATAAAACACTTCACAATAGTTAATTAGTGGATTAGTGGTCTAGTTACAACAATACAAGAAAAATAAATTCTCCAGCAATAGGGTAAAATTAAACTTAAGGTTCGTCAGTCAATTATTAAACAAATTTAGGAAGGTGTTCACTTTTGGAAGTCCTTGTGTGTCTTGGTTAGGAGGGTTTATGGTACTTTCAGCCATCATTACATTAATATGAGGGAAAAATTACATTGTTATAAACACATTATATCCTTCAATGGTAAAACAAAAGGTAAAAACTAATGATTCCATGGTGAAAATGAAAATTTTGGCATGGTGTGAAGGGAGAGAGAGATTTTAACTCAGTGCAGCAGGTATTGAACTAAGATTCTTGGGGAATACATATGTGGGGCATGAATGGGGTAGTAAGGGCTGCTTTGAGTAAGTGAGTGTGTAGGCTTATAATGGGAAATGCTAAAACTAAGTCTTTAATGAGGAAGAAGGTTGTTTATGGCTAATTAGGAAGCAATTACGATCTTAAAATATGCAGAAAAAGGGAAGGGAATGTCTAATGCTAAGTTGGTATGGACAGAAGTGGCTTACTTGTGGGTTAGTGGGGCTAACTACAAGCTGAAATTTTGACAAAATAACAAGAATAACAGAGGTTTTCAGAGGGCTTGGAGTGTGTTTTGTGGGCTGATGTGCTTATCCTTTTATAGTGAAGTTTAGGGAGGTATTAATTAGCAAATGTCCGAAAAACGTAGGACTGATCAAGAGGCAGAATAGCAGACTTGATTATCCTAGGATTTGGTTATAAATGGTGGATTCTCTTTTGGGTTGTCTTGCCTCTTTGGGCAATATCACACATGGGTAAAATCAACATAATCTTGCATTAAATGCTTGGATCTTTGAGTTTATATTCACCTAATGAGGTTAAGACAGGCATTAAGGAATGATACTAGTGCTGTAATTGAGATTTGAACCCTAGGAAGTAGAATTCAACACCCCAAGCCAGGTGTCAAAGTTTAAGCTCACCTTAGAGGGTTCTACTGTAGATCCCATTTTGCCCTCCAAACCACATGTTCCCACATTTTCCCCTTTAGGATTCATGGGCTTTTCACATGAACCAGTTCTTGAATTTTTTTGCTTTTATAGGCTTGATTTGTTGAAATCTAAGTGACTTGGTTATGGCACCTTTCTGCTAGAGATGAAGCCTTGATGAAAATGATGAATTCCAATTACCCATTGGACTTTATCTGCTAATACAACCTCTGAACATCATGCACGTGATGGGGGCAATGGCAGAAAGTTAATGGAACACCCTTTAGTTCATTCTTAGAGATTTGGTTGTCTTCAGCGGAACCTTGGTAAGAGATAAACAAGAAAGGAGCTGGATAGCTAGTTCAGTTCTCTTCCCTCTTTGGTCTAGGCCTATTCATGCATGCTGGGCCCTTTGGCTAGGCTGTAGTCATGTCCCTTTTTACTTGGGCTTGTTCTTCCTTTGTCAAATATTTGGGCCTACAAAATAAACATTAATGACACATATTACCATAGGTTTTCATTCCTTATGGACTCTCATTGTTAGTTGACATTCAACGAAGTTTGGGTTTTGATAAATATTTGTATTGGGTTTTTGAGCAATGATTTTGTATTATTCAAAATAATAGCATGAGCCTTAATTATTTCAAAATATTTTGAAATGGTGGATTCCATAACATAAATAATGTTCATGGTTAACAATCACGTTATAGTTTAAATGATGAACTTGAATAATTACTGTGAGTTTCGAAAATAAATATTACGAATGTTGTGATATAAGATAGATAGTGAGCATGTGGTCTTATATAAATTCCATGAGCTTATAATATGGTATGAATGAAATAAGTAGATGTCATGATTCTAAGATAAATAATCATAACTTCCCATGGACCTTTATAAGATGATTGCCATGGGATTTGGAAATAGATAATTGCCATAAATTTCCTGGGCTTGTAATATTATAGTAATAGGTTTAAGGACTTAAAACATTGCTCATCATTGGACTTTAAATGAAATACTCATGATATAATATTTTGCCAAGTATTAATAACCTTGGGTTTTTAAAATAGTGCCAAAATAAATTGGGCTTTTGAAATTGCCAATGAGAATTAGGCTTTAAATATCGTCAGCGAGAACTGGGCTTTTGATGTTGCCAATGAAAATTGGGTTTTTTTTGATATTGCCAGCAAGAACTGGACTTTTGATGTTGCCAATGAAAATTGAGTTTTTTGATATTGCCAACGAGAACTGGACTTTCGATTTTGCTAATAAAAATTAGGCTTTTTAATATTGCTAGCGAAAACTGGGCTTTTGATATCACCAATGAAAATTGGGGTTTAAATATTGCCAATGAGAACTAGGCTTTAAATATTGCCAATGAGAATTGAATTTTTTGATATTGCCAATGAGAAAGCTTTTTGATAAATAAATTGCCAAGGGTTTAAATCATGGGCTTTAATCATGGATTTGAATTCCATTAATAAAATTGCCATGGGTTTAAATCATGGGCTTTGATCAAGGATTTGAATTCCATCAATAAAATTTTTTTTGCCATGTATTTGAATAATGAACTTTTCAAATATCGCTAAGTATGAACATTCTTGGGCTTTTAAAAAAGAATGAGATTTTAACTTGCCTAATAAAATAAATAATTTGAGGCCGAGTCTAAATTATTGGCTTTGCAAAAAATATTGGGTCTTATAATGTTTTATATTTGTAGCCCAATTTTGTGGTGGAAAGAAGAATAATTGTGGGCTAGTTTGATAATAGGAAAAAAATATGTAGTGAAACCTAATAATTTGTTGGTGATGTTCGAAAATAAATAGGTGTTATTTAAATAATGTTAGGTATAAAAAAAAAATATTGTACCCTAACAAAGTGTAGTATACGGTTGCTGCAATTTAAGATGCACTAGACTTTTTTTTAGTAGAGTAATTTAAAAAAAAGAATTAGATTACACTACATCTATGTTGCTGCAATTTAAAATGCATTAGACTTTTTTTTTATGTAAATGTTTTCTTTTTAAAATCTAAGTATCTAAAAACATTTCTGCAATTTAGTGTCGATACTTGGCACAACCACAATATTTAAGACCAACTTTTATTATATAGTATAAGATATGATATGATGATTTAAACTTTGACGATGTTTATATTTATTATCATATATTTTGTTTCAATCACAAATATCATGCTATATTGGATCTTGATTAATCAATTTCTATAGCCTATCACAAATTTTTGGAAAAGCTAGAGTGCCAAACATAACATCTTGTACCTCAAACTAGATTAATGATTAGAAGAGACAAGATCGATAGATGTCCAAAAAATAATATTCAATAAAAAACTCAAGATCTTCAAATGAAGAAGAAGAAGAAGAAGAAGATCTCGATTTGTTGATTGAATATTATTTTTTGGACATCTATTGATCTTTTCTCTTCAAAATTCATCAAAAAAAAAAAACTCAGAGATCTTCAAATGTTCTTTTCTTTGACTGGTTGGTCTTACACAATGGGCCGACGACGTCTTTAATTGCAATATTTGAATATCTTCCAAAAAGCCCATTATTTCCAACTATAGATTAATACTAGTGAAAGATGCCATTTTTGAAAGGAAAATATTAAACCTACAAAGTTTTTTACCAACTACTGATGTGACAAATGATTATTGTTAAGTAAAAAAGTAATATTAGTAGTGAGTTCAAATGAAAATCAATAAAAAATTGCTACATTAATAGTTTGTGATAGTAATATTAGTCTTTTTGAAAACCCGTTATAGGGTTTATGTCTCTCAACCATTCCAGTCATGTAAGCTATATGTAAAAGTGATAGATATTTATTTTTAGTATGACAATTCATAGTTATAGGCTTATAGCTAAAGTTGTGGCATGAAAATTATGATAAAAGAAGAGAGTTTTTTTATTACCACAAACAAACTCATAACTTTTACCATAACTCTTTTGTGTAGCAAACTGTAATTGGCTATTTGTTACTTTTTTATGGATCCATCACTTTTTATGGTAGTAGATGTTTTGCTAGAAGAATTATAATAAGTAAACTAGTAAAAGATTTCCCGAAAACTAGAAATAGTGAAGACCAGAAGACAGTCCCAACTCCCTTGTGGTGGGTAGTGGGTATAGTCAAAGGCCAAAGTCAAACAACCCGCCAACAACCAACCGCACCCCGATAGTCATCAAACATAAACGATGTTGTTCGTTCCCCATTTCCCTAACAACAACAACAACATTTCCACTAAATACTTATGTGCCTCTTAATTATTAGATTTTGATATCAATAATGTAGTAGCACTTTTTTTTTTTTTTTTGAGAAACCATACCACAAGCCTGGGACTTTATTCAAGAAACAAAACAGAACTTAATGAACATCAAAGTCTACCAACTCGGCAATGTCTAAAGGCAAAGCTTCCATCCAAATGTGGTAGCCAACAATGGGAGAGGCCTTTTTTGCAAGAGCATCCGCTACTATATTACCCGAGCAGTTTACATGACTGAAAATAACTGATGAAAAACTAGGTAGTAGGTGCCGTACATCATCTACTAAATTTCCAAAGGAGGACAGTCTTGAAGTCCCCTGGGAAATTGTAGAAATAATTGTGGCCGAGTCACCTTCAAATATTACGCGATGAAGATCAAGTGCAGCAGCAAATTGGACCGCTCTGAGACAAGCAAGAGCTTCCATATCAGCAACTGTTGATTATAGCATCGCAGGCACGGACAAAGCACCAAGGTTAGCACCTCGCCAATGACGCACGATGACACCGAGTCCAGCTGAGTTCATGTGTTTGAATACAACAGCATTGAAGTTCACTTTAACAAATCCTTGTTCTAGAGGGTGCCACTGATGCTGTACAGCAGGTCGAGAGAAAGGAGCTTCTAGAATCTGACTATTAATGAAGTCGTGGAGCAGAGCACATGCAGCGGAGCTGATCTTCGCTATGGTTAGAGCATCACGTCCAAAATGGAAAGTGTGACGTCTATTCCATAAGCTCCATGTAATTGTTGCGAACATCTCTGTTCTGAATTCTTCACCAACCTGCATAAACTTGTTAAGTAAATCACAAAAATTCAGGGGAAGGGGGGATATCATGGACTGAAACCATTGGTAGGGCAGCCACACAGGAGCTACATGGCTACAGAAACACAGCGCATGGAGTGCATTTTTCGGAGCAGCTTTACATAGCTCACACACAGCCGATTCTGCAATATGTCTTCGCTTCAGATTGCATTTGGTGGATAGAGCATTGTTACACACCCTTCAAATAAAATGTTTTATCTTGTTGGGCACCTGCATCTTCCAAAGATGTTTCCAAAAGCTCATTTGGTTGGCCTGGATGGACGAACTTGCACGTTCTGTTGAAGCCGAGGCAGCCAGTAACTTATAAGCACTACTAGTGCTAAATTCTCCGGTTGGGGTGCACGACCAAGACACACAATCAGGGGGATTTCTGCGACTTTGTGGAATACCTAATATCATTGAAGCTTCATGAGTTAGAAAAGCACGGTTTACCTCCTTGGATTTCCACACAGCCAAATCAGGATTAATTAGAGAGTTCATCCTTGTTTCTGCCATCGCTAAAGGGAGGGGGGAAAGGAGTACTCTACTTGGTTTCACCAGCAACCACTTGTCTTCCTTGATCCAAACTGATTGACCATTCCCAATGCTCCAAACCATACCCTTTTTTTATAACATCTCGAGCACCAAGGATGCTCTTCCATGCAAAGGAATCGGAGTTGGAGTCCTTGGCATCTAGAATAGAACAATTAGGGAAGAATCGAGCTTTATAGACTTTAAAGCAAAGGGAGTACGGGTTATGCATCATCCTTCATACTTGTTTAGCAAGGAGGGCTTCATTGAACTTCTCAATTTCTTTGAAGCCCATGCCACCCACTTCTTTAGCATCACACAACCTCTCCCAACTTACCCAATGCACCTTCCTTGAATCATCACTGTAACCCCACCAAAATTTTCTAATAAGGACTTTTAGTTCTTTGATCAATCCTTTAGGGAGCTTAAAACAACTCATGGTATAGGTTGGAATGGCTTGGATAACAGCTTTTATAAGGACCTCCCTACCTGCAATAGATAGTAGCTTTTCCTTCCACCCCTGCAATTTCTTCCACATCCTTTCCTTAAGATAAATAAAGCTCCTCTTTTTTTCCCTCCCCACTAATGTAGGCAAACCTAAATATTTTTCATATTGTCTGATCGCCGAGACTCCTAATAGTTGCTGGATGTGAGTTTGGGTATGATGAATGGTGTTTGAGCTAAAAAAGATAATAGTCTTCTCTCTATTAATTTTTTGACTTGTTCCCCTTTCATAGATAGCCAAAATCTCCAAAACCCTCTGACATTCATCCTCAATGGCACGGCAAAAGAGGACACTATCATCTGCAAAGAATAAGTGCGATACTCGAGGACCATATCTACTAATAGCTACTCCCTTTATACTGCCCTCCATCTCAGCCTTTTGCAATAAACCTTGTAACCCCATTGCACACAAGAGAAACAAGTAAGGTGATAAAGGATCACCTTGGCAGAGCTCCCTAGATGGTTTGATGCTTCCCACTAGCTGCCCATTAAGGAGGATAGAATATGACACAAATTTCAAGCATGACATAATAATTCTCCTTATCTTCTCCCCAAGCCCCAAGTGTTGCATTATTGCCTCCAAGAAACCCCACTCCACCTGGTTATATACTTTACTTATATCCAGCTTAAGAGTCATAAAACCCATCTTGCCTTTTGTTTTTCTCTTCAAATAATGGAGGGTCTCAAAAGCCACAAGTATGTTATCAGAGATCAATCGACCCAAAAGAAAGGCACTTTGAGAATTTGGCACAGAATTAGCTAAAAACTTTTTCAACCGGTTAGCCACCACTTTGCAATAAGTTTATAATGTAGTAGCACTTGATAGTTAATACTAAATACTTTTCCATACTTTAGAGCCAATCTTGATTATTGCTAAACATGAAACATTTTGTATTACCTAAAGATATACATAACATGGATTGGGGGTACCACCATCGTATCGCTTCACTTAATATTTGACATAATTCAAACAATGATGTTTTAACAAATATATTATACCTATGATAATAATCCTATTAAAATCTTGGTGGTACATATGATATTATATTTATCGTCAAGTTACGTGGGGTTAATGAGTAACACGATTTTTTTTTAATTTCTTAATTTCTTAATTTGGGGGTACCTGTTGACACTTGAATTGGTGTACCCAAATTGTATGCCAGATGTCAACTGTGGACGGCAGTGAACATGACACGTGTCTACTTCTTGGTGTCTAAAGTTGGGCCAATCCGTGTGGGGTGCATTAATGTTACATCGCCAAAAAGTACCAAATTGTTAAGAGAATAAAACGGAAGCTACGTGGCACTTTATAACTAGGAGAAACTTTGAATTTATCCAGAATTACCAATAAAACACAGCGTGGACCAAGTGGTGTCGTTTTAAGCAATCTGAGATGTGATTCGATTCGCTGTATTCTCCATCAGCAATCCTGGTGCAGCCCCGTCCACCTCACGTTACTGACATGTGTTGCTTGGGTCTTGTCCACACGTCAATCTCCACTTCACCCTCCATTGCATGCTCCTCAAAAAATCCCAAAATATCAGTGCTAAAATTGTAAGCATTTCTTTGTTTTGTTTTGTTTTTTTCTTCTTAATCTATATAATTCATAAAATTTAAAAATATCTTTAAATTTTACTTTTAACAAGAAAAAAATTTAAGGACAACTTCGTAAAGATATATATTCATCTTCACTTAAAATGTTTACATAATAGGATACTCTCCTATTAATCTATATTTTTAAAACAAACTTATCTAAAATAAATAAATAAATAAAAGGAAAAGCATGATACTAGAACGAGAAAAAAAAAAAAAAAGTCTTCTCGCAAGCGCAAAGCACATGTAATGTAACTAGTATAAAAGTCGGTTTGGGACAGTTTATTTAGCTGAAATTTAAACTTTTTTGCTGAAAATACCATAGATAAAGCTGAAAGTATCATAGATAAAGCTAAAAGCTAACTGAAATAGTACAATAGGACCCATGAATAATATCAAAAAGTACAATAAAATCCATAAATAGTAACGAAAATAAGTTAAATAGTAAAAAAAAAAAAAATTGCATCTTTCAGCCAATGTGAAACACAACCTAAGTAACATATTCATACATTTAAAGAAAAAAAATGATATAATATTTAGTACAGCCGTGTGAGACTCATATGACAATATAATAAATAACGTTAAACTTTGTATTACCTAAAAAAGTTTGATAGTGGAGATACTCTAGATTGCAAATAAATGATTTTATAAAATGTGTGACCAATAGGGTTTTAACGAATTGAGATGTTCGTGGACAACTCGGTTTCACTCAATTAAAATAAAATAAAAAGTTTATGTTTATTTATTTACAAATAACGAAAGCTTTGGCGTAAGCTTTAGCCTAACTTTGAGACTTGTTTGGTAGATGTATCTAGTTCAAACAAATTGTTTTGTTCATAAACAAGCTCATGGCCCAGGTTCGACTTAAGCTTGTTAATAAGATGTAGAAAATATCTACGCATGCAATTTGGCACGGCTTATTTGCAGCTCAGACTATTAATGTTAAAATTATCACTTGTGCATTTTCTATTCTTTAGGTGCAGTTTATTCTGAACTAAACTTGTTTAGAGGATAGAGTTTGAGCTTGTGTTTGTCTTGAGGGATTAACTAAGGAAGAAAAGTGAGAGGAAAGCTTGAGTCAAGTTGTAAATAACCATACTTGATCCGAATTGACTCAACTCAATTATAATTCTAGTAGTAACGTAATTTTTTTTTTTTTTTTTTTAATAAGGTAAATTGTTTTCCTTATTTCCTCTTAAAGATCTCAATTGAAATAATAGATCTAGATTCGAATCTCGCATACACAAAAAATCAATTGATATCTTAGCCTATACAAGGAAGAACAATTATTATGAAAGGAACACTATAAGTTCAATTCTATCAAATGTGTGTATATATAAAGAAAAAAGTTTAGTTACAATATTGGTTGTAACCCAAAACTATAACTTTCTTTAAAAAAAATAAACATTATTACATATTTTGAAAATCTAACCGTTGAATTGCATGTTCTCTACGCTCTTAATACATATGTCAAATTTTGTGTCAATCAAATATTATTTATTATATGATTTAAAGCTTATAATTTATATATAATTTTAAACTACATAAACTTGCAATTTAAATAATTTATTGATGACATAGCTATTGATTTTTAATTTTCTATAAATTTTGCAAGTATATAAGAAAAAAATGTAATCCAATGGTAGATTTATCAAAATTCACCTCTAATTAAAAGATATTAAGTAAGGTTGTAGCCTTACGTTATAATCATGTTAAGAATATGCTTTTGTGTAAGGTTAGGGATGAATTGATTAGGAGAGAGAAAGAAAGTTACAAAGAAAATAATATAATATTCTCTCAAATTAATTAGGTTAGTTAATATGGAAAGCAATTGATTTTAAAGATGACATTGATTATAGTGATTTTCTAACCATTAGATTTTTTAGAAATCTACGGTTTAAACATGGTGTAACTTTTGTAAAATTATACCAGGCGTAACTTGAACCCATATGTTCAAGTTACACCTGATGTAACTTTTATAAACTTACACCTTTTTTACACCGTAGATTTTTAAGAAATATAACGGTTAAACAACCTCATTAAATGCTATTGTTTTCTACCTTATTACCTAATTAATACTAGCATTCTCTCTCTCCTTATTTATTGCTTTCCACCATATAATATTTTATTCAACACAATTTAACCCAAAAAAAATTTTGAAAAATAATCCCATAATTATATATTTATAATTGACCTACTTTTAAGTTATTGATATCACATAATATCAACACTGACATGAAAGAATGTGACAGTGATAAATTTTTGAAGTATGTTAAAAATACTGTTCAGTTGTCTGACTTTATTCTCAAACAATTACTTGTCCATCAGATGGTATATCTGTTTTTATTGCTTATTGATCATAATCTTTAAGCCTTTTGCATTCATTAAAACGTTTAGTAATAATAAGATTATTTTATTTCAGAACTTTGAGAATTCTTTATGTAACTTTATGAATGTTGTGCATTAAAAAATATAAAGCTTTAGTAAAAAAAAAAAAAAAAAGTAATAAGGTGGAAAGCAAAATAAGGAGAGAGAGAGAGAGAGAGAGAGAGAGAGAGAGAATGTTAGGTTATATTTGGTAACAATTTTTGTTTTTTATTTTCAAAAACTTGTTTTTGGGAATATAAAGAAAAAACAATTTTCTTGTATTTTTGAAATCGAAAACATGTTTGGTTAGTTGAAATTAAAAAGATAGTTTTTTTTTGAAGAAAAAAAAAAAGAAAATACTAAAATATGTTTGTTACTAGGATTTGAACGCTAATGCTAACTCATTAAATGAGACAGATTCATTAAATTAAATATGTGTTTTCATTGGCTATTAAATACGTGTTTTCATATTTTCAATTTCCTTCACAAATTGAGTTTTGAGAACAGTTTTTGTTTTCAGTCTATTTTGGGTTGCCAAACAAGTTTTTTAGTCTAAAAAATAGAAAATTATTTTTGGAAATAGAAAATAAGGAAAAAAAAACAGTTACCAAACATATTCTTAGTATTAATTAGGTAATAAGGTGGAAAACAATAGAATTTAATGAGAATTTTTTAATTGTTAGATTTCTTAGAAATCTACGTTATAAAAAATGTATAAGTTTATAAGAGTTACACCAAGGGTAACTTGAACCCATTTCATATATATATATATATATAGATGATGATTTAAACTTTAAAGATGTTTATATTTATTACTATCATATATTTTGTTTCAATCAATAATAAGCCCGTAAAATTTAATGACTAGTGTAAAATTTAGTCTCTTATATTATTACGAAAGGATCTACTACTAATACTTGTTGTTACGTCTCCTATTAACATCCTGCTGTATTAGATCTTGATTAGTCAATTTCTATAGCCTATCACTAATTTTTTTGGAAAAGCTAGAGTGCCAAACATAACATCGTGTATCTCAAAATAGATTTATGATTAAAACAGACAAGATCGATAGGTGTCCAAAAAATAATATTCAATCAACAACTCGGGATCTTCAAATGTTCTTTTCTTTGACTAGTTGGTCTTACACGATGGGCCGATGACATCTTTTTTTTTTTTTTGGATGAGGCTGATGACATCTTTAATTGTAATATATGAATATCTTCCACAAAGCCCATTATTTCTAACTATAGACTAATAGTAGTGAAAGTTGCCATTTTTTAAAGAAAAATACTAAAGCTATAAACTTTTTTTTATAAATTAATAATGTAATGAATGCTTATTGTTAAGAAAAATGATAATGTTAGTAATGGGTTCAAATGAGAACTAGTAAAAATTTACTACATCAATAATTTGTAACAGTAGCATTAGTTTTTTTGGAAACCCATTATAGAGTTTATCTCTTTCAACTATTTCAACCATGTAAGCTATATATAAAAGTGATAGATATTTATTTTCAGTATGACAAGTCACAGTTATAGGCTTATAGCTAAAGTTGTGGCATAAAAATTATGATAAAAGAAGAGAGTTCTTTTAATACCATAAACAAATTCACAACTTTTATCACAACTCTTTTATGTGGCAGACTGTAACTAGTTATATATTACTTTCTCATAAATGCACCATTTTTTACGGTAGTAGATATTTTGCTAGAAGAATTATAATTAATAACTAGTAAAAGATTTCCTGAATACTAGTAGTGGTGAAGACCAGAAGGCAATCCCCACTCCCACGTGGTGGGTAGTAGGTACAATCAATGGCCAAAGTCAAACAATCCGCCAACAATCAACTGTACGCCCATAGTCATCAAACATAAACGATGTCATTCGTTCCCTTTTTCTCCCAATAACAATAACATTTCTACTAAATTCCACTATCTCGAAAAATCCCAAAGTAGAATTTTCAACCAATAAAAAAATAACCCAAGAAAACCACCTCCAAATCCCTAAATCCTCTCCCAACATCCCCACATTTTTTCTTTCCCCCAATAAAACAAAAACACCAAAAAAAAAAGAAAAAAAAAAAACAGTAGAAGTAGTAGTAGTAATTGAGAGAATTCAACTCAAGAATCCCAACACCAACAACAAAGCTCGATAACCCACGAGGCCCCATACCCACTCTACTCCCTAGTCTCTGTACAAGATTCAGAATTAAAAATCTTGGACTGTCATAGGTTTGGGCCCAAACTGTGTGGGCAATTTCAATAACTATTCCAGCCCCATTCTATGGTCTAGAACCATTGCGAACTGTATTGTTAATTTGTTATTTGTTGGCCTTCATTGGGTTTAAAGAGAAAAAGGTTGGGCTTAACAGAAAAATTAGGATCAATGGCTAGAGTGCCAGTTAAGACTTAAACATTGCCCAATGATTATTTGATTAGAAGAGAGACATGATCAGTACTAACCCAAGAGGTCCAGAAAGCAATCCTCCAATCATCAATTTGAGACCTCGTGCTGTACTTCTTTTCTTTGACTCTTTTATCTTTTTTGGATAATCAAATCTTTCTTTGACTCGCTGGTCTTTTATGGCGGTATTTTCAATTCAGGTATGCTACAAAGTATATTATTTAATTTATTTTATTCCAACAGTTAAAAAAGAGAATTTGGTTATAAAATCTTTTATAGTTAAAAAAAAATTTGGTTTAGTTAATCGATGTCCTCGGAGTAATTGTTAATAAACAATTTTATGAAAATTTATGTGGGGGTGAAAGCCCAACTTTATGTATTGGGCCTAGGGCCCTATTTGAAGATTACTGTGTGTCCGAAGAGAGGAAAATGTTTGAGAAGAAATCCATGTGGAAGAGATATACCTGGAAATGAATGAGGAGTGTAGTCCGAAGAGATCACCAGTGATCCGAAGAGGTCATTCTCCTCGGATACAAAGAGCCTTGGTCAAGCAGATACCTAGGAGGTTCAAGTAATCTTTCTAATGATTTCGATGATAAGGATAGGCTTCAGGCACGTATGGAGATGATAGTAACGGAAAAATATCTAAAAGACAAGCTGCAACCACCACATTAAATGCACTGCAGCTGCTTTTCTGGCTGCATTAATGTGGAGAAGACCCCTGAACAGTATAATCTCAACTACCACCACTCACAGAGAGCTAAAGAAGATACCTGATGGGACATGTACTCAAGTGGATGCTTAGATGAAGAACAAGTGGACGATGAAGATGATGGGAGAGGGGGCTATATAAAGAGAAGAGGCCTCTGATAATGGGGGATCGGAAGAGAAAGAAAGAGAAGAAGAAAACAACTTTACTGTAGCTCTAAGAGTTGTAATCACCTTTCATCCAATAAAACATCTCTTCGGACATTCGTTTGTTGAGTTTTCAAGTGTGTTTCTACGTTAGTTCAATCCTTAATACCGTAGTTAACTATTATTTAATTCACAATCAGCCCAGCTCTTTCACCCACTCTCTACAAATTTATTGTTTTTGGTTCATTGGGCTCATAATCTAAACCTTTTGGGCTTTTGCTACAAAAATTGACCCCACAATTGGCGCCGTCTGTGGGGAGAGCTTGTGCAGGAGTGAAGACAACAGTTGATGATGGCTGAACCAAGTCGACAACAAGCAGAATCTAGGGCATCCCAACACGTTGACCTTTTCTTAACTTGGAAAAGAGACAAGATCGTGAAGGTAGTGCGCACACTGCGCATACTGGTCAAAGCCAGTCACATGGTGGAAGTCACATGTCCCATGCAGAGAAGAACCGGGATTTGCAACTAGAAGTTGAAAAGCTAAGAAGGGAGTTGCGCCATGCAAAGAGGAAACTGATTTCTTCGTATTCTGATGAGGATTCCGATGATGAACAGGACAACATTTACAAGCAGAGATCTCGAACACCAGTCAGTGAATCCTTTTCCTATGAAGAAGAGCCTCATCGTAAGAGGCAACCTAGAAGCCCATCACGTGGAGGCGTAGGGAACGATGCTATGAGCAGGGCTTTGAATCAGATCTCTAGGTCACCTTTTACGCGCAGGATTGAAGAAGCGAGACTTTCTCGGCGTTTTAACCAGCTGACATTCACCATCTATAATGGTAAAACAGACCCGGTGGAACATGTGAGTCACTTTAATCAAAGGATGGCTGTCTACTCCAGAGATGAAACTCTGATGTGTAAGGTTTTCCCCTCCAGTCTTGGACCGGTTGCAATGAGGTGGTTTGACAGCCTGAAAGCAAACTACATCAATTCCTTCAAAGAGTTTACTCAAGCATTTGGTTCCCGCTTTGTCACATGCCGAAGAGTGGCCAGACCCTTATCTTCACTGCTATCCTTGAGCATGCAGGAGGGTGAGACCTTGAAGACATATTTAGATAGGTACTGGGAGATGTTTAATGATATGGAGGGCAACTTTGATGGAATGGCCCTCAGCACGTTCAAGTTCGGCCTCCCTTCTAACCATGGTTTAAGGACGTCCTTATCTGGTAAGCCAGTTACTAACATGCGTCAGCTCATGGACCGTATTGAAAAGTACAAAAGAGTCGAAGAAGATCAGCAGCAAAGGAAGGGAAAGGACAAGGTTATCCCCCAGGAGAGGAGGGATTTCAGGTCGAACCGTTACAATAACAGTAAACCACGAAGAGATTTTGCTGGGCAATTAGGATCAACAAATCCTCAAGTAGTCAACACTGTATTCAAAGAGCTAGTACACCAAGTTTTAGAAAAGATCAAGAACGAACCCTTCTTCAGGTGGCCGAATAAGATGGTGGGGAACCCTTAAAGGCGTAATCATAACCTCTATTGCCAGTACCATCAAGACCATGGGCATACCACAGAGGATTGCAGGAGCCTGTGGGATCACTTGGACCAACTGGTCCGAGAGGGTAAATTGAGACACCTCTTGCACCACTCTAGTGGCCGAGGAGGTCAGGTGAACTTAGAGACCCGAAGAGATGACTTTTCAAAGCCTCCATTGGGAACTATTAACATCGTCTTCGCCGCACCGGGAAGAACAGGATCCTGGCCATCGAAGGTTATGTCGGTAGTCCGGTCACCCGCAGGGGATTTCGGCCAAGATCCGAAGAGAACTAAGTCGGGTGCTCAACTGGTTATAGGGTTCTCGGATGAGGATAAGATTGGGACCATCTAACCCCATGATGATGCTTTAGTAATCACCCTCAGAATTGGAGGGTATGATGTGAAGAGGGTAATGGTGGACCAGGGTAGCGCGGTAGAAATAATGTATCATGATCTCTACAAAGGGCTAGGCCTAAAACCTCAAGACTTAACACCATACAATTCCCCCCTTGTAAGTTTTGAAGGAAGGGTTGTCACCCCGAAAGGCCATGTACGATTACCTGTGCAGACCGGCTCAGAGGTGGTAGATGTGGATTTCATAGTTGTAGACGTATATTCGCCCTATACGGCAATTGTAGCCAGGCCTTGGCTTCATACACTAGGAGCTGTTTCCTCTACTCTGTATTAGAAAGTTAAGTATCCATCTAAAGGACAAGTTTGTGAAATCCGAGGAGATCAGTCCGCAGCCAGACAATACTTAATGGCTGCCATCCAACATGAGCCCGAAACTGAGTCCTCGTCCAAGGCCGAAAGGGATTTATAGCAGTTAAAGTCTCGGGTATTGCCCGTCAAAGATCCGGACGAGAGCGCTAGGTACGAAGATTTGACAAAAGTTATCATCGGAGACAATCCAGAAAAATTCTTTCAAGTTGGATCTCAGCTACCTCTGCAGGAGAAGGAGGAGTTAGTAGAATTCCTTAAGAGAAACCTTGACGTATTCGCGTGGAATGCTTACGAAGCCCCAGGGGTAGATTCAGAATTCATATGTCACCATTTGAAGGTAAACCCACTGATTACCCCTAAGAAGCAGCCTCCTCGGTGCCCATCCAAGGAACATGCTGATGCGGTAAGAGAGGAAATGGCAAAGCTCAAACAAACTGGAGCTATTAAGGAAGTTTTTTACCCTAAGTGGCTAGCAAATACCGTGGTGGTGAAGAAAAAGAGTGGGAAATGGCGAGTATGTGTAGACTTCACTGATTTAAATAAGGCTTGCCCTAAAGATCCATTCCCTATACCAAAAATTGATCAGCTAGTGGATGCCACTGTCGGCCACCCTCGGATGAGCTTCTTGGATGCTTTCCAAGGCTACCACTAGATACCACTAGCCCTGGATGACCAGGAGAAGACTGCTTTTGTCACCCCTATCGGTAACTACCACTATAAGGTGATACTATTCGGTTTGAAAAACGCAGGATCTACCTATCAAAGAATGATGACGAGGATGTTTAAGCCACAGCTGGGTAAAAATATTGAGGTTTACATAGATGACATGGTGGTAAAAAGTAAGATTGTTGCTGAGCATGTGAAGGACCTTGAAAGTACCTTTGAAGTTCTAAGAAAGTACAAGCTACGCCTAAACATTTCCAAGTCCTCATTCGGTGTGGGGTCGGGCAAGTTTTTTGGGGTACATGGTGACTCACAAGGGAATTGAGGTTAACCCCGACCAGATAAAGGCCATCAACAATTTACAAGCTCCTCGAAATCCCAAGGAAGTTCAAAAACTGACTGGAATGACTGTTGCCCTAAATCGATTTATCTCTCGATTAGCAGATAGATGTCGGCCTTTCTTCTCTCTAATCAACAAGTGGAAGGGATTCGAGTGGACTGAAGAATGTGCTGTGGCCTTTCAGCAGCTTAAAGATTATCTGGCTCGGCCACCAATCATGTCCAGTCCTGAGCCAGATGAAGTCTTGTTTGCCTACATTGCTGTAGCTCCCTATGCTGTAAGCTTGGTGTTAATACGAATAGATTGTGGTGTGCAAAGGCCAGTTTATTACATAAGTAAGTCACTGCATGAAGCCGAGATCCATTATTTGCCACTGGAAAAGGCTATCCTAGCAGTGGTACTTGGTACACGAAAGCTACCTCATTATTTCCAAGCCCATACGGTCATTGTTCTTACTCAGCTCCCACTCAAGGCCATACTCCGAAGTGCTGACTACACTGGAAGGATTGCTAAATGGGGTACGATCTTAGGGGCTTTCGATATCAAATACATGCCTCGCACATCGGTCAAGGGCCAGGTCCTTGCGGATTTGGTGGCCGAGTTCACGGAGCCCCAATTAGAAGAAGTAACGCCAACATCGGACATAGATGAAAAATCAGTTGGCATGATTTCTCAACAAAGCCCATTCCATTGGGAAGTGTACGTGGATAGCGTAGCGAACCAAAAAGGTTCTGAAGTGGGGCTAGTGCTGATATCCCCTGAAAGAATCATCATCGAAAAGTCGTTAAGGCTGGACTTCTCGGCAACAAATAATAAGGCGGAGTATGAAGCTCTGCTGATGGGAATGACTATGGTTCAAAGAATGGGAGGAAAGTCAGTGGAATTGTTCTCGGATTCGAGGTTAGTCGTTGGTCAAGTACAAGGTGAGTTTGAGGCGAAGGATGAAAGAATGCAGGGATACTTGAGCCGAGTTAAATGTCTGCAATTGGAGTTCGAATCTTTTAGTTTGCTGCACATCCCTAGAAATGGTAATTCACATGCTGATTCTTTGGCCACGCTCGCTACCTCTTCGGCACAAGATTTGCCGAGAGTTATCCTCGTCGAGGACTTGCATGGGCCTACAGAGGCAAGAAGAGGGGTAGTCCAAGTTTACCAAATCAGGGCCGGACTCAGCTGGATGGATCCTATAATTAAATTCTTGAAGGAGGATATTTTGCTTGAAGAAAGGGGGGAAGCTGACAAAATTCGGAGGAAGGCGACCAGATTCTGGCTATCCGAAAACCAGAAACTATATAAACGCTCCTACTCATGGCCGTACTTATTGTGTATGCATCCTGAAGCAGCTAAGTTACTACTAGAAGAACTATATGAAGGAATCTGTGTGAGCCACACTGGAAGTAGGTCCTTGGCTCACCGAGCCATCACTCAAGGTTATTGGTGGCCGAACATGCAAAAGGAAGCCCACGATTATGTTAAAAAGTGCGATCAATGCCAGTGATTTGCCCCAAACATTCATCAACCAAGGAGAACTCTTAATCCACTATCCAGCCCATGGCCTTTCGCCCAATGGGGCTTAGATATTGTGGGACCATTCTCTAGAGCTGTAGGAAACAGGAAATACCTTCTGGTCGGCACAGACTATTCACCAAATGGGTTGAAGCTGAACCTCTGGCCAACATCAGAGATGTAGATGTGCAGAAGTTTGTGTGGAAGAATATTGTCACTCGGTTTAGGGTTCCTCATACTCTCATCTCGGACAATGGCCTACAGTTCGATAGCAAAGCATTCAGGAATTATTGTAGCGGACTGGGAATCATAAACAGATACTTCACTCCTGCTTATCCCTAGGGTAATGGGCAAACAGAAGCTGTCAACAAGGTCATAGTAAATGGCTTAAAGAAGAGACTAAACGATGCGAAGGGCAAATGGGTGGAAGAATTGCCACATGTACTTTGGGCCTACAGAACTATGCCTCACAGATCTACTAGAGAGACCCCCTTCTCGATGACCTATGGGGCTGAAGCTGTCATACCTTTGGAAACTGGGTTCCCAACATTGAGAACTAGTTTGTTCAGTCCGACCGGCAACAATGAGTAGCTAGAGAAGAGTTTGGACCTGATTGAGGAAAGGAGGGAAAGTGCAATGGTTCGGCTGGCACATTACCAACAAAAACTCAGGTAGGGCTATGATGCCAACGTAAAGCTAAGGCCTCTAGAACCTGGTGATTTGGTGCTGAGTAAAGTTGTCAGCACTACAAAGAACCCAGCTTGGGGAGAGTTGGGACTCAATTGGGAAGGGCTATATCGTATTACTTCAGGGGCTGGCATTGGGGCGTATTTCTTAGAAGACCTGGATGGTCAGGTAATACTACGCCCTTGGAATGTAAATAACCTCAAAAGGTACTATTATTAATCGAATATTTTTTCTTCAATCAATATGTCAATTCTTTATATGAGCGGCTCTCTTAAGTGTTTAAACTTAAATCCAATCAAGTCTGCAGTCCTCGGACCAGATGATTTGGGTTAGTTAACACTCGTTCAATATTCTCTTAAGTGTTTAAACATAAATCCAATCATGCCTATAGTCCTCGGACCAGATGATTTGGGTTAGTTAACACTCGTTCAATCTTCTCTTAAGTATTTAAACTTAAATCCAATCATGCCTGTAGTCCTTGGACCAGATGATTTGGGTTAGTTAATACTTGTTTACAGCTCTCTTAAGTGTTTAAACTTAAATCCAATCATGCTTGTAGTCTTCGGACCAGATGATTTGGGTTAGTTAGTACTCGGTTACAAATCTCATAAGTGTTTAAACTTAAATCCAATCATGCCTGTAGTCCTCGGACCAGATGATTTGGGTTAGTTAGCACTCGGTTACAAATCTTTTAAGTGTTTAAACTTAAATCCAATTACGCTTGTAGTCCTCGGACCAGATGATTTGGGTTAGTTAACACTCGTTCAATGTTCTCTTAAGTGTTTAAACTTAAATCTAATCATGCATGTAGTCCTCGGACCAGATGATTTGGGTTAGTTAACACTCATTCAATGTTCTCTTAAGTGTTTAAACTTAAATCCAATAATGCATGTAGTCCTCGGACCAGATGATTTGGGTTAGTTAACACTCGTTCACAGCTCTCTTAAGTGTTTAAACTTAAATCTAATCATGCCTGTAGTCCTCGGACCAGATGATTTGGGTTAGTTAGCACTCGGTTACAAATCTCATAAGTGTTTAAACTTAAATTCATTCATGCCTGAAGTCCTAGGACCAGATGATATGGGTTAGTCCACACCTCCATACAGTTATTATTATTGAAGTTTAACTTTGAAATGAGTCATGCCTAAAATTCTCGAATGTATTTAAATTAACTCTAACTTATGATAGGCCTCCTTAGTAATGTTTTGTTCAAAACCAAGGAGTAATAACATTCTCTGTGCATGTTCGAAAAGACCTGTGAAACTTCCATATCACTCGTTGCATTCATTGCTTATTAGTAATTCTTATACAAACTGTTCTTTTCAGTACCAATTATGGTTATTTACATCATCAGCATGAAATGGTGGTTAAGTTTACCTACATTACCATAATTACAAAGTACAGTTATTTGCAGCAATAATAAGTCATAAGATATGCAACGAAGACACCAGAAATAAAAGGGAAACTGTTTCATTGATCAAAAGAAAATAGTTTACAATCCCTTACATAAAAGAAAAGCTAATACAAGTACAAAATAAAAACTCCTAAATGTCTAAGCCTTCATTTGAGGGACCAAAGGGTCAGCAGCCTGACTGGACTGAGCTGCAGCAGCTTCTAGGGCTTAGTCCTTGGACTCTAAAAGGGTTTTCTTTTTTCCCAAGTCCTTGCCCTTATCCTTGGGATCCTCGGCTGCCTTGCTCTGATCACCAGGCTGGCCAAACTTCTTGGAGGCCTCAAGGTTGGTAAGAGGGACTTGGCTGATCAGGGATTGCCCCAAAGCCTCTTGGAGTTGTGTGGGAGGAGAGGGATCAGACCCCGGGAGTTCTCGAATATCAGGGTCGTAGTATATACTCCCAGGTAGTCTCAAGTCGGATTCCGCAGAGACTCCAGCAGCATCCAGCGCCTTTCCCCAAGTCACATCGCAGTACTCTCGGCTGACTGCGGCAAATTGCTCGGTAAGGTTAACTTGGGTCTCCTCCACCCTAAGCGTATATGCTGCCTGTCTTTCGGCCTCCACTGCCTCCTTGGCCAATTGGGTGTTTTTCTTAGCCAACTGAGCAGCTTCCTTGGCTTTTTGAAGCTCAGCACGAAGATTTTTGACCAACTCTCTCTCTCTGTTGCCAAGTTAATCTCCGCCATGTTCA
Source organism: Quercus ilex subsp. ballota (assembly GCA_032727855.1). Lineage (NCBI taxonomy): Eukaryota > Viridiplantae > Streptophyta > Magnoliopsida > Fagales > Fagaceae > Quercus > Quercus ilex. The sequence goes on from CM064916.1 coordinate 5,948,283, forward strand.
GTTGTTTACGTTGCTCTTCGGCCTGCTTCTCAGTAGTTTTAAGGCCAGCATCAAGGTTGTTCCTCTGGTTGGTCATGTCTTTTAACTGCTCGGACAGCAAAGAATAATCCTCCTTCAGTTCGCCCAGCGTTTTTTCTACCTCAGACCTAGAGTGGGCCTCCGCTTGGGCTTCGACATAGAACTTCTTGTTCCACTCCTCGGCCACATAAACCTGCTGAGTAATCTACATAACAAAAAATTTCAATATATAGCAAAGAAAAGGGGCAAGTAAAAGAGATCAGCACCTTAATTAAGTGGACCAGTATACTTACCATGGCCAAATCCCTCTTAAGGGATAGGAAGAGCTCATATTGGTTGAAGCGCCTATAAGACTCCATGTCCTTTGGAAGGAGAAGTGGCTGCTCCAAGGCCTCAGCAACAAGACCTGCCCTCCCCCCATCGTAATTTCTGAGGGAGGTCTCCCAAGGAATTGGAGCGCCATCCAATTCCAGCCTTGGGGACCAGGTGCGAGGTCCTCGGCGTACATCAGCCACGAGGGCTTCATCTCGGCTCTCTGTAGACTGAGCCCTCTTGCTCTGGTGATCTTTAACCCTTTTTGTTGTTTGGTCTCTTTCGGAGGCGCTACCTCCCTCCCTTCATTGTTAGTAAGGGGTCTCTTCTTCTTCGAATCTGGCAACTGCTTGGCGCCGAGATCCAGAGGAACCTGAGGAGGTCGTAGAGGAAGACTCACGGCTGGTTGGGACGTGCCAGTCCCTTTGGGCTCAGCTTTTTTACCCCTATTCTTCATCAAGTCCCTCAGACTTGCCATGTCTTCTTCTTCTTTCGAAGAGTCTTCAGGAAGAGCAGTTATTAGAACAGGAGGGTGGACACTAGATTGCCTGTCAGTTTCCTCCTTAGTATCCGAGACTGGTATCACTTGAACCTCTCCCGAAGCCTCTCCTTCGAATTTAAACTTGTCTATTTGCTCCTTAAGTGAAAAGGTTGAAGAAGCAACTCTTTCACCTCCTGCTATTGGTCCGAGGGGAGCCTATTGAATTGGCTGGAGGAGCAATGGCACACCCTGTAGATTTGGATGTGGCACGGGTACAAGATTGTATGGTGCTAAAAAGCCTTTCCGAGCAACGTCTATGCGGTTGAGGCGATAATCTCCCTGTGTTATCACATTGCCGACTGGCTGAAAATCGATCGGTTTTGCCGCGTAACCAAGGATAAGAGGAACCGATCAGAGTTGCCCGTCTTCACTCACAAAAATTTCTGATCGAAGTAAGTAATTAAGCGCGGCAACATTTGTGAGGCTGAGTCGAGGAGAAACATGATTTTTATCTGTTAACACCATAATAAGAAGAAACTTGGTCAGAAACTTGAAAATAATGATACAAACAGAAGACAGATTGTTAAAAAACGAAGATCCTAAATCTATTGTTAGGAAACCTAGGTCTAGGAGATCCCACTGGCTCTCCTGGTTGGGTCGGGTAATGAAGACCGTCATGCCATGCGTCCGAGACGATTAGATAATCGTCTTTCATCCCTTTATTGGACTTGGGAAGGCAGGAAACGAGCCTAACGACGTCGAACCGGGATTTAAGATAGTATCCCGCTCCCTTCTGGCTATGGCACTCGTACATATGTACCACGTCAAGCCAGATAAGTCCTAGTCCTAGATGAAGGTTCAGGGCGTCAATTGCCCCTATGATCCTAAAGACATTGGGTGCGCACTGCTCAGGAGAAAGCCTATGGTTGCGAAGATAGTTTTTGGTGATAGAACCCATAGGAAGAGTCATTCCTCCTTCTATGAATGCTATCATGGGGATTACGACTTGCCCCTCTCCTTGGTCTGTTAATATCTGTTCTGGAGGACAATACCTCAAATTTACCCCCTGGGGTATGCCGTAGGTCTCCTTAAATTCCTCTATTAAGGCAGGACTATCGACAAGGTACTGAAATCTACCCATTTTTGGTTAACTAGAGAAAGGCGCAGAGCAGTAACTGGCAGATAAGAGTTTGAAGGCCGAGAATACTGGCCAAGAAGAGGATGGAGGGTTTAGAGATGACGAAACTTACGCAAACTAAATCGGAGAATGATCTTCGAACTCGCAGAAAGATTCTTACGGACTCTGGGAAGAACTAGGATTGATGATTAGAAGAACTTGGTGGATTTGAGCGTTTGAGTTCGCTGGGTAATTTGAGAATTTGCGAAGTAAAGAAGAAATAACCTCTTCTGAGGCTTTATATGGGGACAAGCGAAGGGGCAGGAGTCATCCCGCCCAAATTCTGAGGAAGAATCACGTCCGTTGGATCAATAGTCCACTGTTGGATACCAGAGACAAAACACCGCCTAGAGTAATTAATAGCATTTTGGGAATACTGAAACGACAGCAGCAATGATGAAGCGCCTGCATCGATGCCCACACACGTGTAAGTTCAGATATTTGCGTCTTTTCAAGCTTTTATTTCAGGACAAGTCAAAATCCTATTTTTTCTCCTCGGATGCGAGGGAAAAACTAAAATTTTGAGGGGCTATTATGGGGGTTGAAAGCCCAACCTTATGTATTGGGCCTAGGGCCCTATTTGAAGATTACTGTGTGTCCGAAGAGAGGAAAATGTTTGAGAAGGAATCCATGTGGAAGAGATATACCTGGAAATGAATGAGGAGTGTAGTTCGAAGAGATCACCAGTGGTCCGAAGAGGTCATTCTCCTCGGATACAAAGAGCCTTGGTCAAGCAAATACCTAGGAGGTTCAAGTAATCTTTCTAGTGATTTCAATGATAAGGATAGACTTCAGGCATGTATGGAGATGATAGGAACAGAAAAATATCTAGAAGACAAGCTGCAACCACCACATTAAATGCACTGCAGCTGCTTTTCTAGCCGCATTAATGTGGATAAGACCTCTGAACAGTATAATCTCAACTACCACCACTCACAGAGAGTTAAAGAAGATACCTGATGGGACATGTACTCAAGTGGATGTTTAGATGAAGAACAAGTGGACGATGAAGATGATGGGAGAGGAGGCTATATAAAGAGAAGAGACCTCTGATAATGGGGGATCGGAAGAGAAAGAAAGAGAAGAAGAAAACAACTTTACTGTAGCTCTAAGAGTTGTAATCACCTTTCATCCAATAAAACATCTCTTTGGACATTCGTTTGTTGAGTTTTCAAGTGTGTTTCTACATTAGTTCAATCCTTAATACCATAGTTAACTATTATTTAATTCACAATCAGCCCAGCTCTTTCACCCACTCTCTACAAATTCATTGTTTTGGATTCATTAGGCTCATAATCCAAACCTTTTGGGCTTGGGCTACAAAAATTGACCCCACAATTTATATATCATTTTTATGGAAAATATAAAAAGTCTTTAAAAAAATTAAAAGTTTTTTCTTTCAAAAAAATAAAAAGTTTCTAAAAATATATTTTAGACCAATGCTCTTAAGGGGTATTTGTTAACTTTTTCTATTAAAAAAATACAGTCGTATGGGTTAATTATGTAATACCATGAATTTAATTAGTAGAACTCACCTGTTAATGAATTATTAATTACTCCTATTGAAGAGTTAGTTGCAATTGTTTGAAATCTCATTTTTTTGGGTTGTGCAATGAGCATGAGACTGAGGTTTGGTTCTTTTTGAGTTGAGTTATGGTTTTTTGGTACAAATTTCTTCTGGGTGGGTTTAGTGAAACCCTTGTTTCTGTCTTGCCTATTGTTAGCATATCGATTCAACATTTTTTTGGTGAATTGGATTGTTTTAAATGAAACACAGAGAGGGATTTTTTTTTTTTTTTGTTAATCCTAAATTTGAATTGAGAATGATTAAACTTAGCTCACACAAAATGGCGGTTTCTGAATATCTTTGGTCTCTGGTGGCTATGGGTGGGTTATGATGTGGGGGTTGTGGGTGGTAGTGGTGGTGGTTTTGGGTTTGTTGGCAGTGGTGGTTGGCGGTGGTTGTGGATGAGGGGTGAGTTTATTTTGATCTTGGTTTAGAGAAGAGAGGGACAGAGAGAGAGATAATAAAAAATAATAAAGAAATATTATTTAAATGAAGTGGTAAAAAAATAGAACCATTGATGTTGAGTGTGTTGTAGATAAAATAATTTTTTGAGTTGCTAAAAGGTATATTTCTTAAGACATGAATGCTTTGAGGGAACTATCCAATTGACTTTGAGCTAGGCTAAGGAAAATGGCCCGGAGGAAGGCCATAACTGATGACATTGAACATAATTTTAGGGTCCGTTTGGTTGGGAGGACAGAAAAGTGGGAAGATAGAAAATAGAGAGAGAATGGAAAAGTAGGAGGATAGAAAAATTTTTAGTTTCCCTCATTTGTGTTTGATTGGGAGGGTGGAAAAGTGGAGGGATGTAATTTGTATAAATTTACCATCATGTTCCTATTAAATAAAACAAAAAATAGCACATTATACTTGAAAAAAATTATGTATAAATGGACACTTCATTAAAGTTAGAAAAAAAAAATTAACCCAAAAGTGTTTTCTAAATTAAAAAAAAAAAAGAAAAAGAAAAAGAAAAGAAAAGAAGCCAAAAAAAAAAAAAAAAAAAAAAAGCCAACACAATAACAGAGAAAGAAAAAATCAAAGGAAAAAAAAGAGAAGAGCCAACACGATAATAGAGAAAAAATCAAAGAAAAAAAAACATGTTAATAGAGAGAAAAAATCAAAGAAAAAAAAAAAGCCAACACGGTGGAGGTGAAATCCCCCTCTCAGTTTTCTCTCCATTTTGGAGAGAAAACTTTTTAGTGGGTACGGGAAGAAAACACTTAAGTTTTACCATTTATTTTCCTTCCTCCCCACCCAATCAAACACATTTCAAAAAAATTTTCCTTCACATTTTCTCTCAAAAGTTTTCCATCTACTATATTTCACCTCTAAACAAACACATCCTTAAGAAGAGTGTGGCACGTCTGATTGTAAAAGTTTTGTAATATTCTTTAGCATATTCCTTTTAGGAAAAAGTGTAACTCTTACAAATTAAAAGGTTTCCAAGACTAGAGGGTAGAATTTATAATAGATAACACGAATATACATACAATTTAAACTTTGGCTATAAGTTCTGGGTTTAATAAAAACATTAGGGTTATAGAGGCATGTTTGGTAAAAATGAATTTTTCTAATATTACAAATAAAATCACAATTTTTACTATAATTTTTTTTTTATGTGACAGACTATAACTAATTGTTTCTTACATCCTTAAAATCTACTAGTTTATTGGTGAGAAAGTTGCGACAAAAATTTTGCATATGAATATGTCATACATAGTAGTAGATTATTTGTCGGAAGATCTATAGTGAGTGTTTGTCCTCCACGTTCACGATTTGCAATCCACGTTTTCTCTTCTTTTTTTTTTCTTTTTTTTTTTCCCTGCAAGTGAACAGTAAAATCACTGTGCAGGAAACAAAAATTACTGTTTATGCACTGTTCATTACTGTTCACGCACTGTTCACACAATAAAAAATATTAAAAATGGGTCCCACGGTACTATTCACACATTTAAAAATTATTTTGCTACAGTGTTTTCAGTTTTCAGTTTTCAGTTTCAGCAATAATAAGTCCAATCCAAACGGACCCATAATAAGGAAACGAGTAAAGAGATTTTTCTCAAGACTAGTAGTAGTGAAGACCAGAAGTCAATCAAATCCCAACTCTCATGTGGTCGTGGGAACAGTCAAAGCCCAAAGTCAAGCAACCCGCCAGCCAGCCAACCAACTACCAACCCCCCTACGCCCACAGCCACCAAATATAAACGACGTCGTTCGTTCCCCTTTCCCCCACAACAAACATTACTACTTCCACTGAATTCCACTTTCCCTGAAAAATCCCAGAAAACAAAATTCTCAACCACCACTAAAAAAAAAAAAAAAAAAAATCCCCAAAATCCTCTCCCCACCAACATTCCCCCACATTCTTGATTTCCCGAAGAAAACAGATTCCCCAGAAAACAGAATCCCAACAAAAAAAAAACAGTAGTAGTACTAGGTAATGGAGAATTCAACTCAAGAATCCCAACACCAACAAAACTCGATAACCCACGAGGCCCCATACCCACTCTACTCCCTAGCGATCTCTCCGTCGCCAACTCGGTCCCACCACTACCGCATCGCCGTCGGCAGCTTCATCGAGACCTACAACAACCGGGTCGACATCCTCAGCTTCGACCCGGAGACTCTCTCTCTCAAGCCGCTCCACCCTTCTCTCTCCTTTGACCACCCGTACCCGCCGACGAAGCTCATGTTCCACCCGACTTCCACCACGTCGTCGTCTTCTCCCTCGAACCCTAACCCTAACCCTAACCTCCTCGCCTCCTCCGGCGACTTCATCCGCCTCTGGGACCTCCGCGACCACTCGATCGAGCCCCTCTGCGTGCTGAACAACAGCAAGACCTCCGAGTTCTGCGCTCCGCTCACTTCGTTCGATTGGAACGAGGTCGAGCCGAAGCGAATCGGGACGTGTAGCATCGACACGACCTGTACGGTCTGGGACATCGAGCGCTGCGTCGTCGAGACTCAGCTGATTGCGCACGATAAGGAGGTTTACGACATTGCGTGGGGGGAGGCTAGGGTTTTCGCTTCGGTTTCGGCCGACGGTTCGGTGAGGATTTTCGATCTGAGAGATAAGGAGCACTCGACGATCATCTACGAGAGTCCTCAGCCCGATACGCCGCTGCTGAGATTGGCGTGGAACAAGCAGGACTTGAGGTACATGGCGACGATTCTGATGGATAGCAACAAGGTTGTGATTCTGGATATCCGGTCGCCGACGATGCCGGTGGCGGAGCTGGAGAGACATAAGGGTAGTGTGAATGCGATTTCCTGGGCGCCTCAGAGTCCCAGGCATATTTGTTCGGCTGGGGATGATACTCAGGCTCTGATTTGGGAGCTTCCCACTGTGGCGGGACCCAATGGGATTGATCCTATGTCGGTGTACTCTGCCGGGTCGGAGATTAATCAGCTGCAGTGGTCTGCCGCCGTGCCTGATTGGATTGCCATCGCGTTTTCGAACAAAATGCAGCTCTTGAAGGTTTGAGGTGCGGTGACCCTTTTAAATTTGGATTGTTTGAGATTGATTTATTTTTGGATAAACACTTGTGCTGCAATGTAATGCTTAGTTTGTGTGTTCTAGGTAGGTGAGTTAGTTTTTTGAATGTGTATATTACCTCATGTGGGTTGAATGAATTGAATTTGTTAAGTGAAAATTGTTTTGGGATTGTTGAGGAAAAATGAATTTGGTGTTTTCTACTTCTTAAACTATGGACTTTAACCATTTTGTGCTACTTCTGGTTGATTGAAGTTTAAAGACTTGGGAAATTCTCAGACTTTGTGGTGTAGCTGTAATATGTTGTGGTCTAACCTTTCAATTTCTTTGTAAAAGGGAGCAAATGATCCTGCTTTCTTTACGATGTGAAATTTATTAATGAGTTCTGTTGCCTAGCAAACCCTCTTCATGCATGAAATGATTTACAACTGTGAGAGCTTTGAGAAATTCTGCAACATAATTCAATAGGATTGTTGGAAGTTGCTAGCAACATTAGCTTCTTGTCGTGTCTTTTAGTGCTCAATGTTTTCTTAGCTCACTTAATATGGTATAACAAAATGTTCTTTGGGTTACTTGCCTTGTTGATTTCTTTTGGCACTCGGCCTTATTTTTGGGTCTCATGGTCTTTTAGCCTTGGCCTTATGACTCACCAAGACTATCAGACCTCAATTCTTTGCTGTGTTTCCCTTTTTGTCCATGCTTCACTTACAACGTTGACTATGACCCTGTAAGGTCACAGCCTTGATGCATTTGGCCTTGGCCATACTATAATTTGAAGTGACAATAAGGCTTTTGGTCAGTTTTTTTATTGGTTAGTTACACAAGCACCCCTTGGGTCTTGACGCAACCTTACCCTCCATCCGCTTATAAAGGGAGGAGGAACTATCATTTGAGCTAGAGCTAATTGGTTTTATTTTCAAATTAATTCTCTTGATGATAGTGACAATACTAGCAACAATAAAGAAGAGAAGTTATGACTAATGCTTAATCCGTGATATTTGTGCTGGAGTTTGATTTTGATGTATTAAGCAAAACTGCAAAGGATCAACATGCTTGGTCTGTTGAGTTCTTTTACTCTCTTTATCATGTAAAAATATACATTCCTGTATATAGTTATTTGATAAGTTCTTAATTCATTCTAGATTCTTCATTATATGTGAGAATTTGTGTGGCATTTTTTTGGGGCATATTTCTATGATTTGATGATCAAATACCTTGTGGTCCTGAGAGTCATCAGAATCAGAATCGGGGAATTGGATTTGGGCTTTAGTTTCATTTCTGTAATGTCCCCCATAATTTGTTTAACTAGACATGTATCACTATTCACCTGCCAACATCTGAGACTTTGTAGTACAACCTGCGTTATGGCCTTTAATATTTCTTTGGCAGGACCCCTAAACTTAGAAAATATTATTCATTCCCTCACTAAGAGAGATGGGATCCTTATTTGAGCATTATTATTTTTTAATTAATATACAATTTCCTTATATTAATTATGGGATGCATGTATCATTAAGGCCTTGTACTTCAGTCTGCATTGTGGCCTGTAATGGATCATTAGGTTACCGCTCTTTATTTAACTGCTTCTTTTCTCTCATCTAGTCTAATATTTCTAAATATTTATACGTTATGCCAAAATTTTCTTCTCAGGTGTTTAACTGTAGAAGTCATGACCTTTAGTGAACCCTAGCATTCCTTAAAATTTTTATGGTATATGTGCTTTAAATCCATTTCATAGTTCACACCATGTATCTAATATAACGTTGAAATGGTTTTTCAATGGTCAGACATTCTTTTTTTGTTTCTTGGTTCTTCTTCTTCTTCTCTCTCTCTCTCTCTCTGTATATATATAAGTAAATAGTCATTTTCTTTTTCGATTTTTAACACCCCCTCCTTTCTGTGTCATTATTTCTAAATGAAAGGAAGTGATCCCTATTTAATGAACTTATTTGAACGAGGTTGTTGTTTCATTGAGCTTGTAAGGTACAGTGGATGGCCGTAATACTGTAAAGAATAATAGGCACTCAAAGTTATATATGGGACTCATAAGTCTGAAACCTTTACGTGGATTTGTTTACAAGGCTATATGTAAAAAAGAAAAAGGAAATTGTTTACAAGGCTGGATTAAACTGCAGTGTGAAATATTAAGTTTTCTTTTTTTCAATTTTTATAGTTTCCTCTATCACGAGCTAACAATTGACAAGGCTGGCTTGGGTTGCAGTTTAAAATATGAAATGTTTTTTCACAGTTTCCTCTATAACACGAGCTAACACGTTCAATTTTGGAACATCTTTGTGTTCATGTCTGGTTGCCTAGCTCTTTCTATAGTTTACTACTTTACTGATAGAATTGTGTCTTGATTAGCTTGCCTAATGGATGAGTTGCCCCAGAAGACCTAACTTTGGCCTTGCTTCTATTCTCTTTTAATAACCAAACAATAAAATTACCCCGTCATCCCATTATCTCATTAATCCCTACAAATTCCATACCATCTGTGGGTCAAATCTCAAATTTAAAATAATAATAATAATAATACTTTTAAAAATTTTTATTTTGTTTATTTATTTATTTAGTCAAATTATATTTATTATCATGGATGATACATAACACATTGATTGTGTATTGTTATTAGTGTATCTAGTGTGTTTTGAACTCACCCTACAGTCACTTTTATGGGAAGAGAGGAAAGAGTAATTTGAGTTAAGAGTTCATGGGCTGGCCATTGAGTAATTTGCTTCTATTCGAAACATTAGCAAGAATGTTTTTACATGTTAATATTCATACTTTAACAGTGTATTAATTATCCTAAATGCTCTCATTGCTCATTGGATAAGTTTGCATCTTCCTATTTTGCAGATTCCTTAATGGTGGTGAGGAAGGTTTGCAACCTAATAGCCTTGCCCTAGCTTGATTTGCCCTTACATTACAGCTAGTGGATGGAAATATCTCTTCTATTACTGGTGAGGGATCTCTTCATTCTCTTGTAATGTAAGGAACGCAGGTCTCTTCTGTGTTTAGTTCCTCATTCAGTTAATTGGATAACATACTCTTACTAGTAGGATGTAGGTGCAATTCATGTATTTTGGACCAATGAAAGCTAACTGTTATAGAGTGTTCACCATTCCCACTTTAGATTCTTGTTTATCCTGGTTGAACCTTATTGATTGCCCCTCACTTCATTTACTAATGTTGTCTCTTAAGCTCTCAACTGTGGTTTGTAGGGAAAACGATCTTACTGGACTCCACCTAACTTGATGGGAATCAGGGTAATAATATTTTTTTGGACAAAGTTATGTTTGGAGTCTTAGGTTTCAATCCTTAATAGAAATATGACATGTATCATTGTCATGTATAATTTATATGGCTCACTTGGTTGGGTTAAGTGATTGCACATGACAGAGACACATGTTACCTTTTATTGAGGGTTGAAGCCTAAAGCTTTAGACATATTTGGAGCCAAACTTTTTTTATTTTTATTTTTGATAGGTAAGTAGTGGGAAAAGGAGGGAGGAGGAGAAGGGGGGGGGGGGGTGGTGGATTATAGACATAGGGCATCACAAGCATGCCATTTATGTTGGGCTATCACTTGAACTTCTAAGAATTAAGGTAATAGTTGAGTGTATTGATCAATATCACAAGTAATACTCAAAAATTGTGGAGGATAATTACCGCGAACACACAAAATTTTACACATTTTTTCCACATTTTTTCACATATGAGGTGACAAATCATGATTACTGCAAAATAACTTTTATATGATATTATCCCTAACATCATTTCTATTTTACGCCAATTACAATATGTCTTCTCATATAACTGTGAAATTTGTAATGCATCTAAACTTATTGAACGAACAAAGCAATTTAAAACGCTTTCTTAAACTCCATTTTTTTCAGGTGTTTTTTTTTTTTTTTTTTTCCTTCAAAGAACCAACAAAAGATGGCTTTTCATTAAAATTATTGTAAATGAGATACATCCAGGGAAAGTTGTTCATGAAGGAAGAAGCTAGGACGTCCCTCTTCCTCTAATCCAAATCCCGGTAACAAAATTTTGAATTTCTAGCGCGTAGGTAGAAATTCATTTTTATGGGTTGGCTTCCTTATTTCTTTCTCTCTCTCTCTCTCTCCCTCCTGGTGTGACTAATTTTCCAAGAACAAAATGATTGGAGGAAAAAATTCAATATGAATCAGGCCTAATAGCCAACTTTTACATCCTTCTCCCCCTCTTTTTGTGTGTGTGTGTGTTAAAAATACATAAGGCCTGTTTGGTAAGCATACTCAAACACATGTTTTTAGTTTTTTTCATTCTTTTTCATCTATACGTATGTCAAAAAAATACAAATAATATTACTCAAAATACTCTACTAAACAGGTCCTTAGTATTCTCAAAAAAAAAAAAAAAAAAAAAAAAAAAAAAAAACCCTTTTACATCCTTCAATAAAATAAAATAAAATAAAAAGATTAGCCATTACCAATCTAAAAAATCACACTCTACAGGGTTCTGATGGAGCATCGGGTAGTGGTAGTCCTATCTACCCACCTATCTCTGTACACGGTTGATAGTGCAGCCCCCAAAAGCAAAGCCTATTGCAACATCTAAGGTGGCTGGGAATTGCTTAACAATAAAGCCATATTTTGATTGGTCTTACAATGCCGCAGTTGTCTACACGCTTTCACTGTTTCACACAATATGTTTACCGTTTACATGCATACTAGAAGTGATATTTTTAATATATACATATTCTTTAAGTGGAAATGGGTATTTTTAATACCACTCAAGCCTAGAACTCACCGTCACAGCCTCAATTGTTGGTTCTTCCCTTCCCGATCTATATAAATGGATGCTACATTTATAGCAATATAGCAAAGAAAAACAACTTTACCTGAATGATTTCCGCGACCATAACACGGTTGCATTTGCATATTATCATATCGAATGTAACCTTTGTCAAAATGTGTTCTCCCATAGCGCTGATCTACAAACACACAGACAACAACGTCACAAACCCCCACCTTCACCTCCAGCCCCAGCCCCACAACAACAAGAAGAAGAAGAAGCAGCCCATCCACAGGGTATGATCATTTTCTTATTTTTGATGTGTTTCATTTTCTGTTGGGTTAGGAAAATACTTACATAGTCTTAGAGCAGTGCTCTGAGCTCTCACATAGGGGGTGAGCTCCACACGTGGGTACCCCCATTAGGTCCACCCCTTATGTGAGAGCCTAGACTGTTGCTTCGGGACTATGTAATCCTTTTGTGTTATGCTTTTGTTTTCTCTTTCATTCATTGTCTCACATGCAGAATGAGGTTGCACCGATATGACAACTTGTGCTTCATTATAAGTCATTGAGAATAGAAAGGGACCACAGTTAACAAGATTTTAATCATTATTTACATTCCACCATAATAATATCATTTACATTGTGGCATAATTTTAATAAAAAGATAGACAAAGGAATTATTAGATCATTTTTATTTTTCAAAACAAAGACAAATTTCTCTCTCTTTTATTTTTATTTCTATTTTTATTTTATTTGCTACAAGAATCTCTCTCAATTGTCCTCTCTCTGGCTTTTGACACCTGTAACATCAATACAAATCCAACTATGCATTCCAAACTAGTTTAGAAATTCCACCAATTTTAACCAAATATAGATGTGAGACTAGTTGTTCTGGTCTGAAATAGTTATAGGATTTGGAATATTCAAGCTTTACAATCAATTTGAGCATAAACATGGTAAATTGCAGTAAGAAGAAGAAGAAAAGGGAGGGGTTGGGGTTGGGGTGGGGGAACAATTATGTAGAAAGGAAGAGTTTTTTGTACTATAATAACTTACTTCTGCCAATTAGTGAAACTTGTTTCATGAGCAAGCAGAAATGCTTGTACAATAGACCTTGTCTCTACATCCAATTCAAAGGACTTTTGAGTATACCATAGATAATATGCCCCAAGATTGACATCAGTTTCTATATGTTTTCAGTAGATTCCTTTAGCAATATCAATGAAGAATCACGAATGCTACATTGGCCTGATATGCTAATTTATTTTGAAGAAAGATATTAGCAATATACTGGTTAGGCCATAACAATCAACTAGACAAATCCCAGAACAAGGTCGAACCCATAGGGACTTGAATGAATGTAGGAAAATTAATCAAATCTTATCCAAATTAATCCCAATCAAGTTTAATAAAAATTGGTTGTTTGCAATTAAATATACTAAGCAAATAATTAAACTAAGCAAAGATATAATATAAAGCAACAAAGAGATGTAAACAATCTAAAGAAATGAATTAAGGTTTTGGAATCCGTCTTGTTAATTCATATCAGCATATATTCACGATCATCAATTTTTCCCAACCACTACATGATAATCTAGAAATCAATCTTGCTATCATGGAGAATATTATCATTAAAACTTCAATTTAAATATCTAAAGCATGCTCTTTTTTGCTTCCTAGGTATAAAATCAAATTATCAATTGTATCCGTAGCCAAACAAATTACAAGAGATATTCAGTTTTAAAATCAAGAAATAATAAACCAATCATTCAATTAATTAAGACAAATCCTAAATCATGAGAAAAACATGATTGAACTCATATCTAGAATCCCATCTTAGTTAATTGATATGAAGCAAGAACAATTTAAATCATTAAAGAACAACTATTGTGGGAAAAATCAAATCACATAAATATTACTGATAATCCTTAACAAGGTTTCATCCTTAACTCTATTTATAAATTTAGTTACTTATGGTAATTGAAATAAAACACAAGAATAAAATACTAAACATTAAACTAAACAAATAAAAATAGAGAAATAAATAGTCACAATGCTATCAGGGAGAAAAGCTACATGCGACATTGCTCCAATTTTCTTTTTGCATCCCAGCCCTAGCACTAGCTTCCTCTGAATTTTGCCCTAAAGAGCATTTAAATAGGTCAAGGAATCCTATTACAAGTTGAATTCCCGTTTGGAGAAAATCCTAGATTTTTAGGCTTCACTTAATCGACGATTTTGGCCCATTTAACGTTAGAATTCAAACTTTTGGTAAACTACAAAGTTGTAGCCCTTTAAGTTAACTTTTCAGTCCAATTGAATCATTTCGATTGGACATCTGAGCCGGAATTTTTGCCAAAAATACTAACTGATGTGCATGCTAGATACGCCGCTGCTGAGATTGGCGTGGAACAAGCAGGACTTGAGGTACATGGCGACGATTCTTATTGATAGCAACAAGGTTGTGATTTTGGATATCCGGTCGCCGACGATGTTGGTGGCGAAGCTGGAGAGACATAAGGGTAGTCAGTAGTGTGAATGCGATTTCCTAGGCGCCTCAGAGTTGTAGGCATATTTGCTCGGTTGGGGATGATACTTAGGCTCTGATTTGGGAGCTCCCGACTGTGGCGGGACCCAATGGGATTGATCCTATGTCGGTGTACTCTGCCGGGTCGGTGATTAATCAGCTGCAGTGGTCCAATTCAGGTTCCTAGAGCAAATTGGGACGGGCGGCTGACGTGTCCTCCTTGTGCTTAGACTGCAAAGGAAAAGGGGATAAGAAACAGAGTCAAAGAAAGAAGTCAGCAAGCATGTCAGAATTCAGGAAAAAGCCGAAAAAAAGAAGAAGTATATATAGTTTTTAAGTGACGTACTTTTCGCTGAACGGTAGGCGCAGGATGGGGAGTTGTCTTTCTCTTACTGCCTCGTGTTCTGCTGGCAGGAGTAGCACCTATGGGAGGCTGAGGAGTGGCAGACTTAAACTTGCTGACGGATTTAAGTTTGGCAGGAACTTTCTTGGCTGGTGCAGGAATGTTTATTACTTTAACTTTTTTTTCCTAACCTGGAGGTAATCGCCTGGAGTTGAAGAAAAGGATGGCCGGAAATGCTAAGTTATCTTATTGGGTTAGTTCTTCCTCCAAATTTTTTGTTGTTGCCCGCCGTCCAAAGACAAACTTGCAAAGCCAAAAAGCAATAAAAGCAGCACGGCGGGCAACAACAAAAAATTTGGAGGAAGAACTAACCTAATAAGATAACTTAGCATTTCCAGCCATCCTTTTCTTCAACTCCACTTTGATGGCTTCTTCTTTCGAGGAAAGCTCAATGGTGGCAGGATCGACATCACCAAGGATCGGCAAAAGTAACTGATTAGCCATATCCTCGAGAGTAACTGTGAGTTCGCCGCAAGAGAAGAGGAATGTGTGAGTGGTGGCACACCACCGGCGAATCAAATGACGAAGGTTGTAGAGGTCTCGAAAATTGGAAAGACTTCGAGATAGGACGACAGCCTTTAGAACACCGGCCCTTTGAAGCAAACCCATAAAACCTATGTCAGATAACTCGCTGTCAACCCACTCCTTCCAACCCGAGGCAGTGCCAGACCTAAACTCGAAATGGATGGGTACAGGAAGGGCGATGCCTTGATGAATGACCAAATCGGAGATGGAGGAAGACACTGGAGCGCAAGAAACATCAGGATTTCGCCGACAGAGAGCGAGCCACACCCGGCCCGGCGGCGGCGACACATAATCACCAGGAGTCTTGGGGAAGTAGGGACTAATATTATATCAAGGATCGATCGGAGGGGCTCACTCACTATCTGGGTCGCGCCGTGCCTCTTCCTTATCGGAGTGGTCCGAATCGAAGAGCACGACTTCTTCTTCTGCTTCTTGTTTGATCGGAGGATGTGAAACAACGCCTTTCCCTTTACGGCGGGAAAAGGCTTGAGTTTTCACTGGTGCCATGGCGTGAGGGCTTGATCGGAGTAAAAAGGGAATGAGTGTTCGAAAAGAAGAAAACGATGAAGGAAGGAAAACAGGTATGATATTTTGAAATAGAAGGAGTTTGTGTCTGCGTTGGAAAGGGACTTTCCTCTTAAATACCTGAGTTATTAATGCCGGTGTGAGGGGAGGCGACTGGTCAGCCATCGAGAAAAGAATGAAGTTAATGAGGTGGCGGTTATGTTTTAAAGTAACTGCCATTTTGGGAAATTCGAAGAGTCACTACTGTTCACGGCAGGAAAAGAAATATATATGCAGGAAGGAGTCCATAGTTTAAAAAAAACCCCGCGAAGGAAAAGAAAGAAGGAGAGTGAAAAAGACAAGAAGGTCCTTTATTCACATATGAATCGCAAGAACGCTCCATATGTTTAGGGGGCTAAATTTTTAGGGTCATTTTTGTAAAACAGGCCCATAAAACCATTAAACCCAAGCGGCAGGAATAATTGATCACAGGCCCATAACATGAACAAATGGGTCTTGAGGAAGCAAATAGGCCTAAAGGGCCCGGAAAGAGAGAAATGGCACCCATGGGCAGTATATGGTATGGAAAATTGAGAATGGGCTGCGGCAGGCCCAAGGCAATGTAAACAAAGAAAGTAGGGGTTGATGGCAAGCCCATGAACCTCAAGGATGAGAATAAGGAAATTGGGTCGGGGAAGCCCAATCAAGTTAGTAAAAGCCCATGGGAATGCAGAGTTAGTGAGCGGGCTGAGGAAGTCCAAAGGAAGTAAATGGGCTGCAGGCCCAAGGGAAAACAAAAGGTACACTGGAGCCCATAAGTATGAACACTAGTGGCCATATTAAGCCACTGGGGGAAAGAATGGAATGGCAGGCCTGAAAAGAGGCCTAGTAGGAGCAAATTGCCACGGCAGAAAATGCAAAGTAATGTGGTAGGAAGCCAGGGTAATTAAGAAGTGGGCTGAAAGAAATAAGAAGTCCAGTACCAAGTAAAGCCTAGCCCCTAGAGGGAGCAATGAATTACACAAACGGCCCACGTAAAAGAACAAAGAGGCACGGCAGACTGTGAGAACAAAGCTCCAGATCGCGGCAAACGCATGAGCCGCAGACAGATTTTGAACATACATAACAGGAAAGCATGCGCAAGGCCCAGGCACCACTAGCTTCTACCCAGCCAATAAGGGACGTGGTGGGGCCATGGGTCAAAGGTAAGAGGTAAAGGGGGGTGTGGTTTGGAGGTGGGGAGAGGGGAAAAGATCTATTTTGCGGTTCTTGCCCAAGCCCTTTTGGGAGGTATGTCCTGCTGGGATGACAGACTGCCCAAAAGAGGCAAAGTTAGGGGGGAACCGTTGGGTGCATGTCGTGGAGAGAGCATTTACGCCATGGCAGGAGAGAGTGCCACGGCGGACTAACAAACAACACAAACCTGCCTTTGTCTGGTGAGGGTAAGTGGTACACAGATGAGCTCCTAGGTGGTTAGCAAGTACGCCTAGACATGACAAAGGCGGTTAAAAGGTAAAGTGGTAAAATCTGGTCACGGCAGACCCTATAAAAGGACCCTTGCCGTGCCCTGTACAGGGGATCGAAAAACAAAGGTATCATGAGGTAAAGGGAAAACAAAAGAAAAAAAAAGGAAAGAAGAAAAGATAAGAGAGAAAACAGAAAACAAAGAGAAAAAGTATAATGGGCATGCACCAGTAGGTCAGTTCCCTTCTCTCCCCCCAAAATTCCACTCTCTGGAAGGTGATTAAACAATAGTGATTCCTTTGGGCACTAATCATTTAGGTCCGATTCCCTCAAAGTCATTAATCCCCACGGCAGGATATTTTTCCTGGGAGATTAGTTTCGTTGAGAGGAAGCGTTCTTCCTCTTTGGTCTTTGCCACTACGGACTCAAACTTAACTTGATATTATTTTTTTGATTTATTCATATTGTCATTTAATCTTTCACTTCTTTTGTATAGCCATTGTCATTACTGTGATTATCATAAAAAAAAATAGAGATTACTTGGTTATTTTCCATCAAGAAAAGATCACTATATCCTGTTTTCTTTTGTTATTATATCTGTCTGCCGTGACTTATTAAAAAACAGTTTTGCCTGCCATAAGTACTCTCCTGGCAGAAGAGGCCAAGTTTGCGCACAAGCCGGCCCAAAGTGAGTTGCAGTTGGGCCGGTCTCAACTCTCCTACTCAGAATACCTGGGCCCATCATCGCAGGAGGTAGCCCAGCCCAAAGCATAACACAAAAAAGGCCCCTACAATTAGTAACTAGGGATTTGGATTATAGACATAGGGCTTCACAAGTATGCCATTACCTATCACTTGAACCCCCCTAAGAATTAGGATAATAGATGAGTGTACTGATCAATATAATCCACTAAAAAAAGGTTGTAAGGTGGAGTAAAACTAAAAAGTTGTGGAGGGTGGAATGAATAAAACTACTATGAACAAAACAACAAACAAATTTCATACGTATTTTTTATTTTTCACCACATTTGAGGTAATATATCGTGGTTACTGTAACATAAATTTTATTCGAGATTATCACTAATAATATTTTCTTTTTACACAAATTACAATCTATGACCTCATATAATTGTGAAATTTGTTATGTATCCAAACTTATTGAATGAACAAAGTAATTTCAATCGCTTTCTTAAACTCCATTTATTTTTAAGTACAATTTTTATGACGTTTTTTTTTATTGTATATATTTAAAATTATAAGGAACCAACCTTTCAAAAAATTATAAGGAACCAACAAAAGATGGGTTTTCATTAAAACTAGTGTAAATGAGATGGATCCAGTGAAAGTTGTTCAATACGGATCAGGCCTAAAAGCCAACTTTTACATCCTTAATAAGAATAAAAAGATTAGCCGATTAATTACCAATATAAATCACACTCTACCGGGTCAAAACCTCTCTCCGTACACTTTGCAGGCCCAAAAGCAAAGCCTATTACAATTTCTAAGGTTGCTGGGCATTGCTTAACAATGAAGCCTAGCCACTGTATGATTGGTTGTGAAAACGCGTACACAATGCCAAGTAGTTGTCTACACACTTTCACTGTTTCACGCTAGAAGTGGAAAAGGGCATTTTTATTACTACCCAAGTCTGTACAAGTTACAGTCACAGTCTTAAATAATTGTTGGATCTTCCTATCTATTAATGGATGCTACGATTTAGCAATTGATTGTGCAAAGAAAGCAACTTTACTTTACTCCCTTCTCAATTCTCACTCTCAAGAGTCTAGCTAGTAGTCTTTTTTTTTTTTGGGCATTCTTTGCTGAAAAGCCAAACTTGTTCTTTTAATTTAAAAAAAAAAAAATCTGACCACTAATTTTGTATAATTTAAAACACTAATTTTTTATATAATTTAAACATTTTATTCATTAATCTATATAATTTATCTATTATAGTAAAAAGTAATAAAAATATTTTTTTTATTAATTATTCTAATTTATATCTATATTGACACATAACTCCAGAATGGTACATCGGCTCACACCAGTACCAGAATATTATATGTAGGTAAAATTTCACATTAAATAATAATGAAAATAGTAAATGATAATTATAATATAATTTGATCCAAACTTGTAAGCTTAGTATTTTAAATTAAATGGTGTACTTTCTATTAAATTTCATGCTCAATTGGAATCTATTACTTCTTTAGTTTAATCAAACACTTTTTCCAGTCCCTCCCCCCAGTTTCTTACTCATTTGCTTTCTTTTCTTTTCTTTTTAAAAAAAAAAAAAAATTACAAATGAAGTCCCCCTCGTATATTAGCCAATAATACTTACTGTGTGCGCTAGGCTCTGTTAGTATTACCACTCCCTTTTTGACATTTTCTTTATCCTTTAATATATATATATATATATATATATATTTATATATTGGCAGTGTCTTTTAGGATTCAAAGTCAAGGAAGGAAGGAAGGAAGCCATAAACAAGAGTGTGCTCCATAATCAATTTAATCTGTTGTTACTAATGAACAGGTAGTTTCTGTGGGGGTAGGATCCCAAATTTGTATCTTGGGCCTTGGACCTTATCCAAAAAAAAAAGATGTGTACATGTCCGAAGAGGAGTAAAAAATATGGAGAGGCCCCAAAATTGAAAATCACGTAAGCGAAGAATGGAGAAATATAGTCCGAGAAGTTCCTCGTTCTCGGACACATCAAATATCGATCAAACCTGTACTTATGCAGTGCAGGCAACCTTCCAGAAAATTCCAACGATAAGGACGAACTTCAAGCACGTACAAGGGCGGTAGGAGCTCAAAAATATTTAAAAGAAAAGCTGCTATCACTGCATTAAATGCCCCGCAGCAGCTTTTCTGGCCGCATTTATGTGGAGAGCACCTCCGAACAATGCAATCTCAGCTACCACAATTCACAAAAAGTTAAAGAAGATGTCTGATGGGACATGTACTCAAGTGAAGGCTTAGATGATTAACAAGTGTATGATCAGGATGATTTAGAAAGGAATATATAATGTAAAAGACTTCCCATGAGGAAGTGGATCCGGAAAAACTCAAGAGAGAAAAATTGTAATATTCCAATCTACATTGATACTGATTTCTAGTGGTTTACTTTATAATCTATCTCCGCGGACAATAGTTCATTCAATTTTTGTGTGTCCTTCCTATGTGTTCATCTTTTAAATCCTTAATAGCCGTTTTTAAATTCACTAAAGGCCCAGTTCTTTCACTAATTCTCTACAAATTTATTGTATTGAGCTCCTTGGGCCTAACTTCCATGCTGCAAATTGTGATCCTACGGTTTCCATTCCACTTTCTTTTTCCTTTAACTAATCAAATGTCTTTTTTTAACCGAATCTTTAAAACAATAATGAACCCTATGCTTTGGTTTGATTTTGATTACCAAAGACGAATTTCTTAGTCTGTACTCTCTATGTTAATTAAATTAATTATAACATTGTACAACTATCAACTATATACCGATCCTAAATCCAATGTTAAGAAACTTTATTTTCTTTTTTCCCTCTCCTTTAGGTAGCATTCAAATTTTGAAAATGTTGCTTAATGGTTACTGTTATTGCGAGATTTACTGAACATTTTCTAATCTGTCGTTTTACAGGCCTTGATCAATATTTTACAAAAGCCTGTTGCCACAATTGTTTATTAGCCCCAGTTTCGTTGAAAGTTTGAGGTCTATGGTATTTGACAACTCAAACATTTGCTATTATATATTTTACCCACAAAGTTTAAAGCAACCAAGTTTGATCATTTAGTATAATTTGAGAAGTGAAACAACTAATGTTGGGCTATATAGGCCGCATAAGAAGTATCTCAACTGTTTTAGTTCTTTCACATGTAAATGTTTTTCAAGAAATGTTTCTAGTGATAAGAAGAATATGAATATTTTTATGGTGCATTCCAGATATTTACATTTTTCATTCAAGAGATTGGGTTTAATGATGCACTAATTGGTTGTGAATTGAGGTTTTTTTTTTTTTAATTTTTTTTTTTTAAATCATGTATAATCCAGGTAGAGATATGAATCTATTGACAAAAATTTATTATGATTTTGTTTATCTATGTTATGTACTTTTCTTACTTAGGGGTATGATGAGATTTATATGTTTGTGAGTGCACAAACCATCATTACATGATCATACAAACTCGATTATAATTTTCCTTTATAATGACAAAATTGCACATGTTAATATCAAAGTATGTTTTTAAAATAGTGTATTCTTTCGCCAAATACCTTGGAATTATATGACAAAAAAGTGTATGCATTTGTGGATTGTTTGTGCTACATCTCGTCACACCTCTAGGTTTTTCATTGATCGGAAAATAGTCAAAATACAGCAATCTAGAATTAGGATAAATGGAAAATATTGACCTTTATAAAAATTAGAAAAAAAAAAAAAATGGACGAGTCTCATGATACTATGACTGAATTAGTAGCTTACAAATGCATAATATTAATGAACAAACATATAAACCTCAAATTGAGATATATAAAAAATTATAGTACAAACCCATAACACTCATCACACTTTTAGTTACTTTTATAATTGAAAAATGTAATAATTCTAACTTGACGAAAATTATTACCTTAAAAAAAAAATTCCTTTTGTGATTTTTTTTAATAAAAAAAGAAAAAGAAAAAAGGAGAGGAGTTTTTGGGGGTGAATTTTTGATCTGAGAGATAAGGAACACTCGACGTCATCTACGAGAGTCCTCAGCCCGATACGCCGCTGCTGAGATTGGCGTGGAACAAGCAGGACTTGAGGTACATGGCGACGATTCTGATGGATAGCAACAAGGTTGTGATTTTGGATATCCGGTCGCCGACGATGCCGGTGGCGGAGCTGGAGAGACATAAGGGTAGTGTGAATGCGATTCCTGGGCTCTGATTTGGGAGCTTCCAACTGTGGCGGGACCCAATGGGATTGATCTAATGTCGGTGTACTCTGCCGGGTTGGAGATTAATCATCGGCAGTGGTCCGCGGCTGTGCCTGATTGGATTGCCATCGCGTTTTCGAACAAAATGCAGCTCTTGAAAGTTTGAGGTGCGGTGACCCTTTTGAATTTGGATTGTTTGAGATTGATTTATTTTTGGATAAACACTTGTGCTGCAACGTAATGCTTAGTTTGTGTGTTCTAGGTATGTGAGCTAGTTTTTTGAATGTGTATATTACCTCATGTGGGTTGAATTTGTTAAGTGAAAATTGTTTTGGGATTGTTGAGGAAAAATGAATTTTGGTGTTTTCTACTTCTTAAACTATGGACACTAACTATTTTGTGCTACTTCTGGTTGATTGAAATTTGAAGACTTGAAATTCTGAGACTTTGTGGTGTAGCTGTAATATGTTTTGGTCTAACCTCTAATTTCTTTGTAAAAGGGGGCAGCGACTTGTTTGATCCTGTTTTCTTTATGATGTGAAATTTGTTAATGAGTTCTGTTGCCTAGCAAACCCTTTTCATGCATGAAATGATTTACAACTATGAGAGCTGCGAGAAATTCTAAAACATAAATGTTCTTCTAGTGTTCAATGTTTTGTTGCTGGCAACATTTGCTTCTTGTTGTGTCATTTAGTGTTCAATTTTTTTTTATCTCACTTAATATGGTATAACAAAATGTTCTTTGGGTTCCTTGCCTTGTTGATTTCTTTTGGCACTTGGCCTTATTTTTGGGTCTCATAGTCTTAGCCTTGGCCTTATGACTCACCAAGACCACCAGACCTCAATTCTTTGCCGTGTTTGCCTTTTTGTCCATGCTACACTTGCCACTTTGACTTTGACCCTGTAAGGCCACAGCCCTGATGCATTTGGCCTTGGCTATTATAATTCAAAGTGACAATAAGGCTTTTGGTCAGTTATTTAATTGGTTAGTTACACAAGAACCCCTTGGGTCTTGAACCCACAAGCTTACCCTCTATCCCCTTATAGAGGGAGGAGGAACTGTCATTTGAGCTAGAGCTAATTGGTTTAATTTTCAAATTAATTCTCTTGATGATAGTGACAATACTAGCAGCTCTAAAGAAGAGTAGTTATGACTAATGCAGATGCAATGCTTAATCCGTGATATTTGTACTGGACTTTGATTTTGATGTATTAAGCAAAACTGCAAAGGATCAACATGCTTTGCCTGTTGAGTTTTTTTACTCTCCTTATCATGTAAAAAGATACATTCCTGTGTATAGTTGTTTGATGAGTTCTTAATTCATTCTAGATTTTTCATTATACATGAGGATTTCTGTGGAATTATTTTGGTATATTGCTGCAATTCAATCAATACCTTGTGGTCCTGGGAGTCATCAGCATTAGGGAGTTGGATTTGGGCTTTGGTTTCATTCCTCTAAGTGGAAAATGTCCCTCATAATTCATTTAACCTTACTGGACATGTATCACTAGTAAGTATTAACCTGCCAACATGAGAGGCTTTGTAGTACAAGCTGCGTTATGGCCTTTAATATTTCTTTGGCAGTACCTCTAAACTTAGAAAAGATTATTCATTCCCTCACTAAGAGAGATGGGATCCTTAATCAAGCTTTGTTATTATTTAATTAATATGCTATTTCCTTGCATTAACTATGGGATGCATATATCATTAAGGCCTTGTACTTCAATCTGCATTGTGGCCTATAATGGATCATTAGGTTACCGCTCTTTATTTAACTGCTTCTTTTCTCTCATCTATTCTAACATTTCTAAATATTAATATGTTCTGATGCCAATGTTATCTTCTTAGGTGTTTATCTGTAGAAGTCATGACCTTTAGTAAATCCTAGCATTCCTTAACATTTTTATGGTATATGTGCTTTAAATCCATTTGATAGTCCACACCATGTATCTGATATAACGTTGAAATGATTTTTCCATGGTCAAACATTCTTTTTTGTTTCTTGGTTCTTCTTCTTCTTCCTCTCTCTCTCTAATTATATAGTCATTTTCTTTTTCCTTTTTAAACACCCCCTCCTTTCTTTGTGTCATTATTTCTAAGTGAAAGGAAGTGATCCCTATTTAATGAACTTATTTGAACGAGGCTGTTGTTTCATTGAGCTTGTAAGGTACACTGGATGGCTGTAATACTGTAAAGAATAATAGGCACTCAAAGTTATACATGGGACTCATAAGTCTGATACCTTTACATGGATTTGTTTACAAGGCTATATGTAAAAAAGAAAAAGGAAATTGTTTACAAGGCTGGATTAAGTTGCACTGTGAAATATGAAATTTTCTTTTCAATTTTTACAGTTTCCTCTATCATGAGCTAACAATTTACAAGGCTGGCTTGGGATGCAGTCTAGAATATGAAATGCTTTTTCACAGATTCCTCTATGACATGTGCTGACACTTTCAATTTCAGAACATCTTTGTGTTCATGTCTGGTTGCCTAGCTCCTTCTATAGTTTTCTACTTCACTGATAGAATTGTGTCTTGATTAGCTTGCCTAATGGATGAGTTGCCCCAGAAGACCTAACTTTGGCCTTGCTTCTATTCTCTTTTAATAACCAAACAATAAAATTACCCTGTCATCCCATTATCTCATAAATCCCTACAAATTCCAGACCTTCTGTGGGTCAAATCTCAAATTTAAAATAATAATAATACTATTTTAATTTTTTAATTTTTTTTTATTTACCTAGTCAAATTATATTTATTATCATGGATGACACATAACACATTGATTGTGAGTCGTGATGTTATAAGTGTAAATAGTGGGTTTTGAACTCACCCTTCAGTCACTCTTATGGGAAGAGAGGAAGAGTCATTTGGGATAAGAGTTCTTGGGCTGGCCATTTAGTAATTTGCTTCTATTTGAAAGAATGTTTTTACATGTTAATATTCATACTTTAACAGTGTATTAATTATCCTAAATGCTCTCATTGCTCATTGGATTAGTTTGCTTCTTCCTGTTTTGCAGATTCCTTAATGGTGGCGAGGAAGGCTTGCAACCTAATGGCCTTGCCCTGGGCTTGATTTGTCCATACATTGCAGCTAGTGGACGGAAATATTTCTACTATTACTGGTGAGGGATCTCTTGATTCTCTTGTAATGTAAGGAATGCAGATCTCTTCTGTGTTTAGTACCTCATCAGTTAATTGGATAACATACTCTTAGTAGTAGGATGTAGGTGCAATTCATGTATTTTGGACCAATGATAGCTAACTGTTGGTGTTCACCATTCTCACTTTAGATTCTTGTTTATCCTGGTTGAACCTTATCAATTGCCATTCACTTCATTTACTAATGCTGTCTCTTGAGCTCTCAACTGTGGTCTGTAGAGAAAACGATCTAATTGGATTCCGCCTAACTCAATGGGAATCAGGGTAATAATATTTTTTTGGACAAAGTTATGTTTGGAGTCTTAGGTTTCAATCCTTAATAGAAATATGACATGTATGCCAAGAAATATGACATGTATGACATGGATTATAGACATAGGGCATCACAAGTATGCCATTTATGTTGGGCTATCTCTTGAACTTCTGAGAATTAAGGTAATAGTTGAGTGTATTGATCAATATCACAAGTAATACTAAAAAGTTGTGGTGGATGACTACTACTACGAACAAAAAAAACTTTACACTCAATATGAGATTTTTTCACATATGAGGTGACAAATTGTGATTATTGCAACATAACTTTTATATGAGATTATCACTAACATCATTTTCATTTTACATCAATTACAATGTCATCTCATACAACTGTGAAATTTGTATTGTGTCTAAACTACTGAATTAACAAAGCAATCTCAAACGCATTCTTAAACTCCATTTTTTTCAAGTACATTTTTTATTACAATTTTTTTTTTCTTTTTTCAAAGAACCAACAAAAGATGCCTTTTTCATATTATAACTAGTGTAAATCCAGTGAATGTTGTTCATGAAGGAAGAAGCTTGGACGTTCCTCTTCCTCTAATCCAAATCCTGGTAACAAAATTTTTAATCTCTAGCCAGTAGGTGGGCTTCCTTATTTCTCATTCCTGGTGTGACTAAATTTACCAACAACAAAAGGATTGGAGGAAAAAATTCAATACGGATCAGGCCTTTAAAAGCCAACTTTTACATACTTCAATAAAAATACAAGATTAGCCTTTATTACCTATTTAAGTGCCCGTTTGTTTCCACTTTCTCAGCCCAAAAAGCCTATTTTGAAAAAAAGCCAATGTTCAAAGCCCGTTTGGTTGAGACCAAAACGCAACTTTTTGGAAAAAGTTGTGTTTTGGATTTGTGAAGAGAACACGCAAATGGAAAAGGAGCTTAGAGGTCCATTTTGAGCAAAGTCCATGCGCGTTTTCATATATCTGTTGGACGATCTTGAGCAATTACCAAATTACCCTTCACATTTTACTGAAAATCTAACTTTACCCTTTGATCTTGGGCAAACCATCTTTCTCTTAAATGTTCTAAACTCAAGCATAATCAAAATACAAACTCAGAAACATAATCTTAAAATTAATCAAACCACAACAATAAAAGCAAAAAAATTCTTGCTCTCATAAAACTGATATAATTTAAACAACAAATCTAAAATCAAAACAACAACAACAGCAGATCAAGAACAGAAAAAAATAAATAAATAAATAAAATAGAACAACAATAAATGATCAAGGGAAAAAAAAAAAATAGAAGCCGATCTGACAAATCTAAAATCAGAAACAACAACTAATCAAGAACAAGGAAACCCATTAGAAGCCGATATGACCCCTAGTTGCATGCACTCCGCAGTGAGGAGGAGGAGCAGTGGTGGCGGTGTGGTGGAGCAAAGGCGATTTCTCCTTTCTCTCCATGCGTGTCTGTGTGTGTTTGAAGATAATTACACCAAAAGGCAAGCAAGATTATGGAATCAAGTATCACATTGAGAGCTAGAGAATTTATGGAATCAAGTAGGAAAAAAAAAAAAAAAAAAGACAATAGAGAATGAGAGAGCTAGAGAAATAAAGAGAAAGGAAGGCTCTGGAATCAAGTGGAAAGTAAAGAAAAAAAGAGAGGATGGATTCCAATGGGTATACGTGTGTGGTGGACAAAATGCAAGAGAAAAAGAAAAAAAAAACGTATGGATGAAAGAAAGGCAAAGAATTAGAAATCACAATTTAAAAATACTACCTCAATATTTTTACAATAAATTTTAAGTAATTAGCTAATATTGGTGAGTAAAAATATAATTTCAATGGTGGGTTCAAATTAGAACTAGTAACAACTTTTCATATAAGATTTTGTTATGATTCTTGTGAAAGTATTGCAAAAAATATTGTGAATGTAACATTTTTTGTTGAAAAATATAATTGTTGAGAATGAATAGAAAAAGAATAAATAAATATTAAAAAAGAATAAATTTGATTAAAAAATAAAGATTAAAAAGTGGGTAGGCAAAAGGTAAATATCACTGTTGATTGTCCAAACAGTACAAAAATTTGCCTAACCTGCTGGAGATGCTCTTATATATACATTATCATTTTCGGTAATTTACAACTCAAACAGCTACTTTTATAAGTTCTAGCCAAACACTCAGTTTTTTCAAAAAACATTTTTTAACAGATTTTACCAAACACTCAGCTTTTTGAAAAAACACTTTTTCATACTGTACTTTCTAAAAATTCCACTTTTTCAAAAAGCCCAACTTAAAAAAACTGAACCAAACTCACCCTAAATCACACTCTACAGGGTCCTGGTGGAGCATCCGGTAGTGGTAGTCGTATCTATCCACCTCTCACCTTATGTTTAAAGTTTACAAGCATAATAGAAGTGATATTTTTATTTTTAATATATATATATATATATATATATATATATTGTCGTCAAGTGGAAATGGGCATTTTCAATCCTACCCAAGCCATAGAACTTACCGTCACAACTTTAATTGTTGGTTCTTCCCGATCTATATAAATGAATGCTACGATTTATTAGCAATTGAGCAAAGAAAAACTACTTTACTTTACTCTCCTTTCTCACTCTCTAAACTCTGGAGTCCAGCAAATAAAAAAAGCTCTCCTCCCACTGAAGATTATGGAGAACAACAACGACAATGAATTTACTTGCTGTCATTGTCATCGGATGTTCTTTAACAGCCTGAATGATTTCTGCGACCATAACACCATCACACATGCATATTATCATGTCGAATGTAAACCTTTATCAAAATGTGTTCTCCCATAGCGCTGATCTAGAAACACGTAGACAACGTCACCAACCCCAACCCCAGCCCCCACCTCCACCAGCCCCACAACAAAAAACAAGAAGCAGCCCAACCACAGGGTATGTACTATGTGATCATTTTCTTATTTTGACGCGTTTCGTTTTTTGTTTGGTTAGGAAAATATTTACATAGTCCTGGAACAGTGTTCAAAGCTCTCACATAGGGGTTTGGCTCTACACGTGAGTACCCCCGTTAGGTCCACCCCTTGTGTGAGAGCCCGGACTGTTGCTCTAGAACTATTAAGTATGTAACCCTTTTGCATTATTCTTTTGTTTTCTCTTCCACTCACATGTAGAATAGGGTTGCACGGATACAACAAAATTGTGCTTCATTATAAGACACTGAGAATAGAAAGGGATCACTAGTAACAAGATATTAATCATTATTTACATTCCAACATAATGATATCATTTACATTGTAGCATAATTTTGATATAAAGATAGACCAAGGAATTATAAGATTATTTTTATTTTTCAAAACAAACACAAATTTCTCTCTTTGTTTTGTTATCTGCTACAAGAATCTCTCTCAATTGTGTCCTCTCTCTGGCTTTTGACACTTGTAACATCAATAAAAATCCAACTATGCATTCCAAACTAGTTTAGAAATTCCACCAATTTTAACCAAATGTAGATGTGAGACCAGTTGTTCTGGTCTGAAATAGTTATAGGATTTGAGCATAAACATGGTATATTGCAGTAAGAAGAAGAAGAAAAGGGAGGGGATGGGGTGGGGGAACAATTATGTAGAAAGGAAAATTTTTTGTACTATAATAACTTGCTTTTGCCAATTAGTGAAACTTGTTTCATGAGCAAGCAGGAATGCTTGCACAATAGACGCTGTCTCTACATCCAAGTCAAAGGACTTATTGAGTATACAACAGATAATATACTCCAAGATTGACATCAGTTTCTATATGTTTTCAGCAGATTCCTTTAGCAATATCAAGGAAGAATCACGAATTCTACATTGGCCTGATATGCTGATTTAATTTGAAGAAAGATATTAACAGTAAACTAGTTAGGCCATAAGCCCATAACAAACAACTAGACAAGTCCTAGAAATAATGGAAGAAGGTTACATCTTGTTGAAGCTTCCAACAGTGTTTGTTGACTTATTAATTGCAGGGAAATATTCAAGCTATGAAAATCTTCACTATTTAGCAGCCAGTCGAAGTAAAAGAAGGACATGAGCATCATCTTCTAGAGACATCAATTGTTATCACGTGTATATATGTGAAAACTTGAGTTAGTATGGTACTATAATTAAAAAAAAAAAATCACTCATCAATATTCAGTATAGATATGGTAGAGAAGGAAGTACTATGCAATCTCTAGTTTTCATGTTTCAAAAATTTATGACGAAAATTTCTCTTACTTTTGCCAGCACTACACAAAATGAATATGAAAATTAGTATAATACTTGAACAGTTACAAATGGGATGCCATAATAGGACAGAAACATCTACCTTAGCAAATCCTTAAATTTCATCATCATTATCATCATCATCATCACCAACTGCATATATATGTGAAAACTTGAGTTAGTATGATAATAATAATAATTTAAGTTTAATTTTAAGGAACTCAAAAAGTATAGGGCGATTGGAATTGCTTGAGCATGGTGAGCCAAAGGAAGAAAAAGAAAAATGACTTGACTTACCAGTGATGAAACCAGATGTCTAGTTAGAAAGAAAATAAGATAGAATAGGATTGGACATTAATGGGAAGGATGGTTGAGAAGGTCATTACCACTTAATTTATAGATGGATTTTCCCCCAAGTCTCTGAATTAAACATAGTGCATTTGTTTTATTGAACTCGTCCACATCTTGCTCATATAACAAAGTGACCCCACAACTGAACACATCAATGGTAAATGTAACCTTAATCTGACTGCATTTACCATTCCCAACAGTAGCAAACCACTCATCACGAGACAAATACAATAGGCAACAATCCTGTCTAAGATTTATGAAGGTAGTAAAAGGTTGCTTATCAAAAAAAAAGGCAGTAAAAAGTTCAAAGGCCCAATGATTATGAGGCATATCGCCAAGGGCTATCACACGAGCTCTAATAACATCACCCCAGTATACATGATTTGGTAGTGATGCAAAGATAGCAAATCCTATCCATTTACTCTTATACCAATTTGAAGGCAGCTCTATGCTTATTGAATTCCTCTCTGTTAGAGTCAAACATGAAGGAGAAATTATCTGAAATTCAGTTCTTGATCCATCCTCTTCCCTTTTGGAAGAAGTTCCATAAACGGTTTTACGACAGAGGAGTCCCTGTAGCTATACCCAAAACACAACTATTGTTAATTGTTATTATTTAACAAAGAGAGAGAGAGAGAGAGAGAGATTACCTGTAGGAGATGGAACAATATTTTAAATTCCACTGGAATGTATCTCTCATCAAGCTGATACCACTGGGAGAAAGGTTGTGACCAGCTACTCAGTTTGAGCTGTGCTAGTGGCCATTTTAGGGAATCACAATGCCTAGCATCTATAACTCTTACTGTTGATGGAAGCCTTGGCAAAGATTTTAATTTTGAGCAATAGTAAAGATCGAGTTTTTCAAGTGACCTCAAATTAAGTATGCTGCTAGGAAGACATTCGAGATCTTCGCAGTAACGTAGACTTAATAAAGTGAGGGCAGTCAAACACTCGATTGATGAGGGTGGTATTTTCTTAATAGCAGTCCTGCCCAATTTGAGTTCTGATAGGCTTTTCATAATTCCAGTAAATTTCGGAAACGAACTAATTCTTGAGCATTCTTCAAGATTAAGATCCGTAAGGGACTGCATTTCAGCAGACATGCTGGGAAGATCGGTAAGAGAAGTGCAAAATTCCAGATGTAAATACCTAAGCTTGGTGAGTTGTCCAATAGATGGGTGGATCTCAACCAATCCAACGCAACAAGGAAGGTCTAGTTTCTCAAGTATGGGAACACCTGAAAAGTCAGGTGTCCTAATAAGGTCAAAGGACAAACTAAGATCAATGAACTTTAACTTGGATGAAAGCTGTTACCAAAAGAGAAAAAAAAAAGAGTTTCCATTAAACGTAGAAATTAATTTAATAAGTAAAGAATTCTTTTAAATTAAAACAGCTTTATAAATGAAAGGAGGCTCAAATACACCGGACCGGGAGTGTATTTGTATTTGTAGTTACATTTAAAGAAAAGAGAAATAATAAATAATAGAAAGGATGTTAAAAGAACAAAATTACCATTACTCCTTTCCAAAGATATTCCAAACGGCTGTGTTGCAATTCAAGATGAACAAGCTTCATTGGTTGGGAAATGGAGGACAAACATTTTAAAGGATATGAGTCCCATGAAAGATATCTTAGCTTATTAGGAACATCAAGATGACTTCGGTCATTGGGAAAACAGAAGTAGGTCTGATCAATTTTCATCAATCTAAGATTAGACATCTTTGATAACATTTCAAGAAATTCTTCAAATTTGAAATCCTTTCTCTCGTATACAACGACTATGGCTTCAATTGCATTTGTTGCCTAAGATTTCAAAAGCAAAGGATTGGTGATTTGCACAATCAAAAGATATTATTATTTTCAAAATATAAGAAATCATCATTGACAATATATTAGCATGGTAAATGAATGTTTTATTCTTGATTTCGTTACATAAATACTTAGGTAACCACTTACCTATTGGAATTTTATTTTAAAGAACTAATTTATTGAACAAAATTATGTTACTATACCTACTCAATCCTATTCATTGAAATAAATTATAGATTTGTCATTTTTCTTACCATGTTGTCCTTCAATACATGAAGCAAGTCATCAGTAAGCCACAACCTACTTTGCTCTCCAAACTTTTCCTTTGATTCAAAACGAACAATTTTTTCACCCATTTCTTGTAGTAGATCATGCATCCCCAAATGTTCGTTCTCGTCCACAGATAGGAGACATTTTTCCATGAGAACACTTATACCAATTCTTGCATTAAAACCACAATTCTCTAATATATGGATTACTTCATTTTTGTTCCAATGTCTGAAGAAACATGCAATATCTAAGAATATCTTCTTCCACATTTCCTCTAGTACATCGTAACTTATTTTAAGTATATTAAATATTTCTCCTTTAGTTTTTTTAAAACTAGGCAATGCACTTTGCCATTCTTCTATTGTTCTTCCAACCAAAAAGGAACCCAAAGTAACAAGAGCTAATGGAAGGCCATTAGCATATTTCACAACTCTTTGGGAGAGTTTCTTATAACCTTTTTTGGGTTGCTCATTTTTGAAGGCTTTCAAACAAAAAAGTTTTAAAGCATCATCAGTATTTAATCTATTGGGTTCATATCTTGTACACACTCTATGTTGGATTAACACATGTTCATCTCTAGTTGTTATAATGATCCAACTCCCCAATCCAAACCAGTCATGCCCTCCAGCCAATTTTTGTAATTGGTCCAAATGGTCAACATCATCTATAACAAGTAGAACTTTTATACGACATAACCTTTTCTTGATTATGTCAACTCCATCATAAACATTCCTTACACATTTGTTGTCCTTCAAAATGTCTCGAAGAAGCTGTTGTTGTAATTTAGGTAAACCTTTTTTTTTTGAATCTTCCCTAACATTAGCAATAAAGCTAGAACCTTCAAAATGATTACGAAATTCATCATAAACAACTCTAGCAAGAGTTGTCTTTCCTAAACCCCCCATACCATAAATCCCTATCATGCGAATATCATTCTCAAGACTAAAATATGAAGGGATAAATTTTGCCAGAGTAGATTCCATTCCTATGAAGTTTTTAGTAATGCTTGAGGATTTAGAACTCAATTTCTCCATCATCTCTTTCACAACATGTTGGATAAATTCGGACTCATGCCTGTGAAGAAGATAGAAAATATTTACGTGATGGTCCAAACCAATTATAAAACTTCAGGAGAGAAAGAAAAATATTTGGCAAGGATATTCCTTGGGAGTAATCTTTTCATGAATTAGTTCGCTAATTTTCTTAGGTTAGCAATGATATAAGATCCACTAAATCCAAATTCTATTTCATCTAGATATACATTGATTGAGCAAAACATTAAGCATCTCATTTCATGCTTGATTGCTGAGAGAAACCTCATTGGAATATTTTAAGTTGAACATGCTAAATATGAATGTTTAAGACCCTTTAAGGTTACTTGAGTACAAAATATTAATAACAATGGCAATACTCAAATTTTCCAAATCAGACAATTGAGAATGCTTTGTATACCGGGTAAATGAGTGAAGAGAAGGTATTGGTTTCTATTAATAAAAAATTAAATTTAATGATTTATACCTTTGTGCGAACACAAACACGAGCTTTTACTTCTTTAGTCAAGGCCCAAAGGTATGTGATGTTCCTCTTTGAAGAGACAATATCATTCAAAAACACCGTAATATCAGTGATAAACTCCCCAAAGTTTGAGATTTTTTTTAACCTAAATAATGAATGAGCCAAAATTAAATCTTTATGAAAATAATTGGCTTTTCTACCCTGAATCCAAAATATAACTTGGCAAAAGGTAATTTTGGATGGTTGCATCATGTTGAGTTATAAAAGTGTTATAATTCTCCAAAATTTCACTTTGATTGACTTCAAGTATTAAGGGGCCAAATCTTGAAAAATTTATAAAAGTTTTCCTATGAAATGAATGCTCCATTTATATTGACATAAAATATGTATTAGAAAATTGACTTGTTGTCATGTATATGGTTGAAAAAAGCTGTCCACTTAAATAAGTGGAAGCAAAAGATCCAACCATAGGCCATCTTATCATGTTGAGTTATCACGTCACTTAATAATGGATTTTCATGGGCGGCTTTGACAAGAAGTATTTAGGTAAACTTATCTTACTTTCCGGTGAGACCAAGGCAAGTGAAAAACAATATAAACAATCAATGTCAACAGATTTATAATTCCCAAAACGTGATATATATTCTTGAATCAAGTAATTCCATTTTGATCTTTTCACAGAGCTTCCCTAAAAGCCCAAAAGCCGGTGTCTCAAACTCTTAACTGTTTATAAGTGATAATTTATATATATCAGCAGATTCAGTACCACTTCTATTGTTCCCAAAAATTTAACAGAATTTTAACTAGCATACCATGATGTAGTTCAATCCATGCATATTATGATATATTATCATAGCTAATTATATGCTTCATGGTATATGATTTTAAATTTATGGAAATTACCTATTTTGTAGATGCCATCCAGAGATATTAGCCACTTCTTTTAAAGCAGTTCTCCATGTTTCCACCTTCTTTATGTTATCCTCGCATTTTTGGTGATCAATAAAGGTTTGTTCAAAATTTCCTGTTTGTTTTCGTACATTAGATGGGTCCACATCATAAAAAATTGGAAAAACTTCCAGCCTCATTTCCTCCCTGCATTTGTTTATCTTGACAAGCTCATCCAAGCACCACTTAGAAGATGCATAGCTTTTTGAGAAAATGACAATAGCAATCTGTGATTCTTCTATTGCTTCAAAGAGCTTAGAAATAGACTTTCCTCTCTCGAGTTCTTCTTCATCCCTAAAAGTAATAATGCCCATTCGATTCAAAGCAGCATATAAATGGTCAGTAAAATTATTGCGGGTATCCTCACCCCTGAAACTTAGAAATACTTCATATTTGCATTGACGCGTTGAAGAAGAAGATGGTGATGGCGATGACTCTCTTTTACACTTCATTGAAGCTGTTGGAATTTTAGATAAAAGAAGTACAACAAATTAAAAATAAAGAAAAAATTTTAAAAAATTAAGACAAAAATAATTAAATTAGTGAATAAGAAAACGATGTGATGTGGGATTTTAATTTCAGGCAGGGAGTGAAAGGATAATAATAAAAAGAGATGATTGTGTGTTAAAACTTAAAAATGAGAACTTACCCATTTGTGAGAAGGAATTACAGTAGCAATGGGCTCCAAAACCTCCTGAAACTTAAAAATAACCCTCCTTTTTTTTTTTTTCTTTTTTTGCAAAGTAGGGACGACTGAAAATTATTTAACTAAAGCAAATGAGACAAATAATTGAATAGATTTAAAAAAAAAAAAATACTAGGGAATTTAAGCACTCTTATAAAAACTCCAATCTTAGAAAGCAAACTTTTGTTTGTTGCTTATTCATTCATTTCATATGTAGTAATAAAAAAACCAACTCGAGGTTCAATTCTCGAAACAAACAAAAGTTGAAACTCTTGCTTCACAGCAATTAGGAAGAAGAAAACAATTTGGTATGGATTTTTCATTTCAAGGAAAAAAAAAATGAAAGGAAAGAAATAAAAGGGATGAATATGTGTGAAAAGGGACAACTTACAGATTTGGAAATTGAAATTAGAGTAGACTAGTAGTGATTGATTGTAATGCTCGAAAGTTTCGTTTTGAACAGAGGAAGAGAAGATCTGAAGACGAGGAAGATGAAAAAATATATTCAGCTACTCACTACCGCTGTGCCACACGATGAGGGGAACAAATTAAAAGAGATGAAGACGAAGTTGACTTGAGAGACTGAAGAACTGAGAAGAAAAAAGCTGTGTTGAGTGTAAACTGTGAAGAAGTAATAAAGAAATATATGGGAAAGTGAGGAACAGAGGTGGTCACGTAGTTTTTATTTGCTGAAAAACCAAACTTGTCCTCTAAAAAGGGGAAGGGGGGGGGGGGGGGGGGGGGGGGGGGTTGGGGGGTGGGAATTCTGTTTATTGCTTGATAACACAAAAGTCGTTGATAACACCACTTTCTTACTACTTCACATTATTGCTTTTATTATTTTTATTTTTATTTTTATTTTATATAAGAGAGAATTTTTACTCTAACTTAATTTAAGTATATATGTATATGAAACTTTCTCCTGGAGACTTGAATTTCGACCCTTACCTCTCCACACTCCACAAACACTTATACTTGTGAAGTAACCATTGCACCAAGTATTATTATTATTATCGATGAAGGAGAGACTGTAATTTTGTGGTAAGCAACAATGAGAAAATGTCTTTTTAAATTTCCTTTTTTCAATCAGATGTGGTGAAGGCGTAACGTGTATGAGAGATTTTCATATCTATAAGGAAGTTTACTCCCTAGTCTCCTTATTCAAAGAATTGAAGAGGAAAAAATAAAATTAAAAACTTTTTATTTAGCTAAAATTTTATGGTAAAATATAAAAGGGTAAATTATAGTCAACATCTCTGAGGTTTGATATAAAGCTAAACTAGTTCAAAACATTTTAGAACTAACCGATTTGGTCCCTAACCCGTATGTTAAATGCAACAATTTTATTTCTAAGAGCATATGGTTTAGGGACCAAATTGATTATTTTTGAAATATTTTGAATCTATTTGGTATTAGCTTAAACCTTAGGGTGTAGACTGAAATTCACTCAAATATAAAATTATCATTAGATTTTGTGATATTATTAAAACTCTTAAAGAGTACAAAGGTCACATAAAGCCATTTGAATTTATTTGCTCTTGCTTTCATCTCCATCCTTTTTTCGTTTGTTTATTTATTTTTTATTTATCAACTTCCTTCTTCATTTCTAATTTTATTAATTTATTTATTTTTAAATAAAAATTAAATGTTATTTCTCTGTTATAGGTTATTCATACACTTTATATATATAATATGTTGAGTAGAAGTGTGTGGGTAAAATTTCACATTAAATGATAATGAAATAGTGAATGATCATAATAATATAATTTGATCCAAACTTGTAAACTTAGGTTTTTAGGTCAAAATGGGCATTTGTCCCTTTCGCGTAAAACAAATAGCAAAATGCTCTTGTTTTGAAACTATTTAGTCATATGCTCCCGTTTTAAACTTGATTTTCTAAAAATCGAGTTATAGGCAAAAAACTTTAAAAAAAAAAAAATTACATGGAACTCGATTTGCATGCAACATTTTGCAAGTAACTCGATTTTTATTAAATCGAGTTTTTCATTAAAATTCGATTTTTTAAAAATCGAGTTTCAAAACAGGGGCATTTTCCTAGATAATTTCTGAACAGAGTCATTTTGCTACTTATTTTGGGTAAAGGGGGCAACTATCCATTTTGGCCTAGGTTTTTAAATTAAATGGTGTACTTTCTATTATATTCCATGCCCAATTGGAATTTATTTTTCCTATTCGTGTGTGTTTTCTCAATTTTACATCTTTCAGTCAAGTCAACCACACTTTTACTTGTTGTAGGGGCTTTTTTTGTGTTTTGGGTTGGGCTGGGCTGCCTCTTCCGGTGATGGGCCCGAGTATTTTTGAGTAGGAGAGTTGAGACCAACCCAACTGTAACTTATTTTGGACCGGCTTGTGCGCAAACTAAGCCTTGTCTGTGAGGAATGTTCTTACGGCAAGCAGAGCTATTACAAATAGTTTACAGCAGGCAGATATAATAACAACAAAGAAAACAGTATACAGTGACCTTTTCTTAATGGAAAAACGACCGAGTGATCTCTATTTCTATGACAATCACAGTAATAACAATGGTAATGATAATAATAGCTTTTACAAAAAGGAGTAATTGATTAAGCGATAATAGAAGTTAACCGAAAATAAATATCAAGTTAAGTTTGGGTCCACAGTGGCAAAAAACCAAGGAGGAAGAACGCTTCCTCTCAATGAAACTAATTTCCCAGGAAAATATCCTGCCGTGGGGATTAATGATTTTGAGGGAATCGGACCTAAATGATTAGTGCCGAAGGAATTCCTATTGTTTAATCATCTCCCAAAGAGTGGGATTTTGAGGGGAAGAGAAGGGAACCGATCTACTGGTGCATGCCCATTACACTATTTCTCTTTGTTTCCTGTTTGCTCTCTTATCTTTTCTTCTTTCTTTTCTTTTTCTTTTGTTTTTCCTTTTACTTCCCGGTACCTCTGTTTTTTGATCCCCTCTACAGGGCACGACAAGGGTCCTTTTATAGGACCTGCAGTGACCGAATTTTACCACTTTACCCTTTAACCGCCTTTGTCTGGTCTAGGTGTACTTGCCGACCACCCAGGAGCTCGTCTGTGTACCACTTACCATCGCCAGACAAAGGCAAGTTTGTGTTGTTTGTTAGTCCGCCGTGGCACTTTCTCCTGTCATGGCGTAAATGCTCTCTCTCTCTCTCTTCATGGCATGCACCCAACGTTTCCCCCCTCAACCTTGCCTCTTTTGGGCGGTCTGTCATCCCAGCAGGACGTACCTCCCAAAAGGGCTTGGACAGGAACCGCAAAATAAATCTTTTCCCCTCTCCCCACTACCAAACCACACCCCCCTTACCTCTTACCTCTAACCCATGGCCCCACCACGTCCCATATTGGCTGGGTACAGGTTGGTGGTGTCTGGGCCTTGCGCGTGCTTTCCTGTTATGTACGTTCAAAATCTGCTTGTGGCTCATGCGTTTGCCCGATCTGGAGCTTTGTTTGCACAGTCTGCCGCGCTTCTTTATTCTTTTACGTGGGCCGTTTGTATAATTCACTGTTTCTTTTTGAGGCTGGGCTTCTTTTAATACTGGGTTTTACATTTCTCTTAGTCCATTTCTTGGTTGCCCTCATGTCTTGCCACATTACTTGGTATTTCCTGCCGTGGCGATTTGCTGCTGCTGGGCCTCTTTTCAAGCCTGCCGTTTCATTCCTTCCCCTAGTGGCTTAATATGGCCACTGGTGTTCTTACTTATGGGCTCCAATGTCCCTTTCTTTTTCCCTTGGGCCTGCGACCCATTTACTCCCTTTGGACTTCCTCGGCCCATTTACTAACTCTGCATTCCCATGGGATTTTACTAACTTGATTGGGCTTCCCCAACCCAATCTCCTTATTCTCATCCTTGGGGTTCATGGGCTTGCCATCAACCCCTACTTTCTTTGTTTACATTGCCTTGGGCCTGTCACGGCCCATTCTTACTTTTTCATACCATATACTGCCCATGGGTGCCATTTCTCTCTTTCCGGGCCCTTTGGGCCCATTTGCTTTCTCAAGACCCATTTGTTCATGTTATGCGCCTATGATCCATTATTCCTGTCACTTGGGCTTAATAGTTTTATTTTATACTTGCCACTTCTATTTGCTGCCTGCTTTGCTGAGTTGGACCTATTTTACAAAAATGACCCTCAACACTTGTTTAGTTTAGTCATGCACTTTTTCCACCCCCAAGCCCCAACTTTCTGTAGGCCACAATGCAGATTGAAGTACAAGGCCTTAATGATATATGCATCCCATAATTAATGTATGGAAATAGTATATTAATTAAATAATAACAAAGCTCGAATAAGGATCCATCTCTCTTAGTGAGGGAATGAATAATCTTTTCTAAGTTTAGGGGTCCTGCCAAAGAAATATTAAAGGTCGTAACGCAGCTTGTACTACAAAGCCTCTGATGTTGGCAGGTTAATACCTTTTTTTTTTTCTGAGTTAATGTTGGCAGGTTAATACTTAATAGTGATACATGTCCAGTAGGGTTAAAAAATCTTTAGATACGATAAACTGTGTAAAAATAGTTACTGACACCGTAAAAAAAACAAATTGAGTTAAATCTAAAAATTGCCAATACAGTCTTCACCTAGACTATATTACACCAAAAAAAAAGAAAAAGAAAAAAAAAAGAAGCATGTTCAATGTTTTAATTATTTGAGAATCATCTCTCTTCCTTAAGCTACTCATTTAATCCCAAAAAAAAAAAAAATTAAAAACTTGTGATTTGTATAAATAAACAGTGACTAGGGTCATTTTGGTTTAGTGATTTGTGTTACTTATTTGTGCTAGTTGCTCTCATAATGGAAGACAAGTGACTAGGGTCATGTCACACAAATAAACAGTGACTAGGGTCATGTGACATATTTTTATATTGACGGTGAATTTAAAATTTTAATTAATGAATTATATATTTTTATTATATTATTTATATTTGTAAAATTTAAAAAAAAATTAAAAATCAATTGCTACGTCATTAAACAAATATTAAAATTTTAAGTTTTTGTGATTTAAAATTATGTATAAAAAAAAGTTTATTGATTGAAAAGTAAATAATTTCTAATTTGAACCAAATTTAGTATGTATGTTAATAATATAAAAAACATAAAATTCAACAGTTAGATTTTTTAAATTTACACTTAAAAAAAGAAAATATACAAAAAATTTAAAGAATTTTTGTTTGAGAGAAAGTTTGTTAGTATCAAATGGCCTTCTACATTACTTTTTTTAAAAAAAGTTTTTCTTTTTTAGCGTGGCACAAAAGTCATTGACCAAAGTATTACACTACATTCTTAGTCCTTCACTTTATTGCTTTTTTTTATTTATTATTTTTTAAATCAATAAAAGAGGGATAGTACATAGACAGCATTTTTGTGGTATCCAGCTATGAGCTTATGTCTGTTTAAATTTCCTTTTTTCAATCAGTCATGGTGGGAGCATAGCGCGTACGAGAGATTTCCATGTCTATTATTTACAAGGAAGTTTCCTCCCTAGTTTCATTGAAGTAGAAAAAATAAAAATAAAAACTTTTAATTTAAATAAACTTTTACGTCCTTCTTAATAAGAATAAAAGATTAGCCAATTACTGATCTAAATCACACTCTACAGGGTCCTGATGGAGCATCCGGCAGTGGTAGAATGGTAGTCCTATCTATCCAGCTATCTCTGTACACAGTTGGCATTGCTTAGCAATAAAACCATATTTGACTGGTCCTGCTACAATGCCGCAGTTGTCTACACACTTTCACTGTTTCACACAATATGTGTACATATATACAGAAGTGATATTTTAATTTTTAGGTTCAATTAATGTGTGCTTTTTGGACGCATATTAATTATCTATTTTTAAAAATATTTTATGAATTATTGGGTATTTTTAAAAGTTTTTTAAAATAGATTGTTAGTGTGTATCCTAAATAAAATCCTTAATCTTTAATATATATATATATATATATATATATATATTTGTCCTTAAGTGAAAATGGGCATTTTTAATCCCACCCAAGCCATAGTACTCACCGTCACAGCCTTAATTGTTGGTTCTTCTTCCTATCTATAAATGGATGCTATGATTTGGCAATTGAGCAAGCAAAAACACCTTTACTCTTCTCTCCTCCTAGCCTCCCACTCTCTAGAGACCAGCAAAGAAAAAAAAAAAAAAAAAGCTCTCCTCCCACTGAAGATTATGGAGAACAACAACGACAATGAATTTACTTGCTGTCATTGTCACCGGATGTTCTTTAACAGCTTGAATGATTTCCGTGACCATAACACTGCTGCACATGCATATTATTATGTCGAATGTAACCTTTGTCAAATGTGTTCTTCAATAGCACTGATCTACAAACACACAGACAACAACGTCACCAACCCCCACCTCCACCTCCAGCCCCACAACAACAACAAGAGCGGCCCATCCACAGGGTATGCGATCATTTTCTTATTTTTGATGTGTTTCTTTTTTCTGTTTCGGTTAGAAAAATACCTATATATCCCTGGAGTAGTACTTTAGGCTCTAACATAAGGGGTGACCCCCACACGAGTCTCCCATGAGACTCACCCCTTATGTGAGAGTAGCGGTGGCTCAACAAATTTAGATGCCTAAGCCAATATATCTAAATGTGATATTTTTGTTATTACTTAAATAATATTTGACTAGTGTTTAATATCATAATATTCAACGCTTTGATGGCAGATGGTTGGTGTGTGTAGCTGTGTGCCATTGCCCTCTCTCTTCTCTTTTCTTTTTAAATCAACTTTTCACCTTTTCACACTTCTTTTTTGAGTTATAGAGATTTTTTTTTTTTTTTTGGGGGGGTAAGTTGAGTTATAGA
This sequence comes from Quercus ilex subsp. ballota, assembly GCA_032727855.1. Lineage (NCBI taxonomy): Eukaryota > Viridiplantae > Streptophyta > Magnoliopsida > Fagales > Fagaceae > Quercus > Quercus ilex. Next base: position 5,990,539 of record CM064916.1, read on the forward strand.
CATTTGATATGTACGTCTTAGTAAAATTAATTGGTTATAATGCTTGCCAGCAATATATTGTTGAGCCAGTTATGCCATATATGTTGGGCTAGACATAGATTAGCATTTTTAAAGACTATCAAAAAAATAATTAAAAAAATTAAGCTCAATTCTAACAGCTCAAGCTCTGCAACCCAACAAATCCTTAATCAATTGTTTCAGCTAACAGAAATTAAAAGCATAAATTTAAGAATTAATAGACACGTGGCATAGTTTTATTGTTCCATAGTGTGGTGCAGATAAAATGGTCAAAAAGATTTTGATTGAAGGCGAAAAAGGTAAGCCCCTTGCAATTTCTAAGGTGCTGGGGGATTGAATGATTGTGAAGACGCGTAAAAGAAAAAGATAACCACACTTGTCTACACACTTTCACCAGCAATTGTTGTTCTTTTTCCCATTTATAACAAAATATGAAGAGTTTGAACAGAAACTTTGTTAGGCTGTTTTTTCCATTACTTTAAAAAAAAAAAGTTTTTTAGTCATTGATTACATAATTTTTTTTCTCCTTCACTTTATTGCTTTTTTATTTTTATAATTATTTTTTAAATTGATAAAGAAGGGACCGTACAAAGACACAATATTTGCGTGGGAATAAGCTATAATATCTAAGAAGCTTTGTTTAAATTTCCTTAAATTTAATCAAATGTGATGGGGGCGTACTGCGTGTGAGAGATTTCCATATCTACAAGTAAGTTTCCAAAGAATTGGAAGAAAAAATATAAATAAAAACTTTTTCCCCATTTATAATAAAATTTGAAGAGTTTGAAAAGAAACTCTGTTAGTCGACTTTTTTCATTACTATTTTTTAAAAAGTTTTTTAGTGTGGCACAAAAGTCATTTGCTTACATCATTTTTTTACTCCCTCACTTTATAGTTTTTTTTTTTTTAATTATTTTTTAAATTGATAAAGAAGGGACAGTATAGAGATACAGTATTTTCATGGTAACAAGCTATGATGTCTATGAAGCTCTGTTTAAATTTCCTTGAATTAAATCAGATGTGGTGGGGGCGTCTGCATGTGAGAGATTTTCGTACCTATAAGGAAGTTTTCTCCCTAGTCTCCTTGTTTAGAGAATTGAAAGAAAAAAATATAAATAAAAACTTTTTATATAGCTAAAATTTTATGGTTAAATATAAAATGGTAAATTACAATTAGCATTTCTGAGGTTTGAAATGAAGCTAAACAAGTTCAAAACATTTCAGAACTAACCGATTTGGTCTCTAAACCATATGCTAAATACAACAATTTCATTTCTAAGAGCATATAGTTTATGGACCAAATTGGTTATTTTTGAAATTGTTTTTTTTTTTAGACCCATTAAAACACAACTGGATTAACCTAATTAACAAGCCAAGTTATTACTTAGTCCAAATTTTAGATCTAGGTTAACACAATCATATATCATATCAATGTAAAGTACGGAATATAAAGAATACAAAGATATGATCACTTAGGAAAACCAAACTAGTAAAAAATCTGGGAAAGATTTAACCTAACTATCCTCAAGGTAAAACTGAATCCACTATGAAAGAATTGAAGTTTTACAATAGCAACTTAGACCACTAACATCCTATTGCTACCTCATGTAGAAAACTTACTGACACAATCACGTGCAAACTCCGAGACCACGGACTCCTTCTTTCTTGAATTCTCCAACAAGTACAAGCACTCCCGCTTGTATATCTTTAAGCTCTTTTATGCAGCAACTGAATTATCATCAAGCTCTTAATGAAATCTCCTTTTTGATAATCATAAACATGTGTGAAGGCAACCACCTTTCAGATCTCATAAGAGATTCACACACATAGCAAATAGAGCAACCTCTAAAACGTGGCTAGAGTTTCCTTTTTATACCTAGGGCAAAACATAAAACCCTACACATCATATGGGCTTAAGGCTAAGTTGGAAATTCTGTAGAAAAAAAATTCTACCCGACTTTCGATCGGTCGAGTCTAATTATCAATCGATCGAGCCAGACCGAATTGCACAATGAATTCTACAGCAGCTCGATTCCAACTTTACATAAAACACATACTTTGAGCAAGCCTAAAACAAGACTAAAAACCTATTTTGATCATGGTTTGCCAACAATACAAATTAGAGTTCTAATACATTAGTTCCTAAGTACTTAGAACCTAACAGAAATATTTTGGACTTACTTGGTATTAGCTCAAATCTCAGGATGCTGACTGTAATTTACTCAAATATAAAATTATAATTAAATTTTGTGATACTATTAAAACTCTGAAAGAACACAAAGGTCACATAAAGCCATTTGAATTATTTGCTCTTTGTTTCATCTCCATCCCTTTTTTGTTTGTTTATTTATTTTTTATTTATCTACTTCTTTCTTCATTTCTAATTTATTAATTAATTTATTTTTAAATAAAAATTAATTGTTATTTCTCTATTATAGGTTATTCATACACTTTTATATATACATATATATATATATATATATATATATATATATAATATGTTGAGTAGATACATTTGGGTAAAATTTCACATTAATTGATAATGAAAATAGTAAATGATCATTATAATATAATTTTATCCAAACTTGTAAACTTAGGTTTTTAAATTAAATGATGTACTTTCTATTATATTGCTCAATTGGAATCTATTATTTCTCCTATTAAATATGTTCCCTAATGATCTAAATCTAGCAGCACACAACCAACAATATCACCCACCCCAGCCTCAACCTCAACCTCCACAACAACAACAAGCAGGCTAACCACCGGCCTAGGTATATGTGATGATTTTCTTATTTGTGATGTGTTTTCTTTCTTGTTTGTGTTTTGCTTTTGTTCTCTTCCACTCTCAACTTGACTCTCTGTCTTTCTTTCTTATTCACTTACTTTACTTTACTTTTTTTTTTTTTTTTTTTTTGGGTTGAGTTATAGACATTATTTGACTATGTAAAGTATGTATGAGTCTTAACAAAAAAATTTGGTTATAATAATGCTTGCCGGCAATATATTGTTGAGCTAGTTATGCCAATATATAGAGCTAGATAGGGATTTGCATTTATATAGACTATAGACTATCAAAAAATAATAATTAAGGTGAGTTTTAACATTTTATTGTTGTTACTTAATTTTAAAATTTAAAATAAACATATATTATGTTGAAAAATACATAAAATTTGCTTAAAAATAAATATTATTAATTAATTATTGCATTTTCAACTTGTTCGTGCTCTAATTTTTCAAGAAATGCTGTATCTATGTACTCGTAACTGGCCTGAACCAACACTTGTGAGATGCATACTTACTTATTTTTAAAACACATTTGCTTTATATTTCTTATGGGTGATATTTTTGTGTGTGATTTTGCAGGTTGAGTAGATGTTGCAGTTTAAAGAAGGTTAAGGCCGTGTTACCTTTTTTGATATGTAAATAAAGAAAGCATTGGCTCAAGTGAAGCTTTTCTGGCTAAATGGAAATTCTCTTGAATTAATTAAGAAAAATGTTTATTGTTGTTTGTGATTTTTGAAGTTGTGTTTGTGGTGTTTGAACTTATGTTGTTGGTAATATTTGAACGTGGGTGTTTATTGTTATCACTTTATTTGATTAATGTAGTTAGTTTCAATGGTACCCGGGTTCCGTAGTGACTTGTTGCTCGGGGGTTCAATCCCCCGCACTTACCCAGGCAAAAAAAAAAAAAAAAGTTATATTGTTATGTAACTATCTTCTTATAATGAAAATGTGTTTCTATGAACATAGTTGATTTCTTAACATGTTGATGGGAGGATTTTATTATTAAAATATGGTTCCACCCATAAAATAATTGTTGATTGATACAACGTCTCACACCAAAAATAATTATTTCAAAGTTAAATAGCTAAAATAATAGGTATTAGCATACCGATCCATTAACATCAATGTATTTAGTTTTAGAATGCGATTTTAATAAGAAATCCAAAAGATTTTAATTTTGGAAAAATGAAAAATTGGAGCCAAACTCACATATATCATTCTCATTGAATAAGCTATATTCAAATGGAATAAACCCCTTACAAAAGCCATGCCCGAGGGTCCCATGCGTGCAATGCAAAATGAGATTCCAATGAAGCATTTCACATGTTTTCTTTGAATTCCAGAACCAAAGCAAAGACTAAAATGAAGCAATTGGCCTGGACCATGATTACTATTTGTAAGAAACAAACAGTTTTCTTTGAATTCAAATTTATTTTTGGGTCTCATGGTGTTAGCCTTGGCCTTATATATGACACCAAGGCCATCAGACCTCAAGTCTTTGCCGTATATGTTTGCCTTTTTGTCCCTGCTAAACATCCTAAACTTACCACTTTGACTTCGACCATGCATGTGAGGCCACAGCCTTGATGCATTTGGCCTTGGTTTAGTTGTACTATAATTTAAATTGATAATAGGGCTTTTGGTCAGTTTTTTTATTGCTTAGTTACACAAGCACCCTTTTGTCTTGAAACCAAAACAGGGCGGAACTAGAATTTTATGAATGGGGTCAAAATAATAACAAATATAAAATTGAACCAATTTAATAGTGTCAGATAAGAAATATGAAGAGTTTGGGGGCTTAACCATATTTCTTTTGAAAGTTTTAGGTAAATTTATAGGGTAAAAATCTAAAATTTGAAAAGTTTTGGGGGCCATGGCCCCTCCACCCTTCTTACTTCTTGGTGGGTCCGCCCCCGCCGGCAACCTTATCCTCCATCCTCTTATCAAGGGAGGTGATGAAAGTGTGATTGAACTAGAGCTAATTGGTTTTGTTTTCAAATTAATTCTCTTGATAATAGTGACAATACCAGCTGCGGTAAGAAGGGTAGCGATGATTAACACTTAATCTGTAATATTTGAACTGGACTTCGATTTTGATGTATTATGAAAAACTGCTAAGGATCAACATACTTGGCCTGCTGTTGAGCTCTTTTACTTGTGTCTTTTTGTTAACACTTAATCCTTAGTATTTATACCTGAGAACCTGTGAGTCGTTGTTTGGCTTTTAGTTTTTGACATATTGCTGTCCCGAACAATTTTTTTTTTATAGTATATGTTCTTTAAATCCATTTGATAGTTCACACCATGTATCTGATATAACATTGAAATGATCCTTCAACAGTTAAGAGAGGTAGGAACCTTTCCACTGTGTCAATACAAAATGCAAATCCGTCCCATTAAGGGTTGTTATGTAACCAAACAAAATACACAATAATAATATGCTAGCCCACAACATATGAAATGCCAATAAAGATGTCTTAGAAGCATGTTTGAACTTTTAAGCAGCTCTTAGCTTTTGTTTGAACTCATAAGCCATCTTTCCAAGCAGCAATGTTCTGGGTAAGACGCCAACTTTATGTGCTGATTTGATTAGTCGAATGGGCTAAATCCAAGAGTCGTGAGTTGGGCATCGGTTAACCCATTTTGAGCAAAGCTCACAAGCTAATTAACAAGGGCCTTCTCCACAATTTAAGCTTGATCTTGTTGGTATTTGGAGTTTATGGGCCTTCGGCTTATTTTAATTTTGTAGCCCAAAAAATGCCCTTAACAGTTAACAAAGAGGAACCCAACCAATATTGAGCTCATAAGCAGGGCCAGCCCAAGCGTTTCGAAAACCTAAGGCGAAATTTTCAAATGGAGCCTTTATATTATTATTTAAATAATATATAACTAGCATTTTATATAATAATTTTTTTAAATACATTCTTTTTACTCTTTAATATGATTTTTTTTTGTTAAGAAAATGCTAAAGTTATAACAAATTTTATTACAAACTGGTGTTGTAATGAACGTGATCAATGACCTGAGGCTTACAAAAATACTAGAAATATTATAAAATTTACAACATAAGAATTACAAAGATATATCACAAATCACAAATATTCATTCAAAAATGCATTCAATAGTTTGTTGAAATCTACCTATCATATTCATTGTCACATCAAATTATAAAAGTTATGGAGACCACCACGCACCCTTGGTGCAGTGATCACTCCACAAGTATAAGTTATTGTGGATTGTGGAGGGCAATGGCTAGATTTAAGTATCTAAAAGAAAGTTTCGCATACATATACACTTAGATTAGGTTAGAGTATAATTTTTATCTTGTATAAAAATAATTAAATAAATAAAAGTTATGTAGTAAAATTTATAGTATTTTTAACAATTTCTTTTTTGAATTACTTGTGATTAGTAACATGTCTATTTGTAAGACCTATTTATTTAAATTTGTCTTATCACTATCTCTAGCAATACTTAATTCTTTGAGCCTTTTTAATAGTGAAAAAAAAAATGTAAACTAAATTGTTTTAATATCTCACAAAAATATTTTTATATTTTAAAAAAATATATATTTATATATAAAAATAAATAAATAAATAAAAAATTTGCCCCCCAATTTGGGGCCTTCTCTAGTAAGGGGGGCCTAGGCAATGGCCTAATTGGCCTAAGCCTAGGGCCGGCCCTGCTCATAAGTATTAGCATTAGGGGTACAAAAACTCTCAGTTGCTATTTTAGCAACTAAGACACTAAAATAGAGCATCATCGAGGTATGGGTATGTAAATTTTTTTATCATCTGTAAACAGTAAGGTTGTATGTATACAACTATTCATGGGTTGTAAAAATAAAAACTAATATTTTAATGGAGTGAAAGAGGAAGAGAGGAAAAGAGGGCAGAGAGAGATGGGAGAGAAGAGAGAAAATTGATTTGTTTATATTATTTGTTGGTATAGTTTATATTATTTTAATGAGTTGTATATAAAAATAAAAATTGACAGTAAACTAAAAAATAAGATGATAAAATAGATAAAGTAGGTTTTGAAAATATATGATAGACATTTTTTTGCATTTTCGGATGCCAATGCTCAGTAAATTGTTTGTCACTTTGTTGACTGACGTCTTTCATTGATGACAGGTCTAATTCTCTCTGTAGCCATTTCTTGACCCATTCTTCGGGTTCACTTCTCCAATTAGTAAGGTCATAGTGACATCTTTTACTTTTTGTTTGGATTTAGCTACAAAGTTGTTTGATAAAAATAAAAATAAAATCCTCTCAGAGCCTCTGAAAAATTCCCAACTATTTAATGGAATCAATTCACTTGGTTTCCACAACAATTCACTTGGGTGAATTTTTATGTCTCTGAATCTTGCCACGGATTTACTACTACTATATTTATTTTTAATGAAAATGATTGGTCTTTGGTTGCTTCATATGATGAATTTCGTGAAGAATATTGTGGGCCCAAAAATAGTTAGGCAACCCCGGCCCACTTCGAACCAGGCCCAAGGCCCATGCCGAGGACTTGTCCAAGGTCCGAGGACTGAAGTGTAACGCCCAGCTGCCCACGAAACAGTGCCGAGGATGATAACGTCCTCGGAATTCCGAGATCCGGAAACGGACAAGCAGCACGCCATCAAAGGGAACCTCCCCGAGCATCCAAGGAGCAAACAGCAAGTACCAAATACCGGACACAGAAGCATGGTGGAGGAGCAAGTTCCAGATGAACTGTCACCTCCACATTAAATGCCCTCAACTAACGTCCTGGCCGCATTAATGAGGAAGGGACGCCTCAACAGTGCCACCTTGGTTGCTGCCACCCACAGAGAGAGTGGGAAGGTGGCTGATGGGACAGGCACTCGAGTGATGGCCTAATCCCTCTACAAGTGTAGGGTTAGGATCGATTGGGAGAGGGGTATATAGTGTAAGGAACCCCTCCTAAAACGAGGAAGGAAGGGAGATGATAAAGGGAGTACTGTAGCAATCCATATTCTCTGAGAGAACTCTGTAGTCAGTCTTAAAAAAGAAATTATAAGAACTCCAAGTCCCGGAGAGCACGCCCGAGGAGCATTATTACTCATCCCAATTCACGTTCAGGCTATCCAATCCACATGCAATCATGCATGGTCGTTGCACTTCTCACTAACGCCTAGTTCTTGAGTCCATTCTCTATAAATTCATTGCGGGAAAACTGGGCTTGGGTCCACTCCCTCAAACCCGGTCCCTACAATTGGCGCCGTCTGTGGGGAGAACTTGTGCGTTAGTAAGGACAACAGTCAAGCATGGTAGGATTGGGCCCTCACCAAAGAACTCCCAATCGACCTGAACCGGCGAAACCACGGCATCAGGGTGACTATGGCGACCCCGGGGGTGGTCAGAACGACAATGGACGATTTCGAGAAGGAAGCGTGCATACTTCAACAGCGAGCGAAAACCAAGCCCAGAAGCGCGACAAGGGCCAGGCCACGCAATCGGAAAAGGCCCATAGCCACGCTTCCCAGGGGAAGGATGATAAGGCGGCCATGCAGCGTGAGATAGATGGTCTGAAGAGGAAGTTGCGCCGTGCCCAGCCCTGACTTGCCCTCTGACGACGAGAGTGATGACGAATACAGGCAAAGGTCAATAACGCCCCCCAGCGAGACTTTCTCCCACGAGGACGAGCGCTAACAGAGGCGTAGGCGCGCCAGCCCAACCCCTAGGGGCGTAGGAGGTGACGCCATGAGCAAGGCGCTGGATCAGCTCTCCAGGTCGCCCTTCACGCGTCGTATAGAGGAAGCAGAGCTTCCTCGGCAGTTCCAGCAGCCAACCTTCATTGCTTATAACGCAAAACGGATCCTGTAGAGCATGTGAGCCAGTTCAACCAGAGGATGACTGTCCACTGCAAGAACGAGGCGCTGATGTGCAAAGTCTTCCCATCCAGCTTGGGACATGTGGCGATGAGGTGGTTCAACGGTCTGAGAACGAATTCCATAGACTCGTACAGACAGCTGACCCAGGCTTTTGGTTCCTGCTTTGTCACGAACAGCAAGCCTCCTCTGCCCATGAGCGCACTCCTGTCCCTATCCATGCGTGACGGGGAGACCCTCAAGGCCTACTCGGACAAGTACTGGGAGATCTACAATAAGCTGGACGGCAAGTATGACGCCGTCGCCATCAGTACATTCCAGAATGGGCTACCAATGGGGCACAGCCTGAGGAAGTCCTTGACCGGAAAGCCCGCCACTAGCGTGCGGCAACTGATGAATCGGATTGATAAATACAAGCGGGTGGAGGAAGATATGCTGCAAGGCAAGGGGAAGGATAAGGTCATCCCTCAAGAGATGAGGAACTTCAGGTCGGACCGGTATAATAACGCCCGCCCGAGGAGGGATTTCAGAGGAGAATCTGGAGCAACCAATGCTCAAACCGTCAACGTCGTGTTCCGAGAACCCGTGCATAGGGTGCTGGAAAGGATAAAGGACGAGCCGTATTTCAGGTGGCCGAATAAGATGGCTGGGGAACCTGAGAGGCGCAATCAGAACCGTTACTTCCAATACCACCAGGACCACGGGCATACCACGGAGGACTGCAGGAACCTCCGGAACTACCTGGACCAGCTAGTCCGGGAAGGAAAGCTGAAGCACCTGCTGCTCAACCCCGACAATCGTCAGGGCCAAATGTATCAAGAGCCCCGGAGGGACACCGCCATGGGGCAACCCGCTGGCACAATCAACGTAATCCTGGTGGCACCGGGGAGAACGGGCACGCGCCCTTCGCGAGTGTTATCTGTGGCCCAATCGCAAGCCGAGGAGTCCCAGGCAGGGCCGAAAAGGGCTAGGAGGAGTTCCTGCCCTCCTTTGAGCTTCTCAGAGGAGGACAAGATCGGGACCACCCAGCCCATGACGATGCTCTGGTGGTCACCCTTAGAATTGGGGGCTACGACGTGAAGAGAGTAATGGTAGATGGTGGCAGCGCAGCAGAGGTTATGTACCCGGACCTCTATATGGGGCTAGGGTTAAGACCGGAGGACTTGACGCCATATGACTCTCCCCTAATGAGTTTCGACGGGAAGCTCGTTATCCCGAGAGGCATGATCTGGCTGCCCATACAGACCGACCCAGAAGTGGTAGAGGTGAACTTCATAATGGTGGACACATACTCCCCCTACACGGCCATCGTAGGAAGACCCTGGCTCCACATTTTAGGGGGCATAGCCTCCTCCTTACACTAGAAGGTGAAATTCCCATCAGGGGACCAAGTTCTACAAATCCGTGGTTGCCAGCCCACAGCGAGGCAATGCACGGTGGCTGCCATATCATGTCGGCTTGATGCACAGCCCTCGGCCATTACCGAAGAGGGTTTATAGCAATCAAAGACCATGGTAGCGCACCCTAATGTAGCTGCCGAAGGAGCCAAGTGTGAGGACTTGGAGAAAGTGGTAATCGGTGACGATCCAGAGAAGTTCTTTCAGGTCAGGGCTCGGCTGCCTCCCACCGAACAAAAGGATCTGGTCGAGTTCCTTCGAAGCAATATTGACGTATTTGCATGGGACCCCTGCGACGCACCAGGGATTAACCCGTCCTTCATCTGCCACCATCTCAACGTTAGTCCATCCATAGTGCCCAAGAAACAACCGCCCCGACGCCCATCGAGGGAGCACGCTGACGCCATAAGGGAAGAGGTGAATAAACTCAAGCGCGCCGGGGTTATCAAGGAGGTTTTCTATCCCGAGTGGCTAGTCAATACTGTGGTGGTCAGGAAGAAGAGCGGAAAGTGAAGGGTCTGTGTGGACTTCACCGACCTAAATAGGGCATGTCCAAAAGATCCGTTCCCCATGCCTCGGATCGACCAGCTGGTGGATGCGACCACGGGCCATCCTCGGATGAGCTTCCTAGACGCCTTTCAAGGCTATCATCAAATACCACTGGCCCTGAGAGACCAGGAGAAGACCGCCTTTGTGACACCCGTCGGGAATTACCACTACAAAGTAATGTCTTTCGGTCTGAAGAACGCAGGATCCACCTATCAAAGGATGATGACGAGGATGTTCGAGCCAATGCTGGGCAAGAACGTCGAAGTCTACGTTGACGATATGGTGGTGAAGAGTAAAGCGGTATCCGAACATCTGGGGGACCTCGGCCGCACATTTGACGTCTTGAGGAAGCACCAGCTGCGCCTAAATGCCTCAAAATGCTCGTTTGGGGTGGGTTCAGGCAAGTTCCTTAGGTACATGATCACCCATAGGGGAATCGAAGTTGATCCTGACCAAATCAAGGCTATTCATGAGTTGAAGCCCCCACAAAACCCCAAAGAGGTCCAAAAGCTTATTGGGATGATCGCGGCTTTGAACCGATTCATTTCCTGATTGGCTGACAGGTGCAGGCTCTTCTATCTCCTGATCAACAAGTGGAAAGGATTTGAATGGTCCGAGGACTGTGTTATAGCTTTCCAGCAACTCAAGGAGTACCTATCCCGGCCGCTTATCATGTCCAATCCTGATGCCGATGAGGTCTTGTACGCATACCTTGCTGTGGCGCCCCATGCGGTGAGCCTAATACTGATACGGGATGACAATGGCATTCAAAAGCCAGTTTATTATGTCAGCAAGTCGCTACATGAAGCGGAGGTCAAGTACCTGCCCCTGGAGAAGGCCATACTGGCTGTGGTCCACGCCACGAGAAAGCTCCCTCACTACTTCCAAGCTCACACGGTGGTCGTCCTAACTAAACTGCCCCTGAAGTCTGTACTTCGGACCGCCGATTACACCGGGAGAATCGCAAAGTGGAACACAATCCTTGGGGCCTTTAATATCAAGTATATGCCCCGGACTTCCATAAAAGGACAGGTCCTGGCGGATTTGACGGCCGAATTCGCCGAACCCACTATAGAAGTAGCCCCCGGGTGAAAAATCAGTTGGGGCAGTCTCCATCCCGGGGTCACCATACTGGAAAGTATATGTTGATGGCGCGGCAAACCAGAGGGGGTCCGGAGTGGGGCTAGTATTAGTATCCCCTGAGGATCATGTCATCGAGAAGTCCCTGAGGCTCGGATTCTCGGCCACAAACAACGAGGCCGAGTATGAGGCGTTGCTACAAAGGATGGTCATGGTACGGAAGATGGGTGGAAGATCGATAGAGGCGTTCTCAGACTCGAGATTGGTGGTAGGACAGGTAAACGGAGAAATGGAAGCCAGAGATCCGAGAATGCAAGAATACCTGAGCCAGGTCCAGCGCTCGCAGTCGGAGTTCGACCTCTTTAGCCTGTCTCATATTCCCCGGAGTGGGAACAACCATGCCGACTCATTAGCCACACTCGCAACATCCTTGGCAAAGGGTCTGCCCCGGATCATACTTGTGGAGCACTTAGAAAGAGCGAACGAAATGGCAAAGGGGTCGATCATCGTCCATCAGATTGAAGTGGGTCCCAGTTGGATGGATCCCATAGTGAAATTCCTCAAAGACAATATCCTGCCCGAAGATAAGACAGAAGCTGAGAAAGTACGAAGAAAAGCTCATCGGTTCTGGCTATCCGAGGATCTCCGACTATACAGGCGATCCTACTCTGGGCCATACCTGCTGTGCGTCCACCCCGAGGCAGTAGAGTTACTGCTTGAAGAGCTGCACGAAGGAATCTGTGGGAGTCATACATGAGGGAGATCCCTGTCACACCGAGCCGTCATGCAAGGATATTGGTGGCCGGGAATGCAACAGGAGGCCTTGGAATATGTCAAGAGGTGTGACCAGTGCCAGAGATTTGCCCCGAACATTCACCAGCCAGGAGGGGTCCTCAATCCCTTGTCCAGTCCCTGGCCGTTCGCCCAATGAGGCTTGGACATTGTAGGTCCCTTCCCGAAAGCGCCAGGGAATAAGAGGTATCTACTGGTGGCCACGGACTACTTCACGAAATGGGTCGAGGCTGAGCCCCTGGCCAACATTAGGGACACGGACGCCAAGAAATTCCTTTGGAGAAACATAGTTACGCGATTTGGGGTCCCTCACACCCTCATCTCGGATAATGGGCTCCAATTCGACAGCAAGGCCTTCAGGAGGTACTACTGTGAACTTGGGATCACTAACAGATATTCGACGCTCGCCTACCCTCAGGGAAACGGGCAGGCAGAAGCCGTCAACAAGGTTATCGTCAACGGGCTTAAGAAGAGGCTGGACGACTCCAAGGGAAGATGGGTTGAAGAGTTGCCCCACGTCCTATGGACGTACCAGACTACCCCTCGGCGGTCAACAGGGGAAACACCTTTTGCCATGACTTATGGCGCCGAGGCGGTGATCCCCCTGGAAACGAATTTTCGGACGCTACGAACGAGCTCTTTCACTCCCGGCAGCAATGATGAATTGCTGGGAAGGAGCCTGGACTTGGTGGACGAACGAAGGGAACGAGCAATGATCCAGCTGGCCTATTACCAGCAAAAGCTCAAGTAAGGGTATGACACCAATGTGAAACTCAGGCCGCTGGCACCGGGGGACCTGGTGCTGAGAAAAGTCGTCGGGGCTGCCAAGAATCCATCCTGGGGAAAGCTAGGACCAAACTGGGAAGGCCCCTACCGAATTACCTCAGTAGCAGGAGTAGGCGCATACTATTTAGAAGATCTAGATGAAAAACCTATACCTCGCCCCTGAAATGTAAATAACCTAAAAATGTATTATTATTAATGAAGCAGTCTTTTTGAATTCCGATTCTTAACCTGTTTCAACTTGGGATCACATGTCCGGACGGCAGGCCTAAGTGTTAGACAGAACTAAGGCACTGCATGGTCCTCAGACTCAGGCCTGTGGAGAAACTAACTACTTCAAAAGGCCTAAGTGTTAGACAGAACCAAGGCGCTGCATGGTCCTCGGACTCAAGCCTGTGGGGAAACTAACTACTTCAAAAGGCCTAAGTGTTAGACAGAACCAAGGCACTGCATGGTCCTCGGACTCAAGCCTGTGGGGAAACTAACTACTTCAAAAGGCCTAAGTGTTAGACAGAACCAAGGCATTGCATGGTCCTCGGACTCAGGCCTGTGGGGAAACTAACTACTTCAAAAGGCCTAAGTGTTAGACAGAACCAAGGCACTGCATGGTCCTCGGACTCAGGCCTGTGGGGAAACTAACTACTTCAAAACGCCTAAGTGTTAGACAGAACCAAGGCACTGCATGGTCCTCGGACTCAGGCCTGTGGGGAAACTAACTACTTCAAAAGGCCTAAGTGTTAGACAGAACCAATGCACTGCATGGTTCTCGGACTCAGGCCTGTGGGGAAACTAACTACTTCAAAAGGCCTAAGTGTTAGACAGAACCAAGGCACTGCATGGTCCTCGGACTCAGGCCTGTGGGGAAACTAACTACTTCAAAAGGCCTAAGTGTTAGACAGAACCAAGGCACTGCATGGTCCTCGGACTCAGGCCTGTGGGGAAACTAACTACTTCAAAAGGCCTAAGTGTTAGACAGAACCAAGGCACTGCATGGTCCTCGGACTCAGGCCTGTGGGGAAACTAACTACTTCAAAAGGCCTAAGTGTTAGACAGAACCAAGGCACTGCATGGTCCTCGGACTCAGGCCTGTGGGGAAACTAACTACTTCAAAAGGCCTAAGTGTTAGACAGAACCAAGGCACTGCATGGTCCTCGGACTCAGGCCTGTGGGGAAACTAACTACTTCAAAAGGCCTAAGTGTTAGACAGAACCAAGGCACTGCATGGTCCTCGGACTCGGGCCTGTGGGGAAACTAACTACTTCAAAAGGCCTAAGTGTTAGGCAGAACCAAGGCACTGCATGGTCCTCGGACTCGGGCCTGTGGGGAAACTAACTACTTCAAAAGGCCTAAGTGTTAGACAGAACCAAGGCACTGCATGGTCCTCGGACTCAAGCCTGTGGAGAAACTAACTACTTCAAAAGGCCTAAGTGTTAGACAGAACCAAAGCACTGCATGGTCCTCGGACTCAGGCCTGTGGGGAAACTAACTACTTCAAAAAGCCTAAGTGTTAGACAGAACCAAGGCACTGCATGGTCCTCGGACTCAGGCCTGTGGGGAAACTAACTATTCAAAAGGCCTAAGTGTTAGACAGAACCAAGGCACTGCATGGTCCTCGGACTCAGGCCTGTGGGGAAACTAACTACTTCAAAAAGCCTAAGTGTTAGACAGAACCAAGGCACTGGATGGTCCTCGGACTCAGGCCTATGGGGAAACTAACTACTTCAAAAAGCCTAAGTGTTAGACAGAACCAAGGCACTGCATGGTTCTCGAACTCAGGCCTATGGGGAAACTAACCACTTCAAAAGTTCTAAATGTTAGACAGAACCAAGGCACTGCACAGTCCTCGGACTCAGGCCTATGGGGAAACTAACTACTTCAAAGGGATCCTAAGTATCTACTCGAAAAAAAAGTTTTTACCTGGCCCTTAGGAAACGAAGGGTCCACTCAAGCGCACATGCCCTCGTTATAATAATTGATGCCACGATTGGCCAAGACGCAATTGAAGTTAAAATCATCCAAGTAAAGAAAAAGCAGATAGCATGCAAATAAGCAAACAACCACAACAAACAGGAAAAGAAACAAAACTCGCATTTCATTAAGTCCAAAAAGAATTACATGATAGGCATCACATTACAAATAAAAAGAAAAGAAGAAAAAGATGCAAAAAGTAAAGTGAAGCAGGCAGAGGCACCGAGGAGCCTACTCCTTCCACTTAATTGCCTGCTCCTGTGGGTGGCTGGACCAAGGCAGCCTCAGGGTCCTCTGAGCCCTGACTGAGTGGGATGGCCTGTAGAGGTGTGACAGGAATAGCAACCCCCTCGGCAGAAGAAACCTGGGCATCAGGGGATGGCCTTGCAACTTCCTGAGACGCGTCCTCGTTAGAGCCGTCACTCACTTCAACGACCAAGGGAGGATTATTCCCCTGTACTGGCTCACCAGTGGCTCCAGCACCCGAAGCCCCCCCACCTGGAGTAGCAGCAGTTTCCATAGCAGCCTCCTCGGCCTCAGGGCCATCTGGGCCTTCTAGGGCGACCTCGCGGATGGCGGAGGGGTAGTACACGCTCTCATTCTTCCACAGGACAGAAGAGGCCTCCACACAAGCTTGCCTAAGGGCTTCCATCCAAGTTTCAGAACAGAAGTGCCTACATACCCCAGGGACTTGGGATTTGTAGGCAGCTGCTGTCTAGGTTGCCCCGGCAGCATAGGCAGCCTCCTCAGCTTCTTCCTTGGTGGCCCAGGCCTCTTCCCTACCCTGCTTTGCCTCGAACGTGGCCTTCACAGCTTCATCCCTAGCGAATTCAGCCACTTTCCTGGCCTCCTCGGCAGCAACCTCCTTCTTCGTCAGATCTGCAATCAGCTCCTTTGCGATCTTCAGCTGCTCCTCTGCCTCACCCAGACGCTTCGTCTAGGTCTTAGCCTGCCTCTGTGCACCCTCAAGGCCTGCTACTGCGCTGTCCCGAGCCTGGGTTACGGCCTTCAACTCCTCCCTGGCCTTGGCAAGGTCCTCCTCGGAGTTCTTGAAAGTCCGAGTGGCCTCCAAACGCTTTTCCCGCTCTTCTTCCATGGCCTTTCCGTGGTCATGGGCCGCCTCCTCTAACCTGAAGGTGGCCTAGACAGCCTGCCAAACAAAACGGGTACATAATAGTAAGCCGAGCTAAAAAAAAGGGGGGGAAAGGAAGGCAGAAAAAAAAATAAACGAGAAAAGACACAAGTATTGAGGGCCTTACCATCCCCAAGTATCGCTTGAGGCTGAGGAAGACCTCCCTGCTCCTCATGGTCCCCAGCTGCTCCATGTCCGCGGGAAGTAGCAGACATCTCTCCACCGCGTCAGCCACTTACGCGCCTTCGCCCTCTCTAAAATCCCCGAGGGAGGAGTCATCCCTTAGAGGTGCCCCACGGAGCATTGGGGCAGGCAGCCATGCCTGGACCTCGGGCGGGATATCCACCTACTTATCCTGAGACCTGAAGCCTATCCTCAGCTGCTTTGAGGGCCGCCGAGAGTCGTCCCCCTCCCGAGTGGGCCCAGATTTGTCTTTGATGGGCCTCTTGCCCTTGTCCTTCTTCTGCTTAGGATCGGCAGGCTCGTGCTTGGAAGGCGGATTCGTCTGAGGCGGAGGAGGAGGAAGCTTAGATTGAGTCGAGGCCGACCTAGTCTGAGCAGGACGATTCTTTGGAGAAGGGGGTGGAAGCCTCGGCTTGGACTTCCCCGGTTGCTCTTCGATTAGCTCGAGTAGACTGGGCTGGTTCTTCTTCTTGTAGCCCATCGCTAGCCGAGAAGATGTCCCTGACGCTGAGAGGTCTGCTTCGGTCAGACGAGGATCACCCAAGTCTCCAGAAGGGTCCTCGGACTGATGAATTTGCTCAAAAACGTCAAAATCGTCCTCTCCAGGGCTAAGATCTGCAGCTTCCCCTTTCCTCTCTAAGTTCTCTTCCGTGGCCTCTGAGAATGGGTGGGATGAAGAGGGGGCTGCTACTGTGACGCCTTCTGAAATAGAGGGACCCTCGGGAAACTCGAACCCGTCCTCGGTCACTGCTATTTTCTGCAGCCGAGGATCCTTTGCTCTGATCACGTGCTTTGGGGCCGCGAATGACTTTTGGAGCGGCGTGTACCCCAAGATCTTGTAAGCGGCTCTGACTTGGTGATCTGCTTCGTTTTCAAAAGCCGCCGACCTGAGCACTTTCTGCAAGTCTTCCCTGTTGATCAAGTTGTAGTGGCGCGCGAAGGAGTGCGGATCTGCAAAAAGAAAACACATTGACGATTAGTAACCAAACGGTACAAAAAGAAATGACGCATGAAACAAGTTAGAATCTTTGAACCCCCTCCTACTCCTACTACCCAACCTGGTGTCACCTCTGTCGTCGGGCAATGGATGCCATCGTGCCACGCTCCGGACACGATGAGAAAATCCTCATTCATCCCCTTGTTGGACTCAGGGAGGCACTGGATAAGCCGGACCCTGTCATCCCTCGTCCTCATATAGTAGGACTTGTTCTTCAGGTGTTGAAGATTGTAGCAGTAGTTCACATCATGATGGGTCAACCTTAACCCTATCTTCTCGTTCAGAGCATCCACGCTACCCAGAATTCTGAACATGTTGGAGGCGCACTGGGTGGGGGTTAACCGGAAGAATGTAAGATAACCCCTCGTCACCGGCCTCATGGGGATCCTCATCCCCCCTTTAAGGAAGGCGATGATGGGAATCACCACCTCGCCCTCCTGCCTTCGGAGGTGCCACTCCCCCTCCTCACAATACCTCAAGCCCACGTTGGCCGGTATCTTATAATCGGCGATGAATTTCTCCATCGCCTCTTCAGTGAAGACGTACTTCTTAAGTCGACCCATCCCAAATGACGCCTAAGAGAGCTAAAGAAAGAGCTGATAAAAGAGAAGGAAGAGCAGAGAGAAGAAAAGCTCAGAGAGGGATAGAGCGACTTATAGAAATGAGGAAAAGCTCCTCGGACAGGCTTTTTATGCTGGAGATGTTGGCGAAAATTTGGCTGGACTCTGAATGAAGACGCAAGAGCTCTTAATTGTGAATGGAAAAAGGAGAAAGCGGTTCGAATGGGTATTTATACCCTGGATGGAAGAGCCGCGCGAGTTTTCCCGCCCATAAATGCTAGGCGCATCCCGACCGTTAGATTGTCATCTGCTCGTTGAACGTGGGGAGCACAAAGCCGCTCGAATTTAATGCAGGACACGTTACGCGCACCGAAGCGCCAGTAACGCACCGTGGGCAGATGAAAAGGCTCCAACGCTGACGAAGGATAAGACTCGATTGGACGCGGAGTAGGTTCGAGGATATCAAAATCCTCCTTTCCGCCCGAGGATGCGGACAACAAGATTTTGAGGGGCTATTGTGGGGCCAGAAATAGTCAGGCAACCCCGGCCCACTTCGAACCAGACCCAAGGCCCATGCCGAGGACTCGTCCAAAGTCCGAGGACTGAAGTGTAATGCCCAGCTACCCACGAAACAGTGCCGAGGATGATAACGTCCTCGGAATTTCGAGATCCGGAAACGGACAAGCTGCACGCCATCAAAGGGAATCTCTCCGAGCATCCAAGGAGCAAACAGCAAGTACCAAATACCGGACACAGAAGCATGGTGGAGGAGCAAGTCCCAGATGAACTGTCACCTCCACATTAAATGCCCTAAACTAACGTCCTGGCCGCATTAATGAGGAGGGGACGCCTCAACAGTGCCACCTTGGTTGCTGCCACCCACAGAGAGAGTGGGAAGGTGGCTGATGGGACAGGCACTCGAGTGATGGCCTAATCCCTCTACAAGTGTAGAGTTAGGATCGATTGGGAGAGGGGTATATAGTGTAAGGAACCCCTCCTAAAACGAGGAAGGAAGGGAGATGATAAAGGGAGTACTGTAGCAATCCATATTCTCTGAGAGAACTCTATAGTCAGTCTTAAAAAAGAAATTATAAGAACTCCAAGTCCTGGAGAGCACGCCCGAGGAGCATTATTACTCATCCCAATTCACGTTCAGGCTATCCAATCCACATGCAATCATGCATGGTCGTTGCACTTCTCACTAACGCCTAGTTCTTTAGTCCATTCTCTATAAATTTATTGCGGGGAAACTGGGCTTGGGTCCACTCCCTCAAACCCGGTCCCTACAAATATAATTGTGGAGAAATGGTGGAATCTACTTACTGGTTTTATTAGAGAAAGTTTATAGATACAAAAAATTTCATACCTGATTAATGCAACCGTTTATTAGAAGTAGTAACTAGTAAGTAAAAAGATAACATCAGTAAAAGTTCAGATAAGAATTAGTAAAAATTTGTCAACTCAATTGTTGTGAAAAATGTTACAGAAATTTTTTTTTTTTTTTAAAGGTAAGTAGCATTGCTTTTTCTATTTATCATGCTTTACATAAATTGGATTTCCAAGGTGAGGTCTGTTTTGAAGTCATTAATCATAATTGGTGTGTTGCGCAAATGCAGACAACATATGGCACTCATTGCAGGAGCCATGACTATGAGTTTTTGATCGTTTTACACAGATTTGTTGATTTTATTTTAATTGGAAAATGATTTAAAATTTATCACGTCTATTAATTCAAACGATGATTATTCTTAATTATAGGCAAGATTCTAACTTAGATCTTGATTAACAAAATAAATAAATAAATAATTACCAATTAAATTAATTGAAACCTAACAGATTTGTTGATGTTTAAGACTTTAAATCAATTGTTTGAGTTGGAATGTAAAATAAAATGTTTTTTTTTTTTAATATTCTTTGCATCTTGGGTCCCGCTTTGGATCATGGACAACATTATTTCTTAATTAGGTTGACTAGGGGTGTGCATGGATCGGATTGGGTCGGGTTGAGGGGATTTTTTGACCCAACCCACCATGGTGGGTCAAAAAAAATTCAACCCAACCAAACCCAACCCACATGGGTCGGGTTGAACCTATGAGTTTGACAATTTTTTTATTATTATTATTAAATTGAGTAGAAAAAAAATATAAATATTAATATATTAAAAAAACCTAAAGATTAGTATCAATATAACTCCTTAAAGGCAAACAACACTAATGACTAAACAACAATAGTAATTTATTAGGGTTTGTGTGAACTAATTGGCTTTGATATAGGATAGGAAGAACTAGTTATTTAAAAAAATTATTAATTATAATATATATATATATATATATATATATATATAAAATTAGTATTAGTAGGAGGAACTGAGGAAGTGCTGCTCTACAATTGGTTTTTTTTTTAAAAATTATTAAATATATAATATATATTTAAATATATATATATATATATATATGTGGGGCCTAATAATCTGGCAACCCCGGCCCATCTTATATCCGGCCCAAGGCCTATGCTGAGGATCAAGAAACGTCCGAGGAGGAACGCAGATAGCCCAAGCTGCCAGGAAACATCGCCGAGGACGATGTTGTCCTCGGCAAGCCGAGACCGTTGAAGGGGCAAGTAACGAGCCACCAGAAGCGGCCTTCCCGAGCATCTAAAGAGAAAGAGCAAGTACAACGTGTCAGCCATGGAAGCATGGTGGAGGAGCAAGTCCAGGATGAACTGTCACCTCCACATTAAATGCCCACAACTAACGTCCTGGCCTCATTAATGAGAAAATGACCCCTGAACAGTGCTGCCTTAGTTGTTGCAACCCACAGGAAGAATGGGAAGGCGGCTGATGGGACAAGCACTCAAGTAGCAGCCTGGTTGATCAACAAATGTAGGGCTAAGATCAATTGAGAGGGGGGATATATAATGTAAGAAATCCCTCTAGAAATGGGACGAGAAATCTGAACTATAGAATACAGTATCAACCTGTATTCTCCCAAAAAACCCTTATAACCAATCTCTAAAGAAATAATAAGAACGGTAAGCTCCCAAGAGAAAGGCCGAGGAGCACTATTGTGCATCTTAACTCACGTTCTGGCTATTAAATCCACATGCAACCATGCATGGCCGTTGCATCCCTCATTAGGGCCTAGTTCTTGAACTCGCTCTCTATAAATTCATTGTACTGGACTAGCTGGGCTTGAGTCCACTCTCTCAACAGTAGAAGTGCTTAAACCCGGTCCCTACAATATATATATATATATATATATAAGTGCCCTACAACTGATTTAAAAAAAAATATTAAATATATAATATATTTTAAATATATGGGTGGATCGGGTCGGGTTTGGCGGGTTTGTAATTTTATGACCCAAACCCAACCCGACCCGCTATAAAAAAAAATTTTGTAACCTAACCCAACCCACCAAGCCTTAAAAACCGACCCAACCCGGCGAGTCGGGTTGGGTCGGATCTGGTTTGGCAGGTCAGTGGGTTTTCTGCACACCCCTAAGGTTAATAGTTGGATAAGTAGAACCATACATGTGCAACTTTGGGTGTTTTGACATGTTTAATATTCATATTTTGCTTATTTTACCAAAATTTTCTTTAAACAATTTTTTTTTCAAATTAATTTAGTAGGAAGTTCCTTCAACCTTTTGTATGACAATTTAAAAGACTATTCACATATTATTTTAGTTGCATAATTTACTGAGTTATTTAGGGTCCGTTTGGGAACAACTCATTTAGCTGAAACTGAAAACTTTTTGCTGACAGTGTAGAAAAAAAATAATTAAAAATTAGTTGAATAGTACAATGAGACTCATGAATAGTATAAAAATAAAAATAAGCTAAAAACCAAATAAGCTCATCCCAAATTCATCCTTAGATGATTTAATGAATCGGTACTACACATAAAAGATTCTTTGATCAAATTTGGAGGAAAACTTTAAGAAGTATTTGTTTATTTATGTTTTAAGAAGAAACTTTAAGAAGGAAATTGATCCACTAGAGAATAAAGTTGGAGTACACGAATAACAAAAGACCCTCTAAGGCTAGTCTATCCAATGTACTTGAGCCCTCCAAGCTCCTGCTATCAACGAACTTCTCGGAGTCATGTCTTCTCTAGCTTTCCAGATCCCGCAATACACCCGATTGCATCCATCAAGCCTCACCGGCTTCTTTTGGAAAATTCTAAAAGCTTCATAAGCTCCAAAACACTCTGTACACTCTGAATAGGTGTGGGTTGTGTTTGGGTACAAATCACCTCTTAAGTTATGACAATGGAAGAGGAAATGAGAAAAGGTTACAATGATTTCTCACTAAGGATGAGTAGCTTTCTCTCTAAAAGATGGGTGTGCTGTGTTGTAGAAAACTCATCTAGAGTTTTTCTCTCTGAATAGCCTTTCATACTTTTGTGGGTAATGAGGGTATATATAATATAAGTAAAGGTTAAGAAAGTCACACTTATAATCCTCCAAGCAGAAAGTTTCCCGGGTACCTCGCGGGTTGGCCCTTTTCGTGAGACAGTCGCGAAATTGACAACCTGGCACGACTTTTCAGTTTTTAGTCATGTGCTTCTCACATGCACTTTTCGCGAGAACCCTTCTTGCGAGCTACTTGCTAGCCAATCGTGAAACTACACTGATTCTTTATTTCATGCTCGATTCTTCACCAACTTAATACTAAACCCAATACAATAAAATCCCACAAAATACAAGGAAATAATTTAATGCACCTACAACACTTTTTGTCATGGTATAAAGCCAATATAAAATATAGTTGTAAATCGCAACTTTACACACTAGATAGAATAGGATTTGGCTTAATTAGAAGAACTTTGACAATTTAGTATTGATGATTGTAAATAAAGGAGACAATATTGTACACATTGATAGTACAATGTAAAAATATAATTATCCTAATTCGAAATTACAACTACTCTCATGCTATTATTATTATTATTATTATCAAACAAAATTTAGAGAAAGTTCAATTAGAATTTGAAATTACAATCTAATTTTGCGCCACGTATCTAAATTTATGTGGGGATCACACTATAACTATTCACTTAAGTTTGTGTCATATGTCCACTTAAGTTTTTTAATTTTTGTGCCAAGTGAGTAAATACGTGCAAAATACTAAGAATTTAATATTAATAAACTATAAAATTAACCAAAAAAAAAAAAAAACACAACAAATACCACTACACATTCTATCTTACTAAAAATTAGGAAAAAAAAAAAGAGATCATAAATAGTATTAAATTTAGGTAAGAATTTTAATATGTAACTAATTAAGTTCACTTTTTTTAAAAAATAATTTGACTAATTATTTATATTTTGATTATAAAATTGTGTTTAATTTTAAATATATTTATATATATGCATGTGTTACATGCCATTATTTTTAATAATTTGACTAATTATTTATATTTTTATAATAAAAATTATGTTTAATTTTTAATATATTTATATGTTTACATCGATTACATGCTAGTTATTATTATTTATGAAAAGACTAAAACTTTTGTGAAGACCGAAAAGCAACATATAATTAATTCTTTTAATTGGAAAAGTAACAACCGATTACTAAAGAGAAGAGAAGTGAAGAGGACCCTTTTCCTAGCTACAAATTCTCTCTCTTTCTTTCTTTATTTCTTTTTTTCCTTTGACCTTCATGTGACAAATCCTAAAGTAATCTTCTTTCCAATCTTTTAAGAACAATTAAACAAGATCTTCGTATCAAAATAAATAAATCTAAACAAGATCTTCGTATCAAAATAAATAAATTTAAACAAGATCTTGCTTTTGCATGTGTTGATCATCTCTTATTATTTGGGAATAGTTTTATCCGAACTCCAGACACCTGTATAATTAAGGACGTGGCCTCCATTTTTTTTATTCTTTGCTACAGTTTCGATTCTTTTGAGTTTTGCCATGAATTTTTTTTTTTTTTTTGGTCACAACTTTCAAAGCACAGGACCACATTTTTACATGGCTTACGGTCAATAATTAGGATCTAGATTTAGCAATTTTAAATAGGATTATGTTAACAGTGCTTGAAGGCAGTTGTTAATAATTAATTTTAGGAAGGTTTTAATATTATTTTTATGAAAAATAGAAAAAGTCGTCAAAACATTAATTATTTTCTTTATTTTCTCATAAATAATTTCTTATTAAGAGATGCTACGTCTATAACATTTTTACAACAAATTGGTTAGTTGTTATTGGTTCAAATTTGAATCTAACACTAAGATGACTTTTTTGCCCCAATAATAACAATCAGTAACAACCTGCCACTTAGGATTTGTTGTAAAAATATTGTAGACATATCATTTCTCTTACTATTAATGCCCTTAAGTCATACGTTAATTTTTTCTCTTTTAAATAATGTTAGCTGTATTAGCCACTTTTATTAATACTTAGGTATTCTCGAAGTATGGAGAATAGTGCTTATTCTTCTCACATTCATGGTGGGGTTCACTTATTAAATTTATTGTGAGATTTATCATGAATAATGCTAGCTGTATTAGCCACTTTTACTAATACTTAGGTACTCTGGAAGCATGATGAATAATGCTATCTCCTCTCACATTCATAATGGAGTTCACTCATTAAATTTATAGTGGAGTCCATCATAAATGTGAGAAGAGGAAGTATTATTTATCCATACTCCGGGAGTACCTAAAAATTTTCCATACAATTGACCGAACTAATTTTTAGAATAAACAGTCTTCTCTTTAGTCTTTTTTTATGCAATTTCTTGTCCCCATATTTCGGGGTCACTCTTTTCAGTTTGGAGATTATTATGAATGGGATATTGGTAATACCGTGGTTAATTTTTTGTCTCATTGTTCAGCAAAATAAACTAACAAAAATATGGGATGCCTAATAACTCACATACTTCACCGGAAGGATTAGAGCTATTTATCAAGCTTTACAATAATCGGATTTTTTAAAGTGAGATTTGTCTTCAAGACTTGAAGATAATCTTGATGATGCAATCGAAGGAGTACTATAAACGATTTCATGGAGAGTTGTTCCACAATCATAACTTCTTTCTTTTGCAACGACTTAATTAATTTGTCATAATTTTGGTGTGACTTACTATAACTTATGCATGTAACTTTCACATAAATTTATTATTTTTTCTACATCACTTATTGTTGGAGCATTTTAATATTAATTAATTAAAATGAATAAATATTACAATATAAATGTAAAGGTGTGGGAGTAAATATGGAAGATGAAGAGTTAGTGAAAATGTTTAATCTCACATTAAAAATGAGAGAGACTATTTTATTCCTTTTAATTGTGGTGATTAATGGGTTAATATGAATTAAATCAGATATTGATTTAGATACGTTCGCAAGGAAAGATGAAAGGTGGAGGTTAATCTTATCATAATTCTATAAGATTATAACATTAGAATTATGACAAGATTGTGCTAGAAAAAGTTGTGATTCTAAATTTTTTTCGTTGGTGGGACAAGTGAGCGGAGGGAGCAAACAGTGTTTGAAGTTTTAACTTGTAAGTTTGTGAATTAGATCAGAAACTAAAGAGGTGAGTTATTTGGGTAAGAAACTATACAATGACTAGTACCATATAGGTCCACGTCATGACAAGATAAAGATTTTCCATACTGTGTAAAATTCAAATTTTTACTGCTATTTATTCTAATACCACATAAATTACCATAATTGTTGCCACAATTACTATTTTATATGTCAAATTGTGACTGTTTGATCTGTTATTTTTACATAAATTCATTATTTTTTTCTACCATTCACAATTTGCTACGTAAATAATTGTGTAATTTTATGTGGTTTTTAACATTTTTCTTTTTACCACCCTGTGTATGCAATGGGATTGTCAAAAGTCCATAGTCCAAACATTCAAAAGTCGTACTTGTTTTGCTATTTTAGATAGCCCGGGCCGTAGGTACTCTTTTCGTTTTAGGTAATAGTCGCCGGCCACACTACTTGTCCTTCATTTTTGCCTCAATTCTTTGCTACATGGGGTTGCAGAGTAGCACTAAATTTCCAAACCTTAGAGCAACCGCATTTGGGTTTCTAAATGCCAAATGTTAAGAACATTTGGCATTTAAGCCCCAAAATCCATCAGCAATGGGAAGGTCATATCTTAAATGCTAAAAAAAATTTGGGATTTTGCTACAGTGCCATCTCAAATGTAAGATGGCACTGTAGCTGGATTGTAAAAAAAAAAATAATTTTTTAATACTTTTTTATACCCGAAATTTTCTCTCACCTCCCATTTTTCCTCTTTCTTTTCTCTCTCTGCCTCTCTCTGTTTCTCATCGTCTCTCTCTTTCTTTTCTCTCTCAGCTCTCAAGCTTCTCTCTCAGAGCTCACGCCGAATGACCAAGCCAGCTCGGATCGGCGCGGTGGCGTGGCTGCGATCGGTGCGGTGGCTGGACGTCAACGCGTGGTGGAGATTGGCTTGGAGACCGATGTGGCTGGACGTCAAGCTCGGTGATGTGGCGTGGCTACGATCGGCGATGTGGCTGGACGTCAAGCGCGGTGGAGATCGGCTTGGAGACCGATGTGGCTTGGAGATCGGCTGCAATCGGCGCGGTGGCTGGACGTCAAGCTCGGAGCTTCTCTGGTTTTTTTTTTTTTTTTTTTTTTTTTTTTCGGTGGCTGTGTTTGCTGGGTTTGCTGGGTTTGTGTGTAACTGGTTTCGGTGTTTGCTGGGTCCGGTGGTTGTGATTTTCTCTGGTTTTTTTTTTTTTTTTTTTTGGTGTTGACGGTAGTTTCTGGGTTGCCGGCGGTGGGGGTGGCAGCGGTGATGGTGTGCAGCGGGGGTGGTGATTGTGGTTCTGCCCAGAAGGAAAGAGAGAGAAAGAATAAATAATGTATAAATAATGTGTTGTATTGGATAATGGTAATGGTGAAATATATTATTTTATTATGTAAAAATATTATTTTAATAAGTAGGATTGAGATATAAAAATTGGGATGTTGGAAAATTGTAAAATTGTATTGTATAATTGATAAAGTGATTTTTTGAGGTGGTAAAATAAGATAGGATTTAGAATCCGGATGCGGATGCTCTTACAACATCAACCTCTCTAAACCTTTTGCCAGGCCTTGTAAAACACATTCTCATATTGCTACTCTCATACCTGCTTCAACTTTGGAAATTCTTATCCTTTAGACATCGAAACCATGCTGATTATCAGCCAGATCATCAACCATCTCCTTCATTGGTACCTCTCCCTTTCCACCTCATAGATGAATCAATCAAGAAGCAACTTCTAATAACAGAATATGGTGACTTGCTCAAAAGAAGAGGAGCTAACTGTAGTGCTGAGGGCTTGGTCTGTGTTGTGTGCTTGAATAATATGGAGGCAAGTGATGGGGTCAGAGAGCTTTGCAACTGTTCTCATGTGTTCCACAAGGAGTGCCTAGATGTTTGGATTGGTCAGGGCCAGGTAACATGTCCTTTATGTAGATCCAAGCTATCGCCTCGCCAAAAAATGGAGCCAGGATTGGGAGGCGATCCATGGAGAATGGAGAGGTTGAGTTACTTGTTTGGTGAAGATTATGATATGATTACATTTTGATTTTGATTTTAAACTACAAAGCAGTAATTGCATGTATCTTCTTGTCCTAGAAGATTTTCAAGGTACTTTGCCATTTCTTTAGGAGGATTGTGGTTTCTGTTTAGGCAGGAAAAAACATGATTGCCACCTGAATTTGTGCAATCTAATATATTGCTGTAAACATTCCTCCAAAAGTGAGGCACGAGGTTTTTGTTATTTATGTCAAACTTTCATTATGTAATATGTAATTTCTTATTTGAATGCTTTCATGCATAGATGTTCTCAAGACTCTAGTTTTCTTTTGCAAATTCAGACTACGGCCATCTCCTCATCCTCTTCTGTTTAGAAAAAACAAATAAAACAAAAAACGGAAACTGTATTATATAACAAAAAAAGATTGGAATAATGACGCAATGATCACGCCTGGTATGATTTTAATTATATTATTATATTAGAAAAGTAGTAGTTTGTCTTTGTTAAATATTAGCATTAATACACCCTATTGAATATCCTAGTATGGATGCGGAAGTGAAATCTAACGGCCTACGTCCACAGAGAAAACCCTAAAGGGCTACATCAATAATATATTAGAGTGTAGTACAAATTCTGTGTTACAATGAATCATAACATGTGTATATATAGTAGACTAAACCCTAGACTAATAGACTTCTAGTACAAGTAGGAGATTTGGCTTGCACACAAAGTAGAATTAGGCTTGGGCCTATACTAATGGACTAATATATCTCTAACACCCCCTCTCAAACTCAATATGAAAGTTTGATGAAATCTTGAGATTTGATAAGGTTGAGAAGATCTCTTGAATGAAGTTTGGCTTTGTGACGGTAGTTTGAGGAAGACAGTGGTCTTGTAGTGTTGATGCGACTTCTAACGGTGGCATGACTATACTGGAGAGTTTTGACGGTAGCAGTAAGAAGCCAAATAAGATGAACGCAGCAAAAAAAACACTGAGGAAGACAAAGATTGCTCTTAAATATACCGCAAGGACAAAAAACCATGGCCACAAGAAGGTGGCTCTGATACCATGTTAAATATTAGCATTGATACACCATGTTGAATATGCTAATAAGGATGCAGAAGCAAAAGTATAAAGTGTAGAACACAATAACACACGAGAATTACGTGATTCAACCTTTTTTTTTTTTTTTGAGAAACTGTTGGGTTTACGTGATTCAGCCTAACGGCCTACATTCACGGAGAAAACCCTAAAATGTTACATCAATAATATATTAGTGTGATACAAATCTTATGTTACAATGAATCATAATATGTGTATATATAGTAGACTAAACCCTAAACTAATAGACTTCTAGTACAAGTAGGAGACTTGGCTTGCACACAAAGTAGAATTAGGTTTCGGCCTATAATAATGGGCTAATATATCTCTAACAGTCTTTTTCATTTCTTTTGAGATGGATTGCATTTCTTTTTCATGGATAAAATAAAAATACCATAAAAAATTTCATGATCCAGTCATTTCGAAGACCAATTACCTCTAAGAAAAAGAGCACCATTTATTTCACATTTATTATCACACACATATAAACAGAAAACCAAAAAAATTGTGACCTAAAGTCACAATTTCGAACTAATATAGAGTACGTGATAGTATTTTTCTCATAAAGATATATTCTCAACTTTAAAGTTTAAAATACAGATTGTGGCTACTGCTCTACCCAAAAAAGGAAATCTGTTTCCAGGATAGTAGGTAACCCTGTGTTAGATTCTGAAGATTTAGGAATAAATATTTATAATCATATTTTTATTTGTGTTGGCAAACCGAGAACAAAACATGTATAGTCTATGTATTAGGCAATGCTTAAAAGTATAGGTTTCAAGCTTCAAGTTCAGCTGACTGCAGAAAAAGGAGTCAATTTTAGTCAAGCTCGACCAATCGAGAAATTAAACTCGACCGATCGAAAATCGCAGAAATCAGATTCTGCAGAAGTTTTAAACAAGGCCTAAGCCCGCGAAAACGTTTAGGGTTTCTTTCTAACTTGTCCACATATAAAAGGAAAACCCTAGCTACATTTTTCAGACTTTTGGAAGACGTGTGTGTTACTCTTTATGAGATCTGAGAGGTTTTGTACCTTCTAACTATACAAGAATCTACCAGAGCAAGATCTACAATCAAGCGATGGTAGAACCTAGTTTCTTCTACAAAATCATTACTGCTAGTGATCTGAAACCTTTGAATGAGATTTCAAAGTTACAAGCATGGATGCTTGTGTGGTGCAAACCCAAAAAGAGGAGGAGTCTGTGAATTCGGAGCTTACACGTGGTCATATCAGTAAGTTATTACTAGAGATAGCAATAGATTTAGAGTTAAATCTTTTGTAAAAATTTTGATTCTCTTATAGTGGATTTATTTTACCTTAAGGATAGTTAGGTCAAATCCTTCTCAAGTTTTTACCTTGAAACAGTTCGTTTCATCGGTTTTTCTAGGTCATCATATCGTGGTGTTATTTATTTTTCCGCTATTATACATGATATAATATGTGCTTGTTTAATCTAGATCTGAATAATAAACCTAATAATCAACTTGGTTAATTAATTAGGTTAAACAATCTAGTTTAAGGGATCTAAACAAACAAACACCATGTATTGTAATTTCAAGATGATGGCTCTTTTTTCATGATTGAATTAGGAGTAAAGACCTTATGGAAGATATTCAAACCCAACATGAACACGATGACCTATGAAAATAAAAGAAAATATCTTGTGAAATGATCTAATGGGTTCATCCTCTCACAATATTTGAGACTCATAAGACTCATAATTTCACTCATACTATAAGGGAGAAATCTTATGAGACCATTTTATAAGATAATTTTCTCATGAAAAATCTCAACTTCTTAATTTTTATTGTCTGATAATTTTCTCATTAGATATAAAGTTTTCAAAAACCGCAGTTCCGCATAATCTCGCATTAAATTTTGTCGACTTTATTTTTGAGTGAATCAATATAAATCTGTGAAACATTAACTAGCAAGAAACTTTTGCCCAACATTGGCTTGACCCAATGTTAGGCTCTATCAAAGTCACACAAATACATTTTCCACTTTTTTTTTTTTCCTTTTATCTCTTCTACTTCCAAAGTAAGATAAAGCAACAATTTTTTTCACTACTAAAATAAAATCAAACTTGTGTTACAACCTACTTGGATATACAAACTCTTCAAAATAACAACACATCTTTTGTGTTGGAGACTTCAAGAGGGATATACATCTACAAAGAGTAGCCCATACCTAATTATCACCTTTACATAATTTTGGCACAAAGTAACACATTTTTGGAAGTCCTGGCCACCATCTACATCAATTCAATTTACAACCATAAAGAATATAAGAAAATTCTTAGGTACTCCCGAAGCATGTATGGGAGACTTCAAGATATAGATCTCACCATAAATTTAAAGAGTAGACCCTATCATGAACGTAAGAGGAGAGAGTATCATTTTTCATGCTCCGCGAGTACTCAAGAATTACTCAACAGTATGATGATGACATCTTTTTCTACATCTTGAAAACAATTAATTTGCTTGTACATTATTCCAAAGGACGGTATTCAAAATGTTAAGAGAAAAAGGGACCACATAAAACGAGTGGCAAGTTTTAAACAAACAAAACCAAAAAACAAAACTAGAGTCTTCAAGGCTTTAGGTGATGTGTGATTAATTTAATAGTTTGGTGAAGAAATTTTTCGTCATGGACTTTGCTTTGCATGCACTTCCCTCAATATATTGTTAAGAGAGAATTACTCGAGTATGACATCTTTTTCTACATCTTGAAAACAATTAATTTGCTTGTACATTATTCCAAAGGACGGTGTTCAAAATGTTAAGAGAAAAAGGGGCCACATAAAACGAGTGGCAAGTTTTAAATAAACAAAACCAAAAAAACAAAACTAGAGTTTTCAAGGCTTTAGGTGATGTGTAGTTAATTTAATAGTTTGGTGAAGAAATTTTTCGTCATGGACTTTGCTTTGCATGCACTTCCCTTAATATATTGTTAAGAGAGAATGGGTCACGGAGATTAATATGCCCTCAATCCCCATTGGCGATGATTCGTAGTGATAACGAAACTTCTGAATTTTGATGTTACCAAATGAGAGTGGCACATTGACTTCTCTCTACAAAAATTTGGCTTGCCTGCCAACTGCGCCTAGTCAATTTATGCACTACTTGCATTCTAGACTCTCAAGTGCTATACTTTGACAAATTTGAACTAGTGGGGTTTACGGTTTAAGTATCACCTCTTATGCTTCAATTCCATCCTTTTCTTCTCGAAAAAAATAACTTTTTGATTGACATGATATTGTCGGCTTTAATTACTCCCTTTATAGGTTTAAAAGGTCTCTTACCCATTAGAGTCCAAGGCCTTCATATAAGGAGCATAACATCTCTTTACTTAGATGAATTTAGTTAGCCTAAGAGGTCTTTAACACATTTTGGTCCCCACACTGTGAGAGAGAGAGAGCTTGTGATTTTACAATTTTTTTTTCAAAATATGTTTTTTATTAGATTTTTTGATATTCTTTTTTTTTTTTTATAATTTAAGAAACTCAAAAATATCAAAATAACATTATTTTAAGGACATCTAATAGCACAATGTAACGAAATTAGATGAAAGAATTACAGTACTGACTACTGAGTAAAAGTTATAGATGTTACAAGACTAAGCAGAATTTTAATGAAAGTTAAAAGGTACAATTTGTAATTTAATCCTTAAACTTTTTAAAAAAAATATGATTTGAATCATTTAACCACAACTAACACATCATTTTCTCAATCTTATGATATAAAGATATCATGCCTATGACAAT
This sequence comes from Quercus ilex subsp. ballota, assembly GCA_032727855.1. Classification (NCBI taxonomy): domain Eukaryota; kingdom Viridiplantae; phylum Streptophyta; class Magnoliopsida; order Fagales; family Fagaceae; genus Quercus; species Quercus ilex. The sequence goes on from CM064916.1 coordinate 6,023,024, forward strand.
GCCATGAAGTTTAGCTGCCCCCCAACTAACGGAAACCAGGTCATTGCTGCCAACTAATGATTCATACTAGGATATATTAATGGCTAATCTCAAGTAGTATGACTGTATGAGCCAAATTTCAGAAGGCTAAAGGCTTGCGAGGTGCTTGGCAGGCATGATATCTGACAAGATAAGAGGAATATATATTGATCTAATCATTGAGTTTTCAAATAAAAAAGAAAGTTTAGAGACAGTTTTTTTGTCACGACTTTAACGTGATCGATTGTGAGTAATGGTTTGTGTGTAAATGATAATTGTCCGCTATATACACTCGACCACCTCAACAAGTTATGACCAAAATTGTGATAAATGATGTGATCATAAAAGGTGAAGAATACTTTTACGTAAAGGCAAGACAAATTGATCACCTAAATCAGCTTATTTTAATGTGATTGGTTTCATTGCTTCATGAATGGATCTATTCGTCCTGTTTATCATGCTTTACACTGATTGAATTTTGAAAGTAAGATCTGTTTTGAAAGTCATTATTGCTGTGTTGCGCAGGTGCACACAACACGTGGCACTCATTGCTCACATGACTATAGGAATAACTAGTGCTCAGAGTGGTAAATGGGACTTGTGAGTCACGGACTCAATAGTCCTAGCCGTTTTACACAAATTTGTTGACCAAATAAGAGTCATAATATAATTCACAACAAATTTCATATCTTTTTAAAATGGCTAATTATTAAAAGCAGGTAATAAAATATTGTTAGCGGTGTATTCATTTGAAATTTTTATATATTGTGAAAACTAGTGTCCCTTTGTTACTTTTTGTTGTGATGACTTTCACCAGTGGTTTGAGTTGCAATGTGAATTGAAATGTCTTTTATATTTGAATTATATATATATATATATATATATATAAAAGTTTAGATATATAAATTTACATTTAAATATAATTGACACACAATTAAAGTATAATTAGAAGGACACTTGACATGAAATTAGAGTCTAATTAAATATAGAGACACTTCACACCAAATGATTGTAAAATTAAAAATACACATAACACATAATTAGAGTATAATAAAATTCTAATTTGGGTTATAACTTTCTCCCCACTTCTAATTTTATATATTATTATATCATATTACAACAATAACCTTCTTTATGTAAATATAATATATTTATTTATTTTAAAATAGGAAAATGGTTTTTGATTTATAAATTCATTTATTAACACTTTTTTTTCATTCATAACACACGTAACATGAGAAAGTGAATCTTAAAATAACAATTTCCACTCAAAATAACATCCTTATATATATATGTGTGTGTGTGTGTGTGTATTTAAAGAATAATTTTGTGAATTTTATAGTGCTTAAGTACCATGATTAATTTTGTTTCATTTAAATGAAAATAGTAGGACAAAATTTAGGTACAGTACTTTAAGTGCTGTTCCTTAGGTTCCCCTTTTAAAATTCAGTCATGTGGCTATTTAACTAAAACATACACTTCCATTTCATGAGAAAAAATCCACATGGCAGAATCTTAAGAAATGAACCTAAGGAACAACACCTAAATACTATTCCTAAGTCTTGCTCAAAATAGTAAGGTATTACAATGTTAGATCATATTGTTAAGTTTGAATCTTAAAATAACAATTTCCATTCAAAATAACATCCTTATATATGTATATTTAAAGAATAATTTTGTGAATTTTATGATGTTTAGGTACAGTTAGGTTCTAAAGATTTAGGAATTTATGTATTTAGAACTCTAATATGTATTGTTGGCAAATCATGATCAAAACAGGTTGTTTAGTCTTATTTAGACGTGCTCAAAGTTGTGTTGTTCATGTAAAGTTGGAATCGAGCTGATGCAAAATTTAATGTGCATCTCGGCCTAGCTCGATTGATCGAAGCTTAGGCTAGATCAATCGAATTTTGCACAGATGCGTTTTTCTACAGTTTTTCCAACTTAGCCCTAACTCCTAAAACGTTTAGAGTTTTATGTTTTTACCCTAAGTATATAAGGCAAACCCTAGCCACGTTTTAGCAGTTGCTCATATTGCTGTTTGTATGAATCTCTTGTGAGATCTGTGAGGAGTTTTCCTTCACACAAGTTTAGGATTATCAAGAGGAGATTTCTTCAAGAACTTGATAATCATTTAGTTGCTGCCATAAGAGTTTAAAGATACACAAGTGGGTGTGCTTGTACTTGCTGGAGAATCCAAGAAAGAAGAAGTCTGTGGTCTCAGAGTTTGCACGTGGTCGTGTCAGTAAGTTCTACTGGTGGGTAGTAATAAGAAGTCAAGCGTGGGGGCTTGTAAGTCTTATTGTATGAACTTCGATTCTTTCAAGATAGTGGATTCAAGTTTACCTTGAGGATAGCTAGGTTAAATCCTCCCTAGGTTTTTACCGGTGTGGCTTCCTAGGTCATCATATCTTTGTGTTATTTATATTTCCGCTGCTATATACTTGATATGATTGTTTGATTGTGATAACCTAGATTTGCATAATTTGACTAAGTTAATTACTTGGCTAATTAATTAGGTTAATCCGATTGTGTTAAGGGGTCTAAAAACCTTTCAAGTGGTATCACGTCCGCTGAGCTTCCTGAGACTACCTATCTTTTTCTTAGAATAGTGTGTCATTCTTTGTGGCCTATCTCTCATCTCCACACCATCCCTATTGAGCGATGTGTGCTTTTATATGCCCTTGTCTTTGGTGCTTCCATTTCTTTTCCTCATCTGTTTCTTCGTTCTTTGAACGAGATTCATAAGAGTAGTGTTGTTGGTCACGCTCTTGTCTATCCTATATTCATTTATTGGATTTTGTTGTTTTTAGGTTTAGATGGTTTCCCTGCGTCTGAGCTCGTACATATTACTGGTCTCATAGGTGCCTCTTTTCTTCGTCTGAGGGCTGCACATTTGAGGCCTCCTCGTGTTCAGTTTTCTGGTGCTGTCCCCCCTCCTTCCTCTTCTACAGGTGATGCACAAGCCGAGGCGTCTGGTGCTACTGCTGCTGCTGATGTTCCTCTACCGACTACTTCGAATGATTCAGACATTCGACGTACATTGGATCATGTCTTGACCGTTCTAGCGGCTCATGGACAGATTTTGGTGGACTTGCTCGATGAGGTTCGTGCTTTGCGTGCAGAGTTGGCACATTTCAGACGATCTCCTTCGCCACCTCCTTTTGATGATGGATTGTGATTACCCTTTGGCATTCCGTTACAAAAAGAGGGAATAGCTTTTAGATTAGCTTGTAGAGTTTTTGCTGATAGGGGGAGTTTTTTTTTGTTTCTTTGGAGCCTATGGTGATTAGATTGTATCTAGGAGCTGCATCTTGTATTTACTTTCTTTTGGCTCTAGATGTATTTTTGTTGGGCTATTCATGTTAGGGGGAGTTACATTTATTGTTTTATATGTTTTCTTGTTTCACTGCTTATTGATTTATATTTATGACTTATTCATTGATATATGTTTTTATTTTGTGTTTGATTGAAATCAAGAATTTATTTTGTTTACTTGTATTTTCCACACATGCATTTATGTGTTTGTTGAGTATTTCAGGAAATACAGGTTGATTCAATTGAGCTTGCTATCTACACTTGTAACTAATGGATAGTAGTTAGGATTGGATTTGTTATGTAAAGGGCTTTATTTTGTAAACTTTGAGCTTTTAGTTGTGTTTTGTCACGAATTGTCAAATGGGGAGTTTGCTAGGTTCTAAATATTTAGGAATTTATGTATTTAGAACTCTAATATGTATTGTTAGCAAACCATGATCAAAACAGGTTGTTTAGTCTTGTTTAAACGTGCTCAAAGTTGTGTTGTTCATGTAAAGTTGGAATCGAGCTGATGCAGAATTTAATGTGCATCTCGGCCTGGCTCGATTGATCGAAGCTTAGGCTCGATCAATTGAATTTCGCACAGATGCGTTTTTCTGCAGTTTTTCCAACTCAGCCCTAACTCCTAAAACGTTTAGAGTTTTATGTTTTTGCCCTACGTATATAAGGCAAACCCTAGTCACGTTTTAGCGGTTGCTCATATTGCTGTTTGTGTGAATCTCTTGTGAAATCTGTAAGGAGCTTTCCTTCACACAAGCTTAGGATTATCAAGAGGAAATTTCTTCAAGAATTTGATGATCATTCAGTTGCTGCCATAAGAGCTTAAAGATACACAAGCGGGTGTGCTTGTACTTGTTGGAGAATCCAAGAAAGAAGAAGTCCGTGGTCTCAGAGTTTGCACGTGGTCGTGTCAGTAAATTCTACTGGTGGGTAGCAATAAGAAGTCGAGCGTGGGGGCTCGTAAGTCTTATTGTATGAACTTCGATTCTTTCAAGATAGTGGATTCAAGTTTACCTTGAGGATAGTTAGGTTAAATTCTCCCCAAGTTTTTACCGGTGTGGTTTCCTGGGTCATCATATTTTTGTGTTATTTATATTTCCGCTGCTATATACTTGATATGATTGTTTGATTATGATAACCTAGATTTGCATAATTTGACTAAGTTAATCACTTGACTAATTAACTAGGTTAATCCGGTTGTGTTAAGGGGTCTAAAAACCGTTCAAGTACCATGATTAATTTTGTTTCATTTAAAATGAAAATAGTAGGATATTACAATGTTAGATCATATCTGTTAAGTCCTTCCATTTACTCAAGTCTACCACCTTGTGGATAAATATACATTGAACCTGCAGTGAGGGATACTCCTTGCAGAAGTATATACCATGCTTATGGTTATGGGATTGTCCCAAGTCCGAAGACTAAACAGCTTAGTTGTCCTTTTATATATATATCAACTTGGCTGTTGTATATATATACTCTTCTTTTTTCCTATTGTTAAATGAAATACTACCTGTTTTCTTGCCAACTTAGGCAAAAGACTTTCCCAGTAAACCCCATTTAAGATGCTTCTCCATCAATTTCAATTTCAATTTAAATCATTCAGCAGCAACCCACACTGATTTTCGTTCATTTTTGCCTTGCTTCATGGGTTTGTCTTGTGTAAATGTTTGCACTATACTTCCAAAGCTTACTACATTAACCTCTCAAAACCTTTTGCTAGGCCTTGTAAAAGACATTCTCATATTGCTACTCTCGTACCTGCCTCAGCTTTGGAACTTCTTGTCCTTTAGACATCGAAATCATGATGATTATCAGCCCGAGGATCGGCCATCTCCTTCGTTGGTCTCTGTCCCTTTCCACCTCATAGATGAATCAATCAAGAAGCAACTTCCAATAACAGATTATGGTGACTTGCGCAAAAGAAGAGGAGCTTGTAGTGCTGAGGACTTGGTCTGTGTTGTGTGCTTGAATAACATGGAGGCAAGTGATGGGGTTAGAGAGCTTTGCAATTGTTCTCATGTGTTCCACAAGGAGTGCCTAGATGTTTGGATTGGTCAGGGCCAGGTAACATGTCCTTTGTGTAGATCCAAGCTATCACCTAGCCAAAGAGAGGAGCCAGAGTTGGGAGGGGATCCATGGAGATTGGAGAGGTTGAGTTACTTGTTTGGTGAGGATTATGATATGGTTACTTTTTGATTTTGATGTCTAAACTACCAAGCAATACTATGTTATATGCAGCAGTTGAAACTTGAAAGTCTGTCATAGAAGATTATCAAGGTACTTTAAGGCCATTTCCTAAACATCCCAACTTCTTGTGGGGTATTGTTCTTTCCTTTTAGGCTGGATAAAGTTCTGGATCTATCAAGTATATGAATGATGAATTATAAAGTTTTTTGTTTTTTGTCTTTTATTTTTTATTTTAAGCTGTAAACTCTTACCTTATCTGTAGTGTAGAGGGGAGGAGAGGCAAGGGAGCCATGCATAGTCTCCTTATTTGGCTTTCAAAAACTCCCTCCTCCCTGTTGTAATTTAATAATACATATCACTAGTTGACCTCCCTTGAAAGAAAACAAAGTCTAGCTTCATCATTATCTAATCTTAAAGTTGTTTTTAGTTTTAAGGACCCCTTGAAAACTATTTATCTGAAATTTGATCATTTCAACTAAAAAAATAATCCAAGTTGGCCTGCCTCCCTGGGAAAAAATTTGCAACCCTCCAAAAGCAAAAACAAGTCTAAAATAATCCAAGTTGCTTTCACAACTTCGATAATTAACAATTAACAAAGTTAATTGAAAATGTCACTCTTAAGTGCAATAAATTGGATTATTTATCTTACTTTATTTATAATTGATTGTTTGTTTATTTTGGGACAGATTGCATTTTTTTTTTTCCTGAATAAAAGAAAGTATCATATAAAATTTCATGATTTAGTCTTTTCCGAAAAGAAGTTGTCGGGAACTGATTGCTAGAAGATTAAAGAGTTCTAGAAATGAAAGAGCTGAGGGAGAAACAGTGGAATGATAGTTTCTGAGAGATAAGCAAGGAAGACAAAGTCAATGAGTCAAATGGATTAGATTGTATTATTGCCTCACTGTTTATAGCTTATGACCAGGGGCGGTGCCAAGGTGGGGGTGGGGCCCCCGCCCCACCAAAAAAATCTATTAATATTTCTTTTATTATATTATATAATACAATAAATGCATTTAAAAATTATACAAATAAATGGTTGATAAATAAGATAGTTTTTAAAACCAAAATAAAAACCAAAACCCTCCTGGTATAACATTTTTATAATTACAATTTCAAAATGGTTTTTTATGTAAATAAAACCCTAATAGATAAATAATATAAAGAATATGTTATTTTATTTTGAATTTTTTTGTATTCAAATATTGCTTAATATACACATGAATAAATTATTATATTGAAAATTGATCTCAAATGATATATATATATATATATATATATTCGCTTGCACATATGTAAATGTGATGTCAAATGTAATTTTTGCCCCTCCCCCCATCAAGTCAGATCTTGGCTCTGCCACTGCCTATGACTGTGCGATAGTTGAATAAGATGCATTCTTATGCAGCTGGTTTGAAACGACTAACTGAAATAGCCTATTGCAATACAACATGACATGATTGAAGATATTCAAAATTCAAATCCAGAATGTACCGACAAAATACCCATGAAAAGCCACAACCTCTTTATTAGAAGCTAAAGGCGGAAAGTTTTTTGCTAAACTTATAGTATTTGTTTACTTGTTAAAAGTTAATTCAGTATGATTGTGTCTAAAGAATTGGAACTTTAAAAAACTATACATAAGCAAATAAGCTAAAAAATTAAAAGAATAAATCATTTCTAAGAAGTAGGTAAACCATTGTGGGGCCAAGAAATGGTCAGACAACCCCAGCCCACTCCGAACCGAGCCCAAGGCCCATGGCCGAGGACGCGCCCATGGGACCGAGGACCGAAGTATAGTGTCTAGCTACCCTCGAAGCAATGCCAAGGATGATAGCGTCCTCGGAATTCCGAGGTCCGAGAACGTGCAAGCGGCACTCCCTCAAAGGGAGCCTCCCCGAGCGTCCAAGGAACGAACAGCAGGTAGCAAATACCGGACATGGAAGCATGGTGGAGGAGCAGATCCCAGATGAACTGTCACCTCCACATTAAATGCCCCCAACTAACGTCCTAGCCGCATTAATGAGGAGGGGACGCCTCAACAGTGCCACCTTGGTTACTGCCACCCGCAAAGACAATGGGAAGGTAGCTGATGGGACAGGCACTCAAGTGATGCCCTTATCCCTTTACAAATGTAGGGCTAGGATTGATTGGGAGAGAGATATATAATGTAAGGAACTCCTCCTAAAAAGAGGGGGGGATGATAGAAAGAAAACACGGTAGTAATCTGCATGTACTGAGAGAACTTTTTATTCAGTCTTAGAGAAAGAAATGATAAGAACTCCAAGTTCTGGAAAACACGTCCGAGGAGCATTATTACTCATCCCATCGCACGTTCAAATTATCCAACCCACGTACAACCATGCCTGGTCGTTGCATTTCTCACTAACGCCTAGTTCTTGAATCCATTCTCTACAAATTCATTGCGGGAAAAACTGGGCTTGGGTCCACTCCCTCAAACCTGGTCCCTACAACCATCTATTGTAATTTCAAGATGGTGAACTCCTTTTTTCTCTTTTTTAACTTTTTTAAATATTCGAGCTACAAATAAAGACATAATTGAAGATGTTCAAACCCAAAATGCATAACAAATTAACAACAAAATTATCCATGAAAAGCACCAACCTCTTTCACAAGCCTAAGGTTAGAAACTTTTTGCTTAACTTTTATTTGTCTATTTGCTTAAAGTTAATTAAAATATAATTGTATCTAAAAAAAATTTGGAACTTTATTTAATTATACATAAGAAGTTTAAAGAAGAAACCAGTATCAAAGATAAAAATAAACTAGATATCACATGCCACTGCTATTGAGGGTATAAAGTCATATAATGAGGGTTCGGAAGGAGAATCAACAAGCAATACCTGCAATGTTGCCATCACTGAAAGTTGAAAAGATGAATGGGCAGTAGTACCTGTAGTTACAGAATAACTCTAAGGATGAAATATTTGATAATCTGGATGAAATTATGTGGCTCCTAAGCGATAATCATGTCAACAATGTAGAATCATGTTGGGCTAGAGTTATGATGATACTAGTCAACTTGGTTTCCAAACTAGGGATGGCAATGGGGCAAGGCAAGTCCGAAGGATAGGGTCTTCTTCCCTGCCCTGCATGGTTTTGTCTTCCCCATTCCCGCCCCGCCCCGCCCTGCATGACGGAAAAAATTTTCTTGCCCCATCCCCACCCCTTGGGGCCCCGCGAAACCCCGTCCCACCTCATAAAACTTTACTTCTTGTTAACTTGCCCACAACTATTATAATTGTTTTTAATAAAATTTGTTTCATTAATAAAAATATACTTGAAATTACAAATAAATTTATCCCATCAAATCAAACTAATTTTTAGCAAAAATTGAATAATATTATTAAAACATTTAACAAGACAATATCACAACAAAAACAAAAATCTCAAAATACAAAATCAATGATTGAATAGTATATAAATTTGTTTATAATAAAGATAAAAGAAAATGTTAAAATTTGTACCTTATTTCCAACCTTGCTAGAAAAAGAAAAAAAAAGGATAGAAAACCTTATTGAGTAGAATAAAATAAGTTAATGATATGTTTTTAAAATAGTAGGGTTTAGGGTATGAAAAATTTACAATTTAGCCCTTATCAATGCGGGGCAGGGTGGGGCAGGATGGGTTGGGTCTAAAAAGTCTAAACCCATTTCCGCCCTGCCTCGTGGTGCGGGGATAAAATCTCGCTCCATCCCTGCTCCATCACCTTTGTGGGGTTGGGAAAATCCGCGTGGGGCAAAGCGAGGAGGGGCAGGTCTAGCGGAACGGGGCGAGACGGGACAAAATTATCATCTCTATTCCAAGGGATTATACCCACTGAAGTCACAAGTCACAACTCTTCAGTCTTTAATGAGATTATTATCAGTTTTTAGGAAATTTTCTTTTCGTTCTTCTTCTTTTTTCTTTTTCCTTTTTTGGGTGCACAAAATAAGTATTGTTCCAATTTACTTCAGAGTCAATGTTAGTTTAGTATGCTTATCTACCTACTTTAGAATTTCTATATTCCCATGTATTATTCGGCAGTGTAATACCTAGTTACTCTACATCAATGGCAAAAATATTTACAGAATTTCTATGTTCATGTTTGTTTTACATGAATTCTTCAATGTCAATCTCCTGATCTCCACCAAATCTAGCTGGAGCTCGCAAGATCTACACAATCTGAACAAAAACTTGGTAAAGATAGGGGGATTTTGGCAAGATTGCAAGAAATTTGAGCTGAGAGTCTGTCAAATTGGATTATATAAGGTTTTAAAGGGGAGACATGCCACTCAACATGTTGTCTTGGGGACCTAATGAGATAAAGCCTCTCTCTCACAACGTGTGTGAGTCCTAATTGTGAGAGTGAAATATCATACAACCCATCTCACGAGACAATTTGGAATACTTTCCCAACCTCTCTAGTGGACCCAAAATTCCTAATTCTAAGCATAAACGGTCCATATTCAAGAGAACCATTTTGTGAACAAAAACAGAGCCGAGTGTGACCAAAGAAGACCCACGGCCCCAAATGACAAAACAAAGCAGACCAAAGGAATATGAAAACAACAGAATAAAAATATCTATCTGATCCCCAACCCAAACAAAAGCCCAACTCTTATCAGTATTTCCCCAAAACCCTATTCTGTGGCTCTCTCTCTCTCTCTCTCTCTGTGATGGAGATGATTTTCATATCTGACAAAAACCCATCTCCGCAACCAAGAAGCAATCACAGAAACCATCATTGACATGTCACCACCACCACCATCTCAACCACCAATCTCAAACGCCCACACCACCACCGCCACCACCCTCCCTGACCTCTTCTTCAAAGCTCTCTCCATTTGCTTCCTCTTCTCCTCAAAACCCCATCTTCTGAAACTCCCATTTCTCACTTTCCCATCAAACCCACGTCGCTTTCTTCAAATCTCAAGCATGTCCCTCCCATCCCAAACCCCAAAAACCAACCTCCACGCCTTCACGAACCCACAGTCTCTCTCCGAGTGGCTCAAACCCAGATTGCCCTCCGACTCTTTCGCCTCCTGGGGCGTCAAACCAGGCACCAAGAACGTCCACAACCTCTGGCTCGAGCTCGCCGAAGGCGAAACCTCTCTCGCCGATTCCACCCCACCAATTCGCACTGTTCAGGTCCTCACAGTCAGAATTATCGACGAAAACAACCGGGTCCTCATCGAAACCCACCAGGAACTATCCGACGGCAGTTTGAGAAACCGGCATCGACCCTTATCGGAGAAGATGAAGCCGAACGAGGAACCCGAATCGGCGGTTCACCGGGCGGTGAGAGAAGAGCTCGGTTCGATACTAAAAGGGTCGGTCAACGAAAGCATTGTGAGGATTGTACCTGGGTCGTATCGGAACAGAGTGGAGGAGAGGAATTCGGCATCGTATCCGGGTCTGCCGGCGTGTTACGTGCTGCATTCGATGGACGCCGTGGTGGAGGGTTTGCCGGACGGGGAGTTTTGCACGGAGGAGCTCGGGGAGGAGTATGGGGATTGCGACGAGACGAAGGCGGTGGCTGACGAGGCTGTCTCGGTCAAGAAGCATTTTTGGAAATGGGTTTCTGCTGATTCGATCGAATCTTAATATGCGGTTGGTTTTCTCGAATTGAATTTTATAACAAAATTTTTTTGATAAGTTTGGTTTGGTATATGATATGATGCCATAATGTTTCTTGCTGTCGATTATACGAGAATTCGTGTTAATAAAAGTAATAATGTTGCTGTATATGAAGGATTAGTAATACATTTTGTAGCATTGGAAAGTGCAAGATTCAATTTTGAGGTTAATGTAAATATATAGCATTTGCACAAAATACAGTCCTTGGTTCTTTGATGGATAGTTGTAAATGTTATTGCTTTGATGTTTAACTCTATGTTTTCGTTCGAGCTTAATCCCAAACTGATGCGCAAGCTTACTAGAACTAATGCAGCTAAGGACTATGATGATTAGGTGGGTTTTCTTGTTTACTAGGGATAAGATTATGATGTAGGTAAATTTTTGGGGAGAAGTTCTATAGTGGTGATAGTTGGCTAGAAATGTTGGCAATTGCCATTAGCTGGAGAGAGGGTGTGATTGTGAATTTAGAAGTTGTGACTAATTAGTCTTGGCTGGAGTAATTTCTCATCTGAATTTATTGCTAAGATATTGGCCTCTAGAATAAGATCAATTTTAGATCACCTGAGTGCTCCAAACCAGGCTGTTTTTCATGCCTGAAAGATGGATAGCTGAAAATTCCATAGTGATCCAAGAAATAGCCCACAATTTTAAAATGATGAAAAAAGGAAGGGTTTTGATTGGGTTTCAAATTGGATATGCAAAGAGCCTATGATAGAATTGAGCGAGATTTCTTCTGGATGTGTTGTATAAGTTTGGCAGGAACGCAATACTCACACATTTGAAAATAAAGAGAGATCTCTAGATCTCCTAAAATACATGCAATGTATTTCCATTCATGCTTTTCTTCTTTCTATTAGATTTACTACTTGAGTTCTATGTATTTGTTTCAAGTTCAGAGTGTTCATTGTGAACACTTTGTACATTTTTATCAATAAAATTTTTATTACCTATCAAAAAAAAAGTGTTGTATAAGTTTGGCATCTGTGATAAGATTTCAAGACTGATTCTCCAATGTATCACGACTATGTCATTCTTTGTTGTCAAATCGAAGTTGGTGTGGAATATTTCAACCGTCTAGAGTACTCTAGTAGGGAGACTCTGTCTCTCCCAATTTTTTAATATTATAATATATTATGAAGTTCTATCTGGGCTATTGAGAAGAGGGAATGGGCGACTTGAAGGACTCCAGGCTTTAATCACCTAATGTTTGTAGATGGTTTAATTCCATTTTATAATACAAAGATGAAGGAAATAGATTGTATGTTGGAATGTGTTCAGACATATTGCCAATGGTCTAAACAATCAGTGAATCAAGCTAAATTAGTTTTGTTTGCCTCCAGAAATGTCAATAGATCAGTCATTAACAGCTTCTGTAGTAAGTGGGGTTTACAAGAACATTTCCTTGGAATCAAGGCATCTAGGTAGCTCACTATTCTCACCAGAAAGAAGTCTACTGATTTTAATTTTCCTAAAGAAAAGACTTGAATCAAGATACTCTATAAAAATAGTTTATCATGGGCTGGTAAGTATACTCTATAAAATCTTTGGCTCAAGCTCTTCCCCTTTATACAATGTCTACTTAAAAATTTTTAAATTGAGTTTGAAATGGAATGGATAAATTGGGGAAGAGGTTTTGGTGGCAATCATCTAAGATTAAGCAGAGCTATATGGCTCTGAAAGCTTGGAGTGAGTTGACCTTTGAAAGTCAAATTAGCTTCAAGACTGATGTTTGATAATGACAGAAGTGACCTCTGTGGAATAAAGTTGGAACATGAAATTTCATGTGTTTCTTAAATGTACAGTACCATTGTAAGAATTGGTCTGGTTTGGCATTAGATGGGGTCTAAACTTGCAGCAATTTCAGGTGGAATCAAGTCTTAAACCGATTAGAGGCAGGAAGGATCCCTTGCATCTGCTAGTCTAGCAAGAAATGCTTGTCTAGTTTTGACTTGTGAGATGGGCAATGACGATACTTTGGATAATAAATTCTCGCAATTTACAGTAGAAATTCTCTCACATTTGCCCAAATATTGTTAGCCACACGTCTCTGTCCAATCTTTGTTGAACATTTGCACCATGTATATGGATAACCTCAAATCCCAAATCAGCTAGATGATAGCAGTTTAAGGCATTTTTTTTTAAAGGCATCCATCTACCATACCTGGTCTGTGTTAAAATTGACTTAGTAATTTTAAACAGGTGAGAGTGTTTTAGTAAAGTGATGGATAAGTGACGATGTCCACTATAAGGACCGTATAATTTCTCCTATGTTAGCATCATATTTTCTCATCTACACAATCTCTCATTGAAATCAGAAATCCCAAAAAAAAAAAAAAAAAAATCCCTATAACAAGCCATGGTAGAGGTTCATACCTGGAAAGATGTTTGAGGCTAGAGCAATGGCCAAGACTAATCCCTTCTTGCCTTTTCTGAATGCTCATAAAACTCCATTAGGATCCAATGGCTATCCTCCAACCATTTCTTGCACCATAGCATCAATGTGGTGCCTTGAATAGGTTTGGATTGGGATTTGAATATATATGTTTCCACTGTAAAGCTAAATCATCATGCTCTACCCGTCCTCTCAGCTCAGAATGCATTTGATCAGTCTAGCTTTGCTTCTAAGCCTTTCCACAACATAATTGTTCAATTTTGTCTCAAATCAGGAAATAGACAATGGGAGCTTGTTCTCCCAATAAATCTTGAATGGCATCAACTGTCCATGGTGGTTCTCAAGCCCTCAGCAATTCCAATTTAAGATTTTCAATGTTCACATCAGGCCTGGTAACAAGCTTTGTCAGGTGGGCCTAAATAGTGCCCAAAATGGCCCGTAATGTTCACAAATTTTTGTTGCCTTTGTAACCCAAAAAAAATATGGCTTTGTAAACTCGGCCTAAATAGTGCTTTCTGTTGCCTTGTAACCCTTGCAGATTCTTTGGTGTCAGTTTTTTTTTTCTTGGGTTTTACTGGTTAAAGCATTCTTTAGCAAACCATTTTATGGAAAACTGAATAAGCTACTAACTTTTTTCACAACTTTTTCAAATTCTCATAAAAATGTTTCTAAAATTGATACTTAATGCATGTTCTTAAATGGAAAACTGAATAAGTTACTAACCTGACCTCTCTTTTTCCCTTCCAAATAATCCAACTTTTAGTTTTTATATATATATATATATATATATATATATGGGTTGGGTTCAAGTTACACCTGGTGTAACTCTAAGCAGTGTTACACCACTCAATATTTTTTAATTGGATGCAAATATTGACAAATTCACCGTTAGATAACATTATCTTTGTATATTCTTCATGCTTGCAAATAATCTTTTATTATCTTTCCCTATTCATCCAAACACACCTAGAGAAATATTTTCTTTCTCGTTTCCTTATTATTTTCTCTTCTTCTTTCTTTCGTTCTCTCAAACCAAACATAGCTTTATGACTTATTGTTTGGATTGAGAGGGATGATGGGAGAATAAAATGGAGTATAATAGAGTTGGTCAAAAATATGAAACCTGATTTCAGATCTTTTAGAGTTTTTAGGGTACTCTACTAATAGATTTCTTTAAATCCTACTAATATATATATATATAATAAAATAGGAAAATAATCTTTTATTATCTTTCCCTATTCATCCAAACACACCTAGAGAAATATTTTCTTTCTCGTTTCCTTATTATTTTCTCTTCTTCTTTCTTTCGTTTTCTCAAACCAAACATAGCTTTATGACTTATTGTTTGGATTGAGAGGGATGATGGGAGAATAAAATGGAGTATAATAGAGTTGGTCAAAAATATGAAACCTGATTTCAGATCTTTTAGAGTTTTTAGGGTACTCTACTAATAGATTTCTTTAAATCCTAACTATTCTTTCATAATTTAAGGATTTAGATTTTGTTTTATTAGTATTCCATTAATAATACTCTTAAAATAATAAAATGATGTTGCAAGCAAAATATAAAAGAGTATTGTTAGTGGACTACTAACATTATAGAATTTAAATCATTAAATCATAAAAGAATTATTAAAATTTAAAAAAATTTATTTGGTAAAATTCTCTAAGAATTCTGGAGGAGCTAAATCCGTTCTAGTGACTACCACGTTAGTTTTTCGCATAAATCTGGCCTTTACACTTATTATTCTCTTTTGATTGGATTGGTGCCTTACAATTATTCTTATTCCTGGATAAGACGTGTCGGCATCAACAAGCAAATGTTGGGTCATGTGTCAATAGATCAAAGTCACAACATTGGCAAAAGCAAAAGTGCAAAACCCTATCAGTACATTCAAGACGTGGACATTTGTGTGAAGTTGATCAAGAGTCATATATAGAATATGAACAGGGGCGTCACCATGATTTTTTACTCGAAGGGACTGAGTTATAGTATTTTTATAAAATTATTAACGTTAATATATACATAAATTGTCTAGTCCACCATAGCCATACAAAATATCCAAAAAAAATATTTTGCATCAAAATTATATCTAACGTGAGTCTTTCATAGAATAAAATCAGTCTATTATCATCAAATTATAAATTCTGAATTTGAGGAGACTTGTGTCTTTTTGCTATGTATGTTATGGAGAAAATTTAAAATTTTGGGGGTCATGGCCCCCGCAAGGAGCAAAGGTGGCTCCGCCTGTGAATATGAAAAAAATCTTAAAGGGTTTGTGTTGAACCTGTTGATAGAAAAAAACGTTATTTCTTCATGAAGTTGTTCATTTCATGTTTGTATTAATTCTACGATGTACAAAATTACATCAATAGGCCTTTAAAACAATAGAAATTTGAATTAAATTAAATTTCTTAAAATCATGAACTTCACTTCTTCTTTATTTGCTTGAAACTTTTATTGTGATTGAGTAAATTCTTTGGTCTAGGGCTGAAATCTTATTACGATATTACAATAAAGTTAGTGTTTTGCCCTATTCTCTTCATGCCTGGTCAAATTCAAGCTTAAAGTTGAGTGGACGTTTAGGTACATTGGTGAACCACCTGCTGCATATATGGGATATCACAATCAACCATTCAAGCTTAACTTTTTACTATTTTTGATCCTCTGTAGATTGGTCAATTACTTCTGTTCACTCAGAGAGAGAGAGAGAGAGAGAGAGAGAGAGATAAAGGAACAAAAAAGTGTCTTTTTGAAAAGGCATTATTAGCTTTATCAAAGGGTGCGTATATACGGCGCCTGATGAATGATGATGATCCATTACCTATTGGTCATTGGACAAAGTAATTAAAAACAATTATCAGATCAGAAGTTTTAAAACAATTTTTGGTCATTGTTGATAAAAAAAAAAAATTTATAGGATGATTTATGAAATTTTTTAGTTAAATAAAAAAATATTGACGAATATTTTAAGGATATTGGCTTATAAACTATTTTTTATAAAAAAAAAAAAATTATAAAAAAAAAATCAATTAATTGTTTTGAATAGAACTTAACCGAACCCATATAATATATAAAATCTTAAAGATGTTTCATGATGTATTTGGGTACTGAGGGAAGTATTTTCAAAGCAATAGGTCTTTTTGAATACTTTACCAAAATTTTCACATCCTCTTCTATGTTTGTGTATTGTGGTGAAAAAACGATGCCCTAGCAAAACTATTTTTGAAGTCATGTAATGCAGAATAGTATGATGTTTTGCCTAAGCTCTTGAACATTCACATAATCTACCAAAAATAAAACATTAAGTTACACTTTCTTAATCATCAAATGTTGGTAACTGGTGTAGTAATGATAAAGAATATCATCAATACATTATTTTCCCACTCTTCATTCATTGCTTGCTTAAGTGCAACATATACTAGCAGAGAAGTTGCAGTTTTTATAATATACATGGCTTGAAATCTTCCTGTAACTCAAATATAATGCTTTTGCTACCTAACTTTATTGTACTTTTTATTAAATTATGTTGTGGACCAAACATAATTGAAGTTAGTTTAAGAATAAATAGGGGTTACTTGTCTTACTAGGAGTCTAGGACTTTGTTTTTGACTAGTTGTTTGTGCGGGATATTTTCTTGTACATGTTAGTGCGATTTGGGGCCAGAAAAAGTGTGATATGATTGTTGTGAATCTGATAGCGGGGTCCAAAACTTTTGGGAACTTCTCTGCATCATGGAATGAACTCCACAAGCCTCTAGTTTATGATTCATAATAAATTAATCTCCATCATTGTTGTGAAGTGAAAATTCTCGCTTCATTAGAGCTGTAAATATATCCATCCAGTTAAAACCGAGTATTAAAAATCCAAGAGTGTTCTTTTCTCTATATTTCTGTGAGCCGCACTAGAATCTATTAACAAATTAAATTATATATTTAAGTTTATTTTTTATTTTTATTTTTATTTTTATTTTTTTGGTTGAATTAGCTCAGGCTTATTTATTAGATATTTGATCAACTTATTATTTTTCTTAGGTATAGAAAACATTACAACAATTTTGTTTTTTTAATTCACAAATCGATGTTGATAATTAATGACTAATTTATAGTTAAAATTATATTATTTGAATTATTAGATAGAATAGTTTTTGTTTATGGACTTAAAAAAATTAGATTCACCAACCTTATATAACTTTTACTACATAATTGATTATTAATATTATTAGTAGATTTCAAGTATTATTCGATATCTTAAAATTACTAACATATAAACTTACAAAATTCACTTCAAATATATATATATATATATATTGAGTTCATACTTGTGAGTTTGCTCACATATCATGATCACTATATTTGAGCT
Organism: Quercus ilex subsp. ballota; assembly: GCA_032727855.1. NCBI lineage: Eukaryota > Viridiplantae > Streptophyta > Magnoliopsida > Fagales > Fagaceae > Quercus > Quercus ilex. The sequence goes on from CM064916.1 coordinate 6,040,941, forward strand.
TAACTTATTTAAAAAATTAAGCCTAAAATAGGACAGTTTGGCTCATTTGCTAAATTGAGTCCAACTCGGTTTATTTGCAACCCAGCATTTCATTAGCAGCTTAATTTTATTGTGTTCTTGTTGAATTTTTCAACTAACTTGAGTTTGTTGTGTAGCGACGTATCAGGTAGAAAATCACTACCTTTTGAAATCCTCAAAAAGTTGTGTTACTTTTGAAATTTGTGGCAAATATTTTTTCACCCATCTTAAATTTCCCTTTTTGATTCCCCAAAAGTGGATGATAATAGCGAAGTGCATGTTGTTTGTATCTGAACATATGGCTGCGCAACCAGTTCGGTTGTTGGCACTTTTGACTGACGATTAAGTTAAATTTTCAAATCAGAGATCAATAATATAAAATCTAGAACTAATCAAGCAAGAGTGATATTCATATATTTGTTGCCAACACCTTATTATTGCTCATTTTTCTTGTATTATGCATGAGTTTAGATTTAAAAATTTTAAAAAATTGTTACAAGAAACAAGAAGAGAATGGATTTGAACTATAATTCTTCTTATAGAAGGAGCAAATCAATATCACTAAGTGATAGAACTTAAACTTTTACGTATATCTTCGTTTTATCTCAAATTGGGAATTGATTCCTTTAGTATTTTAATATGTATATGTTAGATATATTATGGTCTAAATGGCCCAATCCAATCGTTGGCTCATGTACTTGTAGAACAAACATATTAATTTTAAGTTAGTTTATGGTTAGCGTAGAGTTAGTAAAGCATTCTCTAATATATAAACTCCACCTTATGGTCATTATAACACAAGTGCTTAATATAATAAGTAGTCATCGAAGGCATTTTCACGGTGGACATATATAATCTGTTAGGCCGAACCACATAAATTTGTGTGTGTGCGCTTTTATGTTTTCGTTTATCATTCAATTATCACACATAATCATACAACAACATTCACATTGCATCAAAGCCAGGTAGAATAGATGAATTAACCACGGCCAATGTTGCTTATTGCAATGGACAGGAATAATTAACTCTAATAAGAAATTCATTTTTTCTTTTTTTAATCCTGATGAGTATAATGGAATCAGAAGCATGTCTCCAATGTCTGGAAAATGAACATTCCATTTCTTAGAATGAATTTTTCAGTATATTCGTTTCAATATTCACCAATTCTGTCACTTGGGTATGGTTCAAAAGCACGTAATTAAAAAGAAAAAAGATTCAAGACCTAATGGAACATAATATAGAGATTCAGTATTTGTGGCCATGCATGGGGCCAGAATTCCACTAATCATAAAAGGTGTGAGGGATTGACACGTAATTTTGAGATTCCTTAGCCAAGGAAGCAAACAAATTTTCCTCTCTTGTTAACTCTTTTTCAACTTGGAAATTGGAATCTCCCCCATCACCAATTCTATCTCTCAGTCTCTTTAATTTTCTTCTGCCATGATCAACATGTAAAGAAGCAAAGATGAAACGATATGTCCCATCCTTCCACTCTCAAAATCCCACTTAGAAATAAATAAATAAAAAGTTAAAAACCCTCCTTTTCTCTAATTGCCCATTACACATGCAAAGCAAAAAAATCAAAGTCAGACTGATAGAAAAAGAAGATAAAGATGACATTTTTACAATACAAAGCAAGCTTTTTATTCTTTCAATCTTCTTTATAATCATAATTGATATATATACAACGTTTAATTATAACCATCAAACACGTTATGACTTATGATAGTGCTATAGTGATAATAGTATACTCTTTTTTTGATAGTTTAATACCTACCACTCTCACTGGTAGATATCAAAAAGAGGTACTGAATTAATAATTTAGCATTCCCAAATGCATAAACAGAAGCTAATTAAAATAATAATAAAAAACCAAAAATGTAAACAACTCACTAGAGGGTAATAATTAACATGTTAGTGAATTTCATATAGTAGTAGAACACTGAGTCCCTTGCTTTGAAGTCAGTGGACCTGTTGGTATAGCTGGTCCAAAAGCCATAATTGCAACACAATTGACACTAAAACGGTACTTCCCAGAAACCCAAGTTCCAACTTTCCAGCGAAGCTTGCCAATCACTTTCAGGTTCAGAACTAGTCTGCCTGCTGTTTGATCACGTCCAACTTCATAACCAAAAGATTGAGCCACAGGCAAGCCTGTTCCAACCAAAGAAGCTGATAAGAGATTACTATCTTCATGGTCTTGGTAGAATGGTGGAAGAGAGGTATAGGTTGTTATCTGTTGTCCTTTGTAAGCGGCATAAACTTGTAGCTCATCATAGTAAATGCCAACTTTTTGATTTGGGTTCTTTGCAAAGAGAGAGAGTTGGATAGAGGAGTTGAGAAGGTGAGAGCCTGATGAGAGGTTTAGCTGGTAGACGTTAGTTTCTTTGAGGGAAAAGTCAGGCTTTGAGGGGCGTAAGATGAGCCAAATGAGTAAAATGAATGAGAGAAAGGGGAAGACAAACGCAGATAAGAAGTAGAAGAGCTTCTTGTAGCGAAATTTGCCTAAGTTCAGTTCTTTCTTTGCGCAGTGTTTGGGAGACTCTATAAAGTATTGAGACATTTGCGGTAAGGAGCACGAGAGAAAGAGAGAGAGATAGGGGAGTTTGACAAGGCTAAGGAAGAGAGGTGTTGAGTTTATAACTTTATATACAAAGTAGGATCAGTAAAGCAACACATTTATTCGTACACAACTTTTTTTTTTTATTGCTGAATATTCATACACAGTTTCACCACTTGTCAAAAGAAAAGGCAAGCTATGATTATTGTTGCGGAAAATTTAAGTCGGAAGTGTGAAAAGTATGTTAGATTAATTCATAAAGAGAAAGTATGGTCACAATTTTTGTGCTATAATTTTGATGTTATCAATTTTAAATAGTAAAAAAAAAAGTTATAGTTCACATAGAAGTAATTTTACTACCGTACTTATTGTCAATAACAAAAGTTGTAACAAATGGTGTGATCTTGAAAGAATGATTAGCAAAATTTCAACAAATCGGTAAGAAAATAAGTGAAAAGTGTATCTCTATAACGTATCTTTGGGTATGGCAAAAAGCAACAATAATTTTGCTCTATCAGCTTTTGACTAGCAGCTACTCCTTGTGGTGGTGGAAGGTGGTTGTATAAGATATTTCCTTATAGACTTTCTGGAATACACTCTTAAACTTATGGCCCAAAAGATATGGGTAAAGTACATTTATAGATTAATCATGCACCCAAGCCATGTGTTTATATATTAATCATGCACCCGAGCCAAGTGTTAAAACTTAGGGCAGTAAAGTACATTCATAGACTAATCATGCATCTGAGCCATGTTTTCAATAGATTGCCTTTGGCCCTTGATAATGTTGTATGCTTCCCTGGCCTTTCTTCTGGGGTTAAGACAAAAGAACTACAGTAGGGGCACTAGTGCATTATACAATGAAAGATTGAGGAGGAAGCTTGGGTGGGACAAGCCAAGTCCTTTTCCAAAAAGCAAAAGCAAGTGCAATTGCCATGCACATACATTTTCATGATTTTGTTAGCAAAGGTTCATACTGTTGAATTGTTTGGACAGTAAAAGACATGACACAAATTTGAATCTGAAACACTTTGATAGATTTCCTAAGCTTTATTTATTTTTTGGGTTACTTTTCATTTTCACTTATATGGTAGATTATGAGATGCGTTGGACTACTATGAAAAGCAAAAGATATACTGCTTGTGGTTGTGGCAACCTATCGTTTCTGCTTGCACTTTTGTACACATAAAGATGCAAAGCTTGTTTGATAGGAAACTCATGTAGTCATCATGTGCAAGCCTAAGGGTTTTTTTTTTTTTTTTTAGTTGAGGTTGAGAGGATTTGAACCCGAAATGTTTTCATTGAAAACACGATGTGTCAACCAATTGAATTACAACGCTCTTGGCATATGCAAATTTAAGTTTATTTATTTGTTTCTTGTGAAAAATAACTCTTCCCCTCCCCCCCCCCCCCAACACACACACACACACACACATAAAAAAAAAAAACAAGTTGGTATAGTTTGTTTAAAGACATAGTGATATATAGTTACCCAAGTTATTAGAATCATGTTCATATTTTGAAATCTAAAATGCTTTTACCTGCACATAGATACCCAAATGCCTTTGTGACTAAATTGGCCTCTTTTTTTAGGATATTGAAATGTCCTCATCTTTAGTCATTTTTGTCTATATATTGTGATAATTAGTTTCAGAGTACAATTAAAATCGCACACAATAAAGTATTTTGTGAGCATACTAAACACATTATAATCGATTGTCATATTATTTGTCACCATCTTCTTCATAGCTAAGATCCATTTCTATACATTAATCTTGTATCCAAACCTAATTTGGGTTACTATAACCGATCATGAGTTTGAGAGGGCTATTAGCTAGACAGCTCCTCTTTTTCTTTTCTTTTTTGTTAAAAATAACATTCAACAATTCTTACATTGCATGTTAATAAATTCATGCTCCTTATATGATTATAAAGAAGATTGAAAGAATGAAAAGCTTGCTTTGTATTGTAAAAAATGTCATCTTTATCTTCTTTTTCTCCATTTTCAAACAGAGAGATTTGATCTTCTACACTGTGTTTCATGATAAACAAATAGAATCGCTTCAGCTTATGTGCCGTCTATATAGATATAGTACTTCTTGTGTTTCATAAGCTGTATCTCACACATTTCAAGCTAACTTTCTACCTCGGAATGATGGAGCCAAGGACAAGGAGCATCGTGAAAAAAGCATGGTATATGTATGGTTCTGCTGGAACCTCGAAAGTAGTACACATGGTAAAAACATGTGGGGACGACCATCATTCGTTGGATCCCATCCCAAAGGCTTCCTACATAAATTTTCAACTTCATATTGATTCATGAATATGCATGCACTAATAGTCTAATAGTAATACTATCCATATGCTATGTTTGAAAGTATGCTTTACAAGTTTCATTTATATACTCATTTCAAATATATGATACTCTAGAAATATATATATATATATATATAATGACGATGGAAAGTAATGGATACGGGGATATCTTTCTTTCCTCAGCCAGAATCAGAGGTGGGAATACACTTTTGGAATAATTTTGAAACGATAAAAAGTCTTTCAAAGGAGCCATAGGAGAGAGGGTAGCCAATACCAATAGAGATGGTGCATAATGCATTGGTCTAGGCCTAGCTAGTGGCATCTCTCCTTCTTTTCTTTTCCCACATTGTTTTATTTTTGATAAACTCTCTCCAGATTAACAGAGTTTGTATTAAAAATTGATTATGAATTAAAATACCTTATATTAGCAGTCCATGAAAAGCAGAAATAGTTGTTCTTGGACTTGTGGGGTGTCTTGTGTCTACAATTTCTTGAACTGTGCACAAGATTTCAAAAAGGAGAAAGTTTATGGAGAATCTATTGCTGAATTTTTAGAAGCCCCTAGGATCAGCCTAATTTATGTCTTGGTCTTAAAGTATTATTATATGTAGTTGTTGCTTTTAAAGTTAAGGAAAGGGCAAAATGACAGAAGAGTGTTAGTTGACAAATGTCCCTCAACCTGGGCCATATATTTGATATACAACATTGGTTACAAGCCAATACTATAAATATAAAAAATATTACAATTTTTTTTTATAATCTATTGATGTAATATACAACATCATTTTGCATAAAATTTGCAATTAACATTATTTTATTATGTATAAATCATAATTTTTCAAAGGTTTTATTAACTTATGCTCTAAGAGTATATAAAAAACTTGACAATTTTTTTTAATTTTTCATAAAAGGTTTTTAAAAATAAATGATTATTGCTGGAACCATTTTTTATATGACATAATTATCACATCAGTGTTTGACATCATAGTGGCTCAGTGCCATTTGATCTGCCACTTGTAAAATTCATTGTTGGTGGACGGACTCTTGATTTATCACCAGGAACCCATCCTAATTAGGATCTTCAAGAGAATATTTTTGAGTGTGGCAGGCAGAGAAGTTTGAAATTATGAGAGTTATTTTTGCTTTTGAAAAACCTTTTGATCAACTATTGGCTATTATTGAGGCCTTTAATCAAGAGAAAGATAGATAGATGACCCCAACAAGTTAGTGATTTCTCATCTACTTGTATTTCCTTGCTCTCTTTTTTTCTTTTTTCTTTTTTTGGTGGGTGGGACCATATCTTTCCTTGTTAGAAATAAGCCCAATAAAGGCCCATAATGTCTTTGATTGTAGCACGAAGAAAAAGATATTGGGCTTTTGATTTTTCATTGATTTTTAAGCATTTGGGGATGAAATGACCTCGGTCCTACCACATCACATTCAGCCAATCTGGGCTTTTAATTTGTTGTTTCACTTTCAATGAGACTATGGCAACTTGATCAATCATAAGATAACAGAGCATAAGATAACAGCAATCATGATGAGTGGAGGTGTCACAATTTCGCAAATTGGTATCACTTTCTTTTTGGTTAGCAACGGTATGATAAAAATTAATGGGGTTTGGAACTTAGTGTGCAAGGTGTGAATGAAATGACCAAAGTGATTTGTAGTTTATTAATGGGGGTGCCAAACTAATCCGGTGTTTTTATTGGACCAAAATTCTCCATGTTTAAAATTCATAATAAGCAATATACAAGGAACTGTTAGTTCAAATTTCTTGATATTAATATCCTCAAATCTAAATACAACCATACAACCTTAATGAGATTAAATTTTAACACCAAACATTTGTATACTTATATAAAATGACAAAAATTTCCTCCAAACTAGTTTGGATGAATCTCTTCCAATTCCAAGTTTGAAGCTATTGTGTGACAATTCATAAAACCATAAACATGTATTAAATTTACAAGGTGCGTTAATTTATTTAAATAAGTGGTTTGATTCCCAATAGAATTGAGATGTCTTTGGTTTGTTGGACAAACCACGGTTTTTTCCATAAATTTGGAGGGCTTCAAGAGGCCTTTATGATGGGCACGGTGTTGTGCAAACTTAGCTTGGTTGGGAAATTATAAGGTGATATAATAACACTTAGATTTAGCTACGAAAGAAAAGATGCTTTCTTGAAGAGTTAAAGAGTAGGTGGAGACATTTAATATAATAGATGACAGCTTGTATTGATAAGGACAATTAAGAGAAAATAACAAAGAAATGTAAAATGAAGTCAAACTCTTAGTTCATGTGTTCCAAGTTAACACATTAACCAGGGGTTAACCAAAAGGATAGCTAAGCAGTTAACTACTCACCAAAAATTACTCCCCTACCTACCACCTCTCCCCTTGCTGCAAACTAAAAATTGTCTATGGGCTGGGGCCATGGGTTAGAAAGATTAGATGTTAAGTTAGTAGGCATGAATTTTTTTTTTTTTTTTGGATAACCAACTTAGTAGGCATGATGCTCTTGTTTGTGGATGGCCGTATGATATGGGTTGTGTTCTGTCACAGATTATAAGTTTTGGACTTTAAGCCTCAATGGATAATGTGCTAAAAAAGTGGTAGCAACAAGTCTTTCTATATGTAAAAAAGAAAAAACATACAAAGGTGACCCAACCCATCAAAAACCGTACAAGAAAGGAATAACAAATTATTTTGAGTGACGCTGCAAGTACAATAGTTTTCATATTCAATTTCATAATTACAGAGTCGACAGATTATTACTGATTATATCATATGGACCCATCACAACTTGCCCACATAGACAATAATGAAATTTATTGTGAATGATGTTGCGACTCTATGAGCTGTTGGCGACATAAACGTTATAACGTGAGGAGTTTAACGAGTAATCAGAGCACGACTTGACAAAGGAAATTTTTAAGAGTTGGAAGTCTGCACTATATGTGATTGCGGTCAAGAATTTATATGCCATTTCCTGTTTACTACAATCAATCTATAGATATTGATTACAAAAAAACCAAAGTAGCAAAATGAGTTGAGACAGAACCCATGAAAGACTTTGAAAGTTACTCATTGAGGATGCTACCAAGCTTAGCCATTAAGGTCCCATTTGAACTCAAGCCCATATCAGGTTTCCCTTTCAGCCTTCCTTCTCGGCAATCCAAACATGCGTTAAAGGAGATCCTAGTTTAATGACGTCAGTGAGTAGAAGATGAATAATAACTATAGCTTCTAGTTTACACTGATTAATCTGAGAGGTTTTGAGTGAAGAAATATACATGTCAACAAATAAAGAAAGAATAAACAGGCCGCCTCTCCTACCAAGATGTATAGAAATTACAATGCTATAATACAGCGTATAGAGGATTATAAGAACCAACATCCAAAGAGAAGATATATATATATATATATATATACACACACATGTATAGTAGTGTTAGAAAGCATCTTGGTCCTTGTAGTTGTTTCCTCTTTGTTTCTCAAGCATCGATAACAGGAAAGGCAGAAATATGCCAATCATTTCAATTGTCTGAAGCTCAATATCTTAACCATAGTAGGAATTGCCATCAATTTCGGAAGGTGATGGATCAATGTGCACTTGTCGAACAAACTGACCTTTTACTCTGGGACGCTGCTCTGCAAGTTTTTTTCTGCTCTCATACCGTACCTGTTAAGAGTTATATTTGGCATTAATGAATGGTAGTATACAGGAAAACTTCTCTAGGATATGCATTGGAATAGAATCATAATGATGATGATAATGATAAGTTACCTTCTTCTCATAGCATCTTTCTTTCCGCTTCAAGCGAAACTTGGCTAAAGCTGCCTCTCTTTGGATGGATCGGTGTGAACTTCCATTTTGAGGATAGAAATCTTCTTCATTCTTGCTCTCAGAAGCAGCCCCCACAAAAGCAACATGATCAACATTGCTGTTACTTCCACAAGCACTTCCGTACCCGACGCTATTATGATGACTTATACCACCATTACAGAAACTACTACTTGCACTCTGATCAGTCGCTGAAGATACATGCCCTCGGTCCTCCGAAGGATCCAATTTGTGTTCCTGCTTGTACACATTCTGGTTTGCAGCATCATTCGTATTTTGACCATGTGGGTCAGACTGCTGCTCAAAATTATTATTTTCAAGACTTGACTGATAAAGTATATTCATTTGAAACGAGGGCTCCTGTTGTGGGACTGAATTTGGACTTGGCGTTGGTGATGAACCAGATTGTGGACAAAACATTGGAGGAAGAACAGAACCAAAACCTGTGTATAGATTATTAACTCTTATACCTTTCACTGGAATTGGCACAGGAAATACTCTCTGTTGAGAGCATGAAGTTGCAACTTCAGATTCTTTAGAATGACCAGCAGCTAGAGAGATAATACTTCTTTGTGTGATACCAGGATTATCAGAGCTACAAGAAGTAAAGGTATTGGATAACATTTGTTCAGAATTTGTTCCATATTCTTTCTGATGATTACAAGCATTGGCAATTTTTGTTTGTGGAGGTTGTAATGCCCTGTTAGTGTACCTGCAAGGATTGAACTTTTAGTACATAAACCCAGTCAAAGAAATGCTTTAAATTTTTAGTTAGAAAATTCTGTAATCCCTAACACCCTCTCCCCTCCCCCCACTTCCCAAAAAAAAAAAAAAAAAAAACAAAAAAAGGATACAAGAAACAGTTCATGTGTATATTGAAGCTTTTATGGTTATATTTTCATATAATGTCCTCAGAAGTTGCACATACAATACCTTCATCACTTGAAAAACTCACTTAAACATAACCAACATGCTTCTTTGTGTTTGGGCTTATTAGATCCAACCATTTTATTTTAAGATAGATTGATGAAATAAGGCAAGATATGCAGTCAAACAGCAACAAGTCTAATAAATTAACTGAATTATACCAATTCAATAAATTCTGAAAGAAACTGGGGATAACCAACAAGTAATGAAGTATAAACAAGGAAACTTGAACTCACCTAGTAAAGGCTGAGGCATTAGAAGTCCCAAGGGTACGCCTTTCTTCAGTATATGAATTACAAAAGCCACTGAAATGAGATCTTCTCAATGAAAGATCCAATTGTGGCGAAGAATCAAACTTGCTTATGCCTTCACTGCTGCAGTTTGGATAGTTATGGAATGATCCAATCAAATCAATGGCTTTTCTAGAAGAGTTGACAAGGACATAATTATTGTCCAAATCCTCATTAGTGATAATAGCATCCCTATTTTGACCTTCTGGTCTTATATCCTTGCCAAGAGGAGTTGTGTTATCAGCCTTGCAGTTATCCACATCTGATCCTAGACATGTTCAAAAAGTTAGACGCTTCCTTACAAAACAGAACATATAAGATGATGCAAAGCTAGATAGAAATGTTTACCTTCTGCTTCACTCCCATGCATAAGAAATTTCTGGCCAAAATTCAAGTATTCTTCTTTGTTTTGCGATATTATGTCACTTGGAAACGATTTGCCCCATTTTGGCTGAGAGAATTCCTGAATATTTTCCACACGGACACTTTCAGCTTCCAACTCTGGCTTTGTGCAAGAGCTCTGCAAGAGACAGCAAACATGCAGCCTCTATATGAAACTTCATGTATCCAGCCTAATGTGAAAGGAAATTTCTTAAAACTATAATTGGCCTCATTTAACATAGGTTCATATCCCCTGGATACACGCATCAAGAATTTATTGCAATAAAACTGATTAGTCAATGAACGATGCGAATTAACTTATGGTCTATCAGAAACACTACCTGTTCATCACTCCCTTTTTCAATTTGTTCAGTATTTCTCTGAATACAAGCCATCCGACCATTTGAACGGTTACTCGCAGCATTGTTTTCAGAAGTGGCCTCTAGCTGTTGTTGTGCAACGCTCTCATCTTGGGGATCATTTATGCCAAAATTTGACTGATAGATCAATAGGAACAGATCAAGACTGAGATAAGTAGCTTATACTTTCAAGACCAAAAGAAAAAAATAAAATAAAGACAAAATTGCTTACAGATTGTTTTCTCCAAACATGCTGCCACAAATTTCTCAACTCATTTCTTCTAATCGGCTTAACAAGATAGTCAGCTGCACCTCTCAACATGCATTTATAAACCGTGCTTACTGAATCCTGTGTGGACATCACTGCAAATTAACAGAAAAATTATTTTGACAAGTACAAAAAATAGCATATTATGAATAGTTTTTAGTTTTAATATAGCATTATATCAAATCAGCAATGTCAAATATTCGAAGCCTTTGTTTAACATGTATTACTTATGACTGGGATGTTTTTGCAAATCTCATGCTCCGCGATTAGCGTAAGAAGAGCAAATCCAGATATTGCTGGCAAATCCACTTCTGTCAATATGAGGTCTATGTCATGGGGTCTTCCCTTCAGTATCTCCCAAGCTTTTAAGCCATCAGGAACAGCAGTAACTGCTCAAACAATAAACAAGACATTTCAGTTCCAAAAGCACCATGTCTACAAATTTCAGGTTTCAACCAAAACACAATAAACAACATTTCAGGCTTGTAACAGATAATTGCAAGCCTAGTAGTTACATCATTTGTCCAGGGGCTCTGCGATCCAACTCACTAGAACCCTTTACAATTAATTGCCTATCCAGAAAGTTTTCAGGTAGTATTGGTGTAGAGTAAATTCAAGTGAAACACTAATCAATTAAATAAAGAGATCTGAGCAAGCCATAACATGTAAGAAGACCAGAGAGGAGGACTTAAATGGTTGAGGATCCATTCAGTAGCATTTCCTATTTTCCAGTTTCAAAATTTTTGTTTTTTTGTGATGTGATTTGCAGTTAAACTTCTTATCTTTTCCTTAAAATACTTTCTCTAAATTCTAAGTCCTTGATCCATTTTGTTTTCTTAAAAAACTTGCACATAGGAATTAAAGCAGTTGAACATAGAAGAAAAGGCAGCTTCTCTTTGTAATTTGAAAACAAAACCAGCTAACTATGCCTAACAATAATCAAACCAACCTTACAAGATAAATACCATAACTTTCCAGCCCTTATCTAATCCCTCCAACTTGTACCCCTCAAAGCCAACTCTTTTACAATCCAATTGACACTACTCACAAAATCTTACAAAAAAATCCAAAACCCAGTTCACTATTGAACCCAATGAAGCTAAAAATCCAACAAAACCAAGCATGCAAAGCAAGAGCGCGCACACACACACATATATAGAGAAAGAGAGAGAGAGATACAAACCTCTGTAGCTACACTTTCTAAGAAGCGCCCCTATGATCTGTCTGGTGGAATCATCAGCCTCAATCAGCAACACCCTCAACCTCATCCTCCGCAAGAAATTCTCCCACCTCACCACCCCACTTGAATTCCCACCTTTTCTCTTCCTAAGCTTCTTAGTCTTCTTCCTCATCTTCTTATTCTCTGCAGTCTCACTCTCTGTCTCATACTTCTCTTCCTCAATTTCCATCTCCATCTCTGTCTCACTCTCTGCTCTCAGTTCCATCTCCTCACTACTCACCACCACCTCATCCATGTCTCACAAACACTCTCTCTCTCTCTCTGTCTCTCTCTGAACCAAACCAACTGCAAAACACAACACTGTTCAGCTAAGAAAATATCATATCCTTGCACTACACAACTTAAGCTTTGCTGAAAATATCTAAAATAGAACTCTAATATATTATATTTCTAGAAGGGAAATAAACGGTGGAGATACTGAGTCCACTGCTCAAAGATTAATAATATCTCTAAAAAAATATCTTATTTCAGTAATGCTGGGCTGCTTTTTGCCACGTCAACTTGTACAAGTTTCTATCTTTAATCAAAATGCAATTGGTCATTGGGTTTTTTTTTTTTTTTTTTTTTTTTTTTTCCCCCTTTGTTTGCGTTTGTGTGGTTATCACTTATCAGTTGAGTTGGAGGGCGGTGCAAGCAAAAAGCAAATTTGAAGGTCAATACAAAACCAGAGGATGTTTTCATAATGGTCCCACAACAAAACTAACAATTTTGTCAAAATTTATACGCGTAGCGAGTTATAATTAGTGAAATTGTGAAATATCTACAACTCGACCATTTGCCACGAAGATGGCCGTTGTGAAAGTTGTAGAGATGGCCGACATGAATTAGATTTTTTTTTGGTTTTGGGTGAGTTGACGTGGAGGAGACAGTTGATCTCAAGGACGGACTATTGACACGTGGAGGTGTGTCATAGAAGGGGTCATCTTGTTGCTTTCATTTTGTCCAACGTTATCTACAACACTATGGACGGCTTCAACTTTGTTTGTTATTATAAGGTTTAGTCCAAAACAAAATTATTTTTAAAATTTTGTGAAAAGGAAAGAAACAATTGAAAAATAAGGAGGAGGGATTCTCCTTAATCAATTGAGTGTTTGTGTGAAATTTTTTTTGAGTGATGTTAACAATATTATAAATTTTATAATTGATGTGTTAATTTTAAAATAAGAATAATAATAAGTTAGTTAAAATATTTATGTATTATATAATGTAAGTATTTTATAATAAATTTTTATTTTTGTTTAGCATTTCCAATTTTTTTTTTTTAGTTAGGATAAATTTATTGTAAAAGATATAAAATGATCAAATCATTTATTAATAGCATTTTCTTTCCTCTTTATCTCTAAATACAAGAAAATCAAATATGTTAGGCCTAAATGAAGAATTTTTTTCTCTCTCCTTTCCCCTTAGTTAATCTCTTTCTCTTCTTGCAAAGATAGAAAAATATCCTCCTTTTTGTCTCACTTATCCAATAGATCAAGTGTGTCCTCCTTACCACAGCTCAATTGGGTGAGTTGGTACCCATAAGTGCTTGATGAGTTGATGGAGAGGGGAGAGTGGGGCCAAGGATGTAGCATATATATTATATAAATCTTTCTCACTATGTCAACCCAAAAATATAAAAAATAAAATCTCCTCCTTGTACCTGTGGATACTTGTTATATATCTCTTTATTTATATATATATATATAGAGAGAGAGAGAGAGAGAGAGAGAGATTCCTCAATTTTTAGTTGTGACACAAAGGCATTGGGAAATTCCACATATATTAGTTTTGACAAGTGAATGATATATAGCCTCTCTTTGGGTCACTCACTTGAATTTGTTTAGGCTGTAGCACTGGCCACTGGGACCCAATCCTTCCTATTTGTACCATGCTTCTTTTGTTTTTTTTTTTTTTTTTTTCTGGGCTGGGTTATTTGTACCATGAGTCAAAATTTCACCCAATTGTATGATGTCCAGTCCTTATCTAACTATTTGGAATGTACTTTACTATTCGTCCAAAACTACCAAACAAGAAAGCAAGGAATTTCACTCTATCTGGAGCTGTATGTAATCAGTGGTGTAGCCAAGAATTTTAAGTTGGGGACCAAAAAATTGTGTCAAAATAAACTCAAATCACAAATATACATTACCCTAAAAAAAATCTACATAATACATGTGCATATTGATTTCATTTTGGATGACTAGAAGAAACAAGTTTCTGAGGCAATAAAAAAAAAGGAAGTGTTAGATCCTTTTATTGCAAATGAAACGAGAGGTTGGAGCGGACCCCACCCCCCTCGTCATGTGAAGATGAATTTTGATGTTGTTGATTAGAGATGGCAAATCATGTATGGCTATTGATGGAAGAAACCACACAAAGGTGACGTTATTTTTGCCTATACTAAAATGATTGTAGAGCAAAATCGGTAAGGAAGGCAATGGAAATGGGACTTTGGGGCAAAGATTAGGTTCAGTGCTTCCGTGCACTGAAGAAGTTAGGATGCACATGTCTATAATTTAAACATGTTCAATGGCTCAAGCCAATTCCATAAATTTGTCATATACAAAAGAGATGCGTTAAACCTGATTCTTCATAATCAAAACTCCTTAATGCAATGATAGCATTGACCCATTAAATTCATCATTGGAGAGATTAAAAGCTCTCTTAATTCCTTCTCAGTTTGGTTTGTAATCTATGCATTTAAAGAAGCAAATTTTGTTACCCACAATGTCTGTCGCAAGATAGACCCAAAGGGTGGGATTGATCTCCCATCTCTAACATCCCATTTCTTGTCTCTTCCTATTCATGTTGTGTTACTTAGTTATTTAATTATTTTCACTTTTGTGTTAATGAAACCTAGAGCCTATTTATTTTGAAACTATTTATAGGGGAAAAATAATTATTTAACTCTTAAAAAACATATTCAATTGCCAAGCACAAATTAATTTGTACTGTGGAGGACTTAGAACTAGATAAATTACATGTAGTTGGCCAAAATTCATCAATCTAGAAAAAGGGAGAACATGTATCAAAAAGTACTTTCACATTAGCGTTGGTGGCTTTTTCCTAAAAATAAAAAATAAATTAAAAATAAAATTAGTGTTGGTGGCTACCCACTTCAGCCAACCCAGCCATACACCTATTTACTACTCAATAGATATTTTCAAGATAGACCTTTCATGGGCTCTCCGAAAGGTGCGAATAATCGCTAACCTTTGTCTGCAGTCTTTGTGGTTACAATTCTCCCATGTTCGACGATATAAAGTAGCTTATATTCTCGCTAAGCATGCCAGATGTATCACTACTATTCTAGTTTACATGAGAGAAGTTCCACCATAAATTTAAGATGTTATTCGAATAAATTAATTTATAGTCTCTCACTAGACATGCCAAGTGTATCACTACTTTTTTAGTTTGGATAGAAGAAATTCCACAAGAAATCTAAGATGTTATTCAAGTAAAGTAACTTAAAGTCTCACTAGACATGCCAAGTGTATCACTACTTTTCTAATTTTGATGGAAGAAGTTCCACCAGAAATTCAAAATGTTATTCGAGTAACTTGTGGTATGAGAAACTTTAGAATAGCACCGTTGATATGACATGATAATTTTTAAAACTATTGATATGGTTTGCTATTATTAAAATAACATCATTTTCACCTTGGTCCACAACTAATACAACTTTTATATACATCAATAGCATGAAAAATGTTGTCTTCCAAAACTAATTGAAAACTTTGTAGTGAGTTGAGTACAAAATATTGAAGATGAACTATCGGTAATTACACCTAGGAAATGGCTACAAAGAGCTCAATACTACATTAATCCTATGTGCTACAAAACCTACCCTATACCTAAGATAAAAGAAGGCATGTTGCCTTGAAGTTGAAGTGTTGATCGATGTATTAAGTGTTGCTCTTCATGCATAACCCCTATTCTATAGGCAACCCTTATTCTATAGGCAAATATAGAAGTTATTTTCAGCTCATAACTATCCTATCCCATAAAATAAGAGAGCAGAGTGGTAATTTCCAATTAAGTGACATGGGTCTTCGACCCTTCTATTTACCTAACTAGTGTCTCCGGATCTTATAACTATCTGACAAGCGTCTTTAACTATTCCATGCAACAAATAAGTGTCTTTTATATGTCCCTAGTATTACTCATCTTTTATGTGGTATAAATAATTTAAAAAACACACGTGGCATGGTTACCAAGCTAACACATATCATATAGTTCCCAACTTACATATGTCACCATCTATAGAATTACAGGTGACTTTTTGCCAACTATTGATATTATTATTTTTGTAGTATAAACATTTTCTTATAGACAAACAACGTTGCCCAGACATAAGAGATGCCTAATAAATCTCATTGTAGTTCTCTCTCACACAAACATACACATACAGAAAGGGACAAAGCCAAAATTTTTTTGTTTGGGGCCAAATTGCGATACTAATAGATTAGTTATAAGTCAAAAAAAATTATCACACACATACGTATAAACACACGTACACACATATATAAACTTTAATATTTTAATACTAGAGTAGGCCATAATTTATGAATATATTGTATACAAAATTATCAACTTTGACATATTTATATTCAAACAATAATTTTTAGGAGAATTTATTATCTTTTAAATTCTAATGAGTATACAAAATTTGTTTAGTTTGATATTAGCCATTTACCAAAAAAATAATAATAATAATAATAATAATAAATTGAGAAAACAAAAACTACTTTGTCTCTCTAACTACTAGACCAATTGAAAATTTTTATATTTTTTAAGAGTATTATTGGACTAACCCAAATATTTGGAGAATTTGAAAATTCCTATATTTGTTGCTAAATCTTTAAAGTTTTAAATAAATATACATAAAATAAAATAAAAAATTTGGGTGTGGGTCGAGTCACTTCCACGTGTACCTTCTCATTTTTTTTCCCCCGCTAACTCTTTTTTTTTTTTTTTTGGGCAGTAGATTCCCACTAACTCTTTGGTTTCGTCACCCACATTATTTTCTTAATTGTTCATGCTTTCATCACCTACTTTCTGCCCCGCATGACTTAATTGATTTTTTTTAAGGAGTAAAATTACATAAAAAGTCATAATTTATACTATGTTTCAAATTAATACAATAAATTTTAATTTTATCAATTAAAATCTCAAATTTATGACTTTATTTCAATTTGAGACTATGTTCATCTTCATTATTCACCTCCATTCCTCAAGGCAGTAATAGAGCAAAAAGAGGAAAATCATTTATTAAACTCTATGTTTATGTTTCAGTTTCAGCTTGTTCAAAAATCAATTTAGAAGCTATTGAATAGCTAGAGTAGGTAGAGAGAGAGAAAGTTTCGCTTAGAGTGAGAAAGTGATTACTAGAAAATTGAAGTTGGTTACTCAGGTGCAACACAAAGTTTTATCAACGATTTTCCCATTTTATCCACTTTGTTACTGCCTAGATTGACAAAAATTAATCACAAAGATGGACAAGTTATTCAAATTGGAACTATTCATAAGTTTTGGAAGTCAAAATTAAAAACTTGAGACAATTTGAAATAGACTTTGCGGTGCAGTTTTGTTTTGCCCTCCCACCAAAAAAACACAAAATTAAAAAAAACCCAAAAAAAAAAAAAAAATAGACTTTGAACTTTTTTATGTTCCTTCTCTCTCTTTAAATTTTTTTCTCTTTTCTTGAACAACTTTTTATTTTTTATTTTTAAGAACTTCTTGAACAACTTTTTAATTTAGCTAGTCTAATTATAAACCATCTTATTGGGCTAGAACATAATGGACCAGTTATCAACTTACATTTTTAGAAGCCCTTAACAAATTGTATGGACTTTAACCAAATAATTAGTTTTATAAATTATTATCTTCATTAATAGCATTTACCCAACCAGGCAACCATATGGTTCGACCCACGTTGTAGCTATGATCCCAATCACATCACCACCAAGCTGTACCAAAATATTTCTTAGTAGAACAATGTTGTAGTTGCTGTAAATTTTATTACTTAAACTCTATAAAGTGATGTGTCAATAGTAAATAAAAATAATTAAAAATTTTATTTATTACGTTTTTAACATGACGCCAATCACATTTAGATAATACTAAAGATATGTATGGGGTAAAAACTGAATAACTCACTTAGGGTTGAACCTTTATGTGAAACAATTATATTGAAGAGGTGGGCTTTAAAATAAACTATTTTTTAATGGCAAGATACTCAAGCTAGGAAGACTTTAAACATAAAGACAAAAGGTAAACAAACAATACCTCTTTACTTATTAACTTTCCTTAAATTGGCCAAGGAACACTATTACACCGGTAGAAAAGAAATATACCAACTCAGTAGTTCGCAATAATTTCTCTCTTCTTAAGTTTAGTATTTTCTCGATCCCTGTAGCAAGTGGGATCTTTTCCTATTTATAGTCTCATTGCTCTTATTTGGGCCGTCCATTTGTACAGTAGATGATCCTCTTGGTAAGATACTTGTCACATCTTCCTCTTCCCCTCCTTTTGAGGTTTAAGCTAAGTAAATAATAAGTTGTTGTGACATGGTTCAAAATGTTCATTTAGTCATAAATGCAACATGGCTGGTTAGTGCAGTGCATTTAATGCGAAGGAGATGCAGTTTCGTCAAAAAGCTTCCTTAAACTTCTACTTAGGTAGATCATTATTCCCTTAGCATGACTTGATAGACTCCAGTCATCTGTTTACGTTCTTAAGTTTTTCGTTCTCCTCAGCTCAACCCTCAAATTTGAATCTTCCTCGAATTGCTTAGTTTGGGCCTAGGCCTCTCTGGTTGGCACTCATGTAGGCCCCCTCCAGATCCAAGCTTGGCCCATAATTCCTTGGGCTCATCTTAGCTCACACAAAAAGGTTTACAATAAATCACCACTAACATTACTTTTATTATATATCAATCATAATTTGTCACTTTTAGAGTAAAAAATATTAAAAATTTTGTTGTATGGATATTTCTTCATATCATGTATTCAATTTCTTTTTTTCCATTTTCTTTTCTCTCCCTTCTCACCTCAATCAAACGTAGCATAGGTCTAAAGCCACAATAAAACTTGTAATTGCTGAGGTAGTAGTATATTGTAATTAATACGATGGTCATTTCACAAGTATAAGTGTTTGTGGGATGTGGGAGGTAAAGGTCGGGGTTCAAGTCTCTAGGAGAGAACTTCACACACATATATACTTAGATTAGATTAGAGTAAAATTCAACCTTGTATAAAAAAAAAATATTTTGTAATTAGTGTACAATAAAAACGATATCAATAATAATTCCATATAATTTGTAATGTTACATTAATCAGAATCCATCTCCTCAATAATTATGAAATTTGTCCTAGCACTCTTGTTTTTTCTCTTTCTTTTTTTTTTTTTTTTTTTTTTTTATTTTTTGAAGTCAAGAACCAGATTTTTTTTTTTTTTTTTCCAATTTCAAAGCGTACAAGATGTCAAGATTCCAAAATTTATTGAATTGGATAAGGTGGTGACACTGACAGCGACACAATCCGTATCCATATTCCAGAATTTGCTGTTTCCATTGTCTATATTCCTTGAACCTCTCGAAATCCCTCCATTTTCCCACGCTTTCTCTCCATCCAAACACTCCAGCTCCGAAATGGCTACTCTATTATCCTCCTTACAACCCACACTTCAGCTCCCCCGTATCCCATCGTCACCATCATCATCATCATCTTCTTCTTCTTCTTCTTCAGTCTCTCTCCTCAGCCTTACCACCTTCTCCACCAAGCCTACAAACTCACTAACTTTCACATTATCCAACTACAAATCCAGTTTCTTGAACAACCTCAAACCCATTTTCCTCTCACCCAGAAAAGGCCATCTTGGCAATAATGCTTCACTCTCTGTCCGAATGTCTTGGGATGGTCCACTCTCTTCCGTGAAGTTGATTATGCAGGGCAAGAATTTGGAGGTATTTGCAGTTTTGCACTAAATCCTTCTCTTGGTACCTTAGAAAAAAAGTAGAATTGGGCACCCTTTTCTTTGTTGCTAAGAAAAATTATAATAGAATATACGAAGTCAAAGACCCATGTGTTGGTTGCTAAGAAAAATAATAATAGAATATACATATTTCAGTTTCATGGTTTCTGTTTCTCTTTTATTAGCCTATTTATCTAATGAAGTTAGGTACTTGTGAAACTTAAAGATTTATGTATGAAGTTCTGTGAATGCATATTGAACAATCAGAATGGGGTTTAATTTTCTCTGGTTTGTTTGATGTTCATTTGGTTATTATATAAATAGGACTTTGTCAAATTGATATGAGAGAATGTTTATGGGTGAATATAGTTAACTGAGACTGTCAAGAAGCATGTGGAAGAGAAGGTGGGGAAGGCAATTGCTAAGCACAGTCATTTGGTTAGGGAGGTGGATGTTAGGTTTTCAGTTCGGGGTGGAGAGTTTGGGAAAGGCCCAAGAATTCGGCGGTGTGAGGTATTGTTAATGCTACTTGCTTATGTATTTTTTTTGTTATTTGTAAGGTTGTGTTAAATGGGTCATTGTATTCTGAGAGTGTGTTTTTGTAGGTTACATTGTATACGAAGAAGCATGGAGTGGTTCGAGCAGAGGAAGATGGTGAGACAGTCTTTGGGAGTATAGATTTGGTCTCATCGATAATACAAAGGAAGCTGAGGAAGATTAAAGAGAAGGTGTCCGATCATGGCCGGCACATGAAGGGGTTCGACAGATTGAAAGTTAGGGAGCCTACAATACAACCAATGAAGGAAAAGACAAATGATGAAGAGGAAGATGCCATTTCTCAAGAAGATGATGGAGAAATTATTGATGAGGTTGCTACTTGGCCTTTTCTGTTTATCTACGAATTTATATATTTTCTGTTTATTTTAACTCTTGTCCTCTTAAAAGATCACTTTTGTTCCCCTTTCATTCTAAATTTGTCATTATATTTCAATTTCCCAAATCCAGATCTTGATCTTCTTGGGCAACACTCTTATGTTAACATTCAATATTAATATCCCAGCACTCTTTAGATTAGGATCATGCATTTCCTAGTTGTAAAAATTTTTATTCCAGAACTTTAGATTTGAACCTTTGCTTCTCTCTTTCTCAAACATTAGACTGCATTTTTACTCTATACCAATAATATATATATATATATATATATATAAGGACTGCTTTTTCATTTGTATATGCATATTGTTAATCTTCTTACTTAAAAACTTTTACAATCAAATTGTAGCATAAAATTGAATTACCAATTTACCAATATAAAGTGACTGGAAATTTTATCTCTCTTTTTCAAACAACAATTAGGCACTGCAGGTTTGTCTTTAAAATCTGTGCATCAAAGGAATTGTGCCAATAATTGCAAAATATTTTAATGTTGTTCTACTGGTAGTCAGGTTATTCAACTGCTAACCTAGATGAGCTGTTCTTCTCCAGCAGACACTTGCACTCACCCCATGTACCTGTCTTTCAGATTGTTCGTACAAAATACTTTGATATGCCACCTTTGACTGTCTCTGAAGCAATTGAGCAACTGGAAAATGTTGATCATGATTTCTATGCTTTCCGGAATGAAGAAACTGGTAAATACTTATTGTGTCACATTTTTTTTTAAACATTAATTATCATAATCATCCTGGGTCCAATTTTTTCCTTGCCTTTGTTCCAGGTGAGATTAATATCGTGTACAAAAGAAAAGCTGGAGGATATGGTGTTATCATACCTAAAGAAGACGGTAAAGCTGAGAAATTTGAGCCCAGGGTGGAGGAACCAGCTAGAGAACCCTCCTTGGCAGACTAGATGTACCTAGCAAAGGAAGATCCTTTTTCAGAGATAATTTAACTAGCTATGTCTTTGAATCAAACGGCAATGATGTATTTGGAGGACTAGGCATGCTTAGACAAACCTGAAACGTTTAAGATCAAATGAGGAAATTTTGAGATGTATGAACATGTTTACAAGGGTAATTAGTTATTGTAAGTTGAGATGCACCACATGATTTCCAACACAAATGGAGCAGATATAACATGTAATTACTATGCAATCTGTAAATGATAATTAGCTCAGATGACTCTCTTTCGTTCTATTGTCTCTGTTTTATACCCTTCTTGTTGTCTAAACTTGGGCTAAGACAATTTAAGTTACTGCTGTGCTCTCTTTTCTATACTTCCACAACTTCAAACTCATGTTTCTGTTAAAATGCCAGTTCTTTATCTTTTTCTTTTTCTTTTTTTGGTTATGCTTGAAAAGTATAGTTTCTGTGCCTTGATGGGTTGCTAAATGTAGGCTTTTAAGGAGCCATTGAACTGATATCAAAATAATCTAAATGGATTACCCATATCAAGAGTATCAGAAGCAGTTTTGTTTGCTTGCATAATTTTAATGTTTAGAGACTGCAACCATTTTTTATTTTATTCAAAGTCACTTTGATAACTTTACAATTTTAATTGGACGTGCTTGCCTATCCAGATCATTACCTTCCGATCAATCATAAGATTCTATTATCTCAGTTCTCACAGATATTGGACTTCTTACAGTATGCACCCCATCAGTCCAAGTCAAGCTTCCAAAAGAGTATCCTGTGCTCACTTTCTGAGTAGAGGACACCCTAACAGTGAAAGAGATTGTCTTAATCATAGAATTGAAGATCAATATATGAGGTTTTACTGCTATAGTTATGCCACGCGGAGGCTCAATAATGGCCACATATGTGGAATTAATCGCTCCAACATTTGTGACAGTTCTGGTAAGAGTTGTTGAATTTCCAAGGGTTGGGATAGTTATAGAAGGGAGGTTTACGTCCAAAATAGAGGGTTGTTTTATGGGGCAGAATGTGGGATGCTCAGTAAGCTGGGAAATGGCAGAGTTGTTGTTGCCCATGGCACAGAGGTACTGAATATAATCTGCTGTCCCCATGTCATACACAAGACCAGGATCTGCTGCCCTATTTGAGTTAACAATTCCACCACCATAATCGAATGGATCAGCAAGTTTCATTGGCTCTCCCTCTGCAAATACTGGTTCACCGGATGGATCAGTAGTCCATGCTGCAGATTATGATTATACCATATTAATTTGATGCGTTTTAAACCATGCATGCATCTAAAGTGTAAGTAGCAAAGAACATTGCAGTACTTGAAAGAAAGCGCAATATAAGTACCTGTGGTTACAAGTGCTGATTTGATAGCAGCAGGGGACCAATCTGGGTGCAATGATTTGAGCAATGCAACAATGCCTGAGACATGAGGAGTTGCCATGGATGTTCCTGATTGAAACTTATATGCAATTTCTGGGTTATGAGGAGAAACTGCTGCTAGTATATGGACACCCGGGGCAGCTACATCTGGCTGTGTCATTAAACCACATTGGAACACCAATGAGCCAGATACCAGTAATTTCTGACATCCCACATACAACTTTTCTTTATTAGCTTTGAATAATAAGGAAATACCTTCAGTATTGCTGGGCTGATGGAACTAGGCCCTCTAGATGAGAAGTATGCCACGTTCGTTGACACAGGTCTACCGAGATGTGTTTTGGAAGGCCTAATCCTGACCAGTGGATTCCTGCAACAATTATGTCATTTATGAATTTGATATCAACAAGAGCAACCATGGTGATGATTACAGCTTTGATAGCATGGACAATGGTGATACCTGGTAGAGCGAATGTAGTAGAGTATCTGGGTACCAATTTCATAGCTTACTTGAACACAAGGGAAGTTATCATCACATGAATGTAGGGACCTACTGGGATTTATAGCAATAATTAATCCCAAACAACCAATATCTTTGACAGACCATGCAGCATCCTCTACTGCGTACTGATTAGAATTTGAAGTGAAGCAGAGCACCACATTTCCAGCCAACCAAGTATCATTTGGTGTGAGAGATTCGCAGTAACTGTATAACAACTCCAGGTAACAGGAAAATAAAAGCTGTGAAAATTGTTATTGACAAAGTCATAGTTGAACTAAGGTTTTCTTTAATGGTTATATGCCACATACTCTCATGCAAAGAGTAGGCGCAATTACTTGCTAAAACTAGAGGGAATAATATGATGCAGACATGACAAGTGCATCATATACCTGATTAGATATTTAAGCTATACTAGTCCTTAGTAGACGGCCCATGTGAAGGGAATTTAGAGGGCCTGGTGAACACAATACATATAATGAAATGTAAAGACTTTAAAGCAGCACTATGTTCTCTGTAGGATATATGTACCGGGGGGATAGGAGTTCTGGCACCTCAGGGTAGACCAGTTTGATGAACCCTGTATCCTTTCCTGTAAACATCGCTTGGCCCTACAATTAATAACCGTTCATTGCAACAATGTAAAGAAACTGATGAGACATGGATTTTTATTTTTCTTCCTTTTTTATGAAGTGCATGATCCGGTGTGAAGAATTACCATTGTAGTCCAGTTGTTTCCAAGGGTGATGGGTGTAGGGAAAGACCGGTCTATAGTGCTTGCTGCAACAGTTATGATCCAAGGTGATGTGTTCTGTATCGTTTGAGCACTTGGGCCAGCATTTCCAGCTGCGCACACAACAGTGATTCCCTTGGCCACAGCATGGAAGGCACCAATTGAGATCCCATTGTGTATCTCCACATCAGGAAAGGGAAGATCAGGGGCAATGGACAGTGATAGCACATCTACCCCATCATGTATAGCTTCATCAAAGGCTTTCAGAATGTCAGCACCTGCACATACTCCTCCTCCATACAGATTCCAGCATACTTTATACATAGCCAGCCTGGCCAGGGGTGCGCCACCCCTCACAGTGCCAACACCTAGCCCATTGTAGCTCACATTGGCCACGAAGGATCCACATGCAATTGAAGATGTGGATGTTCCATGTCCCAATCGATCTCTTGGGGACAAGCATTCTTGATATTCAGTACTGTTGTATGGCTGTCCATACTCAGCTTGGAGTCCCTTGATGAAGTAACGAGCTCCAATAAGTTTTCTATTACAGGTCTTCCTTGTATTGAACAGCTCTCCTAACTCACAAATGCCCCTCCATCTAGAAGGAATTGGCCCAAGACCTTCATCTCGGAAAACTTGGGATTCTGGCCATATCCCTGCTGACCATTTATTGGGATTAGTTTGGCGAGAGATATGAATGCACGCGCTTGCACACAATAAGCGCGCACATGTTCACAGAAAGGAGAGGAACAGTACCTGTATCAATGAGACCAATGATAACGCCATTGCCCATTTTAGATTTGTGCAGGACATTAGTTGTAGAACTCGAAGACAGTTGAAGGTAGTCCCAACTTCTTGTGGTTTGTAACTTATGAAAGCGATTGGGTATGACTTGTAACACAGTAGGTAACTCTGCAACCAAACAAGAAATGTAGGACAATGCTTTAAATCTGTGGTAAGGAGCATATTTACAATAGTTGAAATTTGAAAAATGTTTGTGTCAAATATTGTCTTGAAATCATAGCTTTTATCTCTTAACTTCTTTTTGCCCTAGCACAGGTGTGGGATCCAGAGGTTGCAACCCTGACTGATTCAAGGATTAATTGCAATGGATCAAGCAGGGAAAAAGTCTTTTTTACTGAATGTAGAAAATTTTTCTTACATGAACTTTGTTTGGCGAGGAGTTGTTCCGCAAGTTTCTTTTTTTAAATGAGAAAATTCATTAAACACAATAAAAGAAATTACAAAAGCCGGCAGCTGAGCTGCAGACCATGAGACCAACAAAGCCACATCTACACAAACAAAACAAGGAGCTGAAAACAAGCTAACAGAATACACAAACAGAACCAACAGCTAACTACAACCCTCAAGACTCAAGACTCAAAGACAGAAAATGGAGTCCACCGCTTTAGGCTTGAAATTTTCTGTATTAAAGATTGCAGGACTATAAAATATAATTCTAAAACCTTTAAATTTCACGACTTTTATGATTTATTTGTTATTGTACAATCATTTAATGGCATTTGCTCTGGCTGCAGTGTGCTTAGCATGTAACTCATGTTGATGGCCTTGTTATTTTTTACTTTATGTTTCATGGTTCCATCTGCTTTCAAGTTCATTTCTTCACAATGTGATGACTGTAGCACTAGCACCAATAAAGAAGACTTGCATGAATGTAGAAATGTTCCGTAGTTCTAATTGAAGAAGTACCTGATATCGCTTGCGCTTGAGCCTTGGTCAGCTTGGCTGCAAAACCAGAGAAGCCATGTTTGTAGCTATAGACCATGGCTTCTGCAGATGCTTCTATGCTGCATAAGTACATATTGAACAATCAGTTCTGGCTCAAGCTATTTCTGAACTAAAGCCACCATCAACCTGAAACCTCAAGGAATTATGTTTCTCATGTTATACCTTCCAAGGACTCTAGTAAGCATAGTGTGATGGGTTTCTGCAAGGAGCTCAGGATCATCATGCTGCCGTGCTCCCATATAAACGATGTAAACCTGTTAATTCTCACTATATAGTTAGTTGCCAAGAATGGTTCAAGGTATGAGAAGGAGAAGGAAAGCAACAGCTATAGTATAGGCAAACAATAGTAAAACTTATTACATTGCTTTTGGCTTCAGCAAGAGTGAGCACAGTATGTTGCTCATTTAGAAATGAGAGAAGACACAAGAAAACAAGTGAGAGAGTTTTGTTGCTGCTCTTTCTACATCGAACTGAGTTCATTGTGCGTGTATGCATGCGTGCGCAAGTGTGAGTGTGAGAGAGAGAGAGATAACGGGGAGCAGGTTATCTTTTATATTGACAATGGAGAAAAAACGATACTGACGATTCTTATGTTGCGTTGATTAAGCAAGAGCAACTTTATCTAGAATAAACCAAAAGACTAAACAAATACATTTCACATGAGGAAACCCACTTATTACTGCTTAGATCCCTATTCTAGTAATTAATTGTTTATATCTGATACGAGCTATGACTACCTCTAATTATAAGAAAGTGAGTACTTGATTCTAAGTGCTAACAACTTCACCAAGGGTCGAGATCATTCCTTGTAGTAATTTTTTTTTTCTCGGAAGACTTCTTTCAAAGCACCGTTAATTGTTGAACAACTTTTTGTACTACTATTCCAAATTTTATATTTTTTAAATCCTTTGTAATCGTTTACCACAAAAAAAAAAATCCTTTGTAATCTTCTTTGTGGTCCTCTCAGGATTGTAAGGCTACTATTTGTCATAATATTGCTGACGTTATAGAAATATTCTTGAAATTTCTTCCATGCCAGTGCTGCATAATCAGCTAAGAAGCACGGATACTTTATTTAGAGTGTTATACTATGTCGTATCTGTGCTATACTGGTGTCGTACTAGCCATTTTATGTTATAATTTTTCAGAAATTACTCATGTCCCCGTATTGTACTTGTGTCTGTGCTTCCTAGATAATCAGTACAATTACTCAAAACGATTTTCCACTTCTTCCTCTCTTTTCAAAGGGGGAATTGTTCTGCTCCCACTTTAAGTGGATATTTTTGATAGACATAAAGCAAGGGAAGTGATACCTTGGACGACTTGGACTACTTCAGAATAGTTGAATATGAGTTGTTTGTCCCTTTGGAAGCAACATAAAGGAAAAAGAATAAGCGCTCTAATGTAGAAAATTAAAAATTTGTAACAAGGTATTGAAAAATATAGTGGAGGCATACTCAGAACCAACTACAACAAAGGAACTGTTTTAGGCCTTAGACCAACTCTTTAAATTAGCTCCAGTGATCTAATCTCTAGAAGAAAATGAAAAATTATTCATAACTTTTAAGTGTACTTTTTTCAATCTTGATAATATTCTTTAATTATATCAAAGACTACTCGAATACACCTTGGCCAAATTGATTCTTCAAAATATTTATTAAAAATATAAACCTGGGGACCAAATAAACTACATCCTTCACTTGGTATTGTCTAGAACCATCTGTATCGGATCAATATGTTCCAAACTTTATTGCATACAAAACCTCATTTTCCATTACTTTGCCTCATTCTTCTTCCAAACCAATAGACAAATATTCTTATTGAAATATATTGAGTTGATTTTTACAAAAAGAAAGTGAAAATAACCAAGCCAATTAGAGGCACCCAGGGGAAAACGATGATCTATACAGACAAGATATAAACTGTTGAGGATGGAGATGAAGACACCCAATTTGGCAAGGCACATCCTCCACTGACAGCACTAGAAAGACTTTGACAAACCAAGACTTTTTAAAACTCAAAATGACTGACTGGTCTGGCAACTTTTATGGCTCTTCCCCAAGTTAGATGTGTCCTAGAATCAGAAAAGAAAGAAATAAGCTGGATAGAGCAACTGTATGCAAGTACAATGAATATCAGCTGTCATTAACTGTTTCTTTTGCTGCTAGAGCTTCAGCACATGGGAGATGCATAGAAAACCTTTCAGGCTTCAA
Organism: Quercus ilex subsp. ballota; assembly: GCA_032727855.1. Lineage (NCBI taxonomy): Eukaryota > Viridiplantae > Streptophyta > Magnoliopsida > Fagales > Fagaceae > Quercus > Quercus ilex. The sequence continues at coordinate 6,069,540 of CM064916.1, forward strand.
CCAACCACCATGGCACTGCCCCTTGCTTTTGCTAATTGCTATAATGATCACAGCAGCAATGGCTACATCACAGTTACAGTTTTTAAGAAATTTTGGAATTTAGTTAAGAGCCATAGGGTTCTTTGTGTCAACAAAGATACTTGTAATTTGATCTTCAGTAGGCAAAAAAATCAATACAAGCACAGCTGCTGCTGACGCAATTAATATAAATGCTGATAAACAGGTATGGCCTTGTTTTATGAAAATAAGCTTCATTAATTGATTTCCAGATCAACCAACAAGTCCATAATACATTTGATTCGAATGTTGTCATAACATCATGTCCAAATCACCTTTCGCACTTTCATCCCATTATCGGAAGTGACATTCTAACAAGATAAGTGATATTAAGGCTAAATGGCTGACAAGATTTAAGCACTGACTCCCACTATTCACCATCTACTTTTTGTGCTAAATGGACAAAAATAGTTAATACCAGATATCATAAGATGCAATCTCATATCATTAACAATCTAAACCAACCAGTCCATCGGTTTACATACAACTAATACAAGGCATCCAACTTCCATGGCAGCACGGGATGTTAGAGAAACATCATAAATGTATCTATTCAATAAAGGTGCACATGAGTGGGCTCTTTACAATGAACATTTGCCGACGGTCAGGTTGATGGTCCTGTTGTGGGGGAAAAAATTCAAAATAGCCAAACTTTCAGAAATAAGAGCATTATGGTCTATTCCACAAGTCAATTCCATTGTAATAATTCAGGTTAGTGGATGAAAATAAGACATATTTTCAAAGAATTTTTTATCCCTCCCACTAATGGTTGCTAGAAAGAAAGGAAACAAATAATTGAGAGACAGAAGAAAGAAGAAACCAGCTTCTTTCTTAATATAGCAAAGATAAATATACAGTCAGTTTCAAATATTGATGTGACCATAATAAAGCTTATCCCAGAGCAGATTTCCTACTGCTCAAGCTTCATACCTTTCAGGTCTTCCATTGTTTGAAGAATCATCTCAATTTTTTGTCCTCCCCAAGTTGCAATTGTCTGCACCAGCTAATATAGTAAAAAGGGAATTGCATACATCACAAGTAGCTGACGAAAGAGTTTCAAGAAGTTATTCAATAAAGCTGTCATAAGTGCCTCAATTAAGGAAAGGAACATATTACTGTCCAACTTATCTAACCTTCATCACAAGTTAGATTCTCGACCACATGTAGTAATTTTTTCTCTTTCTTCTTTGTCGAGAATCTCTTAGTCGAAACAGTTAACAGCTTATTGATTGACATTCCTTCTCCAGTAATCTTCTTCTTTGCCTCATACCTAACCTTAATTCTCTCATCAAGCTTGTAACCAAGGAATGCCGGAAAAGCCAACAATTCTCCAACTTCACGACCCATGTCCTCTATCAAGTACTCCATCTTCTCCTCCAAAGAACTATGATTGTATTGCAGTATCTGTGGGTGCTTTGTGCTCATGGAAACAATGTCACTGTAAGACAAACCATAACTCAAGAATAGCCAAATTACCTTTCGCAAATTCTCACAGCTTGTTCTGGTCACAGATCCCATTGCCATTGCCATGTCCCTTGTCCTATATTTATACCCAATCTTCACCAAAAACACTAGTTTATAGTTGAGGTTATCAAATGAAAGGCCTAGAAACAAGGGAGCTTTGATCAAGAACTTGAAAATATCGTTGGAATCCAACCCACATTGCTTGAGAAACTCTATCCTGGGACGCAATTTCCGCTCTTTGCTAGCACTAACCACACTTGGGAACACAAGAAAAATCTTGAAAATTTCCTGATTATTTAGGCCAGCAAACAACCTCAAGAACTCTACATGGCCCTCCAAATGCTCCACACTGTAACTTAAAATCATTGGGAGCCTACGCACCACATTCCCTGTGGCATCCTTATCTCCCCCACTAAGATCCAAAAGGAACCCGATTCTAGGTATCAACTGACTTTCCAAATTATAATTAAGAATTTCCGGACGCCTTACAATCAAATCAATACCACCATATGGGCTAAAAAAAGTAATGGCCCTATCGATCTCTTCAATTGGCCTAAGACACACTGCTTTAGCTAACTTGACATGGTTGAGCACATAACCAATCTTTTCACTCGGAACTCCACGATCAAGAAGCAATTTAACCTTTTTATCAAAACCCACCAAGAATCTAGGATCCGCGGTAGTCAAAAGGTGCTTGAGCTGCATAGGATCAATCTTATTTTCCAATTCATCACGCACAAAACATATAAATGGATCAATTTCCTCAGCTGTTAACACACTAGGACATTTGATAATCAAGTAACTAAGTGTAAGGCTATCGATTCTAAGTGATAGCAAAGAACGAACCCGAGCACGTATTGAATCCAAAGATGTCAATGCAAGAGTTGGGTTTTTGTCCAAGACTAATTCAGTTTCTTTATCTTCAAGTCCAAGTTCTCTGAAGAATGGAAAGAGAATCCCTGAAACAAAAAAACATAACAAATAAAACATATCCCTATAAGGGAACATGACAATGAGAATATTTGGAAAGACTACATTGTGTTTGAGAAATTGACTCTGAGAGTCACTCACCTATATCAGTGTGAAGATTGGCGGGGGAGTTGATGCAACTGCATTGGACTGAGATATGTTTAGTGGGTCGAAGACCCAGTTGGGGAAATAGCGGTTTGAGCTCGTTTCTTGAAGCTTTACTTAACTTCAAGATAGAGAACCATTCGTGGGGATGGAAAGCTGAAGCTGAAGAGAGTGAAAAGTGAACAGTTGTGAGAGGGATTGGAGGGTGTGGAAGAAGAGTAATAGAAGAAGAAGAACAACAAGAAGATGGAGAAGAAAGGATTGGGTTTGTAAACAAAGTGAGCAATGAAACCATTTGTACTCAACGACCAGCAGGTGAGTTTAGCGCTTGGTATAGTGTTGCAGCAAGCCGCGGGTGTTTCAACTTTCAACTGCGGAGTTGAAATATGTGAAATTTGTGGACTACGAGGAGAGAAATGGGATTTCCTCTATCGAATGTTCTTGTATAGGCCAGTGTTACGTCTTTTTAGATTCCTTGGTCCATCCAATGCATACCTTCAAGGCCTTGCAATTTGGAAACTAAGCCCATTAAGGAAATCTCATAAATGATTTTTTTACCCAAGTTTTTATTAAATCAAAATTATTCCAAGAAACTAAGGGGTTATTTTTTTTTCATATATAATGGATATTCACTTTTCTATCTCTTAAATTTTGTAATTCAACTAAAGCCTGATTGATCACAATCCCAAATATCTGGTATTGTTAAAGAGGAATATCGTTGATGGTTTCTTTTGATTAGCATTAATCGAGTGAGCTTGTTGGACAAGCATGACTATAGTCAACAAGTTGTTCCCCCTAAAAGGAAGCTTGAAATTTGGGACATAGGAACTATATTTGTGGGAAAGAAACACATCAGGTCCAGATTTTCACCATAATCGGAGTGATTCTCTCAATTTTACCCATTATCGCGACATCAACACCCATTTTTTACCATGACCTATGCCAAACTAACTCCTATAATTCAAAGTCCTTTTACTAGAACGACATATGAGATAATTTCTAACACTAAACACTCCTTAGAAGAGATTACTAACTTAAGCATCAAAGTATTAGACCAGTACCACACAGGTATCATTTAAGTAATTTATGTTCTTTTTAGGTATCCAAAGGTATTCTTTTGAGTTCATCATCACCAAATTAGTCGTGTAATCATTGATTCATCATTCGGTATAAATTGAGAAACTTTGATATATTTCCCTAAGTTTAAATGATTGTTAAGTAAGAGGCCTAATGTTACATGCTTAAAGTGACCTAGTTAGACTCGATAATGGCATTTGAAGGTGGAAACCCCAATTGCAAGTCACAATGGAATAAAACATGACCCTAGAGTGAACCAAGTCAGGACAAGGAGGAGCAAAGGCATATTGCCATCTCTAATGGGGTGATATCAGCACTTACGAGAGAGAGAGATGTTTTGGGAATGATAATAAGATATGTATAAAAAAAAATTAAATTATATACATCCAGGATGATACGGGCAGGATAGGCAAAATCTATCCTTGTTCCATCCCCTCTTCATGACAAAAAAAACCTATGCAAAACGAGACTAATATGGTCAGAATGAAGGTATTTTGTCTTTCCTATTTAGGATGATTCAAAATAATTTAGTTATATATAAAAGATAAGTATATAAATGTGCAAAAATAACTAGTTGGCTGTCAAGTGTGTGGCATACTGCCATGCATCGTAACTTTAATAAACTATTGTAAACAGCATAGTGGAGGGAAAAGGTGTGGTTAATTCAATCATGAAGCAAAATGAGTTTAATTAATACATGGAAACTGAGGGGGTGTGATTAGAATAGGATAAAAGTCGGATTGTCCATACATTTTACCCTTTAGTCTAAAATCAAATTCCAGATCAAGTGTTACACATCAAATATCCTCACAGAAACTAAAAATGAAATCATCACTCCACTTTGAATGAAACAATAAATATTCACGCAATGTTGATTGGTTCTGACAATTGTAAGAATCGCAGAAGCTTGAAGTCCAACTGTGAGTTGACCCCAATTTCTTCCATACAAAAAACATGGTTGTAAATAGAACCAAACGCTAATAGAAGAGCACTAGTGCTATCACAGGGAGAAACATCAAGTAGGAGGTTCTATCACAGACCATTAGTCCTATTAAATTCAGAACTTTTAAGTAGCAGTTCCATCAGGCTTGAGTCGCTTGACTTATCTTTGAGTGTCCTTGTGGCATTTGCTGTTAACTTTTTCTCCATTTTTCTTGCCTGTAGGGAGACCTTTGATAAGGATAACAGATGAGCCTCCTTTTCTTGATTTTCCGCATGATCTGGGAAAAGGCAACCTGCAAGACAATCATAATACCATGTATTTTCAGTTGGCATACAGGCAGCAATGCAAATTGAGATAAAATAACATCAGAAACCTTATGCAGCTAGCAAGTGTACTTGCCTCTTTTTAGGGACTTGAATAAGATCGTCAGTTCTTTCTTTATAAACTTCTTCTCGCACATCATTCTGAGGATTCTGTCCCTGCAAAAAACAGTAGAGGCAAATATACAATTCTTAAGTCCATACAATCAGGATTTCTCTCCAGTTAGAACCATTAACAGCTCATAGTATTTTACATCCTCTAAAGGAAGGGAATAGAGTTTTCAAGGAAAAAAAAAATCAGGAGAATTCAAACTCTTAAGTTATTCACTGCATAAGGTAAAGTCAAGGGAGTAAACCCCTTCATATAGTCATGCATGATGCTGCCATTGGTAGCTTTATAACCAGATAGGCGCTAACTAAATTGGGATGAAAACTAACTCTATGCAACTGAGGGAGAAAAAAAAAATTAACACATTCACTTGATTGCTTATTACTAGTTAATTAAGTCAAGCAAATTCAGAAATATAAAGAGGTCAGACAGAGAACTTATTCCTAAACAGTTACAAGGAAAGGGGGTGGGGAAAGGATAATAGCTTCAACTGACAACGAAACAAAATCCTTCATGAAAATTATGGCTTTTTAATAGTGGATGAATAGAAACAAATGGAAAGCATCCTTACAACACACAGGATAATCATAACTAAATAGAGAAAAAAAAATACCACTCAAGATTTATTTCACCATTGTAATTTTGTCAATAGATAATGTGTTTAACAATGAAACCTAGTTATAGACAATGTCAAGTAAGCATTTTGAAACACAAAAAGCCAAATAGTCCATCAAAAACCAGAAAATTTTATGCGACATTAAACTGAGGAGTCAGGAATCAGTAAAGACCTCATGCTCAATATGATAGATCAAGACCATCTAAAGGCAGAAGGATGAATGTCAGCAGCATTTAATCCAGTCTTTGAGTTAAATAATTGAAGTTTCAGCAACTATTTAAATTCATTTGTACCTATTAATTCATCCAACATATGCAATTACTTGAAAGATCAGAAAATTTTTATTACCAAATAGGAGAATGTCTAACTTTTAGTTTCTAGGCCTCCTGGAATAAACAACCTCAATAAGATCCAACATTCAAACTTATATATCACCAACAGGAACATGGGGAAAACCCAAATCAATCCTACACATTGCTGCAATCAAATACCTCTTCTAAGTTCAATTTGTCTTAATAATTTAATATGAAACTATAAACACTTGAAAAGTCCCAAAGTAAGAAAAAATAATGAGGTACCACAACAATAAAAAGAACATGAATTTGCTAGATGTGTCTTAATTACATTGAGAGCAACAACACAACGGAAGAAAAAAGTGTATTTCTGGATAAGGTTTATCGTGGAAAACAATTCAATTAAAAGTATTTTAATAACCAGAATTCTGTTGCAGCCTCTTAAAATTCACAAACACATCAACCAAAAAAAAAATTGTTAGCAACATTGTTTATTACATATAAAAAAAATGGCACAAATAATCTGCTAAGAAATTGCTTATTACGTTCAAACACTAATCAAATGATTAGCAACATTCACATCATCACTCAGAAAAGTGCAAACCAATTTGCAGCTTATATTTTATGACACTATCAAAAGCCATAAATAACGTAATTTAAGCATTTCAAGGCAGAGGATCTGGGCAGTAGGCATAGATGCTTGGCCATACTCTCAACAATATATGCTTATGCCATATGCTCCCTCCCATATTCTAAAAATGGCCCAATAACTTCATCATATAAGAGTGACCTCATGTTAGATAGCAAACCAATCATCTTTATTCTGATGCTTGCTGGTGACATTCCAACAAGCATATGCATAATGAACTTGTCAAAACTCCAATTCACATTTGTCAAGCACTTCACAAACCTTGTCTCCGTCAATGTTGAATGAAAAACTATCCATAAAATACAAACAATTAAAGAAGAAAAAATATAAGATGACAGTTTTTCAATTAGATAGAAAAATGCTCAAAGCAAAATACACCAATAGTCACTAATCTAAGATTGGGGAGGAAACTTATAGTTCAATATAATTTTCAAGTCCAACCACGCTAAAATCAATAAAATGTTCACATGAAATCTAGAAATTCCTATGGCATGTAAAATATGAGAAACGGAATCATTCAAGCTTAAGTCCTTGTTTCAAAGCAGACACTAAACTCACAACACGTGCCAATACAAGCTAAAAAGAAGGTAAATAAGAGTTCAACCTCTAGCTGTAAATGACTCAGACCAATCACATAGAAATTTAAAGCATTACAGCTGCATATGAAATACTCAATTCCAGAATGCATTCATGTCACAAATCCAAACGAGAAGATGATGAAATGTGCTTTAACCATTATCAAAACCATCCCTCCCCAACTCTGGATCATGTAGTTTCAAAACAGTACATTTCACCCAAGCATCATGAGACTCATCCTCACATAAATTGTAAGACAAGACGCCATCAAAACTAACATACTAAACATACAATAACAAAACCGAAACCCAAATTATCAGATTACTACAGAAACCACAACAACATATTCACCAAAACAGAATGCCATTGCAATATGATTTTTGCACACATGAATACTATGACATCCCAAGGCACAAGCAAGCAATCAACTCATACATACAAACACACCAACATCCTAAACTACAAAAACCACAAAATTCAATCAAACATAACTTCCCAACAGTAAGCAAATACATATACATAGAATCAAATCAAACATCTTACTTCATTGGAAGCCACTCTAGAATCCGAACCCGAAACTTTCATTTTCTTCAAAACCCCACCAGCATTTTCATATTCATCGTCATCAGGATCATCATTATCATCATCATTATCATCGTCGTCATCACACCCACCATTCATTCTCTTCCTCTTCCTTCCAAAGTTCCTAACTTTCCATACATTCTTCCTCCTATACACAACCTTCTCACTCTTCCACACCCCAAAACTAGTATCAATCACCGTCACTTCACTTCTCGAATACCCCACTAACTCTCTCTTCTCCTTCTTCTTATTATTCTTCAACTTCATCTTCTTCTCCTCCTCCTCTTCTTCTTCTTCTTCCACATTATTTTCCTTCACTTCCTTCAAACTGTTATTCGAATCAAACGAAGCCGTCGCTGGGGTAGTCACGTATTGGGGACTAGTGCTGTTGTTGTTGTTGTTGGTGGTGGTGGTGGTGGTTGTTGAGGTTAGGAATTTGGGGTTTGTTTGTTTCCTGGGAAACTTTTTCCTGGAAAGTTTGGAGCTTTGGATGTGATCATCATCATCAGCACCGTCCATGAAGAAGAGCTCCGACAATACATTGCTCATTAAACTGTACATTTGTTTGTGTTGTTGTTGTTGTTGATGAGTACTGTTTCGGTGGAGTAAGTCGTGGTCGGACTGAGTGGAGCCAGAGTCGGAGCGAGTGGACTCGGTAGGGTTCGGGTTCGGGTTCGGGTTCGGGTTTGGGTCATGGTTGAGGAGGAAGTGGTCGAGGTTGTTTTGATCATCGTCGGAGGTTGTCGGGAAACCTCTGTTGGACCGGAGACGGTCGAGCCAGTTGGAACCGGACTTGCCGGGTCGGACCGAGCAGAGCATTATTATTGTTGTTGTTGTTGTTTGTTATTGTAAGAGTGACACGTGGAGGGAGGTGAGTGGTGGGAATTGGAGGGGTTGTGTGTAAACCAGAAGAGAGTGTTGAGATAGAGAGAGAGAGAGAGAGAGAGAGGCCTGAGATAGGGTTTTGGTGTTTGAAGCTCGAAGTTTGAAGTTGAAACTCCGATTGCAGATGGAAAGAAAGAAGCTTGAGGAGACTCGAGAGAGTGGGCACCCCTGCTTTACCTCCACGTGGCATAGTTTGATTTCATTAGAGGAAAACAACTGTTGCTCTGTCGGAAGGAAAGACAAAGGGTTTTTTTTTTTTTGGGGCAAAAAAAAAAAAAAATGTTACCACTTACCACCAACTAAACTAAGAGCATTCTCATTAGACTCTTCAAACTAGTTTGATGCTAAAAATTTGGTTGAAAACCATAAAAAGCGTTTCGCATTAGACTCCTCAAACAAACTTAACAAGGAATAGTAGTCACACGTTACTTGTGGCGAGATGTTACTCTTGGCCAACAATAAAGAAAATGATTTTTTTCTCTCCTTTCTCTCTGCATTGTATGCTACCATCATCAAACCCCCCAAAGACCTAAGCACCACTATTCGAACCAACATCAAACCTATCAAAAACAACAACCGTTAAACCCATTAGATTCTAAAAGATTCTCCGAGTTGAAATAACCCACTTCGAAAACCCCCATCAACAACCCATATGTGATTTACTGAGTTAAAGAAGACTCAATTGTTAGGCAAAAATCTGATTCGCAGTCTCAAATCGAGCTAAGCAACGGCACCGAAAGGCAAAGGCCAAGTGATGATTCCAATGATGGTGGCAAGGAAGACTGCTAGTGAATTTTGTTGGGTTTTGGCTAGGTTAGGTTGTGCCAGATGGCTGTGGATTTTGGTATTAAAGTGTGAATAGGAAGTAAAAAATAATATTTAAATGAAATAGTGATATAGTATTGAAACCAATGTATGTGTATAAAAAAAATGATAGTTGAACTAAAAAAAAAAAAGTGGAGTTTTTTGGATTAGTTTAGTTAAATATTTAAGGAGGCTAATGTGAATGCTCTACACCACAACATTTGTTGTAACTATCCACATGTCTGATTGTAAGTTGTGGGATAAAAAATTATGGATTCATATGAAAATGACAGCCAACTAGTTATAGTCTACCACATTGTGGCGAAAGCTATGACTTAGTTTGTGGTACTAGAAGTCTAAAATGACTGCTAAAATAAACAAGTCCCTCTTTCTTTTTTTTTAAGATATGATAGAATTTCTAGATTTGCTCCAGGTTTTTTGTTATATTTATTATCAAGTCAAGATGTCAATTGATTTTTTGTTTAGATAGGGTTTGAATCTCATATCTTTTATTTTACGATAACAAACGACTTTACTAATTAATTTAACTAAAACCCACACTTCTCAATTCTTTTTAACTTGATGGATAAAATAACACACGTAACAACCTTTTTTTCTTCTTATTTTAAAAAAAAATATTTATAATATAACACACACACACACACAACAATTATAACTAGTTACAATCTTCTCTTTTTTCCCATAATTATAACCAGTATCACACACTTCACCACAATTGTCTCATGTTATATATTGAGAAGTGGAAAGATGGTAGATCTATGTTATAATGACAGACAGTTAATTATAATCTATCACTTAAAACAGTTGTGGCAAAATGTATATAAAAACATGTGATATTGGTTCGCCCACAATCAAAATTCACTTATCTAGACATCAAACTTTTTTTTATTTAAGTTTAAGATTAAATTTATTTTTTACTTTTGCAACAACCCTTGAAATTTATGAGGATTGATTTGGAAAAGTATTCAAATAACTTATTATTTGGTATGCATTTGGGAATTGTCGAAAAAAGTTTTGTTTTTTTGCCTTTTGTCACTCTTTTTTTTCCAAATAATATAGCTTTAAGCTTTTTTGGAATAAAGTAGCTATTAGATTTTTGCAACAAATTTAACATAAAAACTCTATATTTTGACAAATAATGGCATGGCCAGTATATGGTGTTTATATGATACTTTGGCCGTTACTCATGACCTTTACCATACTCCACAATTTAGGTCATAGAGCATGTACTGATGAAGGTTTATGGTGGATATTTCGAGTTGTGCATCATCCACCAATAATGGGTCACGATGAATTTCACACGCTGATAAACTCACTTTTCTAAATGGGTTATGCTTTTCTTGTCCATCCTGATTTATAGATTGGATGACGCTTTTTCTTTTTTTTTTGCTAAAAGATTTGGGTGACAGTTATTGGATGATTTGGATCCTATTATCATTAATTATTCTATTTTATGAAAATTAATAATCTATATATATAAAAGTGAAAAATGACCTTGCACCATTTAATAGTAAACTGATGGTTAATATTGAAAGTTAAAAATTCACATTTAATCTCAGCCTTTAAGTTAGAAAAAATTTAACCTTTCAATTTTTTTTTTTTTTTTTTTTACCTTCCTAGCTTTTACACATCTCATAAACCAATAATTGCAAGGCATCTAAATCCAAATCTATACATCTAAGGTTGCACCACATGTAATTGCTCTCAATGGTTGAGAGTTTATAAAAACCATTTGAAAAATGTTAGGACCAGATAAAGTTACAAAATTTTTGCCACAACTTATCATGTGGTGAATTGTGAGTGGTAGAGATGTGGTGGTGGGTTCATTTGGATTAACAACTTGCCACGTGACAAATTGTGGCAAAAATTGTGTAACTTTATCTAGTTCTAAAATTTGTGTGACTTTATCTAGACCTAACATTGCTGAAAGTTGGCAAATTGTGACAAAAAATTGTAATCTTATCTGTTATTGGCCAGTTATAACAAAAATTGTGTAACTTTATCTAGTCTTAACAGTGCTTACATTGCTTAATGTTGGCAAATTGTGACAAATACTGTATAACTTTATCTGTTCCTAGTATTGCTCAAACAACTTTCAATATCAACATATCCTTATCCGAAATAACAACCTTCAACCTTCTTTTACTCCCTTGTACAGTTGTTGTACTGATGTAAGTACTTTTTTTTTTTTTTTAAATACTAAGTATTAACACACTTAAAGAGTGGTTCATATCCAAAAGCTCTCACTCTTGTATTTACTGATGTAAATACAAAGAGACCAAACGCCCACGGATTTCCCCACCGTTAAAAGCAAGAGCCCAAACTCCCACAAAACCCATGCACCTTTGCTTGCTATTCACACAAGAGGCAAACCAAGAAATTATTTATTGACTTCAATTTGTCCCTATGTTTCTGTATGCTAAATCTCTCTCGTATCTTTCTCTCCGTTGTTCTGCACAATCCAACTATTATTTGGCCTTTGATTCCTCTTCACATTTATTTGGTAACCCCAAAACCTCAAAAACTTCTCCACCACTAATTTCAACGTCAATATTATGAGTGTTGTAACTTGCAACTTTCTCCAAGCCATTAAACGACATATATAGTTTGATGAATCATAAACTAGCCTGACCTTTTCCTTTTAAACCCTCTTCCCACCGTTCATGTCTCAATCAATACCCAAATCGATATGCACAAACTTTCTCCTATCTTCTGGTTTTTCATCAAATATTTGTGATTTTTTTTTCCTGGGTTTGACTTCTTTTCTGCTTTTTCAAAAAAAAAAAATCTTCCATAACCTTGCTCTCCTTCAATTTTTTTCACACTTAATACTATCAAATTCTGAACTTTTGTAAATTCTAATTCTTTTCCATTATTATCTGGGTTTTGTTTACTTCTTCTTCTCTTTGTTCTAAATGTTTTATGGCTTTAATTGAGGTTTTGGTATTTCTGGTTCCAATATGTGTAGCCTTTGTTTTTGGAATTCTCATTGGATGGGCTTGGAAACCCAAATGGGCAATCATGGCCATGGGGAGTGACAAATTGAGCTGTTTTGTGTCAAAAGCCTTTGACTTATCTTTTCCCTCATTACCCTTAGCATCGGTTATGTCTCCATTAAAGGGGTTGAGGTCAAAAGGCAGTGAAGCTTGGACCTTGAATACTGGGGAGGATAAGACACAATCTTCTGCACCACCTAATGAATATGAAGATTGCAGGTACTTGAGATTTACTGGCTTCTCTCTATTCTCTCTCTCTTTTTTTTTTTTTTCTTTTTTGGTTTTATTCTATTACTATTTTTGATTTGTGAGTTTGCTACTTTTTGTTCAGGTTCTTATTTGAGCATATTTAATATTTGTCATTATATGTAATTTATCATGAACATAGGATCTCTAATGTCATATTGAATCATTGATTAATGATAGTGAGTAATTCAATTATTGTGAGGACTCGTATAATTCAAATGGCCTAACTGAAGATAACACATTTGTACTTGCATTTTTCTTATGGGGGCATTTACTCTCCGGATGCCCAAATTCTCAATCGTTAATTCTGTTTATACAATCGTGTTTGGTTGTGTGTGTGTGTGTGTGTGTGTGTGTGTGTGTGTGAGAGAGAGAGAGAGAGAGAGAGGTTACAATTTGAACTTAAGGCGCATTTTGGCATCCTTGGAGATTAAATGCCTCCATTACCTTCCTACCCAAACATTATTTGAATCAGATATCTTACTGGTTGATTCTTCTTGTTTAGTATGTTGCAGCCCAATGAACAAAAGCCTAATTTAGTGAACAAGGAGGATTTAGAACATTTATGCCAGCTTGTAGAGATGAAAGATGGAGGTCCTCCTTGGATACAAATGATGGATCGTTCTGCGCCAAATATGAGCTACAAAGCATGGCAAAGAGATCCCAAGGTAAGTTACCTTTTGTTTTGGTTGAAGAATTTCTTCAAACCTATAAAGTGGCAATTTGAACGATCAATTGAACTATAATATTAGGTCTTGTGCTAGAACTACATCAGATTGCATTCAAATGAACTCTTTTCTTCCAAAGAAATCTTTAATTATGTCAATAAAACCGTATGCGTGATAGTTTTTGTCTTTGTTTGGGTTGTTAGCACGGTCCTCCACAATATCGTAGCAGCACTATCTTTGAGGATGCCACACCAGAGTTAGTTAGGGACTTTTTCTGGGATGATGAGTTCCGATCAAATTGGGATGACATGCTTGCATCTTCTACAACTATAGAAGAGTGTCCCACCACGGGAACCATGATAGTGCAATGGATACGGAAGGTGAGACTTCCCTAATCATTTTGACCCATCAATTTTCTTTATTTTTTTACTGATAGATTACCTTAGTCACATGTGCTTATCTTTGTCGATGCTTTGTGGCACAGTTTCCCTTTTTCTGCAAAGATAGAGATTACATAATTGGTCGCCGAATATGGGAATCCGGAAGATCATATTACTGTGTCACAAAGGTATGAGGAGAAGTCTTTTTTTTTTTTTTAACATTAATTGAATTAAGTAATAATGGTGACAACAGGAACATGTGTGTGCTTATGTAGGAATTGATTAGCTTTTTTAGGAACTGCTAGTGTGAATTAAAGCGTTTTGTATTGGGGTATTAATTTTGGTATTTGAGTTCAACCACCAATTGATATACTAAAGAAGTCATTGCCATAGGATTGTAGGGTGGTTGGAATGTGTTTTTATTGTTTTATACAGGGAAACCTTTTCGTCATAAGTAAAAATAATTCATATGAGATCTATTTTTGGGGATAATGTTGAGCAACCAAGTCTCACATGATCGTGGGATAATTGTGGCCTGGAAGGAAGCTAAGGATGGATGGAAGGGCACTTCAGAACAACCTATAAATACTCTCAAATTAGCAGTCAAATGGTTTTGGTACAAAATAGGGGGTGGAAATAACTGATATGATGCTAGTGAAAAGAGACGAATGATCAGATATTAGAAAGCACTTGAAGGAAAAGAGGGATCTCCTGTGTCATTTTCTCTTTGTGTTTACATTTTTATTGCAGCTCAGTTTTTGAAGCTCTAATGCGAACAGCCATCTGTTTTTTTCCCCTCTAGGGAGTACCTTGTCCTTCTGTCCCAAGGCGTGACACACCGAGGCGTGTTGACCTTTATTACTCAAGTTGGTGCATTCGAGCAGGTAAATCATGTCACTTTTCATTATTTTAATAAATTAATTAGTATCTTTTTCTTGGTAATTTAACTCACTCATGCAGTGGGATTAAAACCAATTTGAAATTGATCCCAAAGTTATTATCTAACATATAGATAATTTGCTTGCCAAAAGTATATTTGCATTCTATGTAGTCCTAGACTCACTAATGGATTGTTTTAACTAAGTTTCATTTCCATTTGACTTAACCAGTGGAATCAAAAAGAGGTAATGGCCAGCTGACTGCTTGTGAGGTGCTTCTCTTCCATTATGAAGATATGGGCATCCCATGGGAACTTGCGAAGCTTGGAATACGGAAAGGAATGTGGGGAGCTGTCAAGAAGATTGAGCCTGGTTTTCGTGCCTACCAAAAAGCAAGAGCATCAGGTGCACCACTCTCTCGGCCAGCCTTTATGGCTCAGATCAACTCTAAAATAGGTCCAGAGTACCTGAGATTCTTGGGAGACACTGAAAATTTGTCAGAGAGACAAATAGCATCAACATCTGACAAACCATCAGGGAGGAACATACCAAAGCTACTTATTTTTGGTGGGGCCATCATACTTGCTTGTAGTCTTGATCGGGGACTCTTGACTAAGGCAGTGATATTCGGAGTGGCCAGAAGGTTTGGAAATATAGGAAATAGATTGTAAGTAAAGTGCTAGAATCTATCCGAGAATGTGAAATGGTAACTTATATCATGTATGAGTTAGCTTTATTTCATCCTATTCGAGAGAGATACTCTTATCAATATTTTATGTCAGGCAAACTCTTTTATGGTTTGTTTGGATTGAGGAGGGAGGGAAGGGGAACAAGGGGGGGTAGAGTAGAGTTGGCTGAATATTAAACTAATTTACAACCAACTCTACTCTACTCTACTCCCCCTCAATTCAAACAGGCCATGAGGAAGGATGAAAGGTTGTTTCTTTTCCTTATATTTATTTGATACATTGTGCCTGCTACAGTCTCATCTAGAATACAAACACTTTGTATCGCTGTAAATACTTAAAGCAGAAATTCTGTATTAGAGGCTGCCAACGTGCAACTAGTTCAGGGTTTATAGCTTTGCTACTTCCAGTTTTTTCATTTCTTATGTTCATCTAATTTCATCTTGGTGTGAACTTTCTCCATGAGCATCATAGAGTAATTAAATAAACATTATACTGTATTGCATAAAATGCTTTTACTTTTTTTTAGTTGGATTTATCCCTCATTTAAACTTAAAGATTTCTTTATATATTTATTTATTTTGATAATTCGATTGTTAAAATGGGGGTGGGGGGATTTGAATCCCAAACATCTCTATTGGAAACTCCAAGAGGGGCCAATTGAGCTACAAAGTACAAGACTTTTTAAAAATTATTTGATTTGATGCAGTCATGATTGCTGAGGCAACCTGAGGCCATGCTTCTCTATGACTGTATATACCTCCTGAGGCCATGCTTCACTATATCTGCATATATGGTTCAGAAGCTTTTGTATTGATATCTCAAAAGTGAGTGTTTAAACATCCAATTTAAGCCTTGTGAGTACACCATGTTCTGATTATGAAAGCCTTGCTTCTCTAAGAAACTCTCTATAGACATCAATATCTTCCTCAAATCTACCCCCTACACCTTGCTTGATACGAGAATTTTACACAACTATGTTGCAAAACACTCTCAAAACAGTGTTATCTTGCCAAATAATTATTAAAATGATATTATTTAAAAATAAAAATAAAAAACCTCTATTTGAATGTTCTTTTCCTATGCTTCCTATTTATTACTTCTCTGCCAAACAAAGATAATGGGTCACCCAATACTGTGTAGAAAACTAGAAATATATATTCCATGCACGAATCATTATAACCTTGCTTGAAAATTCATACATTGAATATTCTGTACTTCTTGCTTTTGGTTGGATAAGATTCTGCACTTTCTTTCTTAACTAATTTCTCCTTTTAAAATATCCACTAGTTAACAATATGGCAAAAGAATTTTGGATGATTAAACAAATTATCTTTGATGACCTATTGTGACAGAAATATTGATGTTGCCATCGGAATCACTAATATTCACATAGCTGCTAATCTGCTATCAAGAACTGAAATACCTTTGAATAATTATCTTGAAGGACGGATGTTTCAATATCATGCCACAATTACCTGGCAGAAAGATATAATATTCATAATTCATGCTAACTAGGCAAGCCAAGCAGACCTATTAACGATTATGACCCACCAAGGTTTCAAAGCAGTGTAACCCATCAAACTGTGGTGCTAACTTTGGCATCTCGATCTTCTTCACTTCTTGCTTTGCTTTTGCCACCATATTTTTCATAAATGCCTGAACCCCACCTTCATGTTCCTGAATGTAACACTAAAATAGCTTAGCTTATAAACTATACCAACAAAAATAAGAGTTGAAGTTACAAGATGAAGGAAAAATCATAGAGTGGCTCTGTTACCTTAGGTCTATAGTGGTTTATATCAAAGAAATAAATCCCAGCAGCAACAACAACTGCAGGCACTGTCGCATAAATAGTTCCGGAAGCCATTGCAACCTGGAGAGCTTTGTTTGATTCTTAGAGAAGAGACAATATGACCTTTAGATGATATATGTCTTCAGAGACTTTAGAGGAATGAAGAAAGTAAAGCAAAGGAATGTGAGATGCCTTGGTGGTGAAGAAAAGCAACGAATGTTGTGAGAGGAAGGAAATGGGAAAAAGAAAAAGCAGCAGAACAAAACAAATTTTTAAAAGAGCACCTGATTTGAGTGTGTATTTATTCAAATTTATTGAAAGCAAAAGTGATGGATTTAACGTCTAAATTATTTTGGACATTTCGTGGGACTAAAGTATCATGCATACAACCAATTAGTTAACATCTTTGAGTTTACATTATCCAATTCTTTTTATCCCCATCTTGTGCATTTCTAGAAAGATAAGTACAAAGGCTTGTTAATTATTTTAGTCCCTTCATTTAGTTTGTTAGGCTAAATTGTTAGGAATTCTAAAACGAAATTCACGTTGCCTTTTTACATGTATATAATTCATATACAGAGATGCCTCATCGAGAATCAATTAATCTATATCTATATAATATCTAAAAGTTGAAGCGTAATATTTAATATTGCTACTCTCTCATTGTGTTTAGGGCTGTCCAGACCCAACCAAAGACCGACAACCCGGCCAAACCGCCCGACGCCGACCTGATTCCGCCCCGAACCGAAGGTCCACTTGGTCGGTGGCGGGTTTTCGTTCTCAAAAACCGACACCGGCAGGTCGAGTGGCGGGTTTGCATCTCTAAAACCCGAGCAACCCCAACCCGACCGAAGCTACAAAAAAATCCGGCCAAATCTGCAAAAACAAGCTAGATTTGGCAAGATCTCGACCAGATCTAGCGAGATCTCGACCAGATCCGGCTAGATCTGGTGGGATTTAGCCAGATTCGGCCAAATTCCAGCAACTTCTAGCCAAAAAAATGCAAATTTCATAAAAAAAAAAATCCAATTTTCGGCAAGATTTTTCCTATTTCTGGTGATATTTTCCAGTTTCCGGCAAGATTTTCCAGTTTCCGGCAAAAATTCCAGATTTCCACGACTTTTTTTTTTCCAGATTTCGATGCCTTTTTTAATTCCGACAACCGACCCAACCCAACCAATGCTAACCATCACCCGAAACCGAACCGACCAATTTTTCCAACAGTCGGTTTCAGGTTCCTTCGCCCCTCCACCCAACGCCGGTGGGTCGAGTCTGGGTTGGGTCCAAAACCGACCTGGCCCGACTCGTGGACAGCCCTAATTGTGTTGCATCATCCACCGATTTCCAACTCTTATTATTTCATTTTAAACTCTTCATCTTTTTCTTAATTTCTCACTTCCTCCAACATTTCCCCCCTCTATTTTACCTTTTCATCTCCCCACCATTCTCTACCCTACTGTTACTCTTCCACCATCCATTCTTCTTCCTTTTATTTTGGCTCTACTTATCCCCATCTTCTTTACAACATATTATTTTATCTCATTTAATCCATATTTTTCCTACACAAGAAGGTGATTTCTCTCTCTCTCTCTCTTGGTAGATTTATAATTCTTTCCTGCATCTCTACTTTAGTTTAATGAATGAAATTAATAAAGATAATAAAAATTTAAAAAGAGAGTAAGAATTGGAATCATTTGGTCCAATTCAATTCATTTTGATCTACTTCAGTCCAATTCAGTCAGCTTTGGTCCCTTTTATTTCAGTTCGGTCAAATTCAATCTAATTTGGTCCATTTTGGTCTAATTTAGTCCACTTCAATCTATTTTGGTCAACTTGCTTCATTTCAGTGCACTTACTAAAAAAAAACAATATGTTATTAATTTCTTAATCAGAGATTTACTTAAAGATAACTCCATTGGTACCCTTCAGTAAGTACAGTATCTTTTATGATTTAATACAATATCTTAAAATAATAGTTGGAGGACAGCAAGAAAACACAAAGATAACTTTGGCATCAGCAAGAAGTAGAAAAGCTTATCCAGACTACTGGAGAAACTTTATAGATTTAAAGTAAGCCACGTCATATGAAGTGACAGAGTAAGCATTCATATTCTTGATTTTTCTATGTTATCTTACTTTCGTTTATCATTTTTTTGATATGATGCACCCCTTGCACTAATGGCTCAAATGACCTACTTCTTGTAACTTGGTGGATAGAGCATATAGAGGCTAAAGACTTGATGAGTTGGGAATCTCTGTCATCCATTCATACTCCTTATAAAAAAGAAAAGGTAAACTATTTTTACGATGAAAAAAATTTTATATTTTCTATTAAAGTGGTATTAAAAATTTTCGTCAAACAAATTCATTAACTAAACAATAATTAATGGACATACTAATCCCTTATCCTTTTATAAGCTTGTGCAAAACATTTTTAGAATCAATGGATAACGACTAGGGAAAAAGATGAACAAAAAACGTGTGGGTAAAAGTATTGCCAAAACATTTTTCATTCTTGTTTGTCCCTGCATCATGATATAATTCATTTTATAACAAAATACGGGAATTTAGTTATATACTTAGAGCACCCACAGTAGATGTGGGATATGTGTCAAATGCTAAATATTTGGCACATATCCCACACCAACCACAAAAAACAGCTCCCCATCAGATATTGCATAGGTTGTAAAATTATACCATTTGTGTTCGTACCGTTGCAAATTTGCAACGGTACGGACAGATGTGGTAAACCAAAAATTATTATTTTATTCGACTTTTCTCTCTCCTCTCATTTCTTTATTTGATTTTCTCTCTCCCTTCTCAAAATTTGTCTCTCTCTCTCTCCCAAGTTCCCAACTCGTTCTTCCTCTTCTCACAATTGGACGCGAGCAAGAAGAAGGCGGCGTAGAAGAAGGCAGCGGCGGCGGCCAATCATCGTCATCCTCCATAACCACCACCTCAGCCAACCACAACCACCACCTCAGCAACAAAACCTAAATCCAAAAAAACCCAACAAACCCACCATGGCACCACCATATCTTAACCCACAACCATCGGAACCCACCACTCCATCGGAACCCACAACCACCCCCACTGCAAATCAAACTCAACCCACAGATCCATTACTTGAGACCACAGCCACAAACCAAAACCATAAACCACCGTAGACCCATGCTCTGTGGAGACCATCGCCACCCATCGCCAACCATCGCCTTCAAGAACAACGCTACAACGTTAGGCTCGGTGGAGATGGGTTTAGCCGGTGATAGGTTTGGGTTTGGTAGGTGATCTCACCCCGAGGCCGCCGTCGATCTCACCCTCTTCCCTCTCCTCTCTGTCCGCCTTTCACTCTACCTCTCTTTGGTTGTGGGTTTTTTTTTTTTTTTTTTTTTTTTTTTTGGCTGCAATTTGGGTTGATCTAATATTGGTGAGTAATTGTGGTGGTTGGTTTGCAGTAGAGGTGTTGTTGCAGTAGTGGATATTGGTGGCCGGTGGTTGTGCCGTTGATGGTGTGGTTGTTGTTGATGATAGTGGGAATGAGATAATATATTATTTTAATGTGTAGTAAATATTATTTTAATGTATAAAATTGAATGATAAAACATCTGATAAATGGGATGTTGTAAAATGATGTGGTAAAATAATAAAGTAGGTTTTTGATGTGGTAAAATGACATAATTTTTGCAACATCTACTACTGATGCTCTTATATGTGTTAGAAAACTCATATAACACTACTTTATTTTGAAGATTCTATGCATGTGTTAGAAACTCAAACTCCCTTAGTTTGTTGGCTAATTTGCTAATAACAAAAAATGAAGTCTTATAAAATTGCTTTAAGAGAGAGAGAGATGAGGATTATAAGAAAGAAACATAGAGAAGCTGTTTTTTTTTTTTGGGGGGCGGGGGGGAGCAGAAACTTTATCTACTCAAAAATAGTAAAAATTGGGTTCTAGCCTAGCAAACATATAATGCACAAGTTTATTACCAATCTGACAAGAACTTTATGACTATGAGTGATATTATCTCATCTAATCCCTTTCATTCCCACCTCTTAAGTTGTTATGAGCTAAAAAAAAACATTTGACAATCCCCTCCAATTGGCAATTGAACTGTGTATAGGATTGATTTTCGAATTTCTTGTTACATTTACAAGTGAATAATTAGTTAAATAATTAAATTTCAAAATAAATGAATAGTATAAACATTGTTTTGAGTAAAATTACTTAATTAAAAATTTTTAATTAACCCACTCAAAATATTCATTCTTCAATAATCTCAAAACCCCAACAACTTATATTAAATAAGAAGTTGCTGGGTCCCATACAAATACACTGACTTGACCGAACCAAACCGAAATATATTAAATATAAATTTGTACAAATAATATCAAAAAAGTTCCTGGCATCCTAGTGGCAAGTACACGCGTTTTCACATTTTTAACCGTTCTCCTCCACAACCTTCTTTCTTCCCCATTTCTTTTAGTCTCTCATAAACAAAGTTCAAGAATCCTAAAAACGTTTTAACCAAAAAAAAAAAAGAAAAAAGAAAATACAATCTTTTTGATTCTGAGTATATGATTCTTGTGTTTGCTTGGTGCTTGGTGTTTGGGTGCTGAGAAAATGTAAGAAAGCAAAGGGAAATAGGTTTTTCCTTACTTTGGCATGTTCTCTAAATATATACATGATTTTGAGTATATTTTTTGTGTTTGCTTGGTGTTTGGGTGTTGAGAAAATGTGAGAAAGCAAAGGGAAATAGGTTTTTTTTCTTTGATCTGTTTGGTTATGTTTGCTTAATCTTAGTTTGTGTTTTATGTTTTTTTTTTCCTGTGTTGCTCTGTATTCTGTGTTGAAAACAGAGTCTGTGTTGGTTGCTTTTCTTTTTAGTTTTTGTACTGATTTTGTCTTCCAATAATGTCTCTGTTTGATGAAAATAATTCTTCTTTTCTATTTTTTTTCTTGCTTTTGTTTCTCACATACCAAACACCGAAACACGACCGAACAGAACCGAAACCGAATGCAATCGGTCAGTTTGGCGTTCCTTCCTTACAAATCAGTTTCAGTGCTCAATATGTTAAAATCGAAATTCTCAGTTCGATGCAAAAACTGTCTTCAACACCGACCGAACCGAACCGAACCGATTACACCAATAAATTAAGAACCATTCAATTAATTATTTTAGAAAAAAATATATGACCCAGGTGCTGTTCCTCAAGTATTCCTCGTAAGATTCTATCACGTGCTTACTTAACTAAAAAAATACATTTCTATTCATAAAAATTAAAAATTAAAAAAAAATCATATATAAACAACCATTAAATATTGTTCCTAAATTTTGCCTAATTATTTTAGTATCTTGTTGTCTCTTAAAAATGTTCTCTTAACCCCAAATCTCAATCATTCCAATATATAATAATAATAATAATAATATATCAGAATTTCTTGTGCATGAACATGAAAAAAAAAAATAGAAAATTAAGGAAAAGAATATGAGATTGTATTGAATTAATTTTGACTAAATTTTACAAGACATTATGGTAACTAACTCAAAAAAAAAAAAAAAAAAAAAATCTAATAAGGTATAATGGTTTCAAAACAGTGGACACCATCAAGCTCAGGTGCGAACCTCGGATTCCTCTGCTGACTCGGAGGTTGTTGGAGGGGGGCTTTGCTAACTTGACCCGGTGGTGTAGTAGAATTAGAATTCCCGTCTCCACCATTGTTCTTCATTGTCACCAAAGGCTTTGAGCTATGACCCATCGAGAAACTCAATTTCTGGCAGAGAGCATCAAAGGAGCTGAACATCGACATCATTGATGAAAAGAAACAAGGAGTGCAATTGCAATTCAAAGATGTTTTCGAAGGTTTTTATGATTTGCAAAACGAAGAGTGTGTTTGTTTTGTTTGTAGTAAATTTTGTGTGGAAAAAGGTTGTAGTAGGAGGAGGTATTTAAAGGTTGAGACTACGAGAATTTGAGATAGGATTAAGATTCTGTGGAAACTAGAAAGTTCTGGAAGGAAACCAACCAGTAACTACCAGGATAATGTAGATTGGTCGTTTGAATCTTGACCCTCAGTGATGGAAACGTGGACGGCTTAGATGGGATTGGTTGGCCGGCCCAACGGATTAGAAAGGAAAAAAAATGTATGACACACAAAAAAAAATGTATTACCACAAAAACTTACCCAACTTTTGTCGCAATTAGTTGGATCACCTATTGGAAAAATTCTAAGACTATAATAATTGACATAATTTCTGCTATAATTAATTGCATGGCAACTTGTGAGCGGTGAAAAAAAGCGGATCCACCACTCACAACTCACTACATGATGAGTTGTGGTAAAATTTGTGTAAATTGTTGTGATCTTAGCATTTTTCAAAAATGAATGAAGATTAAAAAATTAAGAGTGTTTGTTTCACACGCTATGACTAATTTTATTGGGGAGTAATTATAGTATCATATACTAAGTCATAAATTTAACTTCAATTATTCTATATGGCATATTGTAATTGATTTTCGGTTACTTTTATGTCGATCTAGCTTGTGTTATCTAGAATTTTTGTTTATTGGGTGAAGAAGAGTAATGACGCGTAAGAGAAGGTGGTTTTTGGGTATGTACCTGTCGGCAAGGGTTGTGGACCAGGGTGGAAAGAAGGAAAGTGGAAAACCATTTCTCATTTTTCTCTCACGCGATGACTAATTTTGGTAACACGTTTTCATTTTCATGGGGAATCCCAGATCTTAATTGGCCAAAATAAACACATAGGATGATGGAGATATCAGAATAGAGACAAGGGAGGGTGAGAAAAGAGAAAAACCAAAAAATGAAGGTGTCAATTAATAGGATTCATTTTTATTTAGTGAAATAAAAAATCCCTACAATTTTCACTCATTTCTGTAAGTTGTTATCATCTTTAAATTCCAAAAACTAACCATTTCTATTCAATAAATGTGAAACCAACCTCAATGTCAGGTCTACAACAATCAAGTAGAAAAAAGCTTTGAGCAGAACTTTTTTTTGGTAAATCGAGTCTCAATTTTTATTTCACAGATTATTGTGCTATGCACTCTTGAATCGCTCAAGCCTCAAGCTACTAAGTAGGACCATCACAACACACAAAATTTAGGTGAATAATCTGCCAGTGATAATATGATGATAGCCCATGCTTTATTTTAAGGAATTTGAGATTTTAAATTCGACAAGCAGATTTGAGCTCAGTTGTCTTGTTCAACTTATAGGCTAGCAACTAACCCATTGTTCAAACAGAAAAGAACAGAAGAGAAATGGAAGGAGTTCGGTGAAATATAAAAGAGAGATGAAATTAACATTAGATCCCAAGGATTGTAGATCAGTAGATATGTTATGCGCTAAAAGATGTAGCCCATATAAAGGGGGGAATATTATTCAACCTCACTAGCAGCACCTCTCATACAATTGGCCATAGGCCATAGCCAAGCAATACATACTTCCAGAACAAAAATGGTAAAACACCAAATTAATTATTTTCATCAAGAGAAAAACAGGAAGTTTTAATTTTTATACATAAATGAGGCAAAAGTTGGGCAAAGGTTTCAGAACAAACTAATTGTGGAGTTTTGGCCTCTAGGCCCTAAAAACCTTGTCTCACAAACAAAGGTTCATGTCATAATAAACACCAAATGGCAGTAGTGCTCATTTAAAAGATCATAATTCAAGAAAAGCAAAGGAGCAACCCAATATTGCAAAGCCCATTATGGTGCTTTTACAGGATATACAGAACAAAATGGTCAGCCATTGTAAAGTGGATTCCAACCCACTACCTTCCATTTTTTCTTACTCAGATGTTCATCATAAGAAAATCAGAAATTCTAAGTAAATGAGATGATTACGCTGCTAATAACATTCAAAGGAACAAACCCAACACTTAACAAAATAGATATATTCCAGCTAGCTGTGAATTATAACTTTAACGTATTAAATAGCCATGTCAACATATAGCGATTTCATATAATTTATCAAAAACCAGGCAAAAATTAAACTCTGTGACCACCCTCAGTCCTAACCTGCCTAGCAATAAATGAAGACAAACTGGTAGGAAAACCTAATCAAATAAACTGAATCCCAAGTCACCATCATCGCTCTCTTCCTGTACCTCTTCCTGTTTACATAACCAAAAAAGAGAAGCATCAGAAGCTAAGATTTCTACTCAAAATAAGGAAAGGCAAAAAGCACCTAAAGTATCAATCTTTTCTGCTATTCCAAGGTCACTTTCTATTCTTATTTGGGACAGTGGCTCAAGTCAATCACTAGGACCAGTGGTTCAACCAAAACTTATACAAACCAAGTATCATATCAACTAGGTTTAGAGTAATTTATACCTTCTTGTCGTCAACAGCAGGGGCAGCTGCAGCAACAGCACCACCAGCACCGCCAGCAGGGGCAGAAACAGCGACTGGAGCAGCAGCACCACCAGAACCAGCATTCAGAATAAGGTCATCAATGCTCCTCTTCTCTGCAAGCTTCGCAAACAGGCTAGGCCAGTACGACTCCACTGAAACTCCTGCCGCTTTCACCAATGTAGCAATCTTCTCGGACTGTTGAAGAATTATATTACAATTTAAATAATTTCAACCAAAAAAAAAAACAATTAACTCTACATCAAATACAAGGACACACATTGAATTCTAACAAAACGTTTCATTTTCAACCTCAAATTAAAACAAATTCCAACCCACCCACCCAACACCCAAAAGAACCATTAATAAAAAGCATAAAATATAATAACAAAATTCACATTAATTTGAAGAATGACCCACAATGCAGCAACCTCAAATATAATTATACACATAAATATAAACCCAATAAACTTCAAATGACGTTAGAGTTGTCTACCATTGTTCTGGGTTTTCAAATAAAAATGAATAGTAAGTCCAACAAAAATTAAATCAAATTAGAGGAAATACAATAAACTCAAATTGGTCTCAAAAAAAAAAAAAAAAAAACCCATATAACATATATTTATATATACACAAATATCGAATAATCAATGATCTAATATAATCTAAGTTAACAATAATCTGCATTATGGTAAAAAGAACATAGAATCAAAATATTTAACATAAAATTGTACAAAATAAATAAACCCAACAAAAAAAAAAAAGGGGGACTTACAGTGATAGCGATTCCATCGTCATGGAGAAGCAAAGAGGCGTAGGTGCAAGCGAGCTCACCGGTAGACATTGTTATAGCGCTTTGATTCACTCTAAAACCTTCAAATTTTTCAAACAAAAAAAAAAAAAAAAAACTATTTCAAAACAACTATTTCAAAAAATAAAAATTATTCAGAAAATAAAGTCACTCAGAGAGAGAGAGAGAGAGAGGAAAAACCTTGAAGAAGAGGCAGCGCTGAAATGAAGCTTTGGGAGGGGTTAGGGTTTTGTGCACTGTGTATATATATAGGCTGAGATTTAAGAGTGCTAGGGTTTTTATTTTAGCGTTACCTGTGTGCGCGCGCGTGTGTGTTTTTTTTTTAATGGGCCATAGTATTGAACCTATTATCAGACTTTGACTATTATGGATAGGCCCACGTTTCCATAATAAAAAAAGGGTCAACGAAGTTGAAGAACAATAAGGCTGTGTTAGACATTGTAATTGAAAATGTCTCACAACTTTCCAGGCACTGAATGTATTTTGCACCCAAAAAAAAAAAAATGTTTGGTTGGTATTTCGGGATTTGTGAACTGCATTTTGCCCATAATTTATTTTTCAAATTGTATATTAGTTAAAGCGTTGCATCTTACATCTATGATCAATCCAGTGAAGAGCATTGTGAACAACTGGTAAAAGTTTTGCAGCATTAACTTTTTTATACAGGGACATAACTAAAGAATGACAAGGGAACATAAGGAAACACAATGGTACATTAACTTTGCAGCATTCAAATTTATTCAGATTAGATCATGAGAACATATAACTCTTGACTGTTGAAACAATCAAAGCTTGGCCCTCTATATGATTAGTTTATTTTTAAGAAGGATTGTTGAACCCAATCTTAACTGGAAATTAGACTGCTATGGCACCTGAAGCAGAACAGCATAAATCTGGGGTCACTACTGATGGATGATCGAACTAACTTAAAAGGTCAATCTGAATCTGGAAATTTTTAGCCTCTGTTGCTAGGAAACTTCGAATAGTGAAAGTAGCTTAGTATATATATAACAGGCAGAACTGCCAATAAGCCAAAATAAATTAACTACTTCCATGCTAAAATACTACATATAGAGTTTGTTTCTCTCTCTATCCCCTTCTTTCGTTTTGAAGAAACCTGTTAAGACATCCCATATCCGCGATGAACACCACCCATGTATCATCCATCCTTGGATCAACCTAACTCAACAATTTAATTGCAGACTATTTAGGAGCTCCATTACTACAGAAGAAGCAAAATAAACTTGCCATCTCTTCATAAAATCGACTTGAATATTCTGGCTCCTGAATATTCTAGAATCAATTTTGTTTAATGAAGCCACAAATTACTGTGCAGTAAGCATACCCAAAGTACCAAAAGACCATAAGAACAATAACACACACTACGAAAAAGACGTTTCTATTTCCTGAAACGAAAATACCCAAAGACTATAAGCACATCTGTCTGGTGAAGATCATATTCACAATGGTACAAGCTTTGCAGCACTAACTTTTTATATAAGGAAGTAACTACAGCATGACAAGGGAACATAAGGAAACATAATGGCACAATAACCTTGTAGCATTCTTATTTATTTGAATAGGTCATGAGAACATAGAACTCTTGACAATTGAAACAATCTAAGCTTGACCCTCCGTAAATGGGATTGGTTCATTTTTAAAAAGATTGTTGAACCCGATCTAAACTGGAAATTAGGATGCTGTGGCACCTGAAGCAGAACATTATAAATCTGGAGTTACTAGTGATGGAGGCCACAGTAAGATCATCATATAGACCATAGAGGGCCAACCTTAGATTTTTTTTTTCCTTTATGTTTATGCCTGAATGATTAAATAGGACCAATAATAAAATGTGCTACAAGTTCTTGTTCAACATTTTGATACACAGGAATCAGCCAGAGATGCTCCAAACGAAGCTCCAAACATTATCAATAAAGAACAACAATCCTCCAGCACTAATATAGTCAGAAAATTCTCATTCACATGATCTTAATAAGCAAGATAAATGACTAAATAGTCTAAGATATCCTTCATCAATTTTGCACCTAACATCATAATGGGACCAATCTTCAAACAAAAGTACACTTCTTGCATAATTTTATTAGCACCATGAAGTTGAGCTGCAACTGGACAATTCCTCATCCTACGCTCTGTTATCATCCACCACCCAAATTGCTACTATTTAAATACGACGTTTTTTCGGGAGCCGGCAGCCATTATGGGGACGTTGTGTTGTATCTTCAATGTATACAACTGGATTCCGATCCCCTCGAGAGTTAGTGAAGCCCTCTCTCCAGCTCATGATTGCCTGCCTCTTCTTTTTAAAATAAGTAAACCCCCTCACCTTCATCACAACTGACTTCAACCCCAAATTTCGCGACATGCGTCCCACATGTTCAGCAGTTGCCTCAGCAGCATATCGAGACATTTTTGCCCCACCTTTCATTTCTGGCACACATCCTACCGAGGCCCTACATTTTGTGTTCCCTTTAGAATCTGTCACTGTAACAAATGTATTGTTACGCAGCATCTTTATGTGAACAATATCAGCATTTTGCTCAACATTATATCGAGGAAATTGAGAAGTCCCCATGATATCCCTACCATCTTCCTCTATAATTCCCCTAACAAAGTTCATAGACCTAGAATTCCTCTGAGTCTCAAAATCTTTCTGACTGGAAGAATGTATATAACTCCGAAAGCTTAAAGCATATGGAGGAGAGACAGAAACATTTTCTTTTACGTTCCTCAAACCAAAATTCAGCCCTGAAATTCCTGACAATCCCCCTCTTGCAATATTTTCAGAAGAATGGGAACCACCATGAATACTCTCAACACAACCTACAAAATCCACAATGCATCCATCACTAACAAAGGTATTTAACATAGTTATTCAACCTGCAAATGACAAAGTCGGCAATTTTCAATTTCCACACCAGTTACAGGTTGGTTTTCTTCCATTATCTAGTCAGACAACCATTTTGGTTAAAATTTTAAAAGATAAAATAAAATAAAACCCAACAAATCCATCCTTTCTTATTGAGATCAGCCACAGCAACTGCATCATAATTACTACTTCTGTGTGCAATTTTTTTAACAGACTAGAAGGACAGATTCGAACAAACCCAGATCAGGGAGTTTTTTTTCACGTAAATGATAAGTAACATATACATAACTACACATCTCAACTAAGCTAACATTTTCTGGAGCACAAAAACTAGTCCATGTAATACTCAACAAGAGGACAAAAAGCCTCACATATGACCAAATGTCAATCCCTACCTACATTTGCTCAAGCTTTTCCACAACATGCATTCATATGCTGGCTGGTAATCAAGAATTGCTTAAGTACCAGAGATAGAATGCTTCTATAGGGGGATATAAGGGAGACTCAAATTGTGTTTTGTGAATGCAGAGGCCATCAATTTTTTTAGTGTTCCTTTACTGTAAGAATCTGGAGGAATTGATGTTCTGGTGTTTCTTCACAAATCACAACTCCAGTATTTGACTTGGATCACATAATTGAATGGGGTGCAATTCAAATCACTGGAAAGTCTTAAAGAGCTGTGCTCAAAACAAAGGAATGCCATTGTTCACAGTCAAGTGCTCAAAACAGAGGAAAATACATCATCAAGCTCATACAAAGTTTGTCAAAGTTTGTATGACTGTTTAGTTTAGTTTGCTGTGTTTTGGACCAGGTTGCTTCTCTTATTAATGTTCAAATTTGTTCCTAGAGTAAATGAGCAAGTTTATACTGATGTATTGTGCTTGATCTTAATAAATCTCTTATTCTTTAACTAGGCCATAAAGAAAACTGCAATGAATTCTATAACTCTTACAGTATATGAAATTAAACTAAATCATCACCAAATTAAAATCTCCAATCTATATGAATGCTATGAAGCTTTTTGAAATTAAAAAATTTTAAAAAAAAATTTTAAAAATAAAAAAAAATAAAAAACCCAAACTTGAGATGACCCAGAAAGTTAAATTAAATTCAAAGCAAAAGGGTCTCTTTTGATTCCAAAAAAAAAAAAAAAAAAAAAAACTTAGTAACCAAACAGAGAATAAACACTGATGAAATTGACAATTTTATCAATGCTATGAAGCTTTTTGAAATAAACAAAAAAACCCAATCTTGAGATGACCCAGAAAGTTAAATTAAATTCAAAGCAAAAGGGTAACATTTGATTCCAAAAAAAAAAAAAAAAATCTTAGTAACCAAACAGAGAA
This sequence comes from Quercus ilex subsp. ballota, assembly GCA_032727855.1. Classification (NCBI taxonomy): domain Eukaryota; kingdom Viridiplantae; phylum Streptophyta; class Magnoliopsida; order Fagales; family Fagaceae; genus Quercus; species Quercus ilex. The sequence goes on from CM064916.1 coordinate 6,100,079, forward strand.
TAAACCCAGATAAAATTGACAATTTTGTTCATAAATATACCTGTAGAGAATGATCTAGGAGCAGTGAGGTGGGCAAATCTAGCAGCATAGAATGGAAGAAGTGAAATGGGTTTGGATGCAAAGAGAGACGAAGAAGAAGGAGCAGTGGCTCGGCGAAGAAGATTGGAACAATACATTTCTCTCACTTCTCTTTACGTTCTGGTCTAACTCTGTTCTGTTCTAGGGTTTTAGGAAGGAAAGGAAAGGAAACTATTTCGACTCAACCCGATCCGATTCTTCTTCGGGCTTTCCCCCAAATACTACTATTTTACCGTTCACTAACTTTACTTTCACCTCTCAATTTTATTTTTTATTTTATAAAATTACAACTTTCAAATTTAATTGCGATGTTTGATGCTTTCAAATTTTGATTAAAAGAATTAATCACATTTTTTTAGAAATTCTTTTTTTTTTTTTTTAGAAATTCGTTTTTTAGAAATTCTATTTTCATAACATTTTCACAACAAATCTTAAGTGGCATATTGTTACGGGTGTCAATGTTTGACCCAACCCGTGAACACAACACGAACCCGACACGAGTTTTTGCGGGTTAGAGTTGGGCATTAATGGATTTGGGTTATAAACGGGTTGACCCGAAAGTAACACGATAAGAAACGTGTTATAAGCCGGTCAACCCGCGTAACCCGAAATAGACACGTTTAACACGCCAATTTATTTGTGTTAACCCGAAATGACCTACTTAACACAACCCGTTTAACTCGTATAACAAATAAATATTCATTTTATTTTAGATTTGTCAAATACCTTTTTATATCCAACATATATTTTTTAAAAAGAAAAGTGAGTAATTACAAAAACTTGTAAGTGATATAATTGGAAATTGAAACTTTATAAATACTAGATCTCTAAACCTTACAAACCCTAAATCTCTAAACCTTCTTATAAATATCTTTTTTTTTTTTCAGCTATACCACTCACTCTTCTATCTTATAGACTCACGCCCAAATCTCAAACTCAAAGTCTCAAACTGGTTATTGCTCTCTCTCTCTCTCTCTCTCATGTGTTTAGTGAGTTTTAGAATTAAAGAAAACCGTTTTCTTGGTGTTTCAAAATTCTGTAGTAATTTTTTCTGCATAATGTTTTTGTTCTATAAACTTTGAACCCATGTGCCGTTATTAATATATGAGATATATTAATTGTTAATTAAGGCCACGATTATAGCTTTTGTCTTGTGCCGTGTGTGTGTGTGTGTGTGTTTTTTTTTTTTTTTTTTTTTGTGTGTGTGTGTGTGTGTGTGTGTGTGTGTGTGTTTGTATTAGTGTTGGACACCATCTGCATATCTTGCAAGTGGGTTTATTAAGATAGTTTATAAACTAGATCTGATGGGTATTGCTTTTAAAACTGTTAAGGCATGATCGTATTTTGTAACTACTAATACTTATATATATTTTTTTGGCATAGAATTTGCACAAATGAAATTGGATGAGCTTGTGGAAGATGTTATGAATTTGGACATCAACAAAGAATCTATAGATGATAATCATAGTCATAGTTAGGATTAGTCTATTGTTTGCTCCAATTCTTTCAATATTGATACTTAGCATTTGGCAAGTTCCAAGGACATTATATTTTTGTTGAACTATATTATTTCATTTTTGTTAAACTATGTTATTTTGAATTTGGGTTGAAGATTTAAAGTGTATGCACTGCTTTTGGGATGTAAATAAAATTATTTATAGATGGATGTTATATTTAATACTATGTAAGTTGAAATGGGTTGTGTTACATTCGTATCAACCCAACACGACTCGTTTATTAAGCGTATCAAATGAGTTAGGTCAGGTCAACCCGCCTTATTAACAGGTCGGGTTAGGGTTGAGCCATTTAGTCGAATACCCCTACCTCGACATTACACGAACCTGATACGCTAACCCGAATTGACACCCCTACATGTTGTTATTGATAGATAAAAAAGTAATTTGAGCGGTGCATGGTTCAAGTTATAACTGATAACAACTTACCACTATGATTTGTAGTGAAAATATTGTGAATATAGCACTTTTTTACAAACATTTTGAACATAACTTAAAAAGTATAAGGATTAAAATAAAACAATTTCAAAGGACATATACCATTTTAATTTGAGATTGTTTAGTGAAATCTTATGGATTATAATAGCAATAAAGGAGGAAAGAGATTGATTATTCAAATACTTTGTTTACTTCTTTTATATTTGTTTGGAGATAGAGAGAATCAAAGTAAGAAATAATGACAATTATCTTTTATTTTTTCTTTTCTTTTTTACAAAATTTAAAGTATAAAGACTAAAATGAAATATTTCAAAAGACGAGGTGTAATGACCCAAGGAAAAGCACTAGCCACATTAAATACCCGATGTGGGACTCATCACACATCCACACATATCACACAATCAATCAAATTGGGGCATCACAATCTTCCCCACTTAAATCCCTAACATCCTCGTTAGGGCCCACTTTGTGGAGTAGTGTCTCCGAGCCCATATGGAGTTACCGAGTCAGCTCTAATACCATATGTAACGACCAAGGAAAAACGCTAGCTACATTTGCGTTATACCTCAAAGGGACTAGTCACAATTGAGACTCCTTGCAATTGTTAATAAAGTCTAGTTCAACCCAGTAAATACCTGATGTGGGACTCATCACACACTCACACACATCACACAATCAATCAAATTGGGGCATCATATGAGGACCATTTTAAACATGGGGCAAAGGTTGAGGACAAAATATGCAATTAAACCTAAAATATTTTTAAGTGTTTTATTGGACAAAATCTTTACAATTTTATTTTAGTTCAAATCATAAGGGAGTCAAATGTAAGGAATTGGAAGTTTATGAACTAAATTGTGATAAAACCAAACAACATGGAAGTAAAATTATAATTTTCCTTTATGAGGGGCGTTAGTTACAATTTCCCTCTAATTATGTAGTGGTTGCAAGTCACATTTTTCCTAAACTTCAAAACAAAGCAATGTCTCGTTTTCAACTATTACCAATAAGCACTTCTTCCCATGGGTGTCAATTCTTATACTATTTTTGAGAATTTTTCATACTTACAATGCTGCTTCGATAATTGCCTTACTTTAAAAATGAGATTAGATGAAATTATTTTAAGTGTTTAGAGCAATCATTTTATACTCCAAAATTCATTATACCAAAATATTTTTTTCTAGTTAATAAGTTCGAAACAATCATCAAAACAGCTTTTATAAGACTTTCTACAATTCCCATCAAGAAAAAAAAAAAAAAAAACTTTCTACAATTTTACGGACAGTAGTGTGTCTCATGCTTGATTGAATGAATAATTAATTCGTGTAGCAATAAGTAATTTAATTTAATCTCACTTGAATTGCTTTTGAAAATTGCCTACGTATCCCTTAATATTGCCCTTAGAATTTAAGCAAAAGTTAGATTGACTTGATTTTAATCATACAAACATATAATGAAGAAGAAAAAGAGACCATATTTTATAATCACTAGTAAAATTGTTGCCCTAATTGCTATGCTATGACTAGAAAAATTTTTGCCCTAATCTATTAATTTTGTTACCATTCTCCCTCAACTAAAAAAAAAAAAAAGGGTCAATTTCTTTCTTAGACTTTCCCTATGTTAAAATCTTAACACGATGTCCTTATTGAAAAGAACCAAGGTTCAAATCTCCCATTCTCCATTGTCATAACTATCAAATTATTAAAAAATAAATTGGACATCTAACAAGTACCCCCTTTACTAGATAAAATATATTGTACATTGTTGAGGTACAAATTTTCGGGCCTTGATTTTATTAACTCACTCGCAAAAATACCCAAATGAGCCCACATATTATTCCAAACCCACATAAATATTCTCATATATATATATATATATATATATATATATATATATATATCACCCTAATATTCTCTATGCTATTGGGCCTTCACAAATACTCCATACACAAGCCCATAAATTGCCTTGAGCCTTCTCACAAATGTTACTTATTATATCTCACATATTACCCAACTCAGAATTTTCACAAATAATACTTACCATATTGCTACCAAAATTGGGCCACAAAACTGCACTATTTCCACAAAAAGCCCAACAATATCATTTATTAAGCCCGTTGCTACACGGCACCTCTAAAGACCAGTACGATTCGGCACCTCTAAAGTCCAGTACGATCCGGCACCTCTAAAGCCTGGTATGACCCGGCACCTCTAAAGCCCGATACGACTTGACACCTCTAAAACCCGGTACGATCCGGCACCTCTAAAACTCGGTACGATTCGGAACCTTTAAAGCCCGGTACGATCCGACACCTCTAAAACCCAGTACAATCCGGCAACTCTAAAGTCCGGTACGATCCGGCATCTCTAAAGCCTAGAACGATCCGGCATCTTTAAAAGCTCGTTTCTACACGGCAATATCTTGTACAAAAACTCAAACCATTTTTACAAACCCCAAATGCTAATTTGGCACTTATTTTCCAAAGCCCAAAATGCTATTTTGGCAAAAACAAATACTTTATGCTCAAAAGCCCAAATGCTAATTTGGCACTTATTTTCCAAAGCTCAAAATGTTATTTTGGCAAAAACAATTATTTTATGCTCAAAGCCCAAATATTAATATTTGGCACTATTATTAATTTTACACTTATTCTATAAAGCCCAAATATTATTTTGGTAACTATCTCATAAAGCCCAAATGCTATTTTAGCACGCATTTACAAAATCAAATACTATTTTGACATTTGTTTTTACTAAATCCCTCACTCATGGGAAATATAAATTACTCATCTCTCAAAAATATTGCTTCCACAAAATTTATGGGAACTATGTCTATTATTTTCATAATCAACTAAACTATAAAGCCCATGAATATCACCCATGGCAAAACTACTAATTTTGTAGGGTTAACCAAGCCCAAGCAAGCTTATCTACAAAGCCCAGCTGGGTCAGGCCAGCCCACACACAAATCTCAGCAAATGGAAAACACGTGAATTGGTCAGCCAAATTTCAGCTACAATTAAACAGCTGGAGCTCCTTCCCATCAGGTCCTAACTTGTCCAATCAGATTAGAAAACAGACACGTGTCCACCAGGGGATGAATCCTTTCTCTACAAGTTGAAATCCCATCATTCCCCAAGTGACATAAAGCTAAAGGTGATGTGACAGAAAGTTGAAAAAGCCTCAGCCAGTTGTCAGTTCTTTCTCCTTCAACTCATTCAGTCAAAAACTCAAAGCTGCCATGCCCAGGCTAGTGAAGCTCCTGAAATGACATAAAATCAGTTCATTTTCATACCAAAAATATGTATTCTCTAGTTTATGAACCAAACACATGAACCCAAATGGGGAAACTTAGGGAAATGTGGCTTGGAGGGCACCAAGGGGATCCCAGCAGGGTTCCCAGCAAGGGCTCTAAGGTTGACACCTGGCTTGGGGTGGTCCAATCTGCCCTAGGGAACTCTAATTCTAGTTGCAACATAACCAAGATCATTAGCCTCAAGCATGCTTTAATCTTATCAGCCAATGCTAATCAGCATTCAATGCTAAGCCAGAAACCTAGCTGTTATTGCCCAAAACAGCAAGAACCTTCTAAAAGTTGAGCTTACTACTCTTAGCTAAAAATCCTAAACACTTCTCAAAGTTGAGCTCACAAACACTTCTCATAGCTCTACTCATAAACACTTACTTACCCCAGTAGAAAGATCCATCAGCTTTTCCTATACTCACTCACTCATTACTCATACTACTCATTATACTCTCTTACTCATTACTCATACTACTCCAAATGATTACCTCTACTTACTACATATACTATACTCATGAGCATGTCATGACACCATAATGATCTTGTTGCGCTAGCTGGGATCTCTCTCTCTCCCTTCATCTCACACTAAGTTTTCTCTATTATTTGTTATTATGGAACCCATGATATTTACTTATTCATTTACTATTAATGGTTATGATGTAACTGTCACTATAGAATTTTTCCCTCATATTATTGTGTTAGAAGACTTCTCCAGAGCTAACAGATGATGACTCTGAAAACATGGGCATTTCTCTTAATTTGTGAAGTAGCTAACAGTTGGAAATTTATTTTGTTTGTATTATTTTACCGCTAGGCTATTTTCTACAGAAACATTTTACCTCTGGGCTATCTTCTGCAGAAACGTTTTACTGCTAGGCCATATCTTACAGTATGCTTTTTAATCTTGCTGACGTGTCTACTTTAGGGATTATTTATGAACTACTCTTGTCAGTTCCAATCTAGGCCCAAGGCATTAAAAATAGTGAATTTCTTGGATCTTCACCGATAACCTTTGGGCCGTGCACCAAGCCCATCATTGAGTTTCGATTTTGACCCCCCGACCTATTATAAAACTTATTTGTCAAAATGAAAACTTTTTTGCCCCCGACATACATCTAACGTATACCCCCTTTACTAGATCAATTATATTGCAAATTTTAATGGAGAAGAGGCCTAAAGATGAAACCGACTTCGTTCTAAAAATTCTACAAGTTCAGAACCGAAATTGGCACAAACAATTAATCAATATAAGAGACAAAATTAACACAATGACCAAAATGAATTTTATCAATAATTTGGAGGACCTAATTAGTAATTTTATCTTTAAAAATAAAAAATAAAAAATTTGAAGACTACTTCAAAAAGTTTCCCATGCCTACAACTATCCACTTCATTGTAACACATTTCACACTATGTTTGATTGTCCACAAAAATTGTCCCTGCACACCCTGACCTGATACCATTTAACAACCAACCAAAATCACAAGATAGAATGGACTTCAAAATCAGAAGAATCCCTTAGACAAGGATAAGAAACTAGATCATGGTCCACCTTTTCAGGCCTAATTTTGAAAACCAGAGCCATTCACAGGCAAATAAAAAAAGATGCTTCAGATTTTTGAAACATCATTAATATTTTAAATAGATACCAGTTAGTGTGTTCATTTTCTTAAATGTTAAAGATATGCTAAAATCTAAAGCATTCATTACTCGGATAGAATTGTTCTTTTAAAAATACAAGATCTTAATTCTCAATGGTACAAGCCACAATAATAAGTGCATTTGAGGTTCAAAAATGCATAGGTACTGAAGATGGAAAAGCCATTCAAGATCCATTTAAAAAAAAATATTCTCCCACGACAGAGGTGAGGGGACTCGATTGCAATTCAAGCCCCAAAAATGGGATAGAGTTCCATCTAATTAGAACAGGATGGTCTTAATCACATATTATTATTACCAAATCCAGAATATACTTAAAATACCGAGAAATTTAGACTTACAAACCATAGCAAGTGCCATAAATAATAAGTCACAGATCTCCATGATAGTAGCCTCAATTATTACTTAAAAAACAAAACGTACACATACCTTGCAGATTGTAGCTCAAATAAAAAGAAAACCGCAAAATAACTGGTTTGCAATACTACAATACTACATACTTCGGTAAGTATCAAGCCATGCAAACCATAGCTAATTTAGATCAAGACAAGCCATCAAATAAGCGCACTCAAAAATCGATTTAAAGCTTTCCCCTCAAACTCTACCAGTTTCTGGAGTAGTTTGGACATTACTTGCATAGAAATCAGCCACTACCAGACCGTGCCTGAAAAGAGATTAAGCTTAAATAAGATTTCCAGAATATTTTAACAAGTAATTTTATACTAAAAAAGTTTCAAAAATGTAGAGTCCATCCTTCCTCCTCTTTCCAATCACTAGGAAGCTTAATTATTTCAAATTTTAAGAATGAAGACTGGTCTTGGAGGTAAAGAAAGACACGTGAAGCACAGAGAAACTGTCTATTTATTTTGTTCAACAAAAACATAGAGAAAAACAAACATAAAAACCATTGCAATTACTCATTAAAATAGGAACAACTTTGAACCCAAAAAAGGCTGAAATGGGAACCAAGAAATTGTCTGTTACATCTTCTTCTATCCAAACATGGTGGTAAACAAATCTAAATCCATAACATTACTCATTAAATTAGGAACAACTTCAAACAAAAGAGAAGAAGAAAAAGGGTTTCTGAATTCTGCTACATGATAATTCTTTTTAAGGGAACAGCACCAAAAATTACTGAAAAAGGAACTTATGAAATGTGAGAAACATGGAAAAGATAGGTTTTTCGTAAAATGAGGCTCCTATACATGGGGTACTGCTTTGTCTGGAGGGAGAGAATGGAGAGGTGGGAGACAACTCCCCCACTTGCAGGGAAAAATGGAAGGAGTTAATCCCCACAAGACTTTCAATCTGTCAAAAGTTGGATGGGTTCGTGGTCCTTCCCCTTCTCCCCTCCCATCTCTCAACCTCCTACCATAGTGTACATAACTAAAACATACTGGAAAATTCTCAGTGCAGAGTTATATCCTAGACGACATGATTTGTATGCTATCCAGTTTAAGTAAGTTCAAATATAATACCAATTTCATTGACTTTTATAAGCACATCCAGAGATCACACTGCAATATCTTATATACACATACACAGATGTATCTCAAAACGGTGATCTACGAAAAAGGTATGTGAGGCACACAAGCACTATAATTTCATCACTTAATCCTGAAGTTTAATTACCTGGCGGGGAGATCCTGACCTAGATCTTGATCTTGATCTTGGCCTGCATATTTTAACAATCAATATCATCATTAGAGGTAAGATAAGAGGAGCAGAAAAGGCCATAATATAAGAGAACTAGTGTAACCAAATGCCAAATACCTGGAAGGTTTGACAGGAGATGCAGATCTGGATCTTGATACCGACCTAGAAATAGACCGCTCCAATGATTTACTGTAGGGAAAAAAAGGACAGATTCCCAGATAATAAGAATATTCAAGACGCACAAAAAAATTAAAAAGGAAAGAAAGAGGACAAAAGTCAGTACCTCCGGTCCCTTCTTACACTTCTGCTACGGCTACGGCTGCGGCTGCGGCTGCGGCTGAGGCTGCGGCTACGGGTACGGCTGCGACTGCGACTTCGGCTTCTACTACGACTTCTTGGGGGACTGCCCTCATATTTCTTCACCTGCACCAGTTGAAAATAGAAACAAACAACAGCAAAACAGTAAGCATTTTACTCCAAGGTATATACATCTAATCTGCCCTACACCTCTCAATAAAGCTTAATCGAACACTGTTTTCATCAAAAACTGGGGAAACAAAAGTGTAGGATTTATTAATCAACTTAAAGTGAGAAAGGAGCATTTTTCAAAGATATAACCAAGCAATTCATTAAAGATCATTAAACAACTCACAAGCATCCATAGTATCAAATAGAGACTGCTACTGAAATTTTGGCCTCTAAATTTAAAAAAGTTTCATTTACATCCCTAAACATTCTAATTTTGAGCAATTTAGTCCTTCCCATCCAAATTGACACGTCACCAATTTGGGAGAGACTTGAAACATACCTACAAGGACCCAAAACATAGTTTAGCCTAATAACAATCCCACAAGATTATTAAAATGGCAGAAACAAATGGTTACCCGAATATAAGCTCTTGCCCAAGGATTTCTGAATTCAGTGTCATCGAGTTTCCGAATCTGAAAAGCAGACACGTCACCTATCATATTAGACCAAAGCACATATGCAACAAATCAAATGATTTCTCCCAACAACTTACAGCATATTTCATGTCATCATAATTTGTGTAATCCACAACGCCAAAAGTCCCTGGAGAGAGATCAATTCAATCTCATTAGTAATCAATCCAAAGTATAAGGATATCATTAATCATGTCAATTCAACGGGAAGACGAATGGTAATCCTAACCAGTGCACTAAAAACTATCAAGAAGTTAAATGTGTCATTTAAGCATATTATTAAGAAAATTTCACAATGAATATTATATGCTACAGCAGCAGACATCTTAATAAGCTATAATCACTAAACATGCATTCGCAATCTCCAGAGTCCTGTTTCACCCCCTTATAGCAGCTATACAGACAAAACAGAAGAACATGGCATCAACCCACCAAATGCAAACCATAGATGTCAAGCATAGGCCATGTAAACTTTTGTTCAAAATAAATTATGAGACATGCCAATTTTTTGCCAAAAGAAAATTTGCATTTTCAACAAACATAACAAGTTAGTCTCACAGCAATTTGCATATCTAAAGCATATCTGTATTTCCACATAAAAAGAGGAAATGATTTTTTCTTAAAATTGGTAACTACACAGGCAGCCGGTGGATCTTTAACCCACAACCTCATCCTCCAACCAACTTACTCTTTAAAAGAAAAAGAGGTAATTTAAGCTAGAGCTCATTTGCCAGAGGAAATGAAAATTGACCATCAAACTCATAAGAACCATATAAATTGAATAGAAATTTGAGCTAATTATAATACCAACAAATTAATAGATACATATTTTAGATAAAAGGCATACCTTCACCGTCACGGGACACCTCAGCAAAACATACATCGCCAGCTTTTCGCATATGATCCTGAAACCAATTGACCAATAAGGTTACCAACACAGCAGCATGAAAAAATAAATAAAAAATCTGCAAATTACTTTTAATATAAAAATTCCACACCTTCAAATCTTGCCAGGAAGCAGAAGAAGGGAGCCCGCGAACAACAACTGTAAAACAAAATAAACATGCATCAGAACCATTAAAGTGCACCTTAAATAAACCAAATCAAAAGATATAAAAAAAATCCTAGCATAGTTTCATGCACAAAACTTTCCCATCACATTCTCCTAAACCCTTTTAGTCTCAAAAGAAATATTCTCCTAAATTATACACCTCGATATTCAGAATGGCGTGAGATACCAAATCGGCTC